>CM070735.1:6633749-7233749 GCA_036346245.1 Bonia amplexicaulis
GATATTTGTCTTTGGTTTTGGCTTTTCTAAACAAAAATCAGAATGAATAGACCTAAACTTAGATCTATCCTAAGCATAATCCAAACCTATTTTTAATTTCCCCAACCCTAGCCCTATCCAAGCGCAATTTGGCCTAGACTTTGATCAAGGCTCAGCCTAGCCCAAGCCCAACCTACCTTAAGGCCAAACTTGTAGCCATACACCCTCCCATCGAGCCATGAGACAGTTCAGACTTTATCAGCAAGTGCCCCCAGCACCGTGGCGACCACTACCCGACCACATTCACTTGTAAGTAAATTTATTTATTACCTCGTTGCGTACCTTTCGTATCCACTTTATTTTTTCCACTGAAGTAACATCTGTGTACCCCTTTTTTTGCAGGCAATCAAAGAAGGGACGACAAGCGATGAGTGGAGGGCGACATAGGCCCCGTGGACGCACACCTGGGAATAGTTGGCGAGGATGAAGGTCAAGCAGAAACGACATCTGTACGACCCAGACATATACCACTTGCACTTATAGTGGTACTTATCGTGAACCCGTTGTAGACTTACATGTCTACCCTATGCAACCCTCTCACAGGCTATGCATGCCAGACAAGCTAGCACTCGGCTCGAAACGACACCGTGCGGCACGGTAGGACGAAGCGATAAAAGACTTAAAAATTGTATTTATATCATACTATTCGAGCATGCACGCCTAACATATTTTGTCTGTCATTGTAGGTCAACCGGCAACGCCACATTGTGTCCGAGAGTGGAGCTGCACTACGCCGCGGATGGTCGAGCACAATTAAATGAATGCTAGGGCTTGTCCATAACATATACGAGGACGCTAAACACGCATCGGGAGGCATCAACTATAGCTATGCTAGTGAAGTGTTTATCCCAAGGGACGACGAGCCACTACATTGTTCGTTAGTAGCTTCGTTCGCACGTCCTAGCTCGTCGATGCACCCCTAGCCTCGGTCACTCCTAATCCGTGCAGCACACTGCTTAGATTTGATGATTTCATAATATGATGCAATCAACAATATACCTTATTTTTGTCACTTTTCATACATGTCATCTTCATATAGGACATTCGCACCGACACTACTCTATTCACATCTTCATCGCAAAGGCGCCCCGAACCCAGACCATCCTCGCGCGGGGAGGACAGGATGAGGGAACACTCTACTTCTATCCTCGCCACGGAGATAGACTGACACACAAGACACTGCAGGCACTGACATCGACTCCCATGTCCGAGACTACGGTGTTAAGTATGGCACGTAGCATCTCCAGCACCGTGACGAGTGGTACGACTGGACATACGGTAGCTACACGGTCTACCAGTATGGCGCGGGCTAAGTAGCATTGGGTTTCGTTGTAGCCGACTACTATGGACCGAAGTATCTAGGAGGTTCATCATTTGCACAACACGTGACACAGTGCTCATAATTATGGATTTCATTTCAGCTTTTCCTTATCTCATCCTAATAAAAACGTGTTTCCCTTCATAGGACGCCAGCAATTATGTGGAAAATTAGGTGCAACAGATGTTCAACGCACAAGAGATTAGGCATAGTCAATTTGTACGGTACACCCCGCTCCCACTCGGCCACCATTGTAATACGACTTACGTGATGTATGACGCTCTTCCGATAGACTGACCTTCAAGACCAGCTTCACCGCGAGAGGAAGCGAACAACAAAAAATCCTTGACCCGCTACTGCGTTCGTTGCTAGCTTTTTAGTACTAGAATATCGAATTTAATTACGTACTTATTAATGCAAAGTCCTAGAATATCGAATTTAATTATGTACTTATTAATACTTTGTACCCATTGTAGCAGTCGTAAATAAAATTTGTTAGTGCAAAAAAACACACTTTTTGTAGCAATTTTAAATCAAAGCACGTGTATTTTACTGACTTCCACGAGAATTCACCTAGTTACTCCCACATGTGTTTTTCGGTGGCCTCCCCGAACCCCCCGCCCGTGCCCCACTGCCCACTCAATTCTCGGCCGGCTGCCAAGCTAGTAGCGCTCGACAGGCTCAACAGCTCAGCAGGCCCACGACTGCCGTGCCTAGAGGCTGCCCTGCCGCACGCCCGCGCTCTACCATGCATCACACGGCCTGTTGAGCTAGAGGAGCATGACAAATGATACATGTCGTCTACCGTGGCTTTTGAGCTCAGTAAGAATATCATTTTTTTAAAAAAAAGGTGCCATGAGGGCTAAAATTATAACAAAAACAATGCTACAGGGCGGGTAAACAGTTCAACACCACGCCACGCCAACCGAGTAGCACCCGGTTCCGTAAATCTCACTGTTACAATTTGTTTGATCTTCTGTGGCGAAGAAACTCTGTAATACTACTATACTCAGCTTGGTACTATCGAAGTGTTTATGAAATTTCTCTAGAAAGAACCATCCCAATCTCAAAAGTTATAGCATCTTCATTTGCTTCACGAAGCAGTGTTACGAGCTCCAACGAATCAATCAAATGCAGAACTTGAAGAACCAAACAGTAGAGCTATGCTGTAATTTAGAATCTACTTTGAATTGATTTCCAAAAAATAATTACGAGCTCTTAGCCCGGTCAAAATATCGGCCATGCAACGCTACCATCGTTAATATTAGGTGAAGGCCACAGCACCTTCACTGGTTCAGTCATTCACTTCTAAACTTCTAGTACAAAATTTCTACGTGTTCCTAAATAATATTTGGAGCTTCAGAGTAGCAGCTTAGCGGTTTATTCCAGTCGCTGGATTAAGGCATCTGAGCATCGGAATGCATCATTAGTCCTGCACAATTTCAGAACTTCCAGCGGAAAGAATACGGAAGAATATGGAAGTGTGTACTCTGATAGATCATTTGCAACTGTCAACTTGGGAAAATTGTCCTTCAAAGCTACTTGTCAGCTTCTCCGCAGCCCCCACTACCCTCTGGTTATCCTGAAATTAAAATCAAGCATAGTATTAGAAAGCATCAGTTCTGCATCATCCATTCAAGATACTAGAGGATTCAATAGTATTTTTTTCATGTCATCGGTTCTGTCTGTATGCACATTGGTTGGTGGTTACAGATTGTTTTGCTCTGGAAAAAAAATGGGGTGTAACATTGTACATTATTGCATCCTTTAATGTTATTTTCTAGAACAACTCACAAAGTGAAGTAACCAAATTTGTCATTAGTGGCACACAAATGGGATTCTAAATATACTAGTATTTATGCTGTTTCGTGGAATGAAATGAGTCCGCTGTAAAGAATTCAAATGGGTACCTTTCCAATAAGACTCACAACCAAAGGTCCAGTTCTAGAGATCCGACGAGACCCTGCATGTTCAAAACATCCATCATCAAATGGATCAAACGAGACCCCATAAAAAACCACATAAAGGCACAATAAAAATAACAAAACCATTTCCCTTGCTGATAACTGAATAATTATATGGGAGCATCATATCCACAGGCATCATACCTATGTAAACATCAGAAAACTCTAAGCATAGTTTTGCAACCACTGGAGCAATTTTCACCTGAACAACCATGCAGCAAATTCACATTATATATAATAAAGGATTTATCTAACTTAAGCATCAAAGCAAATTCACGTTTGATAAATAAAAAGAAAACTGGATATGAAACACAAATGTAATCCGCGAGTGTGTAACGTTTATCCATGTGCCAGTATCCTGTTGTAACCACCGTGAACGTACCGCTGGAATCATAGGGTCATTCCCAAAGTAAGTGTAAAGGAACAGTGAAATGCTTATAAGAACACAAAGAAACAGTCGTGAAAATAATGTTTTTATCAAAATCAACATCATTGAGATGTGAGATAAAATTGATTACTGAAGACATCTTTTTTTCTATTTTAAATGTTGAGAGGTCAAATTACTAAAAGGTCTGCATGGACTACGAAGAGTAGTTTTGAAACTGTCATATAGGGAGAAAACTTGCAGAATAGTCTTCTGGAACAGATTTAGAAAAAGATTAATCTAATTACGACAAAGAGAGACATACATCTGATAGCGAAGTGCTGAGATGTTTTGCCACAAAAGGTTTTGCCCGCATTAAACCACTCTCTTGGGTATCTAGAAGACAATCCCATTCCATGTCCAGCTCATCCACATTAGTTGCAGCAAGAATGATCACATTTTTGCATTTGATCTGCATAGGAAATCAGTTATCCATAAGGCAAATTAGAAAAAAAATAGTATTGGCATATTTTAAAATTTTTATGCAAGGTGAGTAACTGAGCACACTTGAGAACTATTGGTAGGCATTTTCTTATCACTTCCAAATTGGATGCCATAGTTTATGTTCAGGAATACTCATTAAACTTTCAGGAATACTCTGCCTATGTAGTTTTCCACATAGCCTATCCCAAATCAGGAAAAAGGAAGGTTGTGTTAAACTTGGCAAACCAACGTAAAATCAAATCATCTTTTTATGGAATGAAACCCAAAATAGTTTCGTTAGGGCGTAACTGTCTTAGCGACGCGCTATGTCGGAACTCGGGTGTGGTGATAAATAAGCAAGGACCAGGACATCACTGATTCACTGCCTTAGTGACACGCTACATCGGCGCCCGGATGTAGTGAAAAATGTGCAAGGGTCTTCACACTTTACTCGACGAGTGTAAGGGGCAAGGAAGCTAGCCGAGGAGAGTAGGATTCGTATGGGTAGTTGGAATGTAGGGTTCTTAACAGGTAAGTTAAGAAGGATAGTTGATACGGCGATTAAGAGACATATAAATATCTTGTGCGTTCAAGAGACTAAATGGGTGAGTCAGAAAGCAAAGGACGTGGAGCATACTGGCTTCAAGCTATGGTATACTGGAGCAGAACGAAACAAGAATGGGGTGAGCATCTTAATCGATAAGCACATCAAGAGCGGAGTTATTGACGTGAGGAGACAGAGGGATAGGATTATCCTAGTCAAGCTAATCTTTGGCAACTTGGTTTTGAATGTTGTTAGTGCATATGCTCCACAAGTAGGTCTGGATGAAGCTGCTAAGAGGCAATTTTGGGAAGACCTAGATGATATGGTTAGAAGTGTGCCTAACAGTGAGAAGATTTTCTTAGAAGGCGATTTCAATGGTCATGTCAGTACAACTAGTGGAGGGTTTCAAAAGGTGTATGGGGGTTTTGGTTATGGCGATAGGAATCAAGAGGGAGAAGATAATTTAAAATTTGCCAGTCTATGATCTTATGATAGCTAACACCTTTTTTGGAAAGAGACATTCTCATTAACTTACCTTTGGCAGTGGTTAGCATTCTAGCCAAATAGATTTTGTCTTTGTTAGGAGGGAGCACAAACGAATCTGCATAGATTGTAAGGTTATACCTGGAGAGTGTGTTGTCCAGTAACATAAGTTGGTAGTCTCCGATTTTCGTTTTAGGTTACGGGTTCGACGGGCTAAGGTCGCCAGAGCCACGAGGACAAAGTGGTGGAAACTCAAAGGGGACACCGCACAGGCGTTTAAGGAGAGGATGATCGTGGAAGGGATATGAGACGTGGGAAAAGCGAATAGTATGTTGATAGAGATGGCAACTCGTATTAAGAAGGTAGCTATAGAGGTGCTTAGAGTGACCCAAGGGACAAGAGACGAACCTAAAGACACGTGGTGGTGGAACGAGGAAGTGTAAAAGGCTATCGAAGAGAAGAAGATATGCTACAAGCACATGCATCTTGATAGGAGCGATGAGAACGTACAGAAATACAAAGCAGCAAAAACGAATGAGAAGAAAGCGGTGAGTGAGGCACGAGGCAAGGCATATGAGGAAATTTACCAGAAGCTAAGTACAAAGGAGGGAGAGAAGGATAGCTAAGTACAAAGGAGGAGGGAGAAAAGGATGTCTACAAGATGGCTAAACTTTCAAAACGGAAGATGAGAAATTTCAACCAAGTTAAATACATCAAAGACGATACTAATAGACTTTTGGTGAAAGACAAGACGATCAAGGATAGGTGTAGGGATTACTTCGACAAGCTATGCAATCATGACTATGGCGATATTATGATCGAACTGGATGATGCTTTGAAAACACCGATAGGCGGTTTGTTCTAATATTCCAAAAGTCGGAAGTAAGAGAGACCTTAAAAAGGATGAAAGTGGGTAAGGTGTTGGGGCTTCATAACATCCCTATTGAGGTGTAAAAATGCCTAGGAAAAGTAGCGATTGTTTGGCTAACTAATTTGATCAATAACATTTTTAGGTTTACCAATTTTCAAAAATAAAAGAGATATTCAAAGTTGTACTAATTATAGAGGAATTAAGCTCATGAGCCACACAATGAAGCTTTGGGAGCAGATGATTGAGCATCGTTTAAGAAAAGTGACTAGCGTGACAACAAACCAATTTGGTTTTATGCCTCGGTCGACCACAGAGGCGATTTTCTTGTTACGACAGTTGATGGAAAGGTATAGGGTGCAAAAGAAGAACCTTCACATGGTGTTTATTGACTTGGAGAAAGCACATGACAAAGTGTCAAGGAAGGTCATGTGGTGGGCGCATGTGGTAGTCCTAACAAAATATATTACCTTAATTAAGGACATGTATGAAGATATTGTGACTAATGTCAGAACATGTGGTAGTGTTACTAATGACTTTCCTATTAGGATAGGACTACACCAAGGGTCAGCGTTGAGCCTATACATTTTTGTCCTACCGATGGACAAGGTCACGCAGAACATACAAGGAAATCTCTTAGTGTATGCTTTTCGCCGATGATGTGATGCTAGTTGATGAGAGTAGGATAAGTGTTGATAGGAATCCGGAGTTGTGGAGGAAAACCTTAGAATTGAAGTGTTTGACTTAGTAGGACTAAAACTGAGTATATGAAGTGTGATTTCAGCGGTGCTAGGGTAGCTGGTGGAGATGTTCGACTGGACGGACAATTGGTGCCTAAGGATATGTTTTGTTATTTGGGATCGATGCTATAGTGGGACGGTGAAATTGATGAAGACATGAGCCACGGGATAAGAGCGGAGTGGGTGAAATAGCGCCAAGTATCTGGTGTCCTATGTGACAAAAAAGTCCCTCAAAGTTAAAAGAGTAAGTTCTATAAGACAACGATCAGACCCTCGATGCTATATAGAGCAGAATGTTAGGTGACTAAAAGACAACATATATAGAAAATGAATGTAGCGGAGATGAGGATGTTGTGGTGGATCTGTCATCACATAAGGTGGGATCGTATCCGCAATGATATACGTGATAGGGTGAGGTAGTACTAGTTGAAGAGAAGCTTGTTCAACATCGCTTGAGATTGTTTGGACATCTCTAACGAAGACTTTCTGAGGCACCGGTACGTAGTGGAATTTTAAGACGTACTGAAAACGTAAGAGACAGAGATCGACCAAGATTGACGTAGGAAGAAGCAGTTAAAAAAGACTTGAAGGATTGGAATGTATCTAAATAATTAGCTTTGGATAGGAGGGTATAGAAGTTTACGATCCACGTACCATAAGAAAGTTTAAGGACGGTGTTTTAAGCTCTCGGCTCAGATGACAGGTTGTACAGCTTAGGGTTATAGCATTGTAAGTTTACAAGACTCTCGTCTCTTTGACCTTAAGGAGATTTTATTCCTAGCTTACCCTAACTTGTTTGGGACAAAACGTTTTGTTGTTGATGATGATAAAATTTCCTTTTTACCATTGAGTTGCCACTGGTTCTCTGAATCTCACTGAAATGTGGGCCCAAACCCTACCTGGTGGCAAAAAGGAAATGTGGTTTTGCTAATTTTGGGGAACCTAGGTCCCTACGAAAGCCAAAAAAATCACCAAATATGTATTTTCAGTACTGATCTAGAAGAACTGAACCAAAACAACAGAACATACCAAGGGCAATGGCAGTGTTTTGTGATGTAACAATTCAGTAATACCTTCTGGCAACAGAGCCATCTGGAAGAGAAGTAGAAAGGAGTTAAATGATAATACCACAGTTTGAACTTTGCTAGAATAAGCATGCATGTTAATAGATATACAAGATTTTAATATTTGAAGTCCAGATTACCTCATTTCGATCACCAGTGTAATCGTTTCCTATGAGTTGACTAAGGTACTCTTCAAACTCTTCATCAGGAGCCTATGCAAATTCAAAGCAAACATCAGTTAATATCAAGAAATGGCATTTTCTCAAGGGAAATTCATAAAACAACCATTTGGTGTATGACAATGATTCATGGCTATGCACATTGAGGAGTTTCTACATTTCAGTGCTGTCACAACATGATTTTCTTGTGATAGTGCAACCCTATAGATCAACACGCAAGCTTTTCTTTGTTATGTACTAAACAAAATGCAGCAAATACACCAAAGAATACTAGAACAATGAGAATTTATACCAAAAAACACTAAACATGAAGGAATACTACAAGAAGTCCTTTGCAGCAAGAAAGTTTAATAGACGCACCAGACGAACTCCAAATGCTTTTGCAACACCAGCCAAAGAAACATCTGAATGTAGAGGCCCAAGTCCTCCAAACAGAAATACCTGAAATACAATGTGAATTCCATTAAACACCTAACTTGAAAAACTTAATAAATGAAAAGCCTACAGAAACTAACCATGTCATCTGTAGATTGACAACGTTCAACTTCTTCAGCAACAGAATCAATCTGTAAGGCCATCACATATACATTCCGTTAGATTTACATGACAGGAAAATGACAAACTTGGCAGCTAAATAGTATATTTCACAACAAAACTGCAACAATCTATTTGTGGCCATTTGAGCTACCACACAAGATTGTTGGACATACAACTATTTCAATCCATGAAATATCTTACTTCGTTGCGAACAACCGCTCCATGAGAAACTCGCCAGCCAATAGCATGTAGCTTCTTGCACAAGGCTGCACCGAGTTTATCCTCAACTGTGCCAAACCTGAAGCATCAAAATGGATAAAATATCAATTAACTATATAAAACAAAAGTAAATAAGGCGACACTTTCCACAAAGACATCCAACTCCGACTAAATATAGACACAGAGTTCTCCGAGAGAAATAAATATAGACACAGAGTTCTCCGAGAGAAATAAATATAGTCTATAATACAATGTACTTTGGACTTTGGGATGGCTGGTTGCCCTTTGCATCAAAATGATCAAGTTGCATTATCTGGAGGCAGACAAATGACTTAAAATCACCATTCCATTCTCTTTTTTTTCTAGAAATGATGTCTGTTTTGTATCAAATGGCTGGAGAAGTATAAACACACAAACAGCTGATCTTATTTGCTCTGCAGTGTCCAGACTACTGATACAATATATACTTTGCATTAAAGAAGAAAAGGAATTTGTAAGGACATGACCTAATTTTTTAAAAGAAAAAAGAAAAAAGACCAAGGGTGTCATTGCCACCAAGAAAATGCTACCGCAAGTGCAAGAACATGAGCATTAAATAATATATCTGCAGATATAAGTACGAGAAATTACTCACAATATTTCATCACCAACTACAATAATTGAAGCCGAGCGTGAGATCATCTGTTCTGCCTCAGTATTGTCCATGCCATTGCTTGAAACAGAATTAGATTCTGTTTTATGATTGGTCTTCTTTGTTCTGCCAGCTCTTTCAAGCCTTCCATCTGATAGCATGTATGCTGGTCTAAAGCTTTTCCCAGTTGATGAATCACTAAGAAGTGCATTTGGAACAGTATCATATATGCTCCCAATAGAAGTATACCTGAAACCAGCGCAAGTATGTGAAAATGTAAGATAAATTAGGAAGTTTATGAAAGTGTAGAGTTCCTCTGCAGTGTCTTAAATTATAAGGTGGCTTTACAAAATGAGCTGAAGTCCAGTATACAAAGTGACATAAATGGTCATCAAAAGGAAGAGGAAACACTTCCTTTTTTTGGAGGATTTTTTTAGAGCAAAGGCATGAGATATTACCTTATGACCCACAGGCAACAGGTGCCGAGAATCCTAACATCCAATAAATGGTATCTATACAGGCAATTATACATTTGAATGTCTGAACATCGAAAAGAACCTACCCTTGATCATAAAGGCTGCAGTATTTGACCTTACACGTTAAGAGGAAAGACCAAACATCCCTGACACAGAAAAACAATGCTCCTTAGCTTTTGAATTAGCAGACTAGAAAAGGCAAGCTTTAATTTATTTACATGATCTGGAAAAAAAAACCTGTATGACCAATCCAAGATAGGATTCACCCTCATAAAAGGAGGCCAGCCAGGTGAACTAGGAGAGAATTGTTCTTGACCAACCTATAATTTAAAACTGAATTACTAGTAGGTGTGGAGATACCAATGAGTATCAAGAATTGTGCATAAAGATGGGCATAAGTATTGCACATGATAGGTCTACGGAGATGTGAAGAACAAGGGAACAAGAGAATTACCGCATTTGGATCACCAATTCTAGTGCCAATGAAAATTGCTTTAGTAGACTTCTCTTTCAATAGGCCTTCTAGGCCAGATTTGAAATCTGACCGGATAGTTTCCAACGGCAAACCATAACTGCAGAGTTTGGAGGAGAAAGAATAGAATGAAGAATCTTTCATTTAGGTTCTCAAGAATAGCAAATAAACAAAGGAAAAAAATCTTAGTGAGTTCTTACGTTGAGACTGTTTCATAAGTGAATGAGTTGATTTCAGGAAAAGCACAAGGGCTCTCGAAATAGATGGTACGCAGAGGGCAGTTCTGAACAGATTCATTTTGGGCTCCATCACCAGAACTTGTTTTGTAAAGGTAGTAGCCAACCCGAAGTAAATGCAAGAGTACCTATTGATACATAACAGAGGTATCTTGTCAAACTTGTCGAGGGATATTAATTTTCACTAAACATACAAAAAATGATGAGCAAAAGAGAACATAAAGATATTACGGTTGAATCCTTCCCACCATTAAAGCTGAAGGCAATTTCCTCAAACCTGTAAAGTGAAAATGCTGATAATGGGATTTAGACTGTAATGGTATTCAATACTCATATGAGTCTTGGAACGATTCTCAAAAAAATAATGAGGCTTGGCACTCAACCCCCATGTTATGAATCATAACGGGGTAAATACCGCACAGAAGATGGCCGGAATGGCACGGCTAAAGGAGAGAGGCTTTAGGAGAAAGGGGAGATCATAGACTGGGAAGAAGAACTTGGGGGAGAGACTACAATAACCCTTTCTTCTTATTGCTTAATTAGAATGGTATGACTTCTCTCTTTATATAGATGAGGTTAGCCCCTAATAATATGAAAACTATCTTATCTAATGTAACAAATCACTAAGGATAAGATAATATCTATACTATCCAAATATGAAGATATGCATCTAATCATTCCTAATATGAAGATATGCATCTAACTATTCCTAATATAAAGATATGCTACTACCCTCCTTGTGTGCAGCCCCTAATGGGTCGTGGCCCCCCTGGCCCAGTCCCTAACACCCCACCCACAAGCATCCACCCCCAGCCACAAGCAAAACGTTGGGAAAAAAACACAAAGGGGGTTTAAAAAATGGGTCTTCTGAAAGAAAGAAACTATCATTGTACGTTTTGAGAACATCTACCTTGTACCCCATTCGTGATGCAGAGCAGAATGAAAGGCACAGTTGATTAGCCACAGATTTAACACAGATACAACCAGTTGGAATTCCTAAAGAAGATTGCATACGAGGACAACAGCTTAAGGTTAAGATCACATGTTCAGCATGCATAATGGGTTTTTATACTCTGTGAGGATGCGGTTTGATTTGATTCCCCTTTCGATATCAAAGAATCTGTAATGTATTCTTAGCAACTTGAGTGATATAAGTAATAACTGGAAAATTATTCAACAGCTTTAGCGCCTCACGAAAATAATCTCTAAATACTTTGCTCCTCGGAACTGTCATAAGAACAGTAAAACACAATCTGACTGAACTGCAACAAAAGCAATGTACCTACTTTCCGTTGTTTCAGGACACAGGTTGAAACACATACACTTCAACCAGTGGTCTAAGGCAACCGGCAAACGAGTTTGTGATTGAGAGATCCGGCCAAGAGCCCACCACTTAAGATTAGCAATGATACTATGCTGTTCCGCCAGCCACTCTAAATCATCTAGATCGTCTTAAAATCCCAGCAGATTTTCCATCAACCACAACACACGCAAAACAAGAGATGAAAGTGATTAAGCACTAACGCAACCACCACCTCAATACAGGCAATCGCGTTGCTGCAGGGGAAAATATGAGTACACATAGAGACAGGTTGCACATTGGAACTAAACAGCCGCAGCGCCAGGCAAATTGAGATCTAACCAGTAAGCCCCAACTCGATCTTCCTACGGACCTATCTCTCGGCCGATACATGCCTACAGCTACCCGCGCCTCTCTCTCCGCCGGATCAGTGAACCAAAGCTAGACCCCACGGCACGCGCCGCCCCACTGGCGAGCGCCAACCAAACCCCGGCCCGATCGCGCGCGCGGCAAGCACTCCCCCACACTGAATCTCGGGTTCGGAATGGATCATCGCGGAATTGAAACACCACTACCACTAATCCAATCCATCCCGTCCCGTCCCATCTCGAGAGAAAAGGGGAGAGGGAGCAGGGCAGCATACGGGTAGAGCGCGAAGGCTCGCTGGACGACGTAGACGGCGCTGTCGTACTTGGTGCGCAGCCGGCGGTCGCTGCTCGCCCGCACCGCCCGGTCGATCTCCATCCCCTGTCGCTCCCCTCCTCCGGCGAAGCGACAGCCTCGAGGGAGATTTGGGATAGGAGGAGACAAAACAGATCAGGGGGAGGCGGTGGAGTGGAGGAGGCAGCAGAAGGGAGGGCTTTGGAGGCGTGACTCGGGCACTCGGCGCTTCAAGGGACGCCTCGTGCTCGTGGATAGACTAGACGGCCACGTTTCGGATGTTGTTTCTGCGTGCGTTGGACCCGGCGCGGCGCTGACGTGGTGGGCCCGCCCTCTCTGTTGAACGGCCCTCTTCCTTACGGCGTGCGGGTGGCTCTGCGCTGACGTGGCGAACCGGGCTCGCGGAGGTGTCCCGATTGCGAGCTTACACCCGTCCTTTAGGCTTAGGTTTTGGTTTCTTCGCAATCAAAACAAACAAACGTCATTTTAAATGGTTTCTCGACTCTAAAGTTATATGTGTAGTTTATATTAGTATTTTTGTTGTCTGTTGTTTTCTTGAAAAATACAGAAAAAACTATTAGATACAAGTAAAAGCCATCAGTCGTACTGCAAAAGAACAATGGACTTCAGAGCTTTATACAATGACAATTGATGGAATACTTCACTAGGCATGAGACTAGGAAAGGTATGGGTGGAGATTGGAATCATACTTTCGTAATATTTTAAGTCTAATTAGTTTTTATAGATATTTTATAACAGAAATTAGTAATCAAAGTTACGTATCGTAAACCGTATCGATGTCAAAAAGATATATGTGCGATGATCTTTTTTTAAAAAAAATCTTAGGACTAAACCCCAAAATAATTCAACCTTGTCCAAGCACCCATTAAGTATTGAATGATGTTTTGTTTTCATCATTGTACTCCGATCCAGTATTGTGTACTGTCAACCAAACGGTCTTTAATGAAGCTTGAGTTCTTTTTATGCTTCGATTCAAGCGGTTTTATTGTGTTTAGATCCAATAGGCGTTGTTACTTATTATTGTTGGCATGTACAAATTATAAAGGTTATAAAGGTGTGATGTTAGTCGTCTCTCTATTCTATCACATAGTATATTTGGTTGATGTGGAAGAGAGAGAACAAGGACAGGGTGGTTGTTTCTTGATGAGAGACAACCCAAGCTCATGAAAGCAAAGAAATATAGGTAGTATAAAACATCATTATATGAATTGTTGTCTCTAACAAACATATTTTTTATGCAAAACTTAAAACATTGTGAGGTCTATAGAGATAAGAGATAATTCATCCTTGAAGTTGTCTTTAGTTTTGTCTCTAAATGACATAGAAGGGTATATAGACAACATCCGTCACTACCCTTGTACATGCCTTAACACTCTGGATGAGTCCATGTAGGACGGGTGTTGTAATTCATAAAGAGAAAAAAATATAATCCATGCCACTGGATAAGTCTTGTTTCCACTATTTACACCGAATAAATCTATATTCCCTCTATGCCATCAGGTTTCATTTTTTCTTCACTCTGTGTCATCGTTGTCTGTCACATGTCGTTAAGTTGTGGCATTTCTTCGAAAATGCCCGAAATGCCCCGTGCTCCACGCCCTAATCCCCTCCCCTATCCCATCTATCCCTCTTGTCCCCTCTCCGTGCAGTCCGTCGTGGCGGCCCCCTCTTGGTGAGCTCGTGCTCTTTCTCAACATCAAGGATGTCAGATGGGTATGCATTTTTTTAAATTAGATTCTTCTTGTTCTTCCTTCATGTTGTGTAGTTAGGATGGGCAGTAGTTTCTTGATAATGTTTGTATCCATTCACAGGATGGACCCATCGTCGACGTACTTTCTTAAGATCATATTTATTCACGAGATGAGTAGGGAGGAGTTCTTGAGGGGGGTTGTGTGAACTGGGCGGTCGACTCTAACATGACGAACTTAAAAGATTTTATGGATTCTATTAGGGAGAAGTACCCATGGGGTGTTGATGAATCCATGACTATATATTACTTGGACAATCGTAGCAGAGAAATTGTTTATGTGAAAACAGACCAACAACTGGTGGTGATATTTGGGTGTTTTCAAAGTAGTAAAAGTGGTAAAGTTACCATCACAGTGTTTTCAAGAACTGATGTGTGTAGCGTTGATGTGTTGTGTACGCCTGCATGTCCAATCCCCTCTTAGGCAGTTCCTAGTCAACCAATCAGTAGCACTCAACTAGTAGATGAGGAAGAAAAGGATTGCCTAGCCAATCCCTTTGAACAATATGAACATGTTGATGTACATAAGGAAGACCAATACTACACTGATACTGGTAGTAATAACTCTGACTGTGTAACAGCCTAGCTATTTATTTTAAAAATATAAAAAACAAAAAAATTAATTTAGTTTAAAATAAAATCAAGTGTTATTTTGTTGCTTGAATTTTAGAGATTTTATTTGTCTATTTTCAGCTTTTAAAATGGCTTTTCTAAAAAGTAATTTAACTAAAAACATAAACATATTATTAAATGAAGGATATTCTGAATTTACTATTTCAAATTAATTATTTGAAAGCATTTGGCTTTTATCTGGATTTTCTGTGATTTTCTAGGATTTTAAAATCAATTTGAAAGCTAAAAAGTATTTTTTGTAAAAATTTAAAGACCAAACTTAAGTTATAAACATTTTTCCTAAGTCTAAAACAGCTCCAGAAATTTCTTTGAATTTTTCTGGAATCTTTAGACTTTATTTACTATTTTCTAAGAGTTTTTGAAGCTTTCTAGTATTTCTGAAAATTAAAAATAGAATTTAAACCCTCTCTCTCCTCGGCTTGACACGTGTCTGGCCCTGATTCAATCCACCCCGCCCGATCTAATCCTAGCTACCCTCTCTCACTTACCCCATCGTTCCTTAGCCGACGGCCTGGATTTAATCCACAGTCACTCGATCTAATCTCGGTCGTTCGCATTTCTTCTCTCTTGCCGACATGCGGGTCCCTATAAGATCGAGAAGGCCGATTAGAGGGGGTGAATAAGCGATTTTAAAATTTTCTTTTAAACTACTACCAAATTTATAATGTGGAAGTGTAAACTATTTGGTTTAACACAAGTAAGGCCTAAAACATCTAAATTTGATTAAATGAACCAACGATATAATTCTACATCAATATAAACAACCATAGGAAGACAAGTATTTTAATCAATTCAATGTATACAAAATACTTGAATATGAATTGCTAGAAGGTAAAATGAGCACAAGATAACACACCACAATGACACTTGATGTGTTTACCATGGTGTTCGGAAACTTACCGATTTCCCTAGTCCACGTTGAGGTGGTAGCTCTTTACCGCTCCAGGTAGATGAGCTCCAACATTCACAACTTTACCGGGTCTTCTCATAATCTTCTTTGAGAAGATCACCGCGCACGACACCTCCAACGCCGTCCAGGAGTCGGCAAACTCCAAGAGTAATAAGTCGACGACCCTCGCTTGAACGAATCAAGAATCACAGCTCAACGGACACAAAATCCACCACCAAGTGCAACACATGTACTAGGTTATGCTCTCCCCACTCTCTAAGTGCAACACATGCGCAAAGGAACAAAAGGCTTTCTCTTAGCTCAAGGAATGGGAGAATAGCACCAGCAACCTTGTCTCAATAACCATTGAGGGGGTATTTGTACACTTTCCTAAAAAACTAGCCGTTAGAGAAAAAGATGATAGAATCAGCTCGAGGGCCGGAACTACCGCCAACATACGGCCGATACTTCTGCCCTACCAACTGCTACAAAACTAACCATTACACTGGAAAACTGGTCAAACCGTCCACGTAGGGACCGGTCAGACTGCTAGGTCCGGTCAGACTGCAAAACACACCGGTCAGATAGCTTCCAGATAAATCAGCGGAGTCGCTCTCTGAAAAAACGTACCGCGCGAAGGAATAGTAGTCTCAAGTTTGGCGCTCTCTGGAAAAAAGGCTCCGCTCTCCCTCCGGAGCTTCCGGGCTCCGGAAGTACCGCTCTGGATTGCGGAACTACCGCACCCTGTGGTAGTTTCGACGTTGAAAGCACCGTTACTTCCGTTCCCGTAGAAACTTAAAATGCATCCGGAGGGTGCTCTCTGGAAAAAGGCTCCGCTCGAGTTCCGGAGCTTCCGATTGCCGGTAGTATCGATTTTACCAGTAGAACTACCGCGTGGCGGTAGTTCCGACGTTGAAAATAGCGGTACTACCGCTCTTCTAGACAGAGCACAATTTTGATTCTTAAAACAAATTTTTAAGGAATACATGATCCTAGTTGATCCAGATGGCACATAAAATTTGGTATCAAACTCCTTGCCATGATCCCTCTTTATGGTACGATTATTTGACGGGAAAGTATAGAGGTCAACTAGTTACAGCTTGTGCAGTCAATGGCCACAACTGGTTGTTACCTGTGGCATATGCCGTAATTGACTCTGAGACTAATGACAATTGGACTTGGTTCATGGACAAGCTACAATATGCTATTGGACACCCACCCGGGCTAGCGTTGTGCTCAGATGCAGGAATGGGGATGGACCATGCAATTGAGGAGGTATTTTGATATGTTGAACATAGGAAGTGCATGAGTCATCTAGTGATTAATTTCAAAAAAAAAAGTTCAGTGGTAAGGTGTTCGATGGACATCTCTGGCCAGTGGCATACTCATGGAATCAATGAGACTTCCTTGATCATGTGGCAACCATGTAGGAAATGAAGCTACAAGCCATAGATTACTTGAGTACTTATCACAAAAGACTATGGATGAGGAGTAAGTTTTCAACTCTATCAAAGTTAGACTATGTTACAAATAACCTAGCTAAGAGCTTCAACAACTAGATCAACAAGCACAAGGGTTTAATGTTATATGAATTGTTCGACAATATTATAAGTGAGATAATGAGAAAGTTTGATAAGAGAAGAAATATTGCGTCTAAGTTGCAAGGGCTGGTCATACTACCAAGTGTCATGAAGGAGCTATCTGAAAAAACCAGGGGATTGAACATGGACTTCGAAAGGAGTGATCACACTCTAGTCAAAGTGACTGATAGAGCACCAAGTGGTAGGAGGCATGTTGTTAACCTAGCTGACAGGACATGAACATGCAGAGAGTGGCAAGTATCTGGGAAGCCCTGCACACATTCCTTGTGCTTCATCACCTCACTTAGAGGGACACATGTATAGAGTTATGTTGATGATTATTTCAGTGTGGCCAAGTTCATTGTAGCCTATGCTCAGCTAATGCCGACCCTTACAGACATGTCCCAGTGGCCAAACAAAAACCATTGGTTCTTTTTGTATTCACCTATACTGAAGAGGGCTACGAGAAGGCCTAAAAACTAGAGGTATAAGGCTTGTCATAAGGGCACTTGGGCCAAGAAGGGTAGGAAAGGGCAGTGCTAATGTCCAATTTGCAAAGGGTATGGTCATAGGTGGCAAAATTGCAAAGAGGCTGATCTAGAAGCTAAGAAAGCCTATGCTTTGGTGGCAAAGCAAAGGTAATATCTTGTGAACTTTGAAAATGCTTCCATTAAAACTACATGAACATATAGACTTAATAGTACACTAAACATGTAGGGCAAAGCAGAAGAAAACAATAAGCTCTTCAAGTTATGTCCCTACTGAAAGAATTGATGCAGGTACTGCATCATCAGATCAACCGCTTTTAGGCCCACCGAGGTAAAATTTTGTTGCATTATTTGTTTTGCTACAAATATTGCATCATTTGATTTCCTTTGGCTGCTAACTCAACAAAACAAGGATGAATTCCAACGAGAAGTCTCGATCATCATTGCCTGAGTGTGCGTCATTGAGGTACAAATTTACTGAGAATCTATTCTATCAACACTCACAAAACTCATTGACTTACTTTCAAATCCAAATTGCAGCTCTAGATCCCAAAGTGCTACAAACCAGGCCAGTTATCCCTCCTTGCCCATTCTCCCTATTCGGCCATTGTCCTAGTAGTGCAAACCATTACAACATGTATCAGGAAGAGGCTTATTGACTAAGAACATGAAAAAGAACACATAAATTATGTATTGCACCTTGTGATTGACTATCACTTTTCGCAAACTATTTAGAACAGTTTGGAGAGTCCTTGTGCTATTAGACTAATGCTTGATATCTCTTTTTGCAATGTGTTTGGGAATCTCATGTGATTGTGTTGTTCCTTCTATTCGTATTGACCATAAAGTGTGTTTATTCCGTGGAGTGCTACCCACAGCTTATGACAAATTGCCTAAGAAGAGTTAAAAATGAGAGAGTCGCTTTGGGAGATCAGGACCCATGGGTAGCTACCTGTTAATGACATGGTATCTAAATCTGGTACATTTTTTACATAGAGTCCACTTACCAGTTTATGTACCTCATGTAAATAAGGGCTACAAGCTATCCTTTTACATAGAGAGAATGAACAAACGATGTACGGAGAAAATGGGAGAGGGCGATAACGGCGTGGAGTAGGGTGTGGAGTGTGGAGCATTTCGAGCATTTTCAAAGAAATGCCACAGCCTAACCGCATATGATGGACGACGATGGCACAGAGTGAAGAAAAATGAAACTCGGTCGTATGAGGGAATATGAACTTGTTTAGCGGCAAATAATAGAAGCAAGACTTATTTAGTGGCATGGAGTGGTTTTCTCATTTTGATTCATAAACTATGGCCCTCTACTTTTCAACTTATGGCTTCCCCCGAATAAACCAACGGGACATCTTCTCTACCGCCTTTTCAAAACGGTTTATCGGGACAACCTTTTTAAGTGGCTTATCAACTTATCGTCATTCGATTCGTTTGCTCTAGGGCCAAAGCTATCAGCCGCAACCATATGCCATATGCCATCAACCATAGAAAAAAGAACCAAAACTATAGGCTCCGTTCTTTTCAGCCTATGGCTTCCCTTGAACAAAACAAACGGGATGTCTTTTCTGTCTTCGTTTCAAAGTGGCTTATTGGGACAGCCTTATCGAAGCGGCTTATCAGCATTAGTTCATTCGCACAAGCCCTTATGCTATAGCAAAAAACTATCAGCCGCAATCATAAAGAAATAAACCATAATCGAAAACAACATGCATATTTATCTCTTTAGTGAATATGCATGACTCCTGCCATTTGTTTAAAAAAATTATGTCTACATTCAAGTGAAGTTGACATGATTGGGTAGAGGTTGGCCGGACGTTTGCATTTGTATGATTCATGCAGCTAGCAAATAATAATAACATTGCACTATCTTATTCTCACATGTGTATAAATGAGCCATTGTGATTGTTCGATCGTATATTCATTTGAGATTATTAGTATCATTGAGAATCCGCATGGTTGACTGAAGCTAACGTGCCATCCACTTTCAAAGTAACAAAAGGAAAGCAATAACTGGAGTGTACACAAAAGATTCAACTCCCCCACTATCTCACACATCTGTTAATTAAGTAAAGAAATTGAGGATGGTCTTGCTAATACACAAATGTGTAGCTTCCAGAAATTTCAATTGCACATTTGCACTTATAAATTACTCATGGGATTATAGGGGTACCACTGAAATTATAAGAAAATTCGTCAAAAGGAATGTGACACAAGGCGAACACGACGAGATTTACAAGGGTTAATGTTTACTACAAACGACTCATTTGTCGTGGCTTGGTATTGCTCATGCCATTACTTGCAACAGATTTATTTTGTATTTTACTATTAATCTTCTTTGCTCTGCCAGCCCTTTCAAGCGCTCCATCTGATAGCATGTATGCCGGTTTAAACATGCCTGATCCATCACTCAGCAGTGCATTTGGAACAGTGTCGTATATACTACCAATAGAAGTGTACCTGAGAAATCAGAGCAAGTACAAGGAAATGCATGATATATCAGGAAGTTTATACATGAAAGAGTAGATATCCTATGAGATGACAAGTTAATTTTGTAGCTGAAAGTTCAAAATAGCAAAGTAACAATATTGCCCAATACAAGCAAAGGGAAATAATTCAGTTATTATAGGGTTACTAACTAATTTTCTTAAAAAATGACGTGAAAAAATTGCACCCTAATACACAGGGAACAAGACACCTAACATGTACCAGAAAAGGGTCTGAACATTGAAAAGAACATACCCTTGGTCATAAAGGTTGCAGTATTTGACCTTGCAAGTTAAGAGGAAAGACCAAACATCCCTGTCAGAGAAAAAGCATGCTCTTCAGCATTTGAATTAGCACTGGAAAAATGCAAGGTCTTATTGATCTACATGATCAGGAGACAAAACCTGTAGGACCAATTTAGGATAGGATTCACCCTCATGAAAGGAGGCCAGCTAGATGAGCTAGGAGAGAATTGTTCTTGACCAACCTGCAATTTCACATTGTAATTTTATTACCGCTAGGTCTATGGAGATGAATTTAGTATGAATATGGGCATGAACACTGCACAATATGTAAATAAAGCAGATCACTAGAAAAGGAAGTTACCGCATTGGGATCACCATTTCTAGTGCCAAGGAAAATTGCTTTGGTAGGCTTCTCCTTCAACAGGGCTTCCAGGCCAGACTTGAAATCTGTCCGGATGATTTCCAATGGCAAGCCGTAACTGCAGAGCATGGAGGAGAAAGCATGGAACAAAGATTCTTTCATTCAACTCCTCAAGAACAAGAACAATCAAGGGAAGTAAAATCTTAGCGACTTCTTACGTCGCAGCCGTGTCGTAAGTGAACGAATTAATTTCAGGAAATGCAGTGTGGTCCTCGAAGTAGATGGTCCGCATAGGGCAATTCTGAATGGCATAATCCATCTGGTTTCCATCTCCTGAACTTGTTTTGTGAAGGTAGTAGCCAGCCCGGAGCAAATGCAATAGTACCTGTTTGACATATTACATTGCTATTTTGTCATATCTGTTGAAGGATATTATTAACCGTGAGTGAATGTGCTTAAAATGTTGCAGAAGAGAGCTTGAAGATATTTTTCTAGAGCGTGAACATGAAGATATTACAGTGGAATCTTTGCCTCCATTGAAGCTGAAGGCGACTTCCTCAAACCTGCAGTGCGTAGGTCAATTAAATTTCTGAGGATGATCAACACTAGACTAACTACACCTACTCAACCAAATACAAGAAACCTTTAAAAAACCAGAATAAAGAGAATAAAGTAGCTTGTACAACATACTACTACTACTGTTACATTTTTCAAAATGTGTACCATGTGCCATGACCAGTTCGAATTGTTAAAGGAGGTCATATACAAAGATAGTGAAGCTTCAGAAATGAAAGAAGCTTGGTTATTGTCACTCTTACACAGTGATAACTGGAAAATATTAAAAAGGAACCAACTTGTAACAGCTAGTTAAAACAATCTCACACCTCTTCTCAGTCCTTTTTTTTGCCTGAGCTATGCGTGTTATTATTATACTAAGAAACAACTAATACAAAGTGCGAACCTGAGAAACAAAACCAGAAATGCGGGCCCATCCCTCCCCACCAGAGAAGAACACCAAGTCAGTTGAAAAACTTTTTTTTATGTAACCACGTCTGTTGAATTCGTCAACCCAAGTTATTTTTTGGAGAACTAACCCAAAGCTGAAGAACTGCAAGATACTAATGTACACCTGTCACCTAGTGTGCATCCGCTCAAAAAAAAAAACTAGGTTGAATTGTTCCAGCCAGGATCTAGATTAAATCATGTTACATATTGATCACTTCAACCAGTGGGTCAAATTGAGGCGGCCTGCATACAAAGGACCTGTGATATCGAGGAATCATGTCGAACTAAAGCCAAATCACTTAGGATGTACACAAGAACTGCAAGGCCTCAACAAAAAAAATCTTGCTACATATTGATCACCTCAACCAGTGGATCAAATTAAGGCGGCTTGCATACAAAGGGCCCGTGATGTCGAGGAATCCAGTCGAATTAAAGCCAGATCGCTGAGGATATACACAAAAACTGCAAGGCCTGCCACTCCATTGACCAAAGATAGATTTCCCAAACCGTCATGAATCGGTTCCTTCCTCCGTACACATCGCGGTGGGTCGTCTTTCCTAGCCACTGCACGGGCGCGTGCAAACGAGGGAGGGAGAGGAGAGGAGAGGAGGGCTAGGGCACAGCGTACGTACGGGTAGAGCGCGAAGGCTCGCTGGATGGCGTAGACGGCGCTGTCGTATTTGGCGCGCATCCTGGAGTCGGCGCCGCTCGCCCGCAGCGCCCGGTCGATCTCCATCACCGGCCCGCCGCTGCCGCCCTCTCCTCTCCTCCGGCGAAGCGAGACGCACACGGGGGGAGAGATTGCGAATTGCGAGAGATCTCGACCGATTAATTGTAATATCTGTAAGCAAGTTGAGCAATTACGAGGGTACCCGCCTGCCCGGCATAGATTCAAATTCCGACCAGATAGGTACGTACGTATGTAGTATGGCGGGTGGACATGGAGTATGGATCGGGTGCAGGTCCGATTCGGACACGTGCGTAACCAAGTGACTCGTCGAAGCGTACGACTCTGTTGTATTTTAATTACTTGCTAGTGCATTGCAACAATGTTCTAAAAAGATAATTAATATAATCAAATATGAAGTTACGGATATACCTCGGACATTATACTATATGAAAGTTTTTTTTCCAGCAGGATGTTTTACGAAACTCAAGGCAATTTATCTTTTGATAAGTGATTAATTAAAAAAATTAAAACTATGGTTTTTTGGATTTTTCTAGTTTATGCAAGAATTTGTGAACTATATCTTTCTACACTCCTATGATCAAAGCTAACCTTAAAATTTTCACTAAAAAACAGTTGAAATACTTGACCTACACTATTGATGGGAGTGAAAGGGAGGAGGTGGTGAACAGATAGACTCTCCTTTTATATTAGTAGATATTATTCGATCAGGTCTGATCACTTGAAGATTTTGATTAATTTTGCTTAAAAGATATATTTCAATCAGTATGATTAGTTAGTAATGCGAAGCGATCGAAGATTATTATTGGGAATATCTTCATATTCATGATGAACTCTACACCGACTTGCACCAACCGTGGTATCCAAAAGTGTTTGTGCTGACTAGGGTTAGACGTGGCTACTTAAGACATTTTCGACTATAACTCTTCGCTGTCATTTTTTAAGTCTCTATTTTCATTTTCGAGAGGGGTATTGTTCCTGTCATCGAGTAGGTTATTGTTCCAGCTTACGAATAGTTCTCTGTTTTTATTATCGACTAAGACTTTGTTCATTCCTCTTGAATGACTCTTGTTTCTAAGCCTATTTATACTCTTTGTATAAGTCTCATTATAGTAACGCATACAGCTTAAGTTATCTATCCATGTCAGTTTTTTAGTTCTCTTGTTTAATACGCATACGAGCTTTGGTTTTTTCATCAAGAGAATCTAGCACGAGCTTGATTATCAGTCGCGTCTGGATTTGAGTGATTAACATGCACGGGGCGCAAAGGTTCACATAGAGCTCATTCTAGCGTGTTCAGAGGAACGGTGCAAAACGGGGATGTCGGAACAGCTACTTGGTCCGGCCGCACCAACTCCGGCAACCTCCTTGCTCCTCGGCGACCCAGCCCAAGCTTGCAAGAGTTGGCCAACAGCATCAAGGATTAGTCAAGGCATACCTTCGTTGTGCCCAACAGCGCGGTATTTGCATAGCTTGCAAGTTAATGCCTGTTCTTAGTTTAACCGCGAGTGCTATTTTCATTCCTGAGTTGATAGTTGTTCATATTTTTCTCGTTCAAAATAAATTTTTTTCATAGTTTTAGTCATAGTCATTATAAAATATTAATATTTTAGACTCGTGGTTCAGCTGGCAGACTGGTGGTCCAACCGATGAGCTGAACACTTCACACGAGTTAGGTCCCGTTTATATTTGCACGGTTGGCACTCACTACCGTGCAACGGCGAAGCCGAAACTGGGGAAGAGGCTCGAAGAACTAAGTTATTTTTTTAAAAATTAAAAATAATTAGTCTAAATTAAGATAAATATATCTAAATTTATATATAAACAGAAGAGAAATACAACTAAAAGAAAAATATAATAAAGATATCTCGTGCAGGATACTAACCTTCATATACCCGGAATGCCCGCCTGATCGCTCGACCCGTCCCTCACAGCGTCTTGCCGCGTGGCGGGGAATCTTCGTCTGACGGGAGTCATTTTCCTCCGACTTTTAAAATTACGATAGATCCTGGTTTTCGCAAAAGGTCCTTGAAATTTTTTCGCCTCGAAATTTTTTGGTCCCTCTATTTTGCGGGATGGCCCCATGGTTTGAAATGCGCGACGGTCCCGTTTTTTACGTCTGAGTCCTCGATTTTCCAAAACCCTTTGCTTCCTCGAAAATTCGTTTTGCCCCGGTTTTTTCTAACGGGTCCTCTTTTTTTCGAATGTCCCCTTTGCCTTCTCTGAAATTACGTTTTGCCCCGTTATTTTCGAAACTCATCCTTGCCTTCTCTGAAATTACGTTTTGCCCCGTTTTCTTAAAACTCATCACGAATTACCGTCTCTTTTATTTTTTTACGTGCGATGGCTGGCGCGGCGTGGCGCCACGCCCATGCTTCTAGTTATCAGTATCAGTGGAGGAAAGTCTCGAGCCCAATAAGCCCCCGGTGGCTACGCGCTTGCTACCGTGCAAAGATAAATATGGTCCGACCCGCGGGCTTTCAGCCTATGGGCCGAGTGGCACGCTCGACGCCACCGTCGCGGCATACCACAATCTTCTCCTGATCGGTGACTATTGTCAGCCCAAACCAAAAGCCCAGGGTTTCATTCACCACGGCCGCGCGACTGCCCCAGTCCTCTCCATCGCCGCCGCCAACCCCTCCCCTCGCCGGAGCGCTCCTTCGGCACACCCTCAAGCGCCCTCGCGCCCGCGGTCGCGTCAGCACGAACACGAGCAGGGAGGGAGCTGAGGCTTTAGCGTGGTGTTGTTTTGTTCTCGTTCGCGGGATTTTCCTTACCTCGTGAGCCCGTTGAGCACCTGGGTTGTGGGGAGATCACCCCTCGCGGTAGAGATGGTGAAGAAGGGGGCAGGAAGGGCCCGGTAGGATCCCGACCTTCTCTTGCTTGCTTAGAGAAGAAGTTCTTAGCGCCGTCGTTGGTATCAAGAGTCAGCTAGGCCTTGATTTCTTCAGAAGTTACTACTCGATTACATGGAGGCCTTGTATTGCTGTAGGATGGTTCGATCATAAGCCATAGCATCTTTCCACTGTAAATCTCGACGATGTTTGTTCCAAATAAAACTTACTTGGTAGATATGCAACTGCTGCCCACAAATCGAATTAGTGGTTTAGGTAGTTGCAGCCCTGTTCCAAATGTCAGAAATGCCTCAAACATGAGTTGTCAGAAATGCCGTATTTTTTTTCAGTACATCTCTTGTAAGTTGTGTGACTGTTCTTTTGCGTCTGAACTAACTTGCTGCAACTATTGTAGCTATGAGCCTGGACCGGCATTTGAAGAGAACAAAGAGGAGGCCATTCTTGACATCTCGCCAACGGACTCAACGGAATTTTGGCTAATACAGTGGCCTATACACCAGGTAACGTGGATTTTTTCCGCCCCTGTGGCATGCTGCTAATATGCTGCACTGTTTAGGTCCAACGTAATGTTTTCTGTTTTATGACACAGTTGGATGTCTCTGATTTTCACGGTGAAGAAGTTTCCCTTAAGCTACACCACGATGGAACCTTGGGCAGTTTGGAGAGTTCCTCGGGTAAGATAAATGTCATGGATTATGTTGCAATTGTTTTCACTTGATTAATTGCATGGTTCGACGATTTTAAAGTTTCTGAGCATTCAGACAACAATTGAGTTTGGCTAATTCAATCACACTTCAGCTTTGATCAGATTGATTTTCCCAAAGAGCAATACGTATATCCTTTTTATTCCTAAAGAAAGCAATGCTAATCCTATCAGCGGAACAACTTGCATTTCCATCGTGAATTTTTTCTCCCACTCTCTGAAGAAGATTAAGTCAATGTTGATTTTCTTTGATTGTCAGTTGTGTTTTGCAGCCCAAATCAAGTATCAGCTGGAGTTTTTAGTTCGTACTGAACTTCCTGTTCTACTAATTTGCTTGTTTATCTTTAGGCAACAAACTACTAGCTATTTATGGACTCTTTAAAATAGAAATTGAAATCAAGATGTTACCCTTTAGTGTACAAAAAGATGTTACTCTTTGCGGATGTCCAGACTCAAGATGTATAATTGTTGAAGTGCAATTTCCTCGTCAGCTTCCTATGTAATGGCCCATTAAATCCTTGACTTGAAGCTAGATTGATGACATGCTACCCATCAGTAAGAAGTTGTAGTACTAGTTGGCATCTCTAGTTCCTTCTCATAGGTTGAAACCACCATTGTTCAATCATTGTGGCAAATAATTACCGATACTTTTCCACAAAAAATTCAGCTATATCTAACGTTCTTTATTTGGCAGGGAAATCTTATGAACTTGTCAGCTTTGCTGCTCAGCAGCCAGACGCTACTGTCTTCCTGCCGTCAGGATCAGAAACGAAAGCTGGTATGCTGAAATGTCAACTTAATACTTTAGTTGTACAGTATATTGCACAGATGCTATTTTTCCCTTGTTGAAATATGAATTTTGCTGAAATGCCCTGTATGTACATATTTAGTTTTCTTGGTTTAGTATTTACGGGTCATATTGATGGCACAATTGATGGGTTGGTAAACCCTAAGTTAGTGCTCATTAGGTAGAAACATCTCTTGATGTTATTTCTTGTTTTTTGCCAAGACATTAATTCACTGGTTCATGAATCATGATAGAACACAGTGAGCCTTCTGCTATCAAGAATACCAGTACATGATAGTTTGTAGCACCCTGTTCAATTTCTGAGAAATGTTAATTTTAGTTTGTTATGGCACCATGCGATGTTACTTGTTAATTTGGACTGTTGTGATCTTCAAGGGAAACAAAAGAAGAAACAGGACATGGCACTCATCTTTGTTAGGTTACCCGTCAACTCTTATGAGTTACAGTGCACACGTATAGCTCTGGGTTAAAGCATAAAATGAATGTAATCTTGGGATATGTCATGAAACTAAATCTAAGAGTTTAAGTGACACACTGGAAGTTGGAACATATGTCTGCAACTGATAAAGAATGTCTTCTATAATAAAAGCTTCCAATGTTGTGGGTTTCTGGAGAATCAGTGTTATTTGCAAGACATAAAGTTGGATTACGAAAACAAGCTGGTGTAATAGCTACCTCCAACTATGTAAAATATGGATAACATGAGTCTAAATCAGTGTTTTCTATTTAACTGTTCATGTGCATAACCTGCAGTGAATCTGTTTTTGTACACAAGCACATAAACAAACTGGGAAGGAAAGCAAATATGTTCTGTTTAACTTCATACCGGTTTAGGCATATCTAGAAGATATCTGTCATTTTTAACTTTCTGTGATGCAGTGCTCTTTCCAATTTGTTATGAGCACAAGTAACCCTTTTTTTCTTTTATCTGTTATTTATATTGTATGCTTTCTTTATACAAATTGATTTTTTTCACTAACAAAAAATAAACTCCAGTGGGGAAAATTTCACGCCGGGTTTCCTTAGTTCGTTATCCTGAACCTGAAGAATTTGAGAAAGCAGGTTTTGGGAGTCTTACTCCTAGCAGTAAGAAATCTGCAGGTAATTCTTTTTAAGAGGTTTTTTCTTCACTGATGCCACTTTTCTGCTGTCAATACTGTAGACAATTTAGGCAGGACCAGCTAGCTACAGGTCAAAATCACTAGATTGTGATAGGTTAAAACAATAAAACTGGCAGATTTAACTAGAGTTACCAAATTTGGCTGAATTAAGCACACCAAATAATGCTCATCCATGGCATTTAAAGAGTAAGAATGCAAGTATGTAATTCTAACTTGTGCTAAATAAAACCATAGCTGCACTACGCAAACATCACTCCAAAAATGCCTGCTTAAAATTTACTGACTATTTTTTATGTAGCTGTATGTTTAGCCGCTGTACCCAACCAACTTTTACTGGTACTGGAATGCTATTAGCAATACCTTTCACCTCTCTGATTAAATGCTGCCAGTTTTCTAACATGTTGTTTTATCATATAGGAGTTACCACAGTCATTAAAGAAATATATCATGAAGTTGTGATTATCACTGATCAGTGCATATGATCTTCCAGGTTCTTCGAGGAAGACTATGTCTCGGTTTACTAGCGCATCAAAGAATCGCAGCAGCCAAGGTTCAGCACTAACGCTAGGCCAATGGAGCGCAGAGCCAACGCCAAAACACAAGCAAAAGAGAAAGGATGAAAGCAGCCTGGGGCACTCGAACGTTTCAGGCAAGTCCTCGGAAGGATCTCAGGCCCATGGCGCAGACAACAACACGACCTCAAATGTGCCGCAGACGCCAGCAGAGAAATCCAAGAAGAAAAAGAAGGTTAAGATCGCAGAGTAGCAGCACGTAACAGCAGCAGCAGTATCATCAGCCATCATCACCTCGGAGAAAAGAGATTAATTTCCCCCGAACCAGCAGCAGCTCCGGAGCTTTACATGAAAGACAGACGTCTTCTTATTTTTCCTGTTCCTTTCCCGGTTCTTCACTTTGCTGATGCAGAATATTTTGCTCGACCGTTAGGTGGGCATTTGTGAGATGAGACTTGAGAGCAGCGCCCGGCCCTTGCATGGTGCTGGAATGCCATTATATATCGTTCTGATTGTATGCACTACTATTGGGTAGGTGATCTATGTTCCATTGTCTGCTCTTCCATTCTGCCATGGTTTCTCTAATAGCTCACTGAGAGTCTCTTCCGGCCTGTTCTTTTTGGCTGCGGCTTTTGGCTGCAGCTTGTGACTTTTGAGCTGTTTGTACGAGAGATTATAGAGTAACAGAAATTCACGTGCGATTTTTGCTGATATAAATAAAGTCAGTAAAGTATGTACTACAATTAACTAGTAGACCCTACTTTGAAAAAAATACTCTATTTAGAAGCTAGTTATTGTAGAAAAGCCGAAAAGTAGCTTTTAGAAGTTAAAAAGAACAGGGCCTTCCTCCTCTTCTTCCTCGGTGCAGAGCATAACACTGCTGCTGCTGCCCCCACATCCTGCCCCGACAAAGACGCTGCTCTCCTCCACGTCGAGAATTTCTTCCTAGACTCCTCTTCCTCTTCATCTCTCCGTTCATGGCGAGCCGGCACCTGACTGCTGCACATGGGAAGGCGAGGCGTCCTCTGCGATGGCAAGGCCGCTGCCGCCCGTTGTGCAATCGTCACCTCTTGATCATGAAGTCGATTTCTTGCTATTTTGGAGTCTCATGGTAGGTTTTTTTTTGTATGCCTGTTACTTGTCATTTGTTAGTAGAATAAGAGACTTGAGTTCAGCAGGAAGTAACCAGCTACTACTTTTGAGTGATCAACTGTCAGCAGGACAGACCGGAGCTGAAGGTAGGTTCTGTTGCGGCTTTCAAACTGTGGCCGTTTGCCTTCCTATTCTTTTTCGTTCTCTGTTCAGCACGTCCTTTTTTGCTATTCACGTTTCCAATTGTAAACGTGGAAGAGACGAGGAAACGTTGTAACCCGGCAATCTCCTGGAGAAGACTGTGCCGAAAAACCACTGTTTATGTTGTGATAGTAAAATTGTAGCCTCTGAGTTTAAGAGCTCTTTTACGGTACCTTAAAATAAATATGAATCATCTAATATTTGAAATCCAATGATTTAGATTAATTATGATTTAGTTATACTATCACTCACAATACTAACAGTAGGATCTTCAAAGAGGTAAAATTATTAATAACGGTCCATTTGTGCCACTTGCCGCCATTGTCCTAGGCGTCACCACAGCCGCCTTCGATGACGGCGGATGCTGCTCGTTGTCGACGATGCCGAGCCTCGACGCGGTCAACTTCAGTTGCACCATCTTTGACGTGTCGTCATTCTCAGGGCACAACGTTGACCACAGCGGCCCATTCGAGTCGGCTGCCTTGTCCAAGTTGATCGGGCGTCGCTCCCTGGCCACCGCCTCGCTTAGCCAGCTTAGCATGAAGCCCCGTGCCGACATGCTCGACCGGTGCTCCACCGACGACGGTAGATCATTAACATGCTAACACATTCTTGATTGATACTCACCAACTCTTATTAGGCTTGGGATATGCAGAGCTGGAGCTGATGAAGGAGAGGTTCTCGAAGCTTGACATGTCCACCAGCAGCAAAGGCATCTGCATCGCCGTGTCCATCTCCAATGCCATCACCAACCTCTACGGTACGCACATGACGAAGCCAAGTTTACTAGTTATCTAAATGGAAAATGTCTTTTTTTTTCCCCTTCTGATCTCGGTTCTTGTTGCAACGATGGTGTTCGGGAGCTGCCACAAGCTGGAGCAGCTGTCGGCAGGGAAGAAGACGATGTGGAGGAAGGAGATGGACTGCCTCCTCTCTGTCTGCGACTACATCGTCGAGTTCTACCCCTCCACGCAGCAGACATTCTCTGATGAAACCAAAGTTGAGGTACGTAGCAATTCATTCATGGACTTGTTCTTGCCAAATTCAGTTCCAATAATTTGATATATCAACATGACTGATTGATTGTTCCATCCATGGTGTAGGTCATGGCAACCAGGCTAAGATCGGATATCTACATTAACCTCCTTGCGCTCGAGAAGCTCGATGCCATGCTCATCGTAAGATCTCAATGAATTAATGGTCCATTGATCTATTCTTCTGATAATGCAAAAAAGAGCTTTTTTTACGGTACCTTAAAATAAAAATAAAGTCTATAATGCCCTTAAAAAACGGCTAGATTTTATTTTTACTACTATATTTTTACTATTAATATAATATACTGTAAAAAAAATTCCAATTTTAATCACAAAAGATGCATCCATTTGAGTTTTACAGCAAATATTTTGCGTGTATATATGCCCTCGACATCCTATACAAGTACAATATTACCACACCTGAAGCTACTATTACAACATTTGCTTGATTTTTTTCCTCTTCATTGGTGCCCCAAAAGACTGCCCGTTGGGACAAAATTATTGTACAATGTTGGATCTGATACAAGTTAACCCACTTGAAATGCTAAAAAAATTCTTTCAAGGAAAGGGTTCACAATTCACATTACGTCATTACTCCACTTGAAATGCTAAAATATTCTTGAATCAATTACTCATGATGCGTTCAGGTCCAGTCAGAGCCTCTAGTTGTCACAAAGAACAAAGCTACGACGCGGTGCCATACAATGATAGCCAGTACTTCTCAAGCATAGCCGTTCATCATCTGGGATGATATATCTAAACAGGAATACAATAGCATCAACATATCACTGCATTGGACACGGTACAACGTATGTGTTTTTAGACCAAAAAGAGAGAGAGAGAACAAGTGAATAATATGGCCGAGGCTGTGTCAAAATCCATGGCCAGCAAGTTGGTCTGAACAAAACATTGACATGTTTCAATTAGGGGTAGCATAGTCTTTTTATCTACTATCTCCCTCTTATATTTCTGGAGCCAACCTACTAGTCAAACGTTTTTCAGAAGTAGCTCCAGATTCTCAGAAAAGTGGATTCTTAGAGAATCCGGAGCAGAAGTTGAAAAATAAGAATCTGAAGCTCTACCAAACATGCCCTTAATTTCGTCTTTTTTTAGCTATTTTGGTCTTCTCTTTTTTTCGTATTTGTTTGCACTATTCGTGATGGATTAGCATGTTTTTTCTATTTTTAAAATTTTTAAATTTAAATATGCCAAAAAAGTTACCAATAATTACAGTGCAAAATAAGCTAGTTATAGTATAAAATAAGTCATAAGCTAGCTTATTTTAGCCGAACTAAGTGCCTCCATATATTTATATTCATGTAGATTGATACTTCTATATGTTTAAAATATAGATATTTTATCTCGAGTCTAATATATTTTGGTATAATATATGGTATATAACTCATCTAACATTATTCTAGCACAATGTATTAATAAATTTACATATTTTTATGTAACCATACGATAAATATATAAAATTATTTTTAATGTTATTAAAATTTAGATTCTTATGGATCCGTTTTCCTTCAAAACCCCGGTGAGGACGGAGATGAAAAGAAAATAATTTCCGATAGTTAAATAGGGAATAGGATGGGAGGGTATTCTCCGCGTGGAATTAGCTCCGTTGCCACTCCGATTGCAATGATTACCTAAAATAGTTCTTTCTATTCCGTAAAAGAAAAGATAGCTGCCCAAGGCGTTCACGCCGTTCGTGAGCAATGATCGCAGTCTTGCCTTCCTCTCCTAACACAGGGAGGCAGAAGCAGCAGGCTATCTCATGGGCCGGCCCATAATAAACTAACGGGCCGGGTTTTCTTATCGGGCTGCTTAGTCACCGACTCAGCATCGTCAGTTTAAAAAAAACGTCCCCAAATGGTATGGTTCTTTGCTTGCTATGCTTGAGAGCTGAGAGCAAGTAGCCAACCATAGCCATCGGATAACGCGTTACAGGCTAAGGTCCTATTTTTTTGACCGAACCTAGCGGGCTTTAGTTTTTGCTATAGTACTTAACTTTTAAATGAGATATTTTTTCAAAACAAGGCTACAAGTTAATTGTAGTACATGTTAAAAGCTCAATATCTGTATCAACTAAAATCGCAAGCGAGTATCTCTCTTCATAATCTCTATCGCAAACAACTAAAATTTAAAAATTTCAGTCAAAAATCATAAACCATAGCCATGACAGGCTCTAAGTACATCCAAACAAGAGTCACTAGCGGATCCAATCAAGAAATATACTACTACATCATACACGTAGAAAGCTCTGAACCTGGCATCACCTCCTGCCAGTTTGAACATCCTGAAGGAACTGTGGGCGATCCGCCACATGATCTTCGTTGTGCGTGCCCGTGCCGCGTCCAGTACCGCCTCTGCGTCACGGAACAAATTCATTTCTTGCAATCATAGCGGTGGGAAAGGGATGGTTGCGTGTGCGCGTGTGAGAGCCCTCCTCATCCAGCAACCTTTTTTTGTAGATAGAAGGGTGTCCTAGCCAATCATCCTGGCACATCCAAACAAGGTCTAAAAAGTTTTTTTTATTTCGTTACAAGAAGATGATACTACGGAGTTGAATTCCCTAGGAAGTTGGGTACAGTGTGGGGGTACTTACAGGTAAGTAGCATTATAGTGCTAAGCAATGGCAGGAACCAGCTTGACCATATTGGGTAGTATTGGTCATCTTGGTTGCTCCTTCAGCGCGCGTATGGGCAGGCTCGTCTGCTTCTCTTGATGCGTGGACCCGATGTGGCAATGGAAGTGAATGATAACATTATATTCAATCTCTCAAAAGTATTTTAAAACCTTCACTCCATTAGCTATCCGAAGGTAGAAAGATCAGTTTAGCACACCAACAAAACAAGCACAAAAGCAAATAGAGTACAACTTCTTAGGCTGGCCTGACTGCTATGAAAAAGTGGTTGGACCAACCGATCGGTTTGACCAGACTTCGGATGTAATGTAGGCCATGGGGCCGGCTGACCGCACCCCTAATTCCAGAACTGAAAATCAGCTCGAGCCAAAATAAAAAAGTGTAATATCCGAAATACATACCCAAATGATATGAAACTTTTCATACGCCTTGTCGAGAATATTAGGAATATAATTCATCCAAGTATCGCATGGATTTTGGCTAAAGTTCGAACATTTCCTCAAGACAAACAAGATTACATCACAACTGGGTAAAACTCAAGAACTTGAGATGAGTTGCTTGTGGGCTGAAGATGATCAAGATGGCTCTAGATGAGTTTCTACATATCACAACAAGTAAGAGCACCTAAAGATTCAATGCTAAAACCCTAGAAACAAGATTCCTCAAAAGGCTCCAAATCAAGAATCGGACATCTTCGAAATCTCACAAGCCACATCGCCTAGATGGACAGGATTTGATCTATACACGTCATCTTCATCACTTACATGTCTTTGGTATGCAGTAAGATCAAGAGGGGGAGAGAAGAGGCAAAAAACCAATAAGAATAAGAGCATATCAATCAAGATAAGAACACTTCATATAGGATAGACAAGATTGATCTATTGCAACTTATAGATATAGGTTTTATAGCCACTAACATGTAAGACATATCTTTCTCTCCTAAGAGCACTCACATAAAGCTTCTCCCTCCAAAGAAGCCTCTCTTAAATCCTAAAGAATGGATGTGTTGGTTAGCCTCACTTCACCACATGCCTCCAACCCTTCCCACTCATATAGATGGAGCAACCAGCCCACATCTAATCCTAATTAATACTATCCATTAGTACAACCGAAAAATCCATTAACCTCCACATATCAGGTTTTACACTCACAAATGACTTGTGCACGTTTCTCAAAGCGCATAGGCCCAACATGCTAAGAAGCAAACTTTCATTCACTTAGCATCCTCAGCGTCTCTTCAACCTAAATAGCTCTCCCAACATCCTCCAAGCACGGCTTTAGTCACATCGCTGTTTTTTGTAATTTAGCTTCCTCGCTAAAACACCACCGCTTTGACTGTGGACCTCACCTCTTTCCTGATCCTATTCTATGGTCATTTCCTCCTTTGCAAGCAATCTCCATGCCTACAACGTATAGGTTCACCAATGGCTCACGCATTGGTAAGTCTCTTTATGTCGGTTCACCCGACCACACTTAATTGAACCGACCACACCATTAGATGAATCATTACTCAAACATTTCCTTCAACATCCCTTGTCTTCCCCATGCCTTCACTGAGCTCAACCATCTCGCCCATCTTTCTTGATCTTACCTCAGCTCATTCCTGAGCCTAGTCCCGATCCACACTGTTGACCATGGTTGCCTCCAAACGTCCCTGCATATCAAAGACCAAGAAATGATTTCTAGGGATAAGTTCTTCACAACATGACCCACGTTAGTCCAAACATACTTCATGCACCATGAATGCAGTGATCTATGATTCCAAAACTCAAACCATGACCAATTCCTACAAATATCCAAAACCCTTCGGATACTTTCAGACTAAACCGGTCTGACCGCCATTAACTAGCCGGTCGGACAGCTCCGGTCGATTTGGTCAAACGCTTTTAACAAGAAGCCATTCAAACCGCAACACCCATGTCGGTCTGACCTCTTGGCCAACCCCGGTCGGACCGCTCCCATTTCTCTCGTGTACATAAACGAGCACCTCTTTGGAAAAATAGCTGCCAACTAAAAACCGATTGCACTACTCTGGCGGTCCGACCGCCTCCAAAATCTGGCCACATCAGACTTGTAATAAGTAAAACAAGAGAAATAAAAGGCTAAAAGAGTGCAAACAAGATAAACATCAAACTCAACATAAGATCACTACTCTACCTTTCCCAACATGGTTTCTAAGGGAGGAGAACGAATGCAAGACAGAAAGATGTCAATTATGGAATTGATACCATTTGCAGGAAAAAATAAACTAATTCGAGAAATAGATATCATGATAAAAAACTACAACTAATTGAAAGAGACCTGAGTCACCAAAACCTAAACAACAAGCACAAGACACCTAGTCCTAAGCACTACCCTCTATTCCACAAAGGTTTTTAGGCCAAGAAGAACTAAACCTAAGAAGGGAATCGATATCACTTGGTATTCCTACTACTAGATACTAGTGACTGAAGAAGCAAGCTCAACCTAGACAGGATAAAAGACTATAGAAGACCTAAATGAGAGAGGACACTCCTTAGAAAGACACAAATCAAGAAGACCAACCTACCTAAGACCAAATCCTCAACTAAAACCTAGATGATATACAATGATGAAAGTGGGAATTGATAATATGAAAAATCTCTAACCTTCTAGTTATGAACTCCTTCCATAACTTGTGTCGAAGCCTCCAAGACCACACCTCCCGTAGCTTCTCCACGCATCATCCTCACGTGTCAAGCCTCTAGGACTGCATCTCCCATAGCTTCTCCATGCATTATCCACCTTTGATCTCTATGTTCTCCAGCATGAGCCCGATCACCTCGTGACATCCTCGACTGCCTGGACATCAGATTCCCCCCTCCTAGTCCCGGTCCTCCTCGTCATCGGCCATCATAATCTCCATGCCCAACCTGCACATGCAAAGACCAAAGACTGTTTTCCGAGCACAAGTTCTTCTCAACTTGACCGATATTAGTCCACACACGCAAATCACACTCTTAACCATCAATAAACACAAACCAAATCATCCATGACCTCAATATCCATGCTTTCTGAAAATCAACCTCTGACCACTCAGAAAGACTGGTCAGACCGCCATGCCCAGGACGGTCAGACTGTTGGCCCAACGAGTACTCAAAAACCACGAGTACTCGGGGTACTCGAGAAACACAAGCATCGTAGCACTTGAAGCCTCGACTCATCGACCATCAACCGGTCCATCGTACCATCGACTCATCGAAAATCGACCGGTGCGTAGCGCAGTCTATCGACCACTGAGTATTGTAGCATCGACCACTGAGTACCGAGTTTCAACTGGGTACTATAGTAATTACTATCGAGTATTGACCTATCATTGTACCTCCGACAACCGACTAGGTACTGTAGCTACGACCACCGATCAGTTACTGTAGCTAACAACCTCTGACTGATTATACTAGCATACAAAGCTATGACCGGTTCACTGTACCATACGACCGGTTCCCCTTAGCTTACGACCATCGATCGGTTCACTGTAGCTACGAACGGTTTCAAACTCTAAAGTGTCTGACTACTCTCTAAACCCGGATCGAGGTCATTCTACCACAGTCGTTACCGGTTCCCCTTAGCTTACGGCCATCGACTGGTTCACTGTAGCTACGACTGGTTTCCAACTCCGTGTTCTCCGACTGCTCTCCAAACCCGGACCGAGGTCGTTCCACCGTGGTCATTCAGTAGTGGTCGTTCTATCGTGCTTGACCTGTTGTTGTCGATCTTCAGTGGTCGATCTGCCGTGGTCGAAATATGCTGATTCCAGTTTTGCAAAAGAGCACCGTTCGAAACTTTCACAAACGCAAATTTTAATGCAACTCAAAAGTCAATTATTCATGACCTATCCACGTGGTCTAACAGGATCTGATCTCTAAGAGATATCTCTATATCTTACACGTCCTTGGCACCAAGAGAAATCAAAAAGAGATAAAATCCAACCAAGAAAACAAAGCAAATCAAAATCGCAAGGGGAAATCCATGGCATAACTCACTTGGATGAAATTTAGATATCCATTTCACTTTAAAAGGAATATTTCATAGGCACCCCCTCATAGACGATAGAGCTCTAAGCCTAGTGTGCGCACACAAACACGCAAAGTTGTCAACACAACGAAACCCTAACCTATCTCTCTAACACTTGAGCCTCTCTCTCTTAACACATAATGACTTATATAGTGGAGTCTCCTCACTTACCACAAAACCCTAGCAACCAGCGCATTCTTAGTGGATATAATCACTTACAAAAGGGAAAACTCGGTAATCCACATGCAAACGAGTTTTACACTTACACATACTTGCATGCTTTTCGAAGTATGACTTTCACATGGATCCAATAGCTTGATAAGATGCATCATCCTCTAAGATGTGATCTAAGTTACATAGGCCACCATCGCGGTTTTACAAACCAGCTCTCCACCTGGCATTGGACAATTTTTTCAATTGTTACCCACCGGCCTTCATGATACTTCTCCTTGAAGCAACCACCATAACGCAATTCGTGGTGTTCAATGACTTACCGCCAAGATTGTACGTCTACTCCGAGAACCATCACCACTTGAAACGCCAAGTTCAATGGTATATCGCATGTATACACTTGCCTCATCACTATCCTTGTCATTCTCCCGTATTTCTTCGCTTGAAATAATGTTACACCCGGACTTACGCGACCCACCATAACCACAAGGCGCCTCCTCTAGTCTTGGTATTGCCGTTGACCGCAACAATTACCAAACGCCCTACATATCGAAGGACAAGCAATCGCCTCGAGCACAAGTGACATATAGTTGACTCACATCAACATAACCATGCAAATATGCACTACTTGGCACCCACGTCAAGATTTTCATAATGCAGATTGGCCAGACTGCTATCTACCAAACAAGAAAATCAGAGAGAATATAACACAAAATCAAATCAAAACTTTAACAATAAAATATAAATAAAATCAAATAATCATCATACATATGGGTGGACCTCCACGAGGTATTACATGGCCATATGCCAAGATCCTTCGAGGGCCTGTCCTATTCAAAATCTGTCGATGACAATGCATTCAATTTTTTCCTGTATATTTCACCTTATTTAATTTCTCACCGACCTCTCCTTCAGCGAGAGCTAGCATGCATCTATATAAGGCCCATCATCGAAGTGTCATCCATCTCTGTCCCTCCCTCAGCTCTCCCTCCTCCTCTTGTGCCAACTATGGCTGCCAAAAGCTGAAACTAAGCTCAGCCATGCATCGCCCGCACCGCGGCTCGCTCGCCGGACTCGCCCGCGGCCTAACATTAGGCTCGGGGACTATGGTGCAGCCAAGGATGACTTGCCGATCGATGCTTCTGGTAGTTAGATTGATGCATATTGACCATCGGCAAGTTGTTCTTGGCTACATCTTGGCCCCTGCTCCTCATGTAAGGCCGGCCTGGGTGACACTTCTCGGGTAAAGTAAGGTTATATCAGTGGTTCCAAGCATGGTAAGTTAACTGCATGAGTTGATTAATTTGTCTTTGGCTTGCTATTGCTTCAAAGAACAAAAAAAAAATGTCTTTGAAATGACTTCTCTCAATGCATATCTTCAGTTGAGTGCCTTACTTGACAACTACCTCGCTCTGCTTGGCCTTGCTTAACATATGGCCATCGCTGTTCACTGGTTGAGGGCCTCAGGTCAAAGAGAAGATAAGATATGTATGTATGCGTCACATCTATCTTATCTGAACCTTTGGCAACGAGCATTTCCGGATGCCGGAGCGCGATGATCTACTTGGATCACCTTCCTCTTTCAGGCTTTCCCCCCCCCGGTTTAACCGGCGACCCGGTCTGGCTTTTTAATCTATACTTCAACTTGTTGGCGAACTGCTTTCGTGTCGGCGCACTTGCTGTTGCAGAAACTGCCAATCGTGCCGTGGCTCGCTTGCAAATCGCACGGCCGTCGATGGCTGGACCAAGCACAAATTGCACCGGTAAACTTTGCCGCCAGAGAGAATGGCACTTCGAACTTTTAGCATACTGGTACGATTCACCGCAAAATAATAATAATAAATAAATAAATAAGCAGCACCTTAGGCAGAGCATGGCATGGCGTCTCTTACTGAAGAGAATGGTGGCCTCCTACGAACGAAGTTCAGAGTTCGCCGTCGTTGCAAACTGTCCGTGGCGAGGTTAGGCGACCACCATGGTTGGATGCACCCTCGATTCCAGTAACAGCGCATCGCATACGAGGGTTAGATATTTTTTTTTTGGCGCATGAAGAGTAACCCACCTCCCCGCGTTTCGTCGAATCTGATCCATCCAAATCTCATCCAACAACTCAGGCCGGCGACGAGCTTGCAAGCTAGCACCTCCTTAGCCGATGCAGTGGAGTTTTAGCATAGCCTCGTAAGGTGTCCATGCTCATGCACACGGCAGCTGGACGAACCATCCGTCGCAACGTTTCAGGCCGGTCGCGAAGTTCTCGGCGAAGGCCAGCGTCAACTTTTTGCGACCGCGGACGATCCCTTGTCTTTTTCCTGAATCCGGTTGGTAGTACTCCCTAAATACTGACTGCTGCTGCTGCTGCTATCATGTGCTACATGGCTTAGGTGTCGGCTTGAGGGCAGGATGCAGTTCTGGCTCGTGGGCAGCCGATGGGGTTCGCCGCTTTCGGCACCACTGGCCAGCTTGCCATGTGAAGGTCACGTGCTCGGTCCTCCTCAAGCTTCAGCTGGATTGCGTTCATGTGAAATGTTTTCACTTTGGGAGTGATTCACCGTTTTGGACCTGCATACCAGTCATGGTTGACACAAGATTAGACTTGGGTCTGTTCTTTTTGGTTACGACTTGTGGTTTTTAGCTGTGACTTGTGGTTTTTGGGCTGTTCATGTCAAAGATTCCAGAGTTACAGAAACTTACGTGTGGTTTTTGCCGATATAAATGAAGTCGGTAAAATATGTACTACAATTAACTAGTAAATACTATCTTAAAAAGATACTTCGATTAAAAACTAGTTACTGTATAAAAGTCAAAAAACAGCTTTTAGAATCTGAAAACAACACGGCCTTGAACATTTAGTGTGTCATGCTGGTGAAGCCTTCGGATATACTAGTATTTACCCTATGTACACCGGAGTAGCGGTGCATGGTGATGACATGTAGTTGGGGAACAAGCGGCGCGCGTATTTCTAGGCTCGCTGCCGAGTTGGGGATGACTCTCTTTGGGAAAATGCTTGTATCCATTTCTGTTTTAGTTCTTTGCAATATATCATACATGCACTTCACGCATTACTAATCCACACGATCTAGGGCGACGCCTGTACAGAGTTTGCGTGGCCAGCGACAGAGCCAGAAAGTTGTCGCTTTTAACGCCGTATGAGCGCACGAGGGTATCACTGATTTTAGGGTCTGTGGCCTTTAACTTTTGGCTAATTTTTTAAATTTTAACTGTTTGCGACAGAGATTGCGGAGAGAGATACTCGTTTGCGATTTTGGTTGATACAGATGTTAAGCTTTTAATGTGTACTATAATTAATTTGTATATCCTGTCTTGAGAAAATACTTTATTTAAAAGTTAGATACTGTAGCAAAAGTTAAAAGCTGTTTTTAAAAACCGTAAAGAACAGATCTAAACCTCTTGTGGTAAAAGACAGACACTAAATGTGAAGCTTGTTTGGGCGGTTGTACAGCTAGGTTAGGTGGCAAATACTTAATGAGTAGCCCGTTCTTTCAGTCTACGGTTACAGCCGATAATTTTTAACTAATAGATTTAATAAATAGTATCGATTAATAAAAACCGAAACAAAAACCATCAGCACAGCCCAAACTAACCACGCTTTCCAATTGAAGCAAAATACTAGCGAGTATCTAAGCCGCGCCGAAAGAAATTTCAGCCCATTCCAACAACAAAACAGGCCTGGTTGGGCCGACCTGGGGCTATTTCCCTCGACGACTTCTTCAAATCCCAGCCGACCACCCGCCGGTCACCGCGTCGTCGCCACCCCCGCATGCCGCCGCCTCTGCCCCCGGCACTCCACCGCGTGCTCTCCCTCCTCCCCGCCTCGCCTCCCGCGCCACCTCCTTCAGGCCCACGCCTTCCTCCTCCCCCGCTTCGGCCACCGCCACCCGAGCCTCCTCTCCGCGCTCCTCCTCGCCTCCCTCCGCCTCCCGCTCCCCGCGCACGCCCTCGCCCTCCTCCGCCGCCTCCACCCCTCCGTGTCCCTCAATGCCGCCGCCCGTCTCCCCCACCTCCGCGGTACCCTCGGCCCGCAGCTCCACTCCCTGATCCTCCGCGCCGGCCTCGCCTCCGACGCGCACGTCTCGGCCAGCCTCATCCAGGCGTACTGCTCCTGCGGCCGCGTCTCCTCCGCGCGCAGCGTGTTCGATGAGATGACCTGCAGGGATATCTTCGCCTGGAACGTCATGGTCGCGGGGTACGTGAGGTTCGGGGACCTGGACCGCGCGCAGGAGCTGTTCGATGTTATGCCGGAGAGGAACGTGGTGTCGTGGACGACGGTGATCGGGGCGTATGTGCAGATGAGGCGGCCGGAGGAGGCGGTCGAGGTGTTCCGGAGGATGCAGGTGGAGGAAGGGATCGAGCCGGATGGGGTGGCGTTGCTGTCAGTGCTGTCGGCGTGCGGGGATCTGGGCACGGTTGATTTGGGGGAGTGGGTGCACATGTTGGTGGTGAGGCGGGGGTTATGCCGGGAGATACCGCTGATGAATGCGATCATTGATATGTATGTCAAATGCGGGTGTGTTGGGAAGGCAGTGGAGGTGTTTGAGGGTATGGAGCAGAAGAGCGTTGTGACTTGGACGACGATGATTGCTGGATTTGCATTGCATGGCTTTGGTTTGGAAGCCGTGGAGATGTTTCGCCGCATGGAGAGGGAGAATGTGGCACCAAATAATGTCACTTTTCTTGCAATCCTGTCAGCGTGTAGCCACGTTGGACTGACTGATTTGGGTCGATGGTATTTCAAAATCATGGTGTCTCAGTACAGGATTAAGCCACGAGTTGAGCATTATGGATGCATGGTTGATCTACTTGGTCGTGCTGGCTATTTGGTGGAGGCTCATGATTTAGTTCAGGACATGCCTTTCAAGGCAAATGCAGCAATATGGGGAGCTCTTCTTGCTGCTGCACGGACCCATGGTGATGCTGAGCTTGGGGAACAAGCCTTGTTGCATCTAATTGAGCTTGAGCCTCACAACAGTGGGAACTATATTCTCTTATCCAATATTTATGCAGAACAGGAGAGGTGGGATAATGTGAGCAAACTTCGAAAGGCAATGAAAGACAGGGGATTAAGGAATGTGCCAGGGGCAAGTTCTATTGAACTTGATGGCATGGTTCACGAGTTCACTTCCAGAGATGGATCTCATCCTTGCTTGCATAAGATATGTGAAGTATTACGTGAGATCAACACTAACATTAAATCTGTTGGCTTTGTCACTGTGCTCCCTGAAATACTGCACGATATCGAAGAAGGGTAAGGCTACTAAGTAAGAGCATTATTCAGGTCACAGGCCAAGTGTGCAGAACTGAAGTTTTAGTTAAATTTACGGTATGGCAAGGTTATTAAGTCGTAAAGTCAAGTCGAGTCGCCAAGGGGCGACTAGTCGACCGACTAGTCTCGACTAGTCCATAGAGTCAGGCCTACAATTGTCACAGTCATAATAAAGAAGCATGCTGGGATTATTATACTAATACTACAACCAAAATAGCGCGTGTGGTGTGCAATGAAGATCTAGGGTTATTGAGTCACTGGTATTAAGTTTCGGTCGGACCGAGCCTCTCTAGTGGGCCTCAAACTTACTAATCTAGTGGGCCAACTCCTAGTCGTGCGGCTGAACATGGCCGGCTAGTCGTGACTAGTCGCTGACTAGTCGTCCGGTCGCTCGACTAGTCGTTCCAGTCGAGTCGTCCTCCCTAGTCGTCCGTCATGTACCGACTGGACGACTAGTCGTGGATTAGTCGCCGATTAGTCGACGACTTAATAACACTGCGGTATGGTTCACGAGTTCACACCTAGGGTGAACACATCCTTGCATACAGATGACATCTTATGCTTTATATGCCATCAACGTTCCTGCCAAAAGAAAAAGTGATATGATGGTAACCTGAAGTTCACTGATCATGTCCAGTGTTCTATGAATTGCTTCTTTGTATTGAAGAAGGTGAAATATTTTGTTACACTCAGCAAGTGATATATATTTGTACCGTAGGATACATGAAAATAGATGAAACTCGACAAAGGATTTTGAGAGTAGGTGGTGGATGCATAAACAAGGTCAAAACTCAAAAAGTTGATCCTTGATTGACTAGTCTTTGCATGAGAGATTTGTTATTCTTAGGATCCAAATGGACCACGCCTTTCAGCATTGGTTACATACAGGTATGGGAACCATCTACCAGGAGCTTGTTACTTGATATTAACTGATCACTTGTTTCCTCAGGCTTCTCCTTTGCAACATATATCGAACAAATGGGCCACTCCCTTTTCAGCTTTAGCTCAAAATTTGCTCTAGTATAGTTTTTAAGTTGCTGTTTTAAATGAGTCCTTATTGAATGCTTTACTGAGACATGTAATTTATTAGTGGCGTGTACAGAGGCAAATCAGCTGAAATGCTTTAGAATTGTAAAAGTAAAACAAATCTTTCTCAGAGTTAATTAGTGCAATAGCTTCTTTATATGATGTAACAGTTACTGTATGAGAATGATATGTGATATGTCAAATTCTCATATGATTGGTTATCCATTCTTTCGCTTTCTTCCATTTTTTTTGGTCCTGAAAGCATACATCTGTAATCAAACAAACTATTTCAGCATCAAAGCAACAATTCACCTGTCACTGGCGCAAACTGGCAGTATACATTTCATTGTGCCACAAGGCCACAATATATACACTCAATGCATTACTTTCCTGAAGTAGTTACTCCTAAAATTGAGTACTACCTCTTAAAAATGATGTGATTAGTTACTTTAGATCATCAAGCTATGAAAGAAGTCGTGCTCTAATCCAAGGCTCACAGTGCCTAGTCCTAGAAGAGCTCCTACCCATGCTGTTCGAAGAGCTTGAAAGAACTTTGCTAACTTCCCTGTAGAGAAGAACAAAATCAGTAAATATATAGAGCTTCTAGAATAGGGACTATATCTACATTGGTTGAAGTCCTGAAGTGGAAGTCATAACCACTAACATGAACGAATTGCTGTATTTTTTTATACTAGTTATGCAGTCTTTTTTATATAATAATATGATAACAGAGAAAAAATTTACACTATATGTTTGTAGTGTAATGCCATGTATATTTTATTAGCATTTTATTAACTACTACATAAACCGTAATCCTATTAAGGCATGATTTTGCGGACAATATTCTTTGCTGACAATCATGCAGACTCATGTTAGTGTGAACGTCTCTTGATTATCAACCACAACTTCAGTTTCTATTAAATGAAGTTTAAATTCCAGTGCTTATTCTAGTTTCACTCTAGGAAGTAATTCTATAGCTTAATGGCTCTTCAGTTGTTTGTTGGAACAATCAGCAATGAAGTCTAACCTTTGCTATAGGTTTTACAGTTTACTATCTAGCGGCAATTAGAGTAAAATGCCCAGGATCTACCTGTTTTCTTTTGCATGTGCATACCTGTTGTCTTAAAATGATCTACTACTAGCCTGTTCTTTGGACTTATTTTGCATCAGCTATGTAGAGTACTTTTTCAGGAAAAAGAACAATTGTACTATAGTATTTTCTGTTTCAGTGTGCCTTAAAATAGCAAAAAAAAAAAATCTGCTTCTGTATATGCGTATTCTAAAATGTTTCCTGGCCAAGCCTTTCTCCTACTTTGGTTTTGGTTTTATTAGGAATAACTTCGACAAAATCCAGATGGCATTGGATTTGTAATGCCCTTTTCTTGGAAAATATGTTATCCTGGAAGTGCATTCTCCAATGCTAGACAGAACATTACCTATGTTGTATTCCTCACAATGGAGCATGATTTCTGGTTGTATACTTGGATCAGCTTTCGATTCCTTGTATGGCTGCTCTAGCATGCAATCATCCAGCTTTTCCTGTAGCAATCTTCTGGACCTTCCGTGATATGCAATACTTTCATTTTTATGTTCCTTCATTTTGTTGTTGCCGCAGAATTCTTTTGATGGGGGACTGCATAATTCTGCTGTTATGAATTGATTAACAGCCCTGGCTTGCTTGATATCATCTACATTGTGTGGTGGGGGATGAAGTGTTAGGCTGCTTTCTTCATCTTGCACTTGATTGCAACCTTTTGTCCATTCCAGCTTAATTGAAGGAATACAAGAATTGTAAGTTTCATCTTCAGTTACTTCAGGAATAGTTAGCACCCTTTTACTTTGACATGTGCCAGTATTTTCAATGATTTGTTGGTGGAGCCAATTGTCAATGTCGATAATGTCCCTTTCTTCAGTTTTGTTCTGCATATTCCCTGATTCCATAAGTTGACATTCTTTGAAGGAAATTACTTGACCGTGTGATGGTTTCTCATGTTCTGAGAAAATCACCTGTTTGATCTCATACTCTGATGCATCTTGGCTACATTCAGTCCCATCTTGAATGCTTGGTGTCCAATTCATGTCACTTGTCATGGAAATACTGCATTCAGAACTGCATTCTGACTGCCATGTGGCAGCATTTACCGGTATCCTTACAGATTCAGCATAAACTGAGGAAGTCCTTCTCTTTGGTGGCACTGGTGGCTTTATCCTGTTACTAGTGGGAATGTGGTTATTTAAGGCTATCCTGTGCTGGCTAGAAGCAGTTGGTTTCATGAACCTAGGTAACTTAGAAGAAACTTCTCTGCGATTCTTCGAACTCCTTACATTCTTTGATATGTCAGTTTTCAGTTCTTCAGTGGATGTATGTGAAATGACAAAATTTGTGCTGACAGATGGCTGAGGTCCTTCCAAATGCTCCATTGTCTCCTCGAGTTTCTTTTTTTTTATCCTAAGATCTTCACATTCTTGTTCCATATCATTGACCTTCTGTTCTAACTCCATCAATAAATGTTCCTTGCTTGCTTTTACTTCCTGTTTGAGATCAAAATATTAGTTTTTGTAGCAAAGAGTACATTGTCAAGTAGATAAAACCCACATCATGAAAAATTGGGTTACTTTCAGTTTGCATGAATACACACTATCGTGGTAATTTCTGGAAGATCCGTTAATTTTGGCAGATTTGACAGAACCTTGTATTGTTATGCTGAGTTGTTCTTTTGTCAATGAAAATGTGATGGTGTTAGCTTTGCCTTAACAACTTTAATTTAATGTTTGGCTTGTAGCAATTGATGAAATTAGTCTAATAGTTTTTCCTTGAATATATAATATGTAAGTGGTAATTTCGAAAGCTCACTGGCGATACTTCACTTTCCAGGCGAATACTTCTCACTCTTGTTGCAAAACCCAAGGTACAAATTGTCTCACACAAATCATCCTCATTTGGGCTGATATGGACAAGCATCAATGTTTTGGACTCACATCCTGTCAACATGAATACACCAAGGTGAGCTACAGCCTACAGTAAATCTGGGTTTGTAAAACAAGTAAGCAACAAAACTGCCCTTTAAAATGGTTACTGAGACACTATTTACCTAGAGAATCTCTCAGAACTTGTGTAAGCCTACTATTCCTGGGAAATTGAAAAAGTGAAAGGATATCATTTCCTTAAACTTATGGACAAAATGGTAATATATTGTGCCAACTGCCAAACATGAGTGCATGATGGATTTCACTTACCTGTAAGGGACATGGGCTTTTTTAGTTTGTAGTGCATCAATCACATCCCCTAGGGCTGACAATGACAAATTTATGGCTTTCCCTTCCTTCAGCCTTTTCCCAGTTGCTTTTGTCTTTACAAGTCTTTCACTTCCACCTAGATCAATCATCCATAATTTGTTTCTTGCTTTTTTTCTCTCAGGCGCATTGAAGGAGGTCAATGCAATGCGAATCAAACTGTTGCATAAATGCATAAAGAGAAGTATAAGGCTTCAGGATAGCAATTCTTCCATGGTGTTTTCTTTCTACAAGCAGCCATTTTTATACAAGCATAGTAGGTTTCAGTAAGCATTTGCCATCCACTTTTGATTCAGGGCTTCTTTCAGTCAGGTGCAACCATGGTTAATGTCTTCTCAATTGTTTAAAAAACAGCACATGCTTTTCTTCAATAAAATAAAAATGTTACCAGTGAGATCTGCTTGATGTAGAATTAGCCATAGTGGAAGCTGTTGATCTAAGACGGGTCCCCACTTCATATAATCTTTTCACTTCTTGAAAACTATTCACAGTAACTGCCACTAGATTTTCAATCTCGATGCCACCATCGGGATCTGTTTTAATGGAAAGGCTGTATGCAGAGATGCAGTAAATAATCATTTGCTTCAAAGAAAGAAAAGGTGATAAGTGTGCACAGATATATAGAAGCCAGTTAACCTGCATTATCCAAAAATACAGGAACAACCCAAAGCAATTCATATCTCAAGAAGATGATTGTAGGATTGTATTTCCTTTTACTGAGAGGAAAGGATTCTCTTTCCATTTGCTTCAAAGAAAGAAAAGGTGATAAGTGTGCACAGATATATAGAAGCCAGTTAACCTGCATTATCCAAAAATACAGGAACAACCCAAAGCAATTCATATCTCAAGAAGATGATTGTAGGATTGTATTTCCTTTTACTGAGAGGAAAGGATTCTCTTTCCATTTAGATCATTCAAAGGTGTAAATATTCAAACTTGGGTTCTCTACACACTGCTTGGTTGTCTATGCATGGAGTGGTATTTACAATGTTCTAAAAATTGTGACCACATTCATTTGTTGGCTGTGTAGCACCTGTATACAGCGTAGGGACACAAATACAGTACAACACCAATTTTTTTCAGAACTGTCAACATGGACCTCATAATATTTACATTAAAAAAAATCATAAATCTAACTATTTTCCAACTGACATGAGATATATCTTTACGCAGTTACAAGGAGCCCTTTTAAAACTTGTAGTGAGGAATAAGGTACACAACTAAACATGCATTTTGGTTTGATTGGGAAAACATGCTAGCACATAACCATGTACCCTGACAGCCTCACATCAGTGCAGGCACATGCAAATCCAAAATTGCAAAATATTGACAAGTCAACAAAGCAAGCTTTCATAACATTAGATGGGAAACAAGGGTACAGCTGAGCCCAAAAATGCATCAAATTGTACTGGAATCGCGTCCAAAACATGTTAAAATATCTTAGATGTTTTAAATTCTGTTTCATTTGCTATTCTTAAAATAAATTATAGACTGTAAAAGAATCTCATTACTTCCTTGTCTTGCAAAAAAAAGTATCATTCCTTCCAACAATTTTACGAAATTACCTTGGCACATCCTTAAACCCATTTATCTTGCTCCCTGGAACTAGCAGATCTCGTAGGTTCCCCATATATATCTCGAGCATACTGAAAGTGAACAGAAACCTGCTGTTGCTCTCTGAAGCTCGATCGAACAGTGCTTGAATCCCACGTGGTATGACACCCAGATTTGTAGGCTTGCCTTCCTAATCCATATGGTAAGGATTGTAAGTAAATCATTTGCATTTTCAGTCAGTTTGGGGTGTTTGGACTTTTTATTTATTCTTTTGTGTGTGGAAGGAGGGAGGGAGGGAATAAAAATGCTGGATGGAGTAAATCTTACCATTGTATAGGTTTTTCCGCTACCTGTCTGACCATAGGCAAATATGCAAATGTTATAGCCGTCTAAAGCAGATTTTATAACTGGTTCGACTTCAGAAAATACATCCCCTGGAAAAGCGTACTGTTGTAACACAACTTGCATTCAAATGATTCGCTGAAACAAAATACAGCTCCTATTAAAAGCAAATCTGACTCAATACCTTGCGTTGAGCATTGGTTGAAAACCTTATCAAACTTGTATTGCTTTCTCTTGGCTTCAGCAACTTTTAGAAATACATTACTCTCATCCAGGGTGAACAGAGTTCTGGAATTGTAACTTTCTTCATGGTGAAAAGGTCTTATACGACAGAACACCCTTATATTTCCTGGGGAATAAGGCATGGCAGTTAACAGATAAGTGTACCCATTATTTTTCTTGAAGTTTAACATACAAAACACAGAGGAATTTATCCAAGTGGTAAATTTGAGAACAAAGTTCAACCTTTCAAATCCAAATAGTTATTTAGTAACTCTCTCCTCTGCAGTGTTATCTGTTTTAGTTGAGCATTCAGTGAAACCAGTTCATCTGTCATGTGACCAAAAAAGAGAGGAAATTCTCAGAAATGTTTTGACTTAACAGCTTTTGAGGGCAGAATTAGAAGTGCATACCTTGAATCTTTGCAACTTTAATGTCTGATCCTGTATCATCTTGACAAATATTTTGAGCATTCTCAACCATTACTTCCATCTGTGGTTTGGTTGGTGACAACTCCTTGATGATGTGAGACACTGATTCAATCCAACTAGGTGTGAGGTACTTGTTGAACCCCATGAGGGATGACAGTGTATCTGGCAGACTCTGCATGGTTTTTCTTGATCGCTTATCCATGTATGGTGCTAGGCAAGTTGTACCAAGAACCAGTATTGCTAATCTTTATCCTGCTACTCCTATTTCCTTCTTTGCTGGTGATTCCGCCTGCCATTTTGGAATGAGGTTGTAAGATTAGGCAGAAAAAAAAGAGAATGATGTTTTGTTGAAGTCAGACATAGATCAAATTGGACTGTTTCAGCACGCCTAACCTTACCACATGTAGTTGACATCCAAGACTTTTACTATGATTTTCTAATCAATTTCTAACCAAGTACTTTGTTGCAGTTATACTCGAGAAGGATACAGAAAGAACGATGCGAAGAAAGTTTAAAAGACCATGTCTGTAGAAAAATAAGGAGATATTTGTAGTTCGTACCTGCCGTTCCATACTCGGTCAAATGTCTACAGAGTGCAAGAGCAAGGAAAATGTTGGATGCGGGAGTCTTTGGAGAGCCCATACATTGCTTAAATCCTTCTTGGAGTTCCCAGGTCTCTATCACTTCTCAAGGAAAGGTCAGTTCTACTTCAAGGCCTCCAACTACTGCATTTCCTAGGTTAGATAAATACAGAAACGATCATGAAGCAAGATAAAGGAAAGAATACATCGCTTTTTCTTGCAGAGTAATTCAAGTGTCAAACAAGGCTTTAAAGCATTGGAAGAGAAGAAATTTTGCAATACCTCAAGTTCTCATCTAGCTCTTTTCACCTTCAAGACAGTTTCTGTGCTCTATATCCATCACCGTGTCCCCATCAAAGATGACAGTGCCCAACCGACACAACTAGTGAGAGCAATTCTACATCAGAATATGCAAGTACCTCCTGTTGGTTTCAGCATTTGGAGTCTTGACAATAGAATCTACCATGGTTGCTACCTCCATACTGTTCTTGCAGCTACAGATCAATTAGAGGGCTTGGAAGAGCTAACCATGGAGCTTGCTGTTTCAGCTATGTGCTCGATGCATAGCGAAGGAGGCTCTGACAAAACAAAGCATATGCACCATACATGGGATTCTTTGGTCAAGGGAGCAACAGTTCAGTCAGTACGCCCCTCTCTGTGAGTTCGAGTGTCTGTCTCAGAGAGTGGGGAGCTGTGACGGTGATTATGTATGACAGTCCATGATAGAGCGTATGGCGACAATATTTAATGGGTGGATGCATGTTTGGGAAATGAAATCATTCCCGTACCGCTGTCATCGAAAAGCTCACCTACCATGTGCTATGCTGAACTTTGCAGAGAAGCAACCGGTGGGGCTGTGCCTGAAACTGTTGGATGCTAATCCATCTTGTGATCATCGCTCAAAACAAAAGGCCATGCTATTTTTCCAATGGTTTCGTACTAGCAACAGCACTGTACCCGCTAATTTCCGTGTTTGTACTAGCAGCAGCACTGTACCAGGGTGATCAATTCAGCAGGAACTGGTAGTGTGGTACGCTCTGGTATTGAATCATTCATGAGATGCTCCCAGCCTTTGCAGATGACCAGTTACGTTCATGACATGTATGTAGAAGTCTATAAGGGTGTTCTTTTTAGCTTTTCGTTTATCCAGAAGTTGAAAAGTTAGACGTCGAAACGGGACTTCTTGAAGTGGATTTTCTAAATGGTTTTTTTCTAAACAGGACTTCTCAAAAAGTGTAGATAAAAGACATGAGCTACATTCAAAAGCTATCAGCCGTAGCAAAAAATATCATGCCTATATTTTTCACTTATTCTTTTGGAATCGTCATGGTTGGAGACTCTCTAGTTATACAGCACCAGTATTCAGTAGAACGAGTTTTGTCTTCTCTGGATGTGATTAAACAACACAGTCTTATACTCTTATACCTAGAAACAGTGAAATTAATGTGTATATTACCGGTGCCTTTCATGGATTGTAAAGTAGAATTAAAGCTGCTAAGATTGTCTTACAAGATATTTCTTAGGTGCAAGTAGGTATCCTCTGAGAAAAAAAGTATCTTCCAGTGAGGCAAGTATAATTTTTATTATTTTCTAGACAATCCAGTGAGGCAATTAGGCAAGGACATACATGATCGTGTTGATACGTGGGTCTCAACAGGGAAGTTTCACTTGTGAGGCAGTGACCAATTGTGGACTAATAAATCAAGGGCCCATCTCTCTTTTGGAGAGATTTGGCTTGTCTCCATCCCTAATTACCAAGGAATGGCATCTTAAGTACGATTTGCTGTCGAACAAAAAAGAGAAATGAATGTTCATAAATCGACTATAGATATTGTGATGCAAAAGCCACCAGTGCTGAAATATACCCTTGCACTTTGAAAAAGTTCACTCAAATCATGAAAGAGCCTGTATTTGTTTCGTTTTCATTGTTTTCATATATGCAGATTGCCAGGTCTGATCTGTCCGATCAAGCTCTTCATTGAGCACAGGTAGGTGATAAGAGGATCCCTTTATAGATATGGGGGAGATGGATCTATAGGAGCTATGGGCCATAAGAATCGTATGATCATGACTGCACTACTTCCCCTACGTACGTCCCAGAATCTTCCTGTTTCCCTTGTCTCTCGCTGGCAATGACGTTTTAAGTAGGTTGAAAACGGATTGGATACTATTAAATAGTTATAAATGTGAAAATAAATTCATATTTTTAAAATGAGCATGAATATGAATTTAAATATTTTTGATTATGAATATGAATCAAATACCGTAACGGATACGAATTCGAATCGAACATGTACTTAATTTGGTCGAATATAAATATCCTCTTACAACTTCTGTAACAAATCTTGATAGAATAAATTTTTAGCGGTTTTGCCAGTTTTTCACCGGTTATTGGTTTCAAACCGCCCAAATTTAAATTTCAAATCACAAATTTTGTCTGGGTTTTTCCTGGATTTCGGAAACGGAATAAATACGAATCAAATAGTCTCGAATACGAATGTGAATACGAATATTCTCAAATACGGATACGAATATTCGTGAATTCGAATATGAACATTTTCGAATACGGATTTTGCTTACTATATTCGCTTTTCTCATATACGAATACGGGTAAAATGGATTATCTGTTATTGTTTTCCACCCTTAGTTTCAAGCCCTCAGGTGAGTAAAGACATAAAAGCTTTTCTCTCTTAAAAAAACAGAGGAAAAACATGAACATATTGATGCCACGGCAGGAACGGGGAATAAGTTACAAAAATTAAAAAGTAAATTTCATAAAAACCTGTATTCTGCGGTCGTTGTGTTAAAAAATCTCGGCTATATTGGCTTATGGCACAACTCTGAGAATTGTGGTCACTTGGTTTCACAGCGTTAGGAAACCTGGGCTGGCCTTGAAGTTTTGTCCATGGTGAGCACCTTATCATTAGATTATAAATAGGGAGCACTATTGACAATTTTGTATACGAAATTAGAAAGAAAGCAATAAAAAGACCAGGAGTTCTCTCTGCCTCTCTGTGTTTCAACCTACTATTCTTTGTCTTCTGTGATTAATCTTGTTTTCCATAAACAGAGGAATCGATCGGACTGGTCGCCAGCGACGGTTCCTCAACACGTTATCAGTACGAATCGCTCTGGTGAATCGAAGGTAATCATCGAAGCACTAGTAAATTGAATTGTCTAGATCGCTCTAAATTCGCAGATTTCGCTTTCTAGATTATATTCTACGGTGCAAATCCGCTCTAATCTACCACGAGTAGACTTGAAGTCGCCGGCACAATGTCGATCGGTAGATCACATCACAGAGTAGATGTTGATTGCACTGTAGATTGAAAAGAAAAAAAGAGAAAAAAAGAAAGTTTACGCATGGTCGGCCTCGTACGGCCGCTGTACGCGATAACAGCCGTCGGCCACCGACCCTCCTCCCCAGCGCCGCCGGACCCGGTCAAAGCGTTGTCGGCCCTGCCCGAGCATCGCTTGCTCGGCCGCCGCCCGGCCCATAGCCGAAGCCACCGCATGGCCGAACGCCGCATCCGCCTCCGCGGCCACCGCCCGAGGAGGAGGCTGCCCGCCGGTTTTCGCACCAGCATCGCCGCGATCGGCTCCTACCGTCGGCTCGGCCGCCTGCCGCACACGCCAAGCCGGCCGACCCGCGCCGCCTCCGTCTTGGCCCGCCGCTTAGCCTCCGCCGCTGAAGAGGCCGGACCGCCGGATCCGCCGCCCGGCCGCCCGTCGCGCGCCCGGTGGCCGCCGCCTGCTCCGCCGGCCCGCCCACCACCGTTGCGCGGAGGTGTGGTATGGAGGAGCTAGGGTTTACTATTTTAATTATTGGGTTGGTCCACTTGTCCGATCGCGGGTAAATGGGCGAGACGGGTACGGGTGGAGCTCACCCATACCCGTGCCTGTTTACCCGATGGGCAGAGAGTTCCCCCATTTTCATGTCCATGGGCAAAGAATACATCTCATACCCGGCTCCATTAGGGTATTTACTCACGAGCACACGGGTAAACGGGCTGTCAGACCCGGATTTTTCAATCCAGAATCTGCTGTGTCTTACTGCATTATTCCCTAGATCAGTAGATAATGCACACGGATACATTGCTGAATCATTTCATACATCGTTGAACTCACATCAAGCCATAATATTATTACATAACATAGTCGAAGTTAGGCCTTCAAAAAGGGCGGAGTTTTTACAATAGGGCAAGTTAGGCCAAATGTTCACATTACAAAAGTACGACAGCGGAAGCAGAACAAAGTAGGCCTTTTAACCACAAGCAAAGACCGATGACAAAAGTGGTCATACAAATATTACTAAAGCTCCAGCAATATTTGTATGCAAGCCACACCTTAGTCTAATTGCTTAAGGTTCTAGGCGTGAAGTATTCGTCCTAAGTCTCGGCGTTGTCTCCTTCATCCGCAGCAGGGGCTTCCTCGTAGGCATAGTGATCTTGAGCTCCTGAATCTGGGTTTTGGTATTGCGAGTGTGAGCACACTAACCACCGTGCTCAGCGAGTCAATACACAGAATGCAGCAGGTAGTATGCAAGGCTTTAGCAAGGGAGGCTCAGGTTATTTTGTTTGCTGAAATGTGCTTTTAGAACTACGATACTTAAAAGTTCCCTAAGACCTAGCATTTTGGACTTTAAACATGATGCTCATACATATACATTTATTTTCAACGAATCAGAGACCATCCACCATTACATGGTCTCTGCTTTTCATACTATGCCTTCAGCGTTATAGCCGCTTACATTACCACTGGGACGACACCCAGGACAACTCAAATAAGAGCCTTTCTCTGCCCTCCACTTTATCCCATTCCATCCACCAAAATTTTGAAATAGAACTATATCTAGTCAGATTCCCATGTCCGCCCATGACCGTGGGCACGGCTATTCGAATAGTTCTTACTCTGCAGAGTTTGTACACTTTACCCACAAGAGATAAATCTGCTCGTTGCCCTACATGATTCCTTAGCCATGCAGTTGAGTAGACTATCACAAGACTGTTACAATGCATAATCCTACTTGTGGTCACGTCCGCTAAGGTCTATCTTCTGTAGGATGCGACCATCCCTCGAGAAGGGTCCCTCGTGAGCCATCACGGGCAAAGGCGGGGATGAGACCATCCATCCCTTTGCTCGTGTTCACACCTTCACGTAACCACACTAGAGCTATGCAAATTATTTAGCCCTGCCTATATTTTGCCAGCTTGTGGTTGTACTGTTGTACCTTGGGAGGTCATCACAAGATTCAGTCCTTAATGGTTATCTGGGCGGTTCTACCACAATTCCCTTTGTGCTATCACGGCACCATACACACATACACACACCCTCGAACCATCCGCCCAGATAGTTAAGCATGTGGGGTTCTTTTAGAACGTAAAATACTTACACCAACATACACCAGTCATCATCACAATGACTGCCCAAAATGCTTTCTCAAGTTTATAAGTGATGCTTGGGTGCTCTCACACCCATAATTACCTAAACATTTCTAGGCATGGTATTTTTACTTACGGACTTATTTTCAAAAAGGGTAGTATTACTATTACTTTTACTAGGGTGACAAGGATCGCATAAACAAATATACAAAAAGAAATTGTAATACTAGTCAAAGAAAGCATGGAGATATAACTAGAACCTGAAATTAACATGTATTGAGATATAAATATCAACATGCAATTTTGATAAATTAAATCAAAGTAATTTGCTGAAAATGTAGGCTCAATATGATCAAAGCATTGACTCGCCTTGGTTACAGATGTCGGGATTCTGAGCGTTGGAGTCTACAGCTGCAGCTTCCTATTCCTGGGCTTCGAATGGTAATTTTTACGCGCGCGAAAATTAGGATAAAAATCAGTACAACAATCAAAATAACACAATAAAATTCAAACGAGCTTCAAAAATATTGGTTCTGGTTTCATTGGATAGCTCTTGCATTTAGATGAATTTAGAAATTGGTTTAATTTAATTTGGAGTTAAAATGAATAAGTTATGCCCATTTGAACGCTTTTGGTTCAATTAAATCTTAAAAACAATAAATCCTGACAGGTGGGGCCCACTGTTAGTGACCGTGCTCGCGACGTGGTCGCCGTCCAGGCCGAGGAGGAGGGGGGGTCCGGCGCACGCGAGAGAAAGAAGAGGAGGGGGATGGCGCCGTGCGGGTGGGGCCCGCATGTCAGAGGAGAGTGAGCGTGACCGTGGGGGAGCGCGCGCGTGGGGGAAGGGGGGGCTGGGCTAGGCCGGTCGACCTGGCTGGCTCCCCCGTTTTCTTTTTATTTTCTTTCTTTTTCTTTTTCTTTTTCTTTTCTTTTTATTGATTTATGGTACATCTATTTTGTGTAAAATATATGTCTGAATTTTTCATGTGGTTATTTAAAATTTTATGCCAAGCATTTATGTAATATTTATTTCTAAATTTAAATCTACCTTTGCACTTTGCAAAAATATTTATATCAAGTTTTGCATTTTTATGGATCATCTTTTCAGATTCGGATTTAAAATTAGAATCCTCTATTAGTTAAACAGGTGTATTTCCTTCTTAACATTTTAATTTTTGGAACCTTAACCAGATTTTTCCAGAAAACATTTTAAAAGCCCAAACTCAATACAATGTATTGTAGAATAATTTACAATATTTTATTTTACAGCTCCTTTGATTGTCCAGGATGTTACACGGGCACAATTGCCATCTCTAGTTCTAGTTACAAACCGTCTGTGATAACCTCCGATTATCACTAACCCATAAATTCAGACAGTTCAGAAAACCGTCTATGATGGCAATTCCAACCCGTCTATAATGATCCTTTTTTTATAGTAGTGAAAGTTAGAACTATTGAAAACATAAATCAGATAACCAAAGAAGTTTAAGCACTTTTAACACAATTTACAATGAAGTTAACGCGAAGCAGTAAAAACCATTAACATAAGCTCTTTTCGAAAACATGTAGCTAGTTGGTAGTAATGATGTTACAAGAAAATTCATTTGAGAATTGAGATATGTGTAACAATATAGAACAAGTTAACAATAGACCGCCTTAGCTAGGAAACATGAATTCCCAGCCATCTTCCCTATCCATCCTACTGACATTGGAGCCCATGGTGGCCTGCAGGGCACCAAAGTGGCACGCGCCCACTCGGACGACATCGTAGTCATCCAATGCCATGAAGAGCCTATCCTTGTCCAGCTTAATATGGACTAACTAGTATACTAGCTGATGCGTAGAGGTGGCCCGATCTTCACGGTACGAACAATAACAAATTCTTCCCTTTCTTCTTGCGGCTAGGGTTTTATCCCCCTTCTTTCTCCTTGGGGTCACACTAGGGTTTAGGGTTCGGCTATGGAAGATCAATCGAACATCAACCCACTCCCCTCCTTACGGATGTGTAGATGGATGATAAGGTTGTAATGCACTAATCAACAACAATGTCGAGTAGGAGAAATCAACCAAGGCCTCTTCAAACCATGGGTAACAATGGATCACGAATTGAGAGATATGAGCGTGTAGATTTCATAGGCAATATCAAGAACAAGGTGTTCTTGCCTTGCGCCAACTCAACAAACCCTAATTGAAAAAACCTCAACAAGCAAGCACACAACGGCATCACCAACCATCCATGGCTTTTCTGTTTTTCTCAACTCAAAGCAATCTAATTTAGAATTACATGGGGTATCCCTCTTGGCCTTATATTGGTGCCTATGGCACGGCCACCTCGCACAACTCATGCACGCACCAATCTAATTGACTTAGATGTGTTTATAATTGCACGCATTTACAAAAAGGACTCAGACTCTCTGAAAACTGACTCCACTTATCTAAAAACCGAACTCCTTAAATAAACCGACATTGGTTTTGGAAGGGAACTCCCAAAACCGGATACAAACCAACCATATTGATTCGACCAACTAATACACGTACAACTTAGACTCATTTAGATTGGGAAACAAACTTAAGCGATAGAACATGACTCAAAGGATGGAAAACTCGGATTGGAATCCGTTAAGTGCCGAATCCAACCCGACGTAGAATCCGTGTGGGCGTCCCACTTCTTCCTAGCTCAAAGCCAACTTGATCTCCCTTTCCTTGCCCTCCCATGATCCTGGCTTGGTTTCTTAGCTTCATATGGTCAGGATCCGGATTCACAAAACTCGAAGTCTAGGTCCCACATGCTGCATGCCAATCGGACTCCCTTCTTTCTTCACGCACAAGGTAAGCTACCTTCCACCTATCACACCTCCCACGCGATCCCCACGTGGCTACCTTCCCATACAGCCACACGCTCATGTACCCATGCGGTCGTGTTTCCCTCCCTTGGTCCATGTGTTGTTCACACGCCCGAGACACCATGCACCGATCTCCATGTGTCCGATCACTTGGCTTCTTCTTTTGCCTCCCTTTGCCGGCCTCCCTCTTGGCCAAATCATGTTTCTCCTTTTCTTCACACAAAACAACACCAATATATAAAGTAATTTTAGATTACAATGCGGATTCACAGCTCAAAGTAGCAATAGTACTTTTAGCCACACCACAGCTCCTCCTTCCCCATCCTCCTCAGCCTCTGCTTCCTGCCACCACCGCCCATTCCCACCGCCAAGCCTGGTAGCCCGCTTGCCTTCCTCCTCCCCCGGTGCCGCCATGCCGGCCTCCCCTGACCGGCACCGGCACGGCCTCCAGGCCCATGAGCTTGGCCACCACGCCAGGCTTGCACCACACAACGCTCTCCCTGCCCACCGTGGCCGGCATCCTCTCTAGGTCCATCTCGTAGCCCTCCGCGCCGCACGCCCGCGCCCTGCAGTACCCTACGCCAGCGCCGTAGCACACCGACGCCCTCCGGTGGCTGCCGTGGCGGCCGCTTGTGGCAATGTCGGCGTTGGCGCCGTCCCGGGGCACGGCGGCCAGGCCCATGCCCTTGTAGTAGCTGCTGAACGACACAAGATACATGGCGTCCCGGCCGTCGAGGGAGAAGCGCGGGTACTGGCTCAGCACGTCCCGCGCCGACCGGAGCACGTGGTTGGAGTTGTTCACGCACGACATGCGCCGCGGGTAGTAGCACTCCTCCCCCGCCGCGCGCCGCGCCTACCTCGCCGCCTCCTCCTCCAGGTCCAGCTGCAGGATCATCTTCTCCAGGGTGACCACCGCCTGCGCCAGGTTACCCGCGCCTGTGCCGCTCATCACCTCGCTCTCGGCCACGCAGGAGCCGACGACGGACAACAGCACGGTGAGGGAGGACGCGGCGTCGGCGTCCGTGCCCCCGCCGGACATGTGGAGCTACTGCAGCGTGGACGTGGAGCCAACGCCGTGGCAGAGGCTGCGGATGCCGCGGCGCATCTTGGAGGCGACCGCGAGCGAGTTCCTGAGGAGGAAGAGCGAGCCGACCTGCTGCTGGTGCTGATCTCTCACGTCATGGCCGGCGCGCGCCGTACATGCAGTGGTGGTTCCAGGACAAGTGGTCTATACGTACGTACGTGTGCTTGTACGTACACACCAACGAACACGACAGCGCGCCGACGTGCATGCATGCCTGAGCAACTCGTGATGCTATTAAAGAGTCAAGTGAACGTGATGGAGGTGGTGCAACAATTGGGATCACATGAGAGACGCACAATGATCCATCAATCACTGTTGGAGTCACATGGCGAAGGATGTGAGGGCGGCCTGCAAACAGAGGCGCCAAAGAGGGTCTTTTTTTAAGATAACGGAAAAACAATATTCCGGCCTTGATCATTCTACAAGAATGACTACAGCCAAACAGAATTCAATAAAAACTCAAACCACACTCCACCCCATGGTGTTACCAAACCTCCTAAACAAGGAACTCGCGCCAAAAGGACTTAATCCTTTAATCTAAAACAAGTGCTCCACTCAGAATTGCTGAAAATCTCCAACACCACTCTCTCAAGTTTGGCACTCCCTATGTTTGATTTTTTTTACAAGGTTTTTTTTACGACCTTTTGAACTCTCTACCACATTTAGATGCTAGGTAAATCCGATGTCTATTTGTACAACGACTTATGGTTTCTTAATGATAAGTCACATTTTTTTTTGGAATCATTGGATCACAGCCAGAATAGACACACATCTCAAAGTTAATTCAAAAGCTATGAAATTCGGCATAGAGCTATACGAAAAACAACTTACAAATAGCAAAATCCAAATGCTAAAATGACCCTCTCTTGTAATTGTCCAGAAGTATGTTCTATTAGATCATCGATCTTCCCAATTTTTTTATTCAGTAAAGTGTATCATAGATCCCTAAATTTATATATATGTCTCGCTTATGCCACTAAGCTTGAAAATATCGCACGTTAAAGTCCTGTTTGGAACACTCCAATATTTCCTATTCCCGTAGGAATTGAACTCTGTGCATAAGTTAGACAAAGGTCCAAAATATACTTCAATTAATTAGTAACAAATGGCAGTTTGACCTTGTTTAAGGTAAGTTTGACTACGTGTTTGCTAAGTAAGATCAACAAAAGGCTAGTAAATTTTATTCAAAGATTTCTAAAGACTTCATTCAAATCTAAGGACATAACTTCTCTGTTGTTTTCATATGACAGTCATATGGTTGACAAGCGGTAAATGTCATCTGTAATCACTGATTAAGTAGACTTTGGACCTAGCTTGACTCACTCGTACAACTGTACAAGTTGCGTGTCTAAAATGTGCAGCTTTTAAGTTTAAAGGCCTAGGTGATACACACATATAAGTTTAGAAGCTGTAGTGCACTTCAAACTTCTTTATTCAAGCTCAGCCATTGCCACTTCTTAGAAATGGTTACCAGACACATTTTTATGTTGTCTAATTCTTTTGCTTATTCGTGGAATTTCATCGATGCAATGGAAACGTATTTTGGGAGATGATAAATGTGTTTGGGATTTTTTTTGAGACCAAGAGCATAAATTTCACTACTCAGCAGGGATACGATCATGCTGAATGCACATTACAAGGAAGTCCGGAACCTGGTTTAACCAAGTACAATCCGGATCAGTTATGGAAGCTTGTAAAGCAGTTATATGAGCTGCCACGTTAGCCTCCCTTTGTAGCAAACACTGTTAGAAAACTTGGCGTGGGCTTGAAGCTTTGATCATGTTGAGAACCTCACCACTAGACTATAAATAAGGAGTATTATTGGCTATTTTATATATATGTATGATAGAGAAATCAATAAAGAAAGACCAGAAACTCTCCCCTTATCTCTGTATTTCAATCTACTATTTGCATTACTCTATAATTGATCTGTCTTTTATATACCAGAGAAATCGATCGGACTGGACTCGTCAGCGACGGTTCCTTAACAAACGCAATAGCAGAGGAAGCAAAAAAAAAAACCTGCTTAGCTCTTGGATTTCCGTCAGGACTGGCAGAATGTCCGCCCGAGGTTCTTGCATCGTCTCCCAGAGATGAACCAGAGTCAGCGAGTTGGATTCAACAAGGGCATGCACATCACCCCAGTCTGAACTGAAAGCATCTTGGCACCAACTCTGCATGCTGCATGCATACGCCTCTGCGACCAAAGCACTCGGTAGGGATGCATACCATCTTGTCTTTGCGCCAAAAAACTTGCTTTTGTGTCTGTTTAGGTGCGACTGTGACTTATGATTTTTTGCTAAAATTTCTGAATTTTGGTTGTTTACGGTACAGATTACGGAGAGACAGATACTCACTTATGATTTTAGCTGGTACAGATGTTAGGCTTTTACGTATAGATTATTTAACTTATAGATCCCGTCTTAAGAAATACTCCGTTTAAAAGTTACGTACTATAATAAAAATAAAAAACTATCAGCTTCGATGAAAAAAAACAGTCCCTTTATCATCCCGGACAAGGACTCCGGTAGCTCCATGCATTCTACTGCCACCAAAAGCCCCATCCATATTTTACCTTAATCAAGCCTGGAGGAGGTGCATGGCCGGATGCCATTTTATATATCCCCAGAAATAGGCCCCCTGGTGACACGCGTCGCGTACTGCGTGTACCAGGTCGAGTGCAGTGCCCACCCGGAAGCTTGCGGCCTCACCTTTGCCTGCCACCGTTCCTCGATGTCCATAGCGCCGCATCCTGCGGTTAGATCGCCACCTTAGCGGTTAGGCCACTAGGAGCCTGGTCAAATCGTCAGGGTTGTGATTTCTTCAGCTCTCAGATTTCTGAGTTGTTTGCTTCGGTCTTAGCTTCCATTTCTGATCTTCGTAGCTCAATAGCTACTGCAGCGAAGGATCTACAAATACTTAGAAAAAAATTTGAAAGACATCATTCACTATTCTCTATTGCTACATCGATCTACACAAGTTTTTCTCAAGAGCTGACTCATTCCAACTCTCACCACCCGGTAGAATCAATTCATCAACTGTATTTGCCAATGCCCCCGACTTCTTTCCTATCGCCTTATGCCCATGCACTTCAGGAATCCACCTGTCCTCCCAAAAAAGATTTGACTTCGCTACGTAGGTTATCTCCTGTGGTTTTTAACCTTTGGAATCAGCACCAAAACTGACCTATTCACATCTTCCAACATCTCTCCTCCGTTAAGGAACTAGTGCACTGCTGTGCACACAACATCATTCACAAGATTCTAGTGTTTTTGGTAAAAGCCAGCTGCAAAACTGCCTAGACCCGATGACTTGTTATGCTTCATCATAGACAATGCTTTCTCAACCTCAGCTGAGAAAGGCATGGTCAGCATCTCATTCATAGCCAGTGTTACTTTCTGTAGGAAATTTTTTTTGTACGCTATATGATTGTTACACTAATTAACATATTTTTTTAATCTTACAGTGTCATTTAGGTGTGGATTATGCTTTTGCCATCGCAAAATATCTACATAAGCTTCGGCAGAGAGGTATCATCATGGTTTTATGCATTTAGTTTTTATCTGTGTACACTCATTTCTACTATTATATAAAGAGGAATCGGTGGTCGTCAGTGCGTTCTCCTTCCCCTCTCTACAGCCATCTGATTTGATCAGGACCATTCGTCTCTCTCCTCCTCTCTCTCAGGATACAACTGCCCACCCTCTCCACTTTTCCCATCTCCTCACACATTCTGACCATCCTTCTCTCTCTGTCGCTTACTCTCCAATGTTTAATGTGTGAAGTTGGCCAGTAGTAAGTTCCATCTCACTATTTTTATGACTCCGTTGTAACGTACGAGTCTCTAACTAGTATACAATCATATGTGTGTTGGACTTCAAGATTGCTTTTAGTTAATTAGAACTAGTGTGAATGTGTGATTGTTAATTTTGTACTGATTTATTTGTAACATGTTAGCCATATTAAAATATGCCCAGGTTATATTTTTTTCTGGCTCCACTCCTGAGAATATGACAGTGAGGATCCTAGCCAGCGCCACATCACCTAAAATCGCCTATAAAACCAGCTTTAGATGCAATTTACTTGGGCTTTGATACTTAGACTAAACTTATTGCATCTACATACCTTATGTATGGATGGAGCTTTGCTGTGTCTCTGAAATTCTTGAAATTTTGCCTTTTTTGCCGTATGAGTCACAGGAATACTATATCTGACCTCCATTTGCCAGAATTTCCATTTTTAGTCATTTCTTGTGGTCGAGGAGCGTGCGAAACCCCTAACGCGCCCCCGACCGCACAAATTAGCTGGCGCGCCCAGGGACCGCGTGAGCAAAGTAGCGTGCTCTCCGGACGCGTGATCTCCCCTGGCGCGGCTCCCGACCGCGTGAGCAGAGCACAACAGAGCAACGTATTGCATTCTTGCTTCTTCAATACTAGAATCATAGGCGCGGCGCCACGCCGCGCCAGCCACCGTACGTACCAAAATAAAAGAGACGATAATTCGTGAGGAGTTTTTAAAAAACCGAGGGCAAAAACGTATTTTCGGAAAAGGCAAAGGGGTTATTCGCAAAAAAACGATGACCTGTTAAAAAAACCGGGGGCAAAAACGCATTTTCGGAAAAAGCAAAGGGTCTTTTTCAAAAAACCGAGGACCTGTACGTAAAAAACGGGACCCGTGCGCAATTTCTGGAAACACGGGGGCCATCCTGCAAAGTGGAGGGGCTGGAACAAAAATTCCAAGGACCTTTTGGCGAGAACCAAGGACCTGTACGTAATTTCAGGAAAATACAAGGACTTTTTCGCAAAATCACTCCCCAGACCGTACCGAGATTCCCTCGGCACGCGTCGGCGCGGGGCGCGCTCGGGGCGACGTGGGCGAGCGCCTGCGCAGAAACCCCCCGCTATAATAGAAGTAAGATAACATTGTGTCACATCTTTCACACTCATGTTCATTACAGTTGATAAAATGGTTGAAGGAAAAGCTAATATGGCTCACTGTCTACGTTTTCCAAGTGATTGGTATGGGCATTAATTATGATGTATCACTGTTATATATAATATTGTAAATATTAGCTGAATAACTCCACCCGCTGAGTGTACTAAAAAAAGCTACTGTATTAGCTATTGGACTTCGTTTGTTTCAATTGGCAAATTCTCTTTATCTTTTTGTATGACTACAGGCCAGCATACTTTGTTACACAATATCCTAATCTCTTATTTTAGTCTGACACGATGTTATCTGTTTTTTTTTCTGTTACTAACATCATGAAGTAGGCACTTCATATATCGAGGAATCATCTGGCAATCTAGTTTATTCACTTATTTTTGATGTAGGGGAATACTTATATGTTCTTCACAACATCCCAGGGTTCTATTTGTTATTTGCTCAGGTGACTATTTGAGTAAAGTTGTGTACTCCATTGTGTATAAACAGGTTCCATGCTTTTGGAATTGGGACAAGGTCTGTTGGGTCCAGCATCAGAGTACAAGTAAAGAAAGGCTCTTCTGTAACGGTAGGAACTGAAATTCTGAACCGTGACTTCCAACCAGCATGAAATGCAGACTCTTGAAGAAATTACCATGGTTATATATGTACCGACAGTATGTAAGCAAGAACTGTAAGCAAGAACTGGCACGGCCAAAGTTATTCTTCCTGATGATGATACCAACCTTTCTTTATGCTTACTTACCTTTTCTAACTAGAATTCTTCCAAGTTTAGGAGCGTTAGTGCACTGCACCTTTGTTTTTTTTTTATGCTTTGCCCTTTGAAGAGCTAAGATTTTGAATATTCTATTTATTTATCAAACCAAATAAAAATTTGGATGTTTTTTTATATCCTTATCATCAATGTGTTGTTCTGAATTTTGAGTGGTCGGGAGCCATGCCCGGTAGAAATTCTCACGAACAGAGATCAGATGTGGTATTTTCGCACGTACGGAAAAAAAACAAAAGAGAGGCAAAGTTTCGAAATTCTTACGTTACATAGGTGCACTGTTCTACATTGACGAGTGACGACTCGATCCCATCTACTACTGTTATCTCGGCTTTCGGGCATGCCGGCCGAAGGAAAACAGCACACTTTTCACGGTGCTGTGAAACCCCCTCGAGATCTATTATCCCCATTCCCAACCTCGCATCGCCTCGACTCGACTTCGTTTAAACCCAAAACCAAACCCTAATCTCGGCCCCCATCTCTCCCCGAAACCCTAGCTCGGGACGGCGGCGGCGGCGGCGGCCATGGACGGCGGAGGAGGGGGAGGAGTCATGGTGGGCCCCGTCGCCGGGGGCGGCGGCGACGTGGAGCTCGTGAGCAAGACGCTGCAGTTCGAGCACAAGCTGTTCTACTTCGATCTGAAGGAGAACCCGCGGGGGAGGTACCTCAAGATCTCCGAGAAGACGTCGGCCACGCGCTCCACCATCATCGTGCCCATCGCCGGCGTCTCATGGTTCCTGGACCTCTTCGACTACTACATCAGCACCGACGAGCGCGACGCCTTCAGCAAGGAGCTCCGCCTCGACACCAAGGTCGCCCCGCCTCTCCGCGATGGCGCGATTGGTCCAATTTCGCCGCTGATTTTGCTCTCGCCGTTGCTAATTTTGCGCGGGTTACTGTTTGTTGCGCTGCGCAGGTGTTCTACTTCGATATTGGGGAGAATAAGAGAGGCCGCTTCCTCAAGGTGACGTAGCGTTTCTCTGTACTGGTATCAGTGAAATTCCCAATTTTGTTAATCTTCTGCGAGTTTGGTGTGGTGAAATTGACGAATTGATATATGGGAAACTTCATGCGTGAGGAGTTGAACTGTTTAGCTAGAACAAGGAATTTGGTGTGTAAATTCGGTAAGGGAAAAGTCCTATTTTGGTCGTCCTGATCCTTTAGGCCTCAACTTTTCGTATGATCAAAAAAGTCCTCAACTTCCAGTTCTAAAAAACACGCTGATTAAAAAAATGATACAAGTCTACCTAGTTTCTATATCATTGGTATGTGGAGCATAGATAGACCCACTTGTCAGTGACAGAGGGTTATTTCGTCTTGATGGTTGATATTCTGTCTTTGTATTAATGGCCCTAAATTGTGACAAATCGTATACCTATTAAAGTATTGTTATGTTGCTTTAGTTGTATTGGGTTATTTTGTTAGTATAAAATATAGCCTCGCTTATTCAAATACCTAAGCTTTCCTTATTCACCTAAATGATTTTGAACGACTTCTTATCTTCTTGGTATTTTGTCTTATTATTATTTATTTTGCATTGTGTTCATTGTCGGAATGAGTTTTTTTATAGTATTAGCCTAGCAATGATGGTCTCTGGTGTGACATTAAAGTTTTTAATACAATAAATAGTACAGTAGGTTTCATGTCCGTTTTGTGTGTTAGAAAATATCACGCGGATGAGGCGAATATCCTGTACATGTCTACATGATGCTGTCTGTACAGGCAAAGATCCTGCACTGTAGATTGAAACTATTGTAACTTAGTTGGAAGCCAGAGAGTAGTTTTGTGTACCATGTTTCTTCTTTGCATCCATCCCAAATTAATTTTCCTGCAAAATATACCCAAGGCGGGATTAGTTCAAATATGTCACATCTCCAGCTCTCTTTATTATAAACCCATTGTGTCTATGATTACACTTTCCAATTAAACAATACCTTAGCATTTTAGCAACTTCTTGTGCATAGTGATTTTGGCCCGTACACCTAGCAATCCGAGGACCACTTTGGCCCTCAGTTAGTGTTATTGGCATACTTGATATATTTCTGAAACCACTTTATAATTTTCTGTCATTTGTCAAGTTGCAAAGTGGATATTATGTGGACAAAAACCACACAAGATGGTAGATTAGTGGGTGAAGTACTGTTTATTATTGTTGCTACTTTTGCAATTAACGATATATTCTTGCCATCTTGATTAACCTACATTATGCACTTTGCTGTCTCTGATTCTAAAATAACTGTATATAGTGTATATATTTGTCTTGACATAATACCTATAATATTTACCTGCTGACACAAAATTCTCTTCAGGTTTCAGAGGCATCCGTCAACAGAAACCGTAGTACAATAATTGTTCCCGCTGGTAGCTCCGGCGAAGAAGGTTGGGAAGCATTCAGGAATGTACTGTTGGAAATAAATAATGAAGCTTCCCGATTCTATGTCATACCTAATCACCCAAATGAGGTACAACAAAATTAGCAGTTTTTAACGTATTTATGGAATCTCTAGACTCAAATGACATCATTATTAAATCCTCCTTACATTGTATTGGTCAGCAACACATGGAACCTCCAGAGCGCCTTCCTGGCCTTTCCGATGATGTGGGTGCTGGATTTATAGCTGGACATGGCAGCCAATCTGCTTCTGGGCCGGAGGTAGATGTTGAACGCTTGGTTGATCTGCCTCCTCAGGAAGAAATTAGTGGGATGGGCATGTCTAAGGTGATAAGGGCAGATCAGAAGAGGTTCTTTTTTGACCTGGGCAGCAACAACAGGGGCCATTATTTGAGGATTTCTGAGGTATCCTATTCTTGTCCATAACGTGCGATGCTGATAGTTCTACCCGCTCATCAGAGTAAGGGCTCGTTCTTACTGCTTGTAAAATTGCAGGTGGCTGGAGCTGATCGTTCGTCAATAATCTTGCCGCTTTCTGGTTTGAAGCAGTTCCATGAAATGGTTGGCCACTTTGTAGATATAATGAAGGACAGGCTTGAAGGAATGACAGGCGTGAATGTGCGCACTGTCGAGCCCAGTCAGAGATGATTAGCTCGACCATGGCCTTTACTGCTGTTATGCCTCCTCTAGGTTTGTCATGTGGTTTGTGTAGATCATGTGGTATTAATTCATCTGGTGGGGTTAATAATGTTCTCTTTCTTTTTCTGAATTCCATGGTGAGGATTGGTTTGTTTGGGACTTCGTTCTGCTGAGGAATAATAAGCAGCATATTGTTCGTGGGGTGGTATAAGTTGGCTATTACCGTTTCTTTAGCCCAGTTTCCATGCCGCTTACCTGGAGATCTTTGAGGGGGTAGGAATAGGATTGCTGGTTGGGATTGTGTGGTATAATTGCTGGCGTCTGCATTGTGAGTTCTTTCACTTTTATCAGGTTTGCATGTCACTCTATGCAGGGTAATTTATTTCTGTAATGCCCATTTTAGAGCGCCGCAACTGCAACTGCTACCGGGTGCACCCGTACCCTGCTTGTTGTATTTGTGCTTGAGGATGCTCTGTTGATCTATTCATGCGTGGCCTATTCAATGCAATTCATGTATGGCTGGTCCTACATGGCCATGTGATAGTTTTTATCACATCAATGTCTAGCTGGGGAGTGATATCTGGGCAGTTTTTCTATGGAACAAATTCGAAGTAATTTTTTTTCTGATTCGAGTTACTTAGATTGATAGATAACAATAGTCATCACCTCAGATTCTCAGAATGCTTATGTGCTGAAACTGAATTTCCTTGTAATTTAAGGGCACGTCCATCTCCCACCCTGGTGGAAATTATTAATGGAAGTGAAGGAAAATTCAACTGAAGAAAGGCAGGAATGTTTATCTAAAAAGACGTTATTATTGCCATCCCTGGGACCATTTAATCTACTGAAAAGACGTTATTATTGCCATCCCTGGGACCATTTAATCTACTGGTAAAGTTGTCGATCTTTATGGTCAGCTTTATGGTAAAGCTTATTTGGGCTTAAGCTTATGGGGAAGTTATTAAGTGGAAACACGGCGAAGTTATTAAGTGGAAACAAGTTTAATTCCACCACGGCGAAGTTATTAAGTGGAAACACGTTTTAGGGTGAAGTTATAGGAAACATTTAGCTTTAAGCACTGAATCAATATGAGAAGTTTCCAAAAAATAACTGTAGTTAAGGACTGTTGTATAGCCCTTTGTTGTTAATATATTTCAGCTTTAGACTCAATATGTTTTAGAAAAAAATTCGTTGTGAATAGTTACTTTTATCCTTTTCCCTTGAGTGTGACTATCGGAAATGTATATGCAAATTGTGCATTTTACATACATTTTTTTCACAGTTTACTAGTCATCCTGCAGGTGAGTGGCGGGGAGTGCAAAATCCATCGGAAAACTCAGCTCCAGCATTTGATTGGTACTGCTGTTTCTTGAAGTTCTCATGCCGCCTGAAAACCTTGAAGTCCTTGAAATAGTTGGCTACGTGGGCACTAAATTTCCCAGTTGGATGATGAAGGGCATGGAGTTGTTCCTTCCAAATCTTGTATCCCTTAGTTTAAGCAACATCCCTAACTGTAGTTGCCCCCGGCCCCTTGGGCATATCACTAAGGGCATCTGGAGTGTATGAAATTAGGAGGTGATAAATCACATTAAGATCGACCTTATACATTACAGGGCTGACCTTAAGCAGGCCATAAGCAAACAAGGCTTAAGGCTGGTCTTCAAGCTAAAGACCTGGCCATAAGCATTAAAATACAATTTTCTTTTAATCATGTTATTCTCTCTCCTCCACCAGTCAACTATCAACAACCACATTCAACAGCAGCATTAAAATACAATTTTTTTACTACCGAGTGAGACCTTTGTTACAGTCGAGCGGTGGCCTCAAACATAACAGCGGTGGTCTTAACAATTAGGTGAGATCCACCTTAAGACCCATTGCGATATATACATTCCTGATGCCCTAGGTGTTGTTGTATCCCTTAGTTTAAGGACCTGGTGATCGAGCACTGTGAGATGCTACGTGTTTTGCCAGAGGCCATCTGACACCTTACTACCTTGCGGAACCTTAGGGTTCTGAACTGCAATGAATTGGAGGTCCTTCCAGAATGGCTGGGTGAACTTCTAGCACTTGAATCTGTGGAGATTTGCTGCGGCCCAAAGTTGGTCTCAATGCCGCGAGGTTTGCAATGCTTGACTGCACTGAAAGAGTTAACTGTCACTGGTTGTAGCACTGCACTGAGCGAGAACTGCAAAAAAGATACAGGCAAGGATTGGTTCAAGATCTGCCATATCCCAGATATCCTCATCTCGTGAGGTAATAATGCATCCTTCGTCTTCTTTTTGCGAGGATCTGTTGTTTAGTTAGCTATAATAGCAAAGATGTGTTCTTGTTTGAAACTGAAAATTTTCTTCTTCGACCTGGGCAGCAACAACAGCGGTCATTCTCTAAGGATTCAACTGAAACTCACTCTGTCGCGGCCTTGTCCACTTACGTTCCTCCAGCGATGCCTGTAGTCCTTTTTTCCGAATTGCTCCATGCCCACGTGGCCACGCCTTCCATGTCCACCACCCTCACGTCTCGCACCTTCTTCCACAATGCACCAAGGGAAGCCAAGATGAGAACACCTTTTCCCCTCTCGCCTCCCCTCCCCCCCGCCCCCCCGGTCTAGGTTACCTTGGGTGTTCTCATACTGCTGGCTGACGTCGGCGGTGGGTTCCTCTTCCTTCTCCTCACAATCCGCATTGTCTCTGCCAAAACGGTGAATATGGTTTGCTCATAGGTGAATGATTGTCAAGATGGTTCTTGATATATTCCTACATATCATAACAACCTAGAACATCCAAGGAATTGAGGAAAAAAACTAGATTAAGAAATCACTCAGAGGCAAAATCAAACAAAAATTTAGTAACTTCAAGAACTTACAAAATCTAATGCCTAGATGGATAGGGATTGATTTTTAAGATATATCTCCATCACTTACTCGTCCTTTACATCTAACAAGATCAAGAAAGGGAAAGAGCAAATCAACCAAAATAAGAGAGATTCGTGAGAGATGAACAAAGATGATATATTGCTATTTGAGAATGGAAATTTTACAGCCACTCCACTTAGAGGACAAAAGAGTATATCACAACACTCATGCTTCTTAAACCCTAACCCTAGAGTACTTGGATTCCATGAGTAAAGCTTGGATTGTTGGTTTGTTAACTTGCAAGTCTCCATCATAACCCGTTAAATAGACAAAGCAACCAGCATCATCTAACCCTAATGGATACTATCCACTTAGCATAAATGAGGGAACCCGTTAAACTTACACAACACATGCTTTACACACACTACACTTATGCACACTTTTCAAAGCATATAAACCCGAATCCGCTAAATCGTTAGCCTTTGATCCATTTGATCATCTCAACGCCTCCTTGATCTAAACCGCCTTCCCAAGTGCTACAATTTTTTATTCAAGGTAGGTCTAAGTATTATGCTTAACTTATTAAAATGCCATTTTTGATTTGGTCTTTACCTTCTATTGTAAGCAATCATCATACTTGTCACGTGTAGATGCAGCACCAACTTGCCACACATCGACAGATCTCTCCATGCCCCACTTGGACCGACCTAGCCACATGGTGTAACTCGGTGCTTGAAATTCCCCTCAATATTTCCCACCTTTCTTATGATATGCTTGAGCTCGGCTATCTCACATAACATTCTTAGTCATTCTGGGGTGATCGTGCGGCACTCCGTTACGTGTTGGCCTGAGGTTAATGCCGCACAGTAATCGTGCGATAGATGTGCTGTTTTTATAAATTCCACACAATAAATAATATTTTTGTTAATCGCGTGTCACATATAGCCATTGGGCCAAAAACTCCAAATGTAGTAGTCTGTCCCTGCAAGCCGGGTAAAGAAGAAGGGTATATGGCATGAAGTGTCCAGTAATGGCAACGGAGACGACGGGGCCGTGTCTCTGCTCGGATCGTACGATACAATATGAGAGCCGGCAGCGCACAATAATCGCTGTCGGGCATAGAGCCAAGGAAGAAAATCCAGGCGGGAAGGCCTGACCTGAGATCCTTCCCATTCGTCGTTGATCTAACGTAGTTCTCGATCGAATCAACGGTGGAGGAGGGGCCTCATCTCCCCGTAAAAAAGCTCTTCCGGAGCCAAGCGACTGCTGCTGGCTTGCGTCCCCTCGACCCGACGTCGTTAAACCCAAAGCCAAACACTAATCTCGACACCCATCTCTCCCCGAAACCCTAGCTCGGGACGGCGGCGGCGGCGGCCATGGAGGGCGGCGGAGGGGGAGGAGTCATGGTGGGCCCCGTCGTCGGGGGCGGCGGCGACGTGGAGCTCGTGAGCAAGACGCTGCAGTTCGAGCACAAGCTGTTCTACTTCGATCTGAAGGAGAACCCGCGGGGGAGGTACCTAAAGATCTCCGAGAAGACGTCGGCCACGCGCTCCACCATCATCGTGCCCATCGCCGGCGTCTCATGGTTCCTCGACCTCTTCGACTACTACATCAGCACCGACGAGCGCGACGCCTTCAGCAAGGAGCTCCGCCTCGACACCAAGGTCGCCCCGCCTCTCCGCGATTGGTCCAATTTCGCCGCTGATTTTGCTCTCGCCGTTGCTAATTTTGCGCGGGTTCCTGTTTGTTGCGCTGCGCAGGTGTTCTACTTCGATATTGGGGAGAATAAGAGAGGCCGCTTCCTCAAGGTGACGTAGCGTTTCTCTGTACTGGTATGAGTGAAATTTCTAATTTTGTTAATCTTCTGCGAGTTTGATGTGGTGAAATTGACGAATTGCTATATGGGAAACTTCATGCGTGAGGAGTTGAACTGTTTACCTAGAACAGCGAATTTGGTGTGTAAATTCGGTAAGGGAAAAGTCCTATTTTGGTCCTCCTGATCCTTTAAGCCTCAACTTTTCGTCCGATCAAAAAAGTCCTCAACCTCCAGTCCTAAAAAAGCAGGCTGATTAAAAAAAATGATATAAGTCTATCTAGTTTCTATGTCATTGGTATGTGGAGCATAGATAGACCCACTTGTCAGTGACAGAGGGTCTTCTCTGACCAAGGCTCAAGTTAGGAGGTTGCTTGGGGCTTTCAAAAGGTGTAGGTCTATAAAGGCACCAGAGCCCGAAGATGGGAGGACCAAAATGGGACTTCCCTCTAGTAGGCTTGCTCAGATTTTGGTTTCCCCTATTCTGGTAGTTTCACTTTTACTCGTTGTTACTGCCAGCCATTAATGAAGCTGGTGCCAACTGAGCGAAAATAGCATCTCGTGCTGGCTTGTTATGGCAATATTCCATTGTGTAGAGCATTCCGTTCTTTGTAAGATATCCAAGTGTACCAATAACTGTATTGAATTGGTCTTGAATCTTCTGTCGAAATGCAAGAGTATACAAGTTAGGCTGGGTTCTGCGCTATGATACCCTGATACGTCGCCCAATTGCCGTTCCTGTACGCGATACGTATCCTATAGGGATACGCGGGCGATACGTCATGATACGGTATTGGCAAGTATCGGGAAAATTACAATTCAAAAATAAATAAAAAAAATCCGATACTCCTCCAATACTTCTCGAAGAGCTCTGGGTAGGGAGAAGGGGTTGGCGGCGGGGAGAAGGGGCTTGGCGGTGGCACGGAAAAGGGAGGGTGGGGAGAAGGGGACGGGGAGAAGGGGAGGAGAAGGTGGGAGGGGCCGTCGGGCGGGGGGGGGCAGCGTGAGTACAGTGCAGGGAGGTTGTCGGGATCCAATGTCGCCGCCATCATCACATAACTGGCGTCCCTTGGCCTCGTCCGTCACCTGACCGTCTCATAGGTCGGGAGAGAGGTGGAGGTGGGCGAGAGGCCAAGATCTGGGTCGTTGGTGGGTGGCTGGGGCGGTGCTTTGATGATGCTGAGATAGTTGGTGGGTCCCAGTCGGAGAGAAGAAATGCAACATCACAGCTCTTGATGCACCGTGAACGGTAGAGATAGTATGGGTAGATCCTAATATGTTGAGATACCACTTTTCATTACACACACACTTGCCGTATCGACGTATCTTTGTTTTTGGAAAATATCGTATCGCCGTACCCGTATCGTGTATCGGGGCAACATAGGTTCTGCGGTTATATTGATTGGAGACACACACCTGATAGTTGACTTTGTATTACACGGAAAATTGTGGTTTTTTATGTATTACAGCAGTCAGTTTTTTGTACACCATGTGATTATAGTATTGATACAAAATTCTACTTTCTGGAGTGTTGAACAGGTTAGATTTGTTGTAGAGACATAAGAGTAATCCTGGCAGAGCACTTGTGGTTCCAAATAGAAAAGGGAAAAGTAAAAGCTTGATTGGTCAACGTTCATAATGGTGTGGCATGGCAATATCCAATCCGAACACTGTTCCTCCAAAATTATCCAATCTGAATATGCTACAGATTTTGTTGTGCCTAATATAGATGGTTTTATCGGGAAATCAATTTGTTTATCAGGTTTTTGACCGTTTATAGTATCTTTTAGATTCTTTTGTTGATGTTTATTGAAGACTGAGTTAGAGCTCTGAATGCTTCTGTAGTTGTGTCTTAATCATGATGGTCAGTTGGAGTGATATATTTGAGCAACTGAAGCTATACATTGATAGCTCCGTATTGAAAAATCAGATTTTGAGGATGCCAAAACCTGAAACCATACAACTCCAAAGGATACAGGCAGCAAAAAAAGGATATATAGACTTAAAAATCTAAAGAATGCTGCACATAAACAGCATGGATTACAAATGTGAATTCTCCCGCTGCTGCTACCCCCGGGGGGATCAATCTCCACTCCTAGGGCAGCCGTTGTTGCGCGTCGCCGTCGCCCGTGCCCGACGCCGCCATCGCCCGCGCACACGCCGCCGTTGTCGTCTGTGCCGTGCGCTCACGCCGTCGTCCGCCGCCATGGCCCGCGCATGTGTCTTTGCCGCCGTCGTCGTCCGTGCTCGCCACGCCATCGCTAAGCCGGATCCGGCTGTCTCCACCGCCGGCCTCAACGAACCAAGCCGCCTCCTGCCTGGATTTGCCCGCTCCTCCTTGGTGTGGCCCCGGATTCGACTGCCCGCCTCCTACTCGCGTTAGGCCACCTCTTGGCTGCCCACACTCCGCCCCTCCTCTGGCTCTGCTCTGCCCTCCTTCGGCCGCCGCCGCCGCTCCCGGATCCGTCGCGCTGGACACGGGAGCCGTGACTCCTCCCGCCTGCTGCTCGCCCGCCTCCCACCGCCACCACCTCCACCGTTCGGTGCCTCATCCCCTCCAGCTTCATCCTCTCCGTTGCTGCTCGTGGGGCTAGCCGGTCGTCGAGCCGAGAGTTTATGAACATGTGGTTTGTGTGGTGAGAGGCGGAAGGCCTGCTTTTGTAGCGTGGCCCGCCGGTTAGTGGCTTTGGAGCGTCAGCTGTTGTATTGGGGAGAGGGATTGGTTGGTTTATTTACTTGTGAGATCTCTCTTGGAGAGTAGAGAGATGCTGCATAGGGATGAGTGGGAGGCGATTCAAGAGGTGGGCTGGTTCCTTGGTCGTAGTGTTGAGCTGCCGCAGGATGTTGCTGCTAGTATCCCTAGCCTTTGAGTCTTTTTTCTTTGCGTCTTCTGTTTGCGTCCATCCAAGTCCGTCGCATCAATCTTTCAATTTGTCAAAGCCGTGCGGGTCCACAAATTCTTTGTTAGACAGCCGATTGCTTTGCTAACCATGGTCCATCCTCTTGGATGAGTGTGGTTCTCTTCTTTCTTTCGCATAGCCGTATCCACCGCTCTTCTCTTTGAGCTGCTGCAGATCGTAGAACTCTTTATGATGTCGCCGCTTCTCTCTGAGTTGCTGCCCTGAGTTTCCAAGGCTACCACGCTTCTCTCCCATGCCGCCGTCATCTCGGGCTTTGATCTGCGCTGCTATGCTTCTATTTCTCTTTTTAATTTGATTTGACCACTCTCTCTAGTCTCTATTTGTCACCTTCCGCATCCTCTTTATCGTGTTACCGTGGTCGACTTTGTTGCTGCTTACCTCTACTGTTCCTAGCCCCTGCATTTTTGTGCTTTATGGGTTGCCGCACGATTCCATATGAGAGGAGATCATTTGGTACTCCACACAATTTTCCAAGAGCCGCACGCTATGACGATATCTTCAAGACTCAAGACCTCCGTGCCCCGTTTTTTTTAGTGTCAACCCTTCCAAATACAATGCTATTGCATATGCTTTGCATTTGAGGGGAGTGTTAGGGTTGTGTATGTGACTCATGTACTATATAATGCCCCTTTGGACTGTGCAATAGACATCCAACTATTCAACCATTCATCCATTCCATCTCAACTAACAGTAATGATGGTCTCTGGTGCAACATTAAAGTTTTTAATACAATAAATAGTACAGTAGGTTTCATGTCCGTTTTGTGTGTCAGAAAATATCATGTGGATGAGGCGAATATCCTGTACATGTCTACATGATGCTGTCTGTACAGGCAAAGATCCTGCGCTGTGGATTGAAACTATTGTAACTTAGTTGGAAGCCAGAGAGTAGGGCTGGGTTCTTTTTCACTTTCAGCCGGCTTATGCATGTATGGACTTCAGTAATTAGCTTTTAAACGGTGCATTTTTTCAAGGCGGGGTTAACAGGAAGATTGTAGTAAAAAGTGTACTGAGTTCAGCTGTATGCGTATCGGCCAAAATCGCATGTGACTATTTTTCTGTGCGTACTACCTCTCGCGAACAGCCAGAATGCAAATATTTAAATCATAAGTCATAAGCCCAAAAAAACCCACACTAGTTTTTTGTACCATGTTTCTTCTTTGCATCCATCCCAAATTAATTTTCCTGCAAAATATACCCAAGGCGGGATTAGTTCAAATATGTCACATCTCCAGCTCCCTTTATTATAAACCCATTGTGTCTATGATTACACTTTCCAATTAAACAATACCTTAGCAACTTCTTATGCTTAGTTATTTTGGCCCGTACACCTAGCAATCCGAGGACCACCTAGGCCCTCAGTTAGTGTTATTGGCATACTTGATATATTTCTGAAACCACTTTACAGTTTTCTGTCATTTGTCAAGTTGCAAAGTGGATATTATGTGGACAGAAACCACACAAGATGGTAGATTGGTGGGTGAAGTACTGTTTATTATTGTTGCTACTTTTGCAATTAACGATGTATTCTTGCCATCTTGATCAACCTACATTATGCACTTTGCTGTCTCTGCTTCTAAAATAACTGTATATAGTGTATATATTTGTATTGACATAATACCTATAATATTTACCTGCTGACACAAAATTCTCTTCAGGTTTCAGAGGCATCTGTCAACAGAAACCGTAGTACAATAATTGTTCCCGCTGGTAGCTCCGGCGAAGAAGGTTGGGAAGCATTCAGGAATGTACTGTTGGAAATAAATAATGAAGCTTCCCGATTCTATGTCATACCAAATCACCCAAATCAGGTACAACAAAATTAGCAGTTTTTAACGTATTTTGGAGTCTCTAGACTCAAATGACATCATTATTAAATCCTCCTTACATTGTATTGGTCAGCAACACATGGAACCTCCAGAGCGCCTTCCTGGCCTTTCTGATGATGTGGGTGCTGGATTTATAGCTGGACATGGCAGCCAATCCGCTTCTGGGCCAGAGGTAGATGTTGAACACTTGGTTGATCTGCCTCCTCAGGAAGAAATTAGTGGGATGGGCATGTCTAAGGTGATAAGGGCAGATCAAAAGAGGTTCTTCTTTGACCTGGGCAGCAACAACAGGGGCCATTATTTGAGGATTTCTGAGGTATCCTATTCTTGTCCGTAACGTTTGATACTGATAGTTCTACCCGCACATCCGAGTAAGGGCTCGTTCTTACTGCTTGTAAAATTGCAGGTGGCTGGAGCTGATCGCTCGTCAATAATCTTGCCGCTTTCTGGTTTGAAGCAGTTCCATGAAATGGTTGGCCACTTTGTAGATATAATGAAGGACAGGCTTGAGGGAATGACAGGTGTGAACGTGCGTACTGTCGAGCCCAGTCACAGATGATTAGCTCGACAATGGCCTTCACTGCTCCTCTAGGTTTGTCATGTGGTATGTGGTTGTGTAGATCACGCAGTATTAATTCATCTGGTGGGGATATTAATGTTTTCTCTTTCTTTTTCTGAATTCCATGGTGAGGATTGATTTGTTTGGGACTTCTTTCTGCCAGGGAATAATAGGCAGTATATTGTTCGTGGGGTGGTATAAGTTGGTTATTATCGTATTTTTAGCCCAGCTTCCATGCCTCTTCCCTGGAGATCTTTGAGGGGTAGGAATAGGATTGCTGGTTGGGCTTGTGTTGTGTGGTATAATTGCTGGCCTTTGCATTGTGAATTCTTTCACTTTCATCAGGTATGCATGTCACTCTATGCACGGTAATTTATCTGTAATGCCCATTTTAGAGCGCCGCAACTGCTACCCGGTGCGCCCGTCCCCGCTTGTTGTATTTGTGCTTGTGGATGCTCTGTTGATCTATTCATGCGTGGCCTATTCAATGCAATTCGTGTATGGCTGGTCCTACATGGCTATGTGATAGTTTTTTTTACATCAATGTCTTGCTGGGGAGTGACTAGATATCTGGGCAGTTTTTCTATGAAACAAATTCGAAGTAATTTTTTTTTCTGATTCGAGTAACTTAGATTGGTAGACAGCAATAATAGTCATCGTCTCACATTCTCAGAATGCTTATGTGCTAGAACTGAATTTTCTTGTAATTTATGGGCACGTCCATCTCACCCCGGTGGAAATTAATGGAAGTGAAGGAAAATTCAACTGAAGAAAGGCAGGAATGTTTATCTAAAAAGACTCAAAATGTTTTACGAAAAAAAATTCGTTGTGAATAATTGCTTTTATCCTTTTCCCTTGATTGTGACTATCGGAAATGTATACGTAAATCGTGCATTTTACATACATTTTTTTCCACAGTGTACTAGTCAATAGTCATCCTCCAGTTGAGTGCGCGGGGAGTACAAAAAGTCCATTGGAAAACTCCGCCCCAGCATTTGATCGGTACTGCTGTTTCGTGGAACCTACTCGAGCAACTGGTCATAGGCCGTAGTAGATTCTTGCGTTGGAGAGAGAGAGAGAGAGAGAGAGAGAGAGAGAGTATCCATGGCGGATGGAGTTGCCTCCAGCATTGTGAAGGAGGTACTGGCCAAGTTCGGCTCCTCAGTCTGGGGCGAGCTCGCGCTGCTGAGGAGCTTCAAGACCGACCTGAAAGCCATGGAGGAAGAGTTCACCACCATCCGGGAGGTGCTCGCGGACGCAGAGGCGCGCGGCGGCGGCGGCGACAGCGCCGCCCGCGACTGGCTGCGCAGGCTCAAGGACGTCGCCCATGTCATCGACGACTTCCTCGACGCGTGTCACACCGACCTGCGCGCCGCCCGCCGCCGGGGCAAGAACCCGGTGTGCGGCCTCAGCATCGACCTCCGCTTCGTCACCAAGGCGCACAGGCTGAGGTCTCTGAGGCGCAAGCTGGACGCCGTCGCCGCCGGGAGGAACAAACTCTGCTTGAATCCCAACATTTCCCCGCCAACTCATCCATCTGCTCCTCCGAAGCGCGAGACGATCTCGATGGTCGACGAGGCCAAGACGGTCGGGAGGGCGGACGACAAGGAGAAGCTCATGAGGCTCGTCCTCGACGCGGCGAGCGAGGAGGACGTGTCCGTGATCCCCATCGTCGGCTTCGGCGGCCTCGGCAAGACGACGCTGGCGCAGCTGGCCTTCAACGACCGGAGGGCCAACGACGAGGTGTTCGACCCCCGGATTTGGGTCTCCATGTCCGTCGACTTCAGCCTCAGGACGCTGGTCCAGCCGATCGTCAGCGCGACAAAGGAGAAGTGCGATCTGACCAACTTGGAGGCCATTGCAAATTTCTTGTCCAGGACATTCACTGGGAAGAAGTATCTACTTGTTCTTGATGATGTCTGGAGTGAGAACCAGGAGGAGTGGGAGAGGCTGAAGCTGCTCCTCAAGGATGGCAAGCGGGGCAGCAAGATCATCGTGACGACACGGAACCGCAAGGTCGGCATGATGGTGCGCAGCGTGCCGCCATTCGTGCTCAAGGGCCTCTCAGATGATGATTGCTGGGAGCTGTTCAAGGGGAAGGCTTTTGAGCAAGGGGAGGAGGATTTGCATCCCAAGTTGGTCAGGGTAGGGAAGGAGATTGTCCAGAAATGCGGTGGCGTGCCGTTGGCAGCGAAGGCCCTTGGGAGCATGTTGCGGTTCAACAGGAATGAAGAATCATGGATTGCTGTTAAGGATAGTCAGATATGGCAGCTGGATAAGGAAGATACAATCTTGCCGTCTCTCAAACTTAGCTATGACCAAATGCCACCTGATCTAAAGCAGTGCTTCGCATATTGTTCGGTGTTTCCAAGAAACCATGAAATTAACCGGGACAAGCTTATTCAGCAATGGGTTGCTCTTGGCTTTGTTGAACCTGCAAAGTATGGCTGCCAACCGGTTTCTGATAAAGCGAATGACTGTTTCGAGCACTTATCGTGGATGTCTTTCCTTCAAGAAGTAGAGGAGCATGATTTATTGAAGAAAGAATTAGAGGAAGATGGCAATGTTAAGTACAAGATTCATCACTTGGTGCATGACCTTGCTCAATCTGTTGCAGGGGATGAAGTTCAGATCATCAATTCTAAATCTAAGCAAGTCAATGGCTGCACCGAAGCATGCCGCTATGCATCACTGGCTGATGACATGGGGATGCCTGAGGTTCTCTGGAGCATGTTTCACAAAGTCCGTGCATTTCATTCCTGGGGTTGTGCTCTTGACATTAAGCTGTTTCTCCACTCAAGGTGCTTACGAGTACTAGATTTGCAAGGCAGCCAAATTATGGAGCTCCCCCAGTCAGTTGGGAAATTGAAACACTTGAGGTACTTGGATATTTCTTCATCCCTTATCAGAACTCTTCCAAATTGCATCAGTAGCCTCCACAACTTGCAGACTCTTCATTTATCCAATTGCAGCAATCTTCACATTCTTCCCATGTCGATATGCAGCCTTCAAAATCTAGAGACCCTGAATCTTTCAGCTTGTAGCTTCCGTAATTTACCAGATACCGTTGGGCATCTCCAAAACCTGCAAAATCTGAACATGTCACTTTGCAATTTCCTTGAGACATTACCTAACTCTATTGGTAAACTCCAAAGCTTGCAGGCCTTGAATTTGAAAGGCTGCAGCAACCTCGAAAGTCTACCTGACACTATATGCAGTCTGCAAAATTTGCATTTCTTGAACATTTCGCAATGTGGCATTCTCCAAGCATTGCCCAGAAATATCGGCGACCTCTCAAATTTGTTGCACCTGAATTTATCACAATGCAATGATCTTGAGTCAATCCCAAACTCAATAGGCCGCATAACAAGACTGCATACTTTGGATCTGTCTCACTGTAGTAGTCTATCTGAAATACCGGGATCTATTGGTGGCCTTCAAGAACTTCAGCTTCTCATTTTATCACATCATTCAAGCAGTTTGGCACTGCCTATATCAACAGGTCATCTACCAAACTTGCAGACTTTAGATCTCTCATGGAATATTGGTCTGGAAGAATTGCCTGAATCAATTGGCAATCTTCATAGTTTGAAAGTCCTGATCTTGTTCCAGTGCTGGAGTCTTCGCAGGCTACCTGATTCTATAATCAACCTTGTGATGTTGGAGAGTTTGAACCTGATTGGATGTGAACATTTGACTAAGTTACCTGATGGTATAACAAGCATCACCAATCTAAAGCACCTAAGAAATGACCAATGCCAAACTTTGGAGAGATTGCCTCATGGATTTGGGCAATGGACTAAACTTGAAACATTATCCTTACTTATTGTAGGTGACAGAAATAGCAGTATTGCAGAGCTAAAAGACCTCAATCTTCTAACTGGCGAGCTGAGGATTGAATGTTGGTCACACAAGAAGGATCTGACGACCGATGCCAAGAGAGCAAACTTGAGAAACAAGAGAAAACTAGCCAGCTTGACCTTGTCATGGACCAGTTCTTGTTCCTCCGATGATCTGATAAGTGTTGAAACGTTTCTTGAAGTTCTCATGCCGCCTGAAAACCTTGAAGTCCTTGAAATAGATGGCTACGTGGGCAATAAATTTCCCAGTTGGATGATGAAGGGCATGGAGTTGTTGCTTCCAAATCTTGTATCCCTTAGTTTAAGCAACATTCCTAACTGCAGTTGCCTCCCGCTCTTTGGGCATATTCCTTATCTCCAGTCTCTTCAGCTCCGCCACATGACCGGTGTTCATAGCATGGACTCTGAAATACTTGCGAACAGACAGAAAAGAACATTATACCAATCGTTGAAGGAACTCCACTTTGAGGACATACCAAACCTGGAGATTTGGACAACTTCAGCAATGGATCGTAAGGATAGTCAACCACAGCTATACATGTTTCCTGTTCTTAAAATAGTCACTGCAACAGAATGCCCAAAGCTGAGGCCGAACCTGTGCCTGCCAGATGCTATAGCAGAATTGTCAGTGACCAACAGTAGCGAAATGTTATCAGTTGGGAATATTTTCGGGCCGTCATCTTCAACATCTACGTCACTTCTGAGGAGATTGTGGATTAGAAATTGTCATGTTTCTTCCAATGAGTGGAAATTGTTGCAGAACAGACCAAAACTCGAGGACTTGGTGATCGAGTACTGTGAGATGCTATGTGTTTTGCCAGAGGCCATCCGGCACCTTACTACCCTGCGGAACCTTAGGATTCTGAACTGCAATGAATTGGAGGCCCTTCCAGAATGGCTGGGTGAACTTCTAACACTTGAATCTCTGGAGATAAGCTGCTGTCCAAAGTTGGTCTCAATGCCAGAAGGTTTGCAATGCTTGACTGCACTGGAGGAGTTGACTGTCACTGGCTGCAGCACTGCACTGAACGAGAATTGCAGAAAAGATACAGGCAAGGATTGGTTCAAGATCTTCCATATTCCAAATATCCTCATCTCGTGAGGTAATAATGCATCCTTCTTCTTTTTGCGAGGATCTGTTGTTTAGTTAATTATAATAGCAAAGATGTGTTCTTGTTTATATTAAGGGTATTAGAGATAAGGTCTTAGAGATAGAATAGGATTAGCATATTCCCCTGTAATATCCTTTTGTACTCCCTATATATATTGCCCATTGGACCTCTTCAATATACATACAATATTCATAACATAGTATCAGAGCTTAGGTTGAAACCCTAACCTCATCTATTTCCGCATCTGCTACCCCCGGGAGGATTGATCTCTCCCAGGGGCGGCCATCTTGTTGGGCTGCTCGACGACGACGTCTGCCGACCTAGATGAGCTGCTCCTCACGGCCCCGTCGCTACACCGACTCACCGCCGTCGCCGTGAGACCGTGGTCGCTGTCTCCCGGCCGCTCCTCGCTCGGGTCGTCTCGAACCGCAGCCGCCGCCTGTTCTTGGATTCCCGTCTCCCCAGATCTGAAGCCGCACCGCCCAATCCGGCTTCCTCCACGCCGGATCCGGCAGTCTCTGGCCTGTCTCGGCTGGTAGCGCCACGCTCTTCCCTGCTGGCAGGCGCTCCTCCGCGGGCTTCTTCGACGATGGGACGCCGCCGTCCTGCCCGGATCCGGCGTCTACGCTCCTCTTCCGGATCCGTCGGCTCGGGCGCGGGATCTCACAGCGGCGCTGGCTCCTCGCTTTCCATGCGGTGCTGTCGGATCCGGGCTTCCCACGTTGGATCCTACCGCCGGGCTCTTTGTCGCCTTGGATCTGGTCCTCTCCACCGCGCCCCCGCCTAGATCTGGCCTCGCCTCGCCGTTATCCGGCCTCTCCGCCGCCGGATTCGATCTTCCCGCCGCCGGATTCGACGCCCACTGGCTCGTCTTCACCGGCTGGTTCTTCCTCGCTGGCCGTCGGGCTCTTCTTCAGCCACCCCGACGTCGCCGCTACCGCCTCCTTCAGTGCCTCCCCGTTTCGCTCACCCTCGCCGCCTGGGTCCGGCCGCCGGCCCAACATCGCCCCTCATGCTCGCGGGTGTGAGGGAGAGAGATGGAGAAAGAGTGGAGGGGGAGATGGAGAAAGAGTGGAGGGAGAAGCGGCGAGGCCGGGAGTGACAGGCATGCGCGAGTGAGGGAAGGGGGTGAAGAGAGAGAGGGAGGGGAGGGGCTTTAAGGGAGTGGGTGCTGATTTCTTTTAGGCAGTCTTCGAGTTAATTTTTCTCGTAAGTCTTCTGTTGCGTCCATCCAAATCCGTAATCTCTAATTTTTAATTCGTTTAAACCGTGCGAGTCCACAAATTTATTGTCAGTCATAGAAGTGTAGGAATTTTTCTTTTGCATGACAGTAGCCGCCGCTCTATTATTTGAGCCGCGTGCTGATCGTAGAAGTCGTTATGATGCTGCCGCTTTTCTTGCCGCCGCCCCGAGCTTTTAAGGCTGCCGCGCTTCTTCTGCACCGCGCCTCTGTTGCGCTTCTTGTGCACTGCGCCGCCGCCGTCTCGGGCTTCGATCTGTGCCGTCATGCTTCTATCTATTCCTCTTCGGTTTGATTTGACAGTTTATTCAAAAACTGCACACAAGGATGACATTATCAAGACTCGGACGTCGGATATTTCTTGTTTTAGTATTAACCCATTTTCAAATGCAATGTTATTGCATACGCTTTGCATTTGAGAGGAGGTGTTAAGGGTATTATAGATAAGGTCTTAGAGATAGAATATGATCAACATATTCCCCTGTAATATCCCTTTGTATTCCCTATATATATTGCCTATTGGGTCTCTTCAATATACACACAATATTCATAACAGTTTAAACTGAAGATTTTCTTCTTTGTCCTGGGCAGCAACAACAGCGGTCATTCTCTAAGGATTCAAATGCAACTCATACACACGTGTATACAATAATTTACCGAACTGATATATTGATGGTTGCCTGTTCGAAAGCTATATCATTATCCCCTATTTTTTTTAAGGATTCACCCGAATCGAGTAGCATTTGTTCTGTTGGCACATATATAATCATTATTTTGGGGATTATTAGATTATATCGAACTGCTGCTACCATTGAACGGTAGAGCGCTGCCACGATTCGGAAAGGACAATGTAACCAGTGACTTATATCCGAGGGAGTGCAGCACCAGCTCCTGGTCTAGTATTATACTGATCAGAGTGTTATATCCGAGTATACCATGTACATTAGGATGTCATGAGTTGACTACAACGAAGCCCTCAAATAAGTGGTGTCACTAGCGCAGCCAACGATGTTAGCAAACATCAGAAGTTTGGTTTAATAGCAGCACATAAGACATAACTCTGTATGACTTCATAAACAGAACTACATAACTTTATAAAACTGCATCTTTATAGTGAAATTTTTACAGCTCTAGCCACTGCACATAGTCCTAGTAGGCCGCAAGAAAAGGGGCTCCGCCGCTCCGGTACATCTATGATGAGCTTTTTTGTGGTAGTGCGATGACTTAGCAAGGTTAATCATTTGTCCCTAACATCGTAGTCCGTAGTGGTGTGGCCGAGCAAGGCCTTACGTACGTACAATGCTCGTGCGCGTGCAACTGTTGCGGCGGAAACGGGCCACCCACGGGACCGGCAAGCCAACCGAGGACAGCAAACGCACGGTGGCGCTGCCGCGCGCGCGCGTACGTAGGCTAGAGTAGCGCGCTCGGGGCCGGGCTCCACTGCCACGTAGGTACGCCGGCGCCGACCGAGCCCGAGGAGCAAACGAGCAGCGCAACCGTGCGGGCGTTAATTAACCAAGATATATATGCAGCAAGTCGATCGGTCGCCGTGTGTTAACATTGGCCAAACTCCAGCTCCAGCATGCTTACTACGACGTACCGCAGCTCGTGCTCACAACAGGCTCACAGCCACAGAAGCAAGCGATGTTGCTGACAGCATCGAACAACCTATTAGTCATGGACGCAATGCAATACGAAATGAGGTCGCACCCAATTCATCAGTAACTATTCGGAGGAATTTTTTAGGATATACCACTCCATGCCCCACACTGCTATGTGTCCTGAAACTTGATTTAAGGGAGTGGCATGTCCTTGAATGAATATTCAGGAACGAGTGAGACAGAGACGGCGCATATAAGAAAACACTTTATTCCCAGTACTCATATCGTATAGTCCAAGTAACGATGTTCCAACTTCCAATATCCTACGATTAACATTTCCGCTTGACACAAGAAAAAAGGCGGACAATGTTAGTCCAGAAGAACATGTCAATTCAACCCTGTCAAAACGGTTACGAGATGGAACATCAGATCCAACCATTCTCATACGGGTGTAAATTTAGTGCTTAACCTATTACCCACAAACTAGCTCATATACATCCGCCCCAAAAAAAAAAAAAACTAAGTATTTTCAACCTCACTACTGCGCTGTGAACTCAACACTAACTACACAGATATATTAAACTAGACTGTTTTGGTCATGTTTAAAGACTTGTATGCAATCTGAAACTAGACTGATCCAAAACTTGTATGCAATCTGAAAATTACTGAACTGATCCAAAACTTTCCTAGCACTCTCACAAGTTACAGAATCTGCATTCTCATATTCTGCTGCATAAGAGAACTTGTTGCTGCTTCTTTGCCTCAGCTATAGATGCACTGGGATCTCCACCTATAAAACAAAAGAAGTAACTGCATAAGCTCACATAGTTGACAAAATGAATAGGCGAACAGTTCACATAAAACAAAAATGAGTAGTTGCATTGATAAACAAAATTTATCGTTAGCTTGGTCACTGTGCTGTCATTCTCAAAGGGCAATTGCGGTTATCATGGTACATGATCTCCTTGCATGACTTATACATGTGTGGCACCCTTATTTTGTTCTCTACATTCTCTTCTTTCTTCATATTTGTCTTTACCTTCTATTTTGACATATACTATTCGTCCAAAATGTATGTACCAACTTACCCTTGTAATCAACAACATAATCAAAGTAAAATAAAAGATTTATGTTATTCTTCCTATAAAGGTTGTCAACAAACATATGAGTATCTAATAACTTAATACAGCTTTTCAACTCTTTATGATAATTCTACAAGTCTCTCCTCGTGCATGCTACATTCTCAAATCTACTCTCATTAATACGGAGATATCTATATGTCCCGCTAATGCCAATGCCTCCTTTATGACATGTGATTAATGCACTTTTGGCCTTCTCATTTACTTTTCTATTAGACTTTATCAATTGTTGTTTGCTAGGTGATACTAATTCATGTGTATGTGATTCAACAAATGTCTTCACCCTAAACTTATTATTATCAGTGTGTTTTACAGCTAGAATTGCCTTGTAGCCACACCTAGTTAACTTCCTGGCATATTTTCTTTTCTTTGACTCCACATTTTCCTTTCCCTTCTTAGACCAGAAGCCTTCTCTTGAGCACATCCATCACTTCCATCTCATAACACCATTGACAAATGTATGCAGACCAATACAGACTCCAAATCTGGCTGAATGTGCATATGTCTTGTAGAATTGCTCCGAAGCGTCCAAGTCACCAAAAACCATCACTTCAACTAACTTGATAGTTTGGTCAACACAAGGTGTATAAGAAGAACCATGTAATACAAATGATTAAATGTCAAGTATGATGGATTGATAGGTAGAATAAAACACACGCACACAAGACGATACTTAATAGGAATGGGGTGCTTCTGCTCTTTTGCAGGGTACCAAAATGAATTACTTGGTAGGGAGGCTAAGTAATTTCAATGATAGAGTGCACATCAAGGCTTTCTTATCTTGGCAATGCCAATGACACGCTTGCACCGGCCACCGATTCCATGCCTTCTACATTGTGCCAAAGAATATTATCAAAAATTAACTAGCAGGGAACACACAATCAACATCGTCAATCCATCAGCACAATTGCTACTCGTCCAGAATTAATTCAACCCATAAGTAGCCAGTTCATTACCATTTCTAATTTATCTATTTTTTGCGTTGCATAGCCACAAAACCAATATCGACTGGCAATTCTAGGGGGAAAGAGGAATGTATCTTACCTCAACGACGCTGGCATTGGGGATGGAGGGTGGCAATGGGAGGAGGCCGAGTGGGAGGCGGTGACGCTTGGGGAGGAGGCCAGGTGGGAAGCGGTAGAGATCGGGGAGGCAGGGGAGCAGCCAGTGTAGGTGCATTGGGGTCCAATGACCCCAGTGAAATTTAGCAAATCTTATAGAAAATTACTGTTTATCAGTAGAGGGGAGACCATCGTGCAATGGAGGTGATTCCAATGCTCCTGTAGTCTGGCTTCGCCCCTGAGAGGAGGGAGGTGGTCGGAAGGGAGGCGGCGACACTCGGGGAGGAAGGCGGTGGCGCTCAGGGAGGAGGTAGGGTAGGGAGGCGGTGACGCTCAAGGAGGAGGCCGGGTGGGAGGCGGCGGTGGTTCGGGAGGGAGGCGACCAGGGGGCGGATTGAAGGACGGTGGCACATCCTAGCCCTAGCTCCCGTGCATGTGGGATGGGAAGGGTGTCATTAGCATTATATATATATATATATATATATATATATATATATATATATATATATATATAGGATAGGATGAAATAGGGTACTATGGTGTCATTCACTAAGCTTCTATACCTTTGGATTGCTTTTAGATGCGTGTAAGTGTAATGATATATAATATATCAGGTAAACCCATTAACATTCATTAATTCAAAAAGACATCAATTTGGAAAGGAAGTTATTGATTTAGTATGCTGAATCAATAATGGATGGAAAGTCTTAATCATGGAGCCTGGGCACCATGGTTCTCCTGTTGTTATTTATACAAGCGGTGGTGCGGATGTGAGGAGAGGAGGGAGAAGCATCGGCAACGGCTAGGATAGGGGCGTGGAGGGTGTAGAGGCAGCCATGGCAATAGTAGTAAGGGCATGATAGGGTGGAGAGGGGTGGGGGAGCAGGAGGTAGGTGCGAAGGTGGCCGTGGCGATAGGAGGAAGGGCATGAGAGGGTGGGGGAGCGTGAGGCGGTGGTGGAAGGCGAGGGCGGGTCAAGGATCATGACGTGGGGAAGAGAAGGAACTTGTGGTTGTGCGGTTGGTTTTTAAAGGGAGCGTGATTGTGCGTTGTGAGGCTAGCTGCATGAGTAGGAAGGAATGGCCCAGATTCTTCATGGTAAGATTGGACGGCTATAAAGAGGCAAGGGGAGATCGCACTATCACCAACTGGTTCTTTTAAGTAGTAGAAATATTTCCTATAGCAGTGCTACCATCCCGCTCGCCACCTAACAAATCGGCAACGCACACCGTCACCTAGCCGACGCTTAATTCACACACAAATTAAGATCACTTGAGATGTAGAGAGTTGTCTGATATGTTATCGACCAAAATTGGATGTGTTGCTCTTTCACTATTACGTTGGGCAAAAAAATGAAAAACAAAAATGCATGGGTGTCCTTGCCATCCAAAGAACGACAACATTATTATTGTTGTCCATGACGGACAATATTGATAGTATAATATCTTCGAACAGACAGGTCATCACCCATAAAGACCTAGTATCCTTTCATCTAAACCATTCTGCTAATTGTATATGAGTGTGTAAGAACTAATGTTGGTAATTAGATAGGGTGAATGATTTTTAAAAAAATTTTCTCCAACAATATTGAAAATATTCACTCAAGCGACTATGACAGTCACCAAGTTTAGATTACACCAACTAGATTTAGCAAAATAAAACTAGAGACCTAAACCAACAAAATTAGGATCAATCAACACAAGGCCAGCTATACCATCTTGAATAGGCTGGTTTGACAACCATGACCGGTCTAACTGCAGGGACAAGGGTGGTTTGACCGCTGGGAACGGTCTGGCCGATCTATTCCTAGACCTAAAAACCATGTGTGATAAAACTCAAACATCATGAACTTGTTCAAATCTCATCCAAACACTTTCAAAGTCTGCATCAGACTTATTCAAGGTATTAGAAACCTAAACTAATTAAGAATCACAAGGTTCTTTAGCTCAAATTCACTAAATTTAAAAGAAGAAGATCTAGGACTCAAGAACACCAAAAACCCTAAAACTCAAACTACTTCTTTCTCATGAAGATCTAAGGCAAGAGTTCTTTCAGATCTATTCTCACATATTCTATCAAGGTAATTTAAGAAAAAAAATTGGGCTAGAACTCCCATGATCACAAAATCATAAATCTTGCTCAAAAACACTCAAGAACCGGGCATAATCTTGTTTCTTGCTACGGAGGTGATCTAGATGGGAAACGATTGATCAACTAGTCTTCTAGTGTCTCCTACTTATCATGAATCATAGCAAGATCAAGAGAGAAGGAAACACTAAAAACCAAGCCAAATCAAGATTTCAACATTGAGTAAAGAGGATGAAAACTTGGATGAATTTTGGATATGTATTGATATTTAGAGATGAATATTTACATGCACTCTCTAGCCAACCACAAAGTCTAAGGATGGCAAATCTTAAGACAAAGAGCTGCAATTCATCTCTGAAAGGTTCTGTCCAAAACCCCGAATCCCCTCAACTTGGCTTAGCACTAGCTTCTCCAAAACTTTACCCTAAGCCAACACCTCTCCCTTGTTACATATGGAGGCTCACAAGAAGCCATAACCAATAACTCTAGTTGGGTTTTATCCACTTACAAAGGCTAACTCATTAACCCAATACCATACCAGGTTTTACACTCACATATACACGCTTTTCAAAGTAAACACAACTATTAACCCGATAGTGAATTAACACTTGATCTACTTAATATTTTCAGCATATCCTTGACATAAACCACCTCTCTTGTACCTCCTTGTTCTGTGGTCTGATCAAGTCTTCAACATTTCGGTTTGGGGTCAAAGGACCATTTTGCCCCCAAACCACCTTCCACAAATCTTTTATGCTTTCTCTGCCTTGAAGAAGCCCATATTTTATCTTCAACTCCATGTGGCCCCAATGACATGCCACCAATCCTCTCATACGTCTGGATCCTATCCATGCCTAAGTTAATTGGCGCACCACATGCCTATCCATGCACCATGATGGCACTTGGCTTCTCTAACTGTTCTGGGTCTCAGTTCCTCCCTGAGATTAGCCGCAATCCACCTTGTTGTTGGTTATCATGTCTACCATCGGTAGCTCCACTCCGGTTCTTTGTCTTCCTAACTTGTAACTACCCCGCTAGCCTCAATCATCTTCTGGCGACACCTTCATCATTCTATATCTTAACTCTCCTAACTTAGTTATGATCCCTTGACCGCTCTAGACCTATGCTCACCTCTTAGTTCTGATCTTATCTACCTCACTATAACCTAGCTTCAGAGTCCTGTAACCAACAACAACAAGCAAATTGCACGTAGCACTGCACTATATACAGAATCATCAATTGCCATAATTGATAATTTTGTATCCCTTACCTTCACATCAAAGAATCTCCACATGCTTTGCCACATAGGTTGTAGTGCCCAATATGTGAGACCACGTGAAGGTCACTCTACGTTTATAATGAGTATTTGACTTTCTTTGTGATTTGATATCGAAGTTTGATTTTATGCCATTTAATCTTTGGTTTTTATTGTCTAGGTGACATTGGTCATACCGGCTTGTAGAGGTGGTTTGACCACTGTGAGCTAGTGGTCAAACTAGTCTGCAATGGCAGTTTGACTGGGAGAGGCAGCGGTCTAACTGATTGAGGAGAGGTTCAGCCAACTGTGGGTGGCGGTCCGACCAAAGGAGTGGTAGTACTGGTTCGTAGTTGGCAGTAGCTATTTTTCGGATAGGTCTTCGATGAGTTACGCAAAACTTTTGTGAGACAAGCTGGTGTATGGTAATTTGTCCGATGGGTGTAGGGCGGTCTAACCAGCATGGTTGCCACGATCAGGCCAATCCCCTGTTACCGAGAGGGTGTTAAGTCAGTTTGTTGGCGTTATGATCAGCTGTTAGTTAGCAGTTTGTTGGCGTTATGATCGGCCGTTGGTTGGCGGTCATACTGGTCTATGTTGAGAGGTTTGAGTTGAATTGGTTGTGTTAGTCATGGCAAAGTCCATGTAAGGAGTTAGTCATGGCATGAGTCCATGCATATGTTGATTTATTAATGAAAGTCAAGTGTATATCATTTGTTCTTGGAATATTGCTTGATCTTTGATGTATAGAGCGCTTGGTGATTGTTACGGTCAACGGCAAAACCGAGGCTACAGAAGGAGTCCTGAGGCCATGGCATGTGTGTAAGTATGGGTGGAGCATCATCTTAAGCGGAGAAGTATGGGATAAATATAAGGATCATAAAAGGCAAATGTATGCATGTGGTGTGCCAATTGGATTTGTGTGTTTCAAGTGGTGACGGTCCTCGACGTAGACATATGATCTTGGCGACAGGTACTTGGGCATCATGGACTATGGAGTGATGCGGTGTGCTATAGGACTTGGGCATTTCAAGTGGTGACGGTCCTCGAAGCAGGCATATGATATTGGCGACAAGTCATTGTGCATCACATCTTCGTGAATACCAATGGGTGGTATTAAGAAAATTGTCAATACTGGGTGGAGGGAAGGTTTGCAAAACCGCGGCATTGGCCTAAGTGATTTAGGTCACATCTTGAAGGATGAAGTATCTTATCGGGTATTGGAGCCATAGAAGTGACGCTTTGAAAAATGTGCAAGTGTGTGTAAGTGTAAAACCCATTTATGTATAGATTACTGAATTTTTTTCTATTTATAAGTGGTGTGATCTACTAAGAGAGCTGGTTGTTTAGGGTTTGGTGTGAGGTGAGAGTTTTCACTGTATAAGCCTTTGTGTGGATTGAGAGATGTATCAAATCTAGGAGACTTTTTAGGATTTTCTTTGTTGAAGTTTTTTGTGTGTGTGCTTTAGGGTTAGAGCTCTGTCCTTCACGAAAGAGTGACTGTAAAACATTCATCTCTAAGTAAAATAAGCATTTAAAGTTTGTTTAACTGAGTTGTGCCATGGATCTCTCTTTGTGCTTTTGATTCGTTTGGATTTTTCTCTCTTGATCTTTTCGGGTGCTAAAGATATATAAAAAATGAAGATATCTATTAGAGACCAGATCCCACATGTCATAAGTAGGATCTAACCTCACACCCGTGGGATCCGACTTTTATAAGGTTATTTTGCCTACAGCGGTGCTGCCATCCAGGCATCCAGCGCACCGCCTGACAGATCGGCGACGCACACCGTCACCTGGCCGGCGCTTAATTCACATGCAAACATGCAGAGAGTTGTACATAATATTGATATCGACCGGAATTGGATGTGTGTTGCTGTTTCACAGTTACGTTGGGCAAAAAATGAAAAACAAAAATGCATGGGTGGCCTTGCCGTCCAAAGAACGACAACATTATTCTTGGTGTCCATGGCCGACAAGATTGATAGTATAAAATCTCCGAACAGACAGGTCATCACCCACAAAGACCTGGTATCCTGTCATCTGAACCATTCCTCTAATTGTATATGTATGAGATCCCTAGCTAGATTTCCTCATTCCTCAAGCAACTAAGCAAGCATTTCTTCTTATGATCCTTCAAACTACACATTTTATGTATGTACACCTAACATTGACATGCCCATGACTAAAGAGAGATGATTAGCTTTAGCTTAGAGATTAAGATATATATTAAACTAGACTATATATATATATATATATTCTAGTCATGTTTAAAGAAGAAATTAAAGGTTCAGGCACCCATGCATGGTCTCTTTATTCTCCACTAGCTATTTAGCTCCAAATGTCGTTGTCTACTGGCTGTCCCTAATCTAATTATAGTACACACAATATTCCGAAACAATAAAGGAGTTCCCCACTAGCAACGCGAGCATCTCCTTTGATCAGTCTGTTTATGTAAAGTTTTTCTATTTGATCATTTTATGTGATAGCCCATCATGTTGACAGTTAAGCAGCTGAATAGCTTTCTTACAATGATCTCCACATATAATGGCGTGCACTCCCAAATATAATTTACACTGTACTATGCATCTATATATAACTAAAAGGTAGTAAGTACTACACGCTAGCAAGAGTATGCAGTGAAAATATAATTAAATTAGAGATACCATAATTCTATGCCTGCATGCCAGAAAAGTAAATAGTCAGGCTTTTTTAACCCTCAGGTCATCATAGTTTCTACCTCAAGGAAACTGTTGGTGCTCACCATGTTGCATGCATGGTTGTCCCATGTATGGCCATCAAACACCCCTGCAGATCTCTGACCAATGACCATTCTTGTCCAACATGTACATGTGTTAGACCATATGGTTAGAACGTGTATTTAGTGATGATGAATAATTAATATTTGAGTTGCATCGAAATTTGTGTTTGTGAAAGTTTCAGTCGATGCGCTATTGTTGCTGGAGTATTCAAGATAGTAGGTCCAGTCAGCATGTGTCGACCACAGCAGAACGATCACGGCAGATGAGACCACAACAGATGAATACGACATTTCGACCACGGTATTTCAACCATGAAAAATTGATTACGGCGGATTGATCATGGCATATCGACCACGACATTTCAACCACGGCAGAACGACCATCGTCGATAGTTTGTAGTCAGTAGGCTTCAACCTCCAACAATGAACCAGTCGTGAGCAACAGTGAACTGGTCGTGAGCAAGAAATGGACTAGTCTGTAGTCGTAGCTACAGTACCTGGTCGGTACTCGGTAGTCGTAAACTTTACTGGTCGGTAGACGTAGACTTTGTGATCGGTAGTCGTAGACTTCACGAGCTGTTGTCATAGTCGTAGGCTTCATAATCTACTGTCGTAGACCTTATGATCGATAGTCGTAGGCTTTTGCGATCGGTTGTCGTAGGCTTCACAGTTGGTACTCGTAGACTTAGAGTGCTTCAATTCTAGTGATCTTCAAGTACTTTGAGTACTTGTGGTTTCGAGTGCTTGTTGGGCCAGCAGTCTCACTGGCTTGACCGGCTTGTGCATGGCGGTCAGACTGGTCTTTCTAAGTGGTCTTAGACTAATTTCTAGAAAGGTTAGATATTGAGATCGTGGATGATCTGGTTTGTGTTTATTGATGGTTAAGGGTGTGATTTGCGCGTGTGGACTGATGTCGGTCAAGTTGGGAAGAACTTGTACTGGAAAGAACGTTCTTTGGTCTTTGCATCTACAGGTTGGGCGTGGAGACGATCATGGTCGGTGACGAGGAGGACCGGGACTAGGAGAGAGAAATATGAGATCCAGGTGGTCGAGGATGTCAAGAGGTGGTCGGGCTAACGCTAGAGCACGTGAAGATCAAAAGTGGTTGATGCGTGGAGAGATTGAAAGAGTTACAGAAGGAGACCATAACTTGGAAGGCTTAGAGATTACAGAAAACTCGTATTTGGAAGGGTTTTGGGTCTCTTGATTTTTGGAATGGATAGAGTCCGTAACTTGGAAGGTTTAGAAATTATGGAAACCCGTGTTTAGAAGGGTTTCGGGTCCCTTGATTTTCAGAAGAGATATGATTTCGTGTTCGTGTTTGATGAGGACACATTTGAGACGTTAGTATATAAAAGCAGGGAGAGGATAAGGGTTAACACAAGGCTTTTGAAAGTTTTTTTGGAGAGACTTGAGAAAAGGCTTTAGTTTCTAGCTATGGCTTTTAGGGGTGCTTGTGAGGGCACTTTGTAAATCCATGAAAATCCAGCAATAAAGATCATCTTGAATCAATTTAGTTTGTGATTTGCTCGAAGAGTGCTGGTAATTACAAGTGGATTGAAGCTTATGATGGCGTGTAAAGGTATTCGAGAGGTTCAGCTTCTAGTGTTGAAGATTTCAAGTACATACAAACCGGTCAAAACTCAAAGCTGAGTGAATGGTCGAACGTTGAGCAGTTGATGGAGCGGTTGAACACTAAGTGATTGATCAGGCGGTCGAAACTTTCACCGACCACTAGGAGATTCCAAAAGTAAAGGCAATCATTCACACCCTCTGATTACAGTATTCGATCCTACAACATGCATACAAACACAAATTTCCTTCATATTTACTTTATTTATTCTAATCTCTTGCGGCACCTACCAACACAAGAGAGATGAGCAATTAACTAGTGATCACAATTGGATTGCTTCATGAGATTATGTATGTATGTATGTATGTATGTATGTATGTATGTATGTATGTATGTATGTATGTATGTATGTATGTATGTATGTATGTATGTATGTATGTATGTATGTATGTATGTATGTGTGTGTGTATGTATGTATGTGTGTATTACACACACCCCATTATTGCACTCCAAGCATGCATAGATGGTATACATCAGTGTAGATTATTTAATAGGGGGTTACTTGCATGGTAATCGTACAAGCCTTGCTTTAGCTTATGGGGCTAGTTAAACAAGCTGCACCAGCAAGTCTAATGATGACAAGCCCTAAAAAATTCCATAGGGAAAGCTCTGACTAATCCCTTTAATCTGCCTTTTGATTTTAATAAACACCACACCTGGAGACAGGCAAGCAGGGAGGGAGGGACTCCACTGAGATTCACATCCCAATCATATCCCAGAGAAATATATAATAATAATAATCTGCAGCAATCCATTTTGTTCTTGGAGACAACTCACATCTGCAGCTTCCTTTGTTGCTGCTTCGTCTCCTTTTCTCTTTCCCCTCTTCAAGCCGAGGAAACGCTAGCTGCATGCTCCTTGCCCGGCCGGCGCCATGGAGCCCAAGAAGTCGAACTATCTCTTCGCTTTCGTCTTCGTGTCGCTCCTCCTGTCCTCCATTGCAGGTTAGCTAGCAAGCTCCACATGGCTATTGCTTTGTTAATTAGGTTATGTATGTGCTTTTCTTCGCTGTTCTTCGTTCTAAGTAGCTCTTGCGCATCAGAGGAATTTTGAGCGCTTTAGTTAGTTATGTTTCAGTTTCTGTTGTGATTTTTTTGAGTCTGTTTGATGCAGGAGGGCAGAGGAAGTTGTTGAACAAAGATCAATTAGGATCAATGGTATATATAAATGATTCAGCTAGTGATGTATATACTTTTCATCATATTTGTGTCATTTTATTCGTCGATCAACATATATGTTCTTTCTGGCATTGCGACGTACGTAAGAAGCGAACTCATGTGAAAAACTTGGAGGAATATATTGATGTTATGTCTACAAGTATGGGCTAAATTAATTCTTTAATTCCCTCTCCCTTTTATTTAACCTCCTCTTGATCTCAAGGACACGGCAATAGAACATGCAGCACACGTTGACTCTAGGCATAAGATGCAAGTTTTTTCAACTGGAAGACTGTTTTTTTCTATACATCCTCTGAATTCCTATAGGACAATCAGTTTTGTTTGACAAGTTAGCACAAAGAGAGCCATTCGGATCAAGTCTTCGTTGTCATGTGGATACTGGCATGCGCACTGCACAGCTAAATCTACAGCTCTCTAGGATCAAATTAGCACATCAATATTATTGATGTACGTACGTATACATGCATAAATGCGTGTGTGTGTGTGTGTGTGTCCGGCCTTCTACATATATATACTTAATTAACACATACGTAAGAAACCATTAGAAAGCGCATGGTTATCGACTTGTAATTTTCTTAATTACAATTTGTTACTCTTCCATGCATGCGCGCATGTGCTGTCAACTGATCATCGCTCGTGTTAGCTAATGTTTGCTCTTTGCATGCATGCGTGGTAGGAGACGACTGAATCCATGCAGCAGCAGGAAGATGACGAAGTATTGGCGGTGGTCCACGAAAGAATTCTCAGGCAGGTGAAGACGAACGACTATGGGACCTACGACCCTTCTCCCACCATGGCTAAGCCTCACTTCAAGGATATACCTAACTAACTAAGCAAGCTTCATATATATGCGCCACATATTTCTCGAATAAATCTCATGTATCTTGCGCCTTGCGTGGGTTATATATAATGTACACAAGTTTGTGTGGATCGATACATATATATATGTGGATTTTTTTAAAAAATCTATTTTTTATTCTGAATTACAGTAATATACCTAGTTTTTTATTTTGCAGTAATACATATATGTTGCTCCACCGTTTTGCGACTTGGGCTAGTCGCCCAACGGTTCAGCGACACGTAGCCAAGTCGCTCGACCGTTGAGCTACTGGCCGTTAAGTGACTTGGCCCTAATCGCTCAACTGTGCAGCGACACCTCGACAAGTAGCCTACCGGTTAGGTGATTTAAAATAATAATATTATTATTTTAGTAATCCGATAGAAATAATTGTGGAGGAGTAAATGACAATTTTTTGTAGGTAATACATTTAGCAAATCTTGTTTGTCGGTTGTTATTTTTTTTGGAAATAAAAAGGCAGACAATGTAGATTGGTCCGTTTTCGATTTTTATAGATTCTCAAGGGTTAAAATCTGTTAGAATCGCAATAATATTTTGTGATTATCGTATGTTATTGTAGTACGATAAATTTTTGAAGAATTTTGTGAGGACGATTGAGCTAGCAATGACTCGTAAGTAGGAAGGTAAGTGATATTACGATGCACGAGGAAATTCATACACACGTAACAAGGGGGTTACATTACACGCTGGCTAATGAACGAAGGACGGTACACATATGCCTTTAAGGAATTAGAAATACATAGGACATATGGACGAGGAGGGTCAAACTACTGCGTGGAACGTGGTCATTTGCCCTTGCGGCCCAGCTCAGCATTGTACTCCTCGCCTTGCACCTTAGCTTTAGCCACGATGTCCCTCTTCCGCACCCTCTCGGCCTCCCGTTGCCTGGCATGCTCGCGCTCCTGCTCCTCATGTAGCTTCCCATTTCTCTTGTTCTCCTCCATCTCAGCCTGCAGCTCTACGAGGCACGTTTCACTGCCCTGGCAGTCCTCCCTGGCCCAGCTCTTCCATGTCAGCAGCATCCACATATCGTAGGGTGGATCTTGTTGTCGATCCACTAGCCGAAGTCGCAAAGGTATGGCAGAGACTGTGGTGGGAAGAGAGACGTGGTTAGGACGTAACGGGAAGCAAAATAGTGGTGTGCACTGAAATGCGAGTTCATTACCGGCTGCCTGTGGCTCAGCGTATTGAACCTATGGTCGGGTAGTCCACACAGTAGTTCGGGTAGCACAAATAGTGCTACCCAATGGTCCACTCATCGGTTGATTTGATGCACTTACAGGTGTCCTAACACCAGTAAAGTGGTGGCGCCACCCCCGTCGGGGGCCCTTCCGAAGGACATTCAGCGGGCATAGGAGGGGGGCACGGCTCGACCCAGAATCATTGGGTGTACTGCGAGGCAACCTCCTTAGATCAACGAGCTCTATAGGTGGCTACTGAGGGAGTGAGTGGTGTATGTAAGGCCACTTACTAAACACCCTATAGTGAGTGGCGGTCTACTAGGGAGCCTCCCAGTCCTTCAAGAGCTCACGGATGTGCTTCCATTCGTTCTCCTTGTCCATGTTATCTAGATAGTGTTGTTGGTGAGGAGTCCTGGCCGAGTAGCATTGTATTTATAGAGGGAGCGGATGCACCTATAGCGGCTCCATTGCAATGAGTCATGGATGTGTTTCGTGTACGTGCGTTGTGCCCTTCGAGGAGGAAACTTACGGTAGTCAAGTGGTCTCTTCATGCTTTGCAAAGCGAGGTCACGTCCTGCTTTACAGAGAGTGGTCACTTCTTGCTTTGCAAAGAGAAGTCATGCCTTACTGTGTATAGAGTGCTCACATCCTACTTTGCCAGAGCGAGGTCACGTTGTAATTTGCAAAGCGATGTCACATCCTGCTTTGTAGAGAGAGGTAGTGATGACAGATTGGCACTGCAAATGAAGTTAAAGTTTGCAATTATCATGCAATTAGTTCCACACTGCGTACAACAAGCAAAGTACTGACTGAAGTACAAGTTACAATATGATATCATTTGTAATATTACTACCACTACACACACAACAAGAAATGGTGCTGCACTTCATGCCAATGTTATTACTCGTTGGTAGGTGCCTTACAACTTCTCACAGTGTGGCCTTCCTGGCCATAGCGGTCGTAGCATCTACCCGCCTCTTTAGCTTTCTCTTTGTCCATATCATGCCAAATGCGATGACTCTGCCGATAGCCCTTCTCACTCTTCAATAGGTCAAGATCCCGAACCCAAGTCCTCTGTGCAATATCCAATGTAGTGAAGTTGCCCATACCTTGAAGCCTCTTAGCTCGCTGCACCACACTTGCAGCACCCTCTCCTTCATGAAGTACTCCGACATGAAGCTCGTTGGGTCCATATTTATAGTCCTGCATGCGGCGAGGACATGAGAGCATGGCCTGTGAATGAGCTTTGGCTTATTGCATGTGCAGCTAGGTTCATTCACATGATCTCTAAGGCACACCTCATGGATAACAAGAGAGCGAGCCATCCCAAATCTGGCTCTGTCCCGAAGCAGCACGTCGAAATGATGTTGCATATTGCCCATCACGAAGACTATGTGCAACTGATCGTTCTCGGTCTTGGTCTGCATGTACGCTATAATCTTCAAGCAATACGATGTATGTGTGTTGGCTGCATGAAGTGCCGCATTTGCATGCCTTTTCCTGAAATATCCGATTGTACCATGCAGAACGTCTTTCATGATGGTGATGAGGGGTTGAGCACGGAGGCCCTTAAGAACCCAGTTGTACACCTTCGCAAGGTTAATGGTCATTATGACATACCTCACACCATCCATGTCATGCAACAAGGACCACTTCTCCAATGGCTCGACCTCAATCCAATGGAAGAAGCACTTGATATTGAGGTCCTCCGCATCACACCAGGAAGGTCAAGCTCTGGCAATGATGCAAGGCGTTCGGGTTGCGCCACCTCAGGAATGGGCGGATAATTATTCCTCTTGATGACGTGTTTTTTGATGTGCTCCTCCAACATCTCCCACAACGCATCGAATTTACGCTGCTGGTTCTGCATAGCCAGTCTCTTGAACAACTTCATCAAAGGTTACTGTGGGAACTGCTTGAAGACGTTGGCCCCCAGATGGCGAATGCACCATCTATTCCTCATGTCTGGCCAAAGGAATGGCTCCCTGGGGTCTTGCTAAAGTTTTCTTATGGCTTTCATCATCCCGAGATGGTGATCATGGATTATATAGACATGAGGACGTGCCCCAACTACTCCCTTCTTCAGATGTCAAAGGAACCACAACCAGCTGTCAAAATTCTCACTTTCGACGAATGCGATGACCAAGGTCAGAATATGATTGTTTCCATCGATGCTAATTGCTATTAGGATCCGCCCCTTGCATTTTCCAGTTAGAAATGTCTCGTTGGCTGAGATCACAGGCAACAAGTGCTTGAAAGCGTCGATGCAGGCACGAAGGCTAAGAAAGCCCTCTGCAAAACCATGAAACTTGCCGGTGTTCTAGATGGCTTGTCCTTCACCGAAATGTATATGCCCTGGTTCCTGTCGAAAAACACCTGGAACATACGAGGAAGGTTGCCGTAAGCCGCCTCGAAAGAACCGAATCTCCTTTCCAAAGCCTTTTGCTTCGCATGCCATGCCTTTGCGTAGCTAATCTTGTACTTGAATTTGTACTTGATAGCCACCACGATGTGCTTGGCCTCCAGGTCCTTCTACACTATCTTTCCATACATGAGATTGGCTATGAAGGTAGATGTTAGATTGCGATGCTTTGGCAAAATAGTACTGAGCACACAGCCACACAGGAGTGCGCCTCCACTTGGAGACAATCTAGTGAGTCCCGTAGTTAGGTCTGCATGCGTACACACACCAAGGACAACCAACATGTTCGTAGGCCACAGTGTATTACTCCTGGATGGATTTTAGAATCCGAAACATCCGCTGCATGGGCAAGGCCCACAACTTAATGGCATCCTATAGTGCTCCCTTGTCAGCAAACATTGCATGAAGCCGAACCTCTGTACCATGGTACTTCCACGGTGATTGATGCTTGCCGTGCATAGAAAGACCCTCCATATCCACCTTATTCCATCCCTGCAGGATGGGCATTTGGTCCTTATCGGAAGAGTCATCGTTATCCTCTTCTATAGCTTCCTCCTCAGCCCAAGCCATCAGGTCATCGATCCCCATCTGATGCACTATGCTGTCGGCATACTTCCCTATGTTCACCTGTGCAGTCGATTCAGCTTGCGGTGTGTGATCTTTCTATTCTGTCCCAGCAACATCTGCATCCGCTTGTCCAGTAGGCTCAGTTGCGGTGTGTGATCTTCCTGTTCTACCTCAGCAACATCTGCATCCGCTTGTCCAATAGGCTCAACTTGTGGTGTGCGATCTTCCTATTCTACCTCAACAACATCTACATCTGTGTCATCTTCATGAACCATGCACTCCACGCCCAAGCTACTCCCACCAACCGGACGATAGGCGTCGGCAGGGCCTCTTGTGACTCCCTTCGAATATGCTTGCACGAGTAGCATGCACTCGTATCCACGTCATTGGCAGCCTTCCACAAAGCCCTTCTGTGCAACCGTGCGCATCAGTCTCCTCAACTCCCACCGAGTGTGCATGGCAGATCGACTCCAAAGCCCATATAGGACAACACTACACACCTCAGGGTCCAAGGAGAACCTGCATGTGAGCCAGTGTAGGACATCTCCGATTAGAGCATTCTTCGCGTCCACATGTATCAAACTGACTTGCGAAAAGCCGCTCAAGTTAACACTGTATAGACCTTCATGAATAGTGAGTTGGTCGAGCTGCTCGACAAAATGCTCGTATACATGTGTGACTTGCAGATGTTCAAAATGCGCCTACGAGCCAGAATAGTGGTTACAAAGAATAACTCGTAATACAAGTATAGTAAAGATCTAGGAGAGTACGTACCTACCTACAGCACCAAGGGACCCTACAATTGGCCAGTCCATCGCGCCCCTGTGCTACATGTCCCCGCGGTATGGACTGCTATCGACCAGCATCGAACGTCTGAGGGGGAAGCGCTCAAATGACTACAACTGCAGTAGGAGGGGGCAGCCTGTGAGGATAGAGGTCGGCCTCATCCTGCAGCAAGCATCGCACATGCTGCGGTATGTCGTGGAAAATACGACTGATCCCCAGCTGATGTGCACATAGGGGTGCAATCGGAGCAGATACGGACGGATATCGCTTATTATGTATCCTATTCCATATTTTTCTTTGAAGTCGGAGTCAGACACGAATAATGTCAGATATCTATTTCTCCATTCCATATCCATTCCATAATCTTTCGGATGGTCGGTCGGACAAAAACTATCCGCTTCTTTGCACAGGACATTGGATAGTATGGTACAATCAGAGCGAACATGGAGAGACTAATTACTGAAATGCTGAAGGAAGGACACTCAGTACTCTCGCTTGTTTAGATGTGACAATCTGCCTATATGTTATTTTTTTCCTAGATGAAGTCACAACAGACTTTCTCATATCATTTGACATACGGATATATACGGACGGATATCACTTATCACGTATCCCATTCCATATTTCTTCCTCGGAGTCAGAATCGGACACGGATAGTGCCGGATAGCCATCTACCCCTTCCGTATCTGTTCCACATACCTTCGGTCGGTCGGACGGACATAAATTATCTGCCACAACACCTAGTACTCGCCGGCCTCCGTGTCCATCGGCTCGACCTATGCATAAATGAAAAATTAGTAAGCCCATTATATGGAAACGATAGTGCATCGCTAAGCAGAAAAAATGGATAACATACATACCCAAAACTATGAAGGCCACCGTAGGGGTGGGCCATGCCTCTGTTACACCGGGAAGATGTAGTACGTTGTCGTGGCCTCAAGCAGAAGAACTCCCTCAAACCTGCCCAGCAGGTCATCGTGTCGGTCGGTAGGCATGTCCGGTAGGGAGGCAGCCTCTCCCGCGATAGGTAGGATGAGCAGAACTGCGACGTTCTGCAGAGTGGGGGCCATCTCCCTAAATGGGAGATGGAAGGTGTACGTCTCGGGCCACCACCGGTCCACTAGAGCTATCCGCAGCGATCGGTCGAACGGGAACCGTCGTGGTTGCTCCGGGCCAGTTGGACATCCCCGTCATCGTCGACCAAAGCACTGTCCTCGTCAGTGGCCTCCACCATCCGCGTGAGAGGTAGAAGGCCAGTATCGCTCAGCCTGCAAAGTATGAAGAAGTAAGTACATAGCGGAAACATAGTACATAGCGGAAATATCATAAAACTAAGTGCCACGGTTTGCAGACAAACCTGTCTCTCCAGCGTGGATCTAATCTCTAAGCCCGTCGGGGTGTCCGCGTATGGACCGCCCCCAACTGGGTCACCTCGTCCCCGCCCTCAGGGACACGACGGCTCACCAATCCAGCAAGCTGAAAGGCCAGTCCGAACCACCAAGGTTGTGAGTCATACCTGTAAATCAATTTGAAGTTAGCAATTACGACACAATTAGTGGTTTAATTATTTATAGCGTAGCTCCGGAAATTCTATAAATTTAATTGCATTCTTGCATAAACCGCATATTTCTCAACATATATAGCCATAGCCGCATTTCAGTATTAGTGTTTTAGGGTTTACTGTTTCATGGTTTAGGGGTTATGATTAAGGGTTAGGGTTAGGATATGGGGTTAAGAGGTTAGGGTTAGGGTTAGGATATAGCCATAGCAGTATTATAATTACTAACTACTAAATTAACGTTAGTTCTACGATCACACTATTTACAATTATTAACAATATGTGACGTACCCAACACAGCTACACGTATAATGATTTTAGTTGCTAACCTACCATGGTTTCGAAAGTACAACTATTAATAATTAAATTGACGTTACTTCTACGACTACACTATTTACAACTATTAACAATATACGACGTACCAGACACAAACTATGCATCTAATAATTCTAGTTGCTAACCTACCTTGGTTTCAAAAGTAAATCTACACATCTAATGATTTTAGTTGCTATCCTACGATGTTTCAAAAATAAATTTGCAAAGAAGTGCAAGGGACTCACCATCGTCGATGCGCGAGCCTCTCCTCCTCTCTTCCCCTCCCTCTCCTCCCTCCTCTCCTCTCCTTTCCTCTTCTCCTTTCCTCTCTTCTCCTCCTCACCTCTGCTTTCCTACTCTCCTCTCCTCTCTTCTTCTCCTCTCCTCTCCTTCTCTTCTCCCCTCCTCTCTTTTACTCTTAGGCGAAATGAGCGACCGACGCTCGGCTGGCGCGCACGCAGTATATACACCCCTAGTCGCCCAACGGTACAGTAACTAGGTTCTAGTCACCCAACGGTCAAGCGACTAGGGCCTAGTCGCTCAACGGTCGAGCGATTTGGCCACTTGTCGCTCAACCGTTGGGCGGCTAGTCTAAGTCGCTCAACGGTAGAGCGATAGATGGTTATCACTGTAAAATAAAAAATACAGGTATATTACAGTAATTTAGAATAAAAAATATATTATTTAAGAAATTCTATATATGTGCGTGCTTGTTTGGAACTCATGATCATTACTTCATGGGCGATATATATTGCTGTTGACAAATGACTAGTGGTACCGAGACAAGGATTAATTCCCAACACGCATGTATGTTGGTGTGGTTTCTCATATATATAGTCTTATGTGATGTATTGTACCTACATACACAATTTTATGCACTATATACACTAGCTAGTGCATATATATTGCACCTAATTATTTTCATGAACAATATATACTAGCTAGTGTGTTATAGCGTTTAAAAATTTACATGATGACGGGGATATATACTATCGCACCTGTTCGAATTAAATAGATGATAATTTATAATATATAACATTTGATATGAGAGTGACGTGTCAGTGACAGATCAATGCTATTTGCCAATTCATAATATCTGTATAGTTTTATGTATTAATCATTTTCCCCCAAAAACAAAAAAGATAGGGCTGCAAAGCACCAAGTGCCATCGATCTCTCTTCTCTTTTCCATTGCATTATTAAGGCCCCGCTCGTTTCGGCTTCAGCTTCTGGCTTCTGGCTTATTTTTACTATTCATAATTTCGTCTTTTTCTGAACTTTTGGCTTTTTGAGCTTTTTTGCCGGTTCTTTTTTTTGCCGTATTCGTTTGCGTTGTTTGTGATGGGCTAACATATTTTTTATATTTTTTAATTTTTTTTTTAAATTTAATTATGTTAAATAAGCCTCTGTCAGCTACAGTATTTTTTCATCCAGCTACAGTGCTTTTCATCCATAAGCCACCAAAAATAAGCGAAAATGATCACCACCTAACTCTACCCCAGCCTCTTTGAAATGGATCCGATACTCAAGGGAGGAGGGATGAATTGGGTATCTTTTCAATCTGGACTAAATTGGGTATCTTTTTCAATCTAGACTAAATTTAACAAATTGAGTGGATCTGGGTTATGGCAGTGTGTTTCTTGTATTGGTTGCGCTGTGGTTCTAGGTGGCTACTACTCTATCTCTCTCTCTCTTGGTTCCTCGCTGGTTCTTATTCCTTCTGCTTGTGCATCGTACGGGATAGGCTGTGAAAGCTCACAGCTGTCGGTGGATTGCTGTATACTCCATTAAACTATTTTTACTAGGATTGACTAACAGTGAGAATGTACTCAGAATTGATTTAGTTTTTTTACACCGAATAATAAAACCTTACGGCTGCGAGATGTGTCGACCGGCCCCGAACAATCCGGTATCACAATGAGCGAATTGCCCATTACTATTATTCTAAAATGGGTTTCAATAGTAATATTTATTTTACCCTGTTTTCTTTATTTTGTTCTGTTTTCGGTGCGATTATCATCTCTTCTTGTAGGTATTTGAGATCATGCTAATGTGAATGGCCTCAAGGAATTTGTCACTTGTGATTGTATCGAGTTGTATTCATTTATATGTATGAACATAGATGTACAATTTCCTTTGTATATACCCAAAATGTATAAAATTGTAATCTTCTTAATTGAGTTGTAATGAAATAGGACTTTTGGATGTATCCATTTAGTCACTTTTCTTACGTTTCCATTTGATTTGTTGTATGTTTAAAGAACTTAATTTGTCTTGTAATTTATTTATTAGTTGTTCAATTAATTTTATTTACCTTTATAATTTACCGCTCAAAATTAATTAAGAATGCGGGTGTTTCGGACACCCGATAGATAGGTATTGAATTGGCGGCGTTGGTTGTACCGAGGCTTTAGGGCTTTTAGCTATATGGGCTGGGTCCATGGGCTGTTGTTGTCACTGGGCCTTAATCCTTATGTTAGTTGTCCAATACTCTAATTCCAACAGGCCATAGGCGAAGGCCCCAAGCTGGCCCATCCATGTCGCTGCACGCTGCAGCCCTATGACAGCATCGTCTTCTTCCTCCTATTGGCTGCGCTCAAGCTTCGTCCATGGCAGCACGCCCGAGCTTGCCATTGTGATGCGTCCGCCCCCGGCGGTGCTACATAGTATATAGCCACACAATTAACGCCAATATCTCTATATTATTGAAGCGGTGCTACATAGTATATAGCCACGAATAAACCAGATGCCGATAAACCGTTTTAAAAATATTATCCCCAATAAACCTCTATAAAAAGACGATGAAAAAATTATCCTATTTATTTATTTAAAAAGGGTTACAAGTTATAAGTTGAAAAGAATTGCCAAAGTAATGTAACAGCAAATTTTATGCGTGACCCATAAGGCCGGCGGCCCAGGCCCCAGAATGTCGAACGGGCTCACGGCCCTTCCGGTCTTCCACAGGTACAAGCGACAAGTCCGTGCATGGCTGACTGCACGCTAACGCCGCCGCACCACGTGGCGATGCGAGTCAGCGCGTGAGTGTCCTTTCCGCTTCCTCGAAACGTCCCCACGAGAGAAACACGCCGCGCGTACCGCGGCATTCGGACACCCGAGACTGCACAGCCAATGCAGATGGGCCCGGAGTTCCCACCGCGCGGGGCCCTCACCACGTGGACGACATTGGGGCACCGTCTCGGGTGGTCGGAGCGGCTCTCCTCTCCGCAAGCGCGCGGAACGGGAAGTAACCATTTCACACCGGTCTTCGTACCCACTCCCTTCCATACCCACGCGCTCCTTCTCTCTCCCCCTCGTCCGCGTCTCCCGGCCCCAACCCTAGCTCCCGCGAAGCGTCCTCGCCTTCTCCCGCGGCGGACAAACTACGGCGGCGGCAGCGGATCCGTGCCGGGTTTCGCCCCCAGTGGGGTCCGTGTCGGTGGAGCTGTGAGCGTGTTTGGACGATTTGGTGGGCTCCTGCTGGCTGAATTTTCGATTGATTCGAGGTAATTTCCGGGAATTTTGCGTTCCGCCTTGGCTGGTGAGGGGAGAGATTGGGGAATTTTGCCCCATTTTTCTGCGAGGTTAAGTTAGGAATCTGTTCTTAGGCTTGGTATTTTGTCCACAGTAGATGTACAACGTATAATTGCTGCTTAGTTTTGTTGATTTCTAGTTCAAATCAAGAGCTTTGGTTAATTTTGGCCGGTGCTACCTATTTTTTTCCATTGAAACAGATAAATTGATATTTGAATTTTGACACTAAAAAAAGGAATTGTATTCATACAGTAACATTAGTACCTTCACATCGTTTGTTCTCAACTGTTATCCGATAAATTGTACAAAACACGGTGTATAATCACCAGTAAAAGGAGCCTCTTATGATTTGTTTCCACTGTGCTTTAATTCGATACCCAACAAAATGATATTGTACTTGTTATTCAACCTCAATTTCTACAATTATAGATTGTTTAGATACGCATAAACTTGATATGCTCATGTGTTGTGCCTGAGGAATAAATCATCTTTGAGTGTGTGTTAGTTTTGGAATATCTTGACGTCGGTACCTAAAAATGCCTTCCTCCACGTGGTTTCTCCCATTGAGTCTCCAAGCATCTTTTTTTTATATCTAATTTTTGGAGCTACCTATTGTACATAGGTAAAGTGGTTGGCTGCTGCCTGCTAGTGGAAGTTAAAAACTTTAAGGTGGCCTGACCGTGTCCTTGTGTTCAGAAGGTTGTGAATATAATCACCCAAACTTTAAGTGAGCTACTTGCCTTAACGTGTCCAGAAGATACACTAAACCTTCGCACATACCGTTCGTCAAATTCCTTTTTATGAATTTGTATGATTTGTAGAACTATACAAAGCCAAAGTGACTATCAAATCTTACATGGTTTACAGGATCAGTCAACCTCATGGCAGTATTTATTTTTCTTATTTTACATCATCTCCCCTCTCTTTTCCCTAGTCCTCCTCTTGTGCCACTGCAAGGTGGCAGTCCCTCCTGCATTTGTTTCTTTCCGCAGGCACGGATATTGTAAGACAAATAGAAATCATCCTCAACCCAGGAATTTATCTCTCACAAAGTTTAATAAACATTTGAACACTGGTCCTGCTTCGTCTTAAATGAGCTTGTTACTAATGCTTCTTGTCTTCTTGTTGAGGTTGCTTTCTTCTAGTTTTGTACCCATCAGTTGTCTCTCAAGGCCTCTAATACAGCTAAGAATGTCCCTACCTATATTAGAATAGTATTTTCTTGAAGTCTCAATGTTCCTTCATTTCTTCATTGAAGATAATATGATTGTCATTATTTTTCAGTGTCATTTTGGGAGTGTGAGCATGATATGTATGACTTGCAACTTTGCATCACATGGATGAATTCTGAAGATTTGGTTGTATATAAGTAAAGGCACATTGATATCTTTTCCACAATTAGTATGGGAGCTAATTGTTGCATAGCTGCCAAGGAGAGGTCCCAGCCATGTGTAGCTTCAGTTGAAGTTCCAGCATACAGGATAAGACACTCGCCATCATGGAGCTTCCGGTGGGACAACCGCACACACATAGAGGATATAATGGAAAACACTAGGCTGTCTTCCAATCACAGTAGTGGAAACATTCAGCCAGAACTAAAGAGTGGTTCCATTACACCAACTGAATTCCATCCCATTGAGGATAGCCTGTCTGACGTGTTCCGCAGGTCCAAATGGCCAAAATCTGACAAGAAGAGGGAAGCATCCAAACTTTCAAAATCTGATCCTCAAGGTAAAGGCATAACTTGATGATCTGTGAAATGATTTTATTATCTGCTCCTTTTATGTGGTCTTCCTTTTTCTTTCCCTTCTCGAGGGATTTAATATTGCTGATTGAATAGTTATGGGCATATTGTCTGAACTCTGAACCTACATATATTCTAGGAGAACAAAATGAAGCTGCTAATGAGGGTGGAATGTTACATGAACAATGTCACATTGATAGGCACATTTTAACCTAGTGCTAGCATTTTTCATCTTTTCTGCTGTCAAGTCCAATTGTGCTTAACTATAATAAATTCATTATTATGTATGTCGCAAGCTGCTTTTCTATTCTGTTCTTTTTTAAGGTTTAAGTGCATTCATAATTTTCTTTTATCCAATTTTCTTCCTTCCCCTCTATTGCATTAACTCCAAATGTCGACCTTTTCTTTTTGTCTTGATGCATACTCAACTCACTATATTGCACTGTAATGTACGGTATAGTGTTCTTTCTTCACTAGCTATTTATCGTGTGTAAAAAACTAGTAAGTAGAAAATAATCGCTTAACTAGTAAGTAGAAAATAGCCGTTCTGTTGCAGATGAGAATCCACAGTTCACTACTAAACAAGCAAGCAATTCTTCTCTGATATCTGTTTTATGTTTTCAGCAGTTCAATCTACAGCAAGCAATCCACCCCCTGAGGTATGCAGTATCGAGCATTTGAGCTATATTTTGTAAATTTGCACTCTTGTTTTCCTACTAGGTAAAGATTGATACAAATGTTTCTGGTAGTTCTTTCCTTCACTAATCACTGTCTTGCGTAGGCAAATTCCCACAAAACACTAGACATGGTAACTGCTGCTTCAGACATAAAAACATCAAAGTCCCTTCCTTCAACACCACCCCTAGTATCTAGAGCAGATCCTTCATCCTCTGGGAGTCACTCTCTTCACATGGACTCAAATTCAACAAGGAAAGCACACCGATCACCAGGGCATCAACTATACAGGCAGATCTCGGACAGCAAGATCCCATCTCTTAAGTCCTTCAATGGGAGCAGCTCTGCTGACGGAAGGCCATTGAGCTCCATGCTCTCTGCCTGCAACAATGATCCATTTGCAGGGGGATCACATGGTGAGTCATCTGATGGGTGGTCAACACGCACATTTTCTGAATTGGTCGCTCCATCTCAAAGAGAGAGGTGGTCAGTTGACAATGAGCTCTTTGGCTCCATTACCAGTAAAATAACAAGATCAAATGCTTCACATTCTACTGCCCTTTCCCCTGACCAAGAGGTATGCAAGCTATGTTCAAAGCTATTAAAGGATCGATCTACATGGAATGCTCATGAGCTGGCAGTTGCTGCTGTTTTATTCTGTGGTCATGCATACCATGCAAACTGTTTGGATGGTATAACTGCAGAAAATGACAAATATGATCCTCCATGTCCTGTATGCACCCATGGTGAACAATGTACAGCAAAACTATTTGGTAAGCTGGACTCAAAGATTAAGAACAAGATATCTAAAAATACGATGGTGGATACCGATCTAGAACGGAACTCTAAGCACCAGAAGAAAAGTATGAGAGAACCAAGGTTGGGCACAAGTTCTAGCATGAAGGATTCATTTAGTCGACCGTTTTTGAGGAGGCATTTTTCAATTGGTTCTCAACCACCAAGATCAGTTTTGGGGAGTGAGTCAACAGGAAAGAAGGGCTTCTGGGCAAGGCGCTGGAGAGAATAACCAGCTAGTCAGCTACACATCATTAAATGCGGTGAGCAGCTTCTATTTTTCCATTCCGTAAATTCAATTTTGATGGCTCTTTTCATATTTATTTCTCTTGAGAACAAAGACCGAAGTTTACAGTATATGATCTTTCTATGTGTATTTTCCCGTAGGAAAGCACTTGATAGTGTGAGCTCCGGAGCAAGCAAGCCTTGCAGTGAAATCAAACTGGTGAAAGGATTGGGCTGCTGAGCTACCATATTGTAAATTTCCATACTATTCATTTAAGCACTCGTTGTGCTATCACAAATCTAGGGAGAGTATAATTTGTCTTATACTGTGCGACCAAGGGTTAGTCTTTCGGACCTCGGTCGTAGTTCACTAGGTGATGTAATGGTACGATTAAGGGGATAGTCTTCAAGACGAAGGCCCTATGCTGGATTGATAGGTTACATTCCGGCATGCTATATTGTTATCTTTGCGTCTTCTTTTGTAATATTTATTGTTGGATCGCATGCATAATTTGGGAACTATAGCATCCAGACAGTTCTCATCGCAGAACATAAGAATATATTGGAAAGATAGAAGGATTTCAGATTTAAGTGGCAAGAGTTCAATTATTGGAGCTCATCAGCATGTACTATGTACATTGTAGAAGACGCCAAAGTTGCCTAGTGATGGATGGTGATCCCGAGGATTATTGACTTTGGGAGTGCTATGACGTCTGCGTTGTTGGTCCAATGTGACCATGCATTGGTGTTTTGTACATCTTTTTGGATTAGTTAATATGAATTTGAATAAATTTTATTCTCCAATTCTAAAAGTCACAGTTAGCTGAAATGATAAAAAATGGTAACATAATTGGATCAGTTGCTCTTGCATTTTTCCTATTTCCAAACTTTCTAGTAAGCTTGGAGAAATGAGAAACCCGATTTTGCTTGTTTTCAACTGCAAGCCTTGCTCTTTACATAAGTGGATCACATGATAATGCTAAAATCAAAATTTCGCAGCTTTTTCAATGGCAAAATGGTTGTAAATTGTAACAGTATATCTGTTGTCTAATCTCATTCACATTGGTCAACACATTTTCAGTTCAAACTAATTGTACTGTAACTAAATAGTTTTAAGCCATTGCTTGTGATCTTATCTATAATCTTTTTTGAAACAAGGTAATATCTCTACTAATATAACATGAAAGCTTATCCATCCTCCCTTCTTCCGCAGACCAGACAGCCAACCCACGATACATGTATTCCCATGCAAAACCAATGAGCCGGCTCCTAGCCCACAATGCACGCCACCCCTTCCACCACCCTCGTCTCCCCGAGAAACCATCGCCCTCCTCTCCCGTGCCCCCAACCACCACTTGCTCTCCCCCACTATCTCTCCTCCCACTCTGATCCGCAGCCATGCCTCCCCTCACGAGCTCCCTCCTCTCCCGCTCCACCACTTGCTCCAGCTCCTCTACCACCCGCATCTCTGTAGGCAGACACATCGTCGTTGGGAGTAGAGATGGGACTTGGGCCGTGCTTTTTGGGCTGGCAGAAGCACGGCCGACCAAGACTGCCCAAGCACGGCCGGTCCTCAAAAACCAAGCACGGTGGGCGACGACCAAGACCTGGCGGATCGGGCCATGCTTGGGCGGCACGGCACGACGGGCTCAGGCGGGCACGGACAGGTCAACGTCGAGCTTTGAGAAGATGAATGTGCAAAAGATGACACAATCACACAAGTAACTAAGTGAGCATCGCATACATACTAACACACATACAAAATACACAAGAAACACACATGGCCGCCGCCGCAACGCCGCAACGCGTCGAGCTCGGGATCTTCTTTGTGCCGCCGCCGCAATGCCGTCGCTCGGGGAGGAGGAGGCGGTGAGCCGCCGGGGAGGTCGGGAAGGCCGGGGAGCCGGCGTGGCGCGGCCGTGTGGGAGGAGGTCGTGGAAGGCCGAAGGCCGAAGGAGGCGGCGGGCGCGGCCGTGTGGGGAGGCGGGAGGCGGTGGGGAGCCGGCGCGGTGGGGAGGCGGGGGGCGGGGCGGGCGGCGGCCAAGCGGCGGGGAAGGAAGGCGGGCGCCGGGAGGCGGCGGTGGATGGGCGGGCACGAGAAAGGAAGATGACAACTGTCGCCACCGCCTTCGCATATAGTAATTTCAGGCTGGGCTTGAGCTGGCACGGCACGAACGCTGGCACGATGGGCTTTGGGCCGTGCTTGGACCTGGCCAGAGGCGATGCGGGCCAGCACAGCACGATGAGATGACTGATCCAAGCCGGCACGGCAAGAAACGGCACAAAGCACGATGGGCTCGAGCCGTGCCGGCACTGCCTAAGTCCCAGCTTAGTTGGAAGACTTCATGTACTCGGTAGAGATGGGGATGCGGCAGCGGCCGCTGCCCAAGCCCAAGTGGATGAAAGAGATAGTGCCCGGTGGCGCCAAGTACATCGACACCAAGGCCAAGCTGCGGGAGCTGAAGCTCCACACCGTCTGCGAGGAGGTGCGCTGCCCCAACCTTGGCAGCGAGACGGGCTCCGCCACCGCCACCATCATGATCCTTGGGGACACCTGCATGCGCGGCTGCAGGTAAGGGATAAATCCTCTCTTCTTTTTACTACTTGTAGTAGTTTTGTGGACTACAGCTTAGGTTGTTTAGGCTATGCACAACAAAACTCTAATGTTATTATGCTGTTTAGGGATTCGAATGGGTTGTTCTATATGCGAATCCATTTCTAGGAAATTTTGCAGATTTTTGTTTTCTATGCTACACCTTGAGCCATGTGAGTGCAAACCATGTGGTTTTGTAGTTTCATGTATTTCAGTTGCCTGTGCTAGCTTATGTCGATGCTTTGACGCTGCTTGCGATTTAGGAATTGTGGATCCTAGCTGTTGTGTAATATGAATTAAAATTATAGAAATAGGTAAGCGTGGAAGGATATTTTAGATATTTTATACCATAATCAGATATATGTATTTGATTTTTGAAGAAGCAAGAGCATCATGAAAGGCTAACCAACTTTTGAATCAAACAGTTCATGCAATTTGGACTCTAGTTCTGTTTCAATTTTACTGGCACATTTACCAAGAATATCGCCTATAAAGATATCCTTACGTCCTAAATGTCTTATGCTTTTTTTTGCTCATGTTGCATGAGAAACAACGTCAGCTACTAAACGAGAACATCTATTTCTAATTTGATTTATTTATGAGTTTGTATATATATACTTTGCTTGATACATGTTTTCGAAAGATGAAATTGATGTTCAATGTTTAGTTTGGGATCACATTTGATAATAGAGTAGTGCACAATTTCACATTTGATCATATTTGTATATATATACTTTGCATTTATTAACCTACTATTGTCCCTGCAGCAATGTGGATGGTGTTCTAGTACTATTTTCGAAAGCTTCACAAACTGAGTCTACAAAGCTGTTTGGTTGATATGCACACTTTGAAATAAAAACACTGGCAAAATGGATGTCCCCCCCTTAAAATTGTGGCAAGATTTGCTGAAGAAACGAGTGTATAACGAGTGGGCCAAATTGCTAATAAAGTATGGCACGCTACGATTGTGGCTAGCTACAAGATCCATTTGGTTGGTTAAATTGGCATAAATCTAGTGTTGCAAAGTTTGGCTCACAATCGAACACCCCTCTCAAATGTGGGACAACTTATGTATCAACTTAAATGCGTCCATCTACATTTATAGGGCGGAACGTCTGATAGGAAAAACGTAGAAATTGACATTGCATGCCTCTTGAATCCCATGGGAACCAAAAACATAGGAATGGAGAAGAAAAGCCATATGGTAGAACCATAGGAAATCTGAAACTTTACAGATCATTTTTTTCATTTTGAAATTCAAAGCAGCAATATTTTCAGAATTCCTTGTTGGCTTCTTGCCTTCGGGTGAAACTCTATTGTTAATTGCAGGCTGCCCTCTCAAATCTATAGCTGTGATATAACAAGAGTGTGCATTACCTATACATTGTTCATGAAAAATGCATATCTAGTAACAAAAATCTAGGGAACCAAGAAATGCTAACTCATACAACACCACGTCTAGAAAAACCAGCACCATCAGAAACAAGAACAGCTACCAAGCCAAGCCTCTCACACAGGGGTGGCAATTCCCCCATGGGGGCGGGGCCGCAGGGAACATCCCCATGCAGACGGCGGCAGGGTGATCTCCTCCCACGGGGGATGGGGATGGGACCGTTACGCTAGCGAGGTGGGGACGAAGTCGTCCTCCCCCTATGGGGTCCATAGGGACCCGATAAATATAAAAAATTCTTTCAATAATATATTATAGTTTTTAATATGAGAAATTGTACTCTTTTCTTATATATTGTACTAAAACTTGAATCTATATGTTAGAATATATATTTTTAAGCTATATTTAAAAAATGTATACCTAAACAATTATAAATTGATAAACAAAAGCAAAGTAACATTGCTAAAAGTCTTGCGGAGTACATTTTATACTCACAGTTGTTTGTTCAACACTATCAAAGTAAGAAGAAGGAGATCTCCAAATTGGTTACTTTCACACCGCGGGTATCACGAAGACGACATTATTTGCTAAAGTTTAACTCTAGTCAGTTGTCTATGGTGGACCATGGCATGTTTGCTGGAATTTTATCCTCATTTATCTTTTATTCCACTGCTATTTACTGGTTATGTGAATTATTTGGCCAATCAGCCCTTTTATCAAAAGCTTAGTTGTATAAGCCTATGTTTGCATGTTTATTATTATATGATACTCTGTTTATTCATGCATGTATTACTTATGCATGTATGGATGTGATACAATGTTGTAATTTATGTGTGTCAGCCACTAATCATGGGACTAGCATGGTATACACATAGGGTTTGAAATTAACTTTTGGGTCCCACATCACTAGTATTAGAGCCATACTAATTGTAGGTTAAATATTTAGTTAGAAATAGCCGATAGATGAAGGATCTTGTTTTTCAAAACTTAATTTCAAGGTTATAAAATGGTTGTGAAAGTATCAGTAGTATTGCTTTCCTTACCTTCTCTTAGCATTTCCGTCTTACCTAAACCCTTGATTATCTTTCTTATCACTACTCATGTCTTCATTTTATTTTATCAACCTCATTTCTCTAATACTTTCCTAACCTTCAACTTAGTAGATGGTTAGGCATGTTTCCTGTAATCCAAAGTTGGGATGCAACCAGTTTAAAGATAAGCGAAGGGAGAAGACCTTCTATGTGTGCTCAAGACCGAAGCTAAGGAGATGTAGAGGTGATGAACCTCATTGCCCTCAAGAGCCGACTATGCCGAGAAGATTAATGTCATTAAGACTAGACCCTTATGGCTAGGTTACCAGAGCTCACATGTCAGTATTAGTATATGTGAGCTAAGTACCCTTTTGTGGTGAATTTTGGTAGGTAGACACTTCAATGCTATGGTTGTGTTGTGCTACTTATGTACCGTATGGTTTGCCTATTTGCCCGTAGGGCGTATTTCGTAAACCATGCAAAAACCTAATATCTATGTTAAAATTAATTGTGTGCTATCCTTGTGGTTTGTTTATTCATTTATCTTGAGTTAGTTGTTGTATTTTACAAATTTAGTCAATACCTTATGTTATTTCCCTCTGATCTATACATGAGTTCTAACAAAAGATTTTGTTGATAGAATGACGGGACTAAGGAACCATTCAAAGGCTTCGCTTTTGGGTAACAATGAGATTTCCAGGTCACAACCACAAAGAGGTCAGGAGCCAACCGTGGAACAGTCTGATCAGCAGCCATCTAACCCATCAGAGTAGCAAGATTGTCCCCAAATCAGTAAGGTGAAGAGCATGCATGGTCCAGTGCCACCTACGGATCTTTCGGTGATCCAAGTGCTTGCCACGATCAAGCAAAATCGCCATGCATAGACTCTTACTTTAGTAGATCGCTCAGAACACCACCCACCTCAGTATGGCCCCTATGGCAGCAAGCGAAGGTGGAACTGTAGCGAATTGACAACAATCCAAGTTGAGAGATTTTCTAAGAACCCGACCATTGGTATTCTCCTGTTCGGAAGAACCACTTGATGCTGACGATTGGTTGAGAGACATTGAGAAGAAATTAGAGGTAGCCTAATGTAGTGACAACGAGAAGGTGTTGTCGATCTCCCTTTTCAAGAACCCTCAAGGAATCGAAGCGAGGAGCAGCCATCGTCGAGATCGAACGTGTCTTCCCCAATTCCAGCCACACCTCTTTGCCATTCAAATTTGCCGCCACTAGAGTGAGTATCTGCCTCTGTCGTATTGTCCCCTAGTTTCGCCATTCTATGTTCTCTCTCGTGCGCATGCTTCCATCGCTGGAGAACCGCCGCATCCGCACCACACTGTGGCTATTATCATCGCTGCCGCTGCATTGTTGTCACCGGTGACTATTGGTCTTCGTACCCAGCCTATTAGCATCATCAAGACCCCAGTAATCCATTGCGCGTGTCTTAGATCCCATTTGAAGCCGTCTTCACCATCATCGCCGTCGATCGAGCCAACGTTGCCGCCTTCATCATCACTGACCACCTTGCTGGTCACCACCACCTAATCCAAGTTGGTGGATGTATTCCCCTTGGTTCTGTGATAATGCCGGTGCCCTTACCCTGCCGCTAGTTACCTCCGTTCGTTGCACCACTACTTGAGCCATCGCTGCCGTCGATCTTGCCATGTCAACCATCCCTGTCATCGGTGTCATCCCCTGTGGCTACCATCTCAGTGCCGTGTGTGTGCCACATAGGCAGTGTCGCCACCTCAACTGCCACCCCAAATCCAAACCATCCGTGGACGTGGTCCACCATGAGCCAACCCCTTAACTTGTGCACCCTATATGTCAGGTTCCTATTTTGTCAACCTAACCCACTGTGAACCTAGATCTCAGTTCGCGGACTTGGTCTATGGACCGTGGGCCCACTTGCCAGCCTCACTCGATTTTCAAAAAATCCAAAAAAAATAAAAATTCCTAAAATATTCCTTGGCCCCACCTGTCAGTTTGTTTTCTCTCTCTTCTTTCTTTTTCCTGAATTTCTTAGCTGATCCAACTTCAAGATCTCATTTTCTCTCATGAGAACTTCGATTGAGCCTGTTCAATTCTCTAAATTTATCTAAAATCAAGCTCTAATTTATGGTGAATTTTACTTAATTTTTAGAATTTTTTGCTCATTGTTTTGGTTTTTCTTTGGATTTTCTCTCTCGTATGAGTAGACTTCTGTGGGTCAGAATCATTTGCCGAGTAAGGAGAAGAACTTTGTCGACTAAGGAGAAGAACTAGATCAAGATTAATACTTTATCGAAGGAGCAATGCAAGTTGTATAACCTTGATCATGTTGAACCCTATTTTTACAAAAATTATTTTGCATTTAAATTACATACATTATTGTTTATTGAAAATGCCCAGGGAATAGTTATTGTCCCAATAGCTATTTATCCAGCTTATTATTTATATGACATGATCAATTGTCACCCTAGAATGGTTAATACTAGATGCTCAATATTATAGCACCAACATGGGTAGGTTAGATTGCTTGACCCTACTAGGACTTATGGAACATTATTTTGGTATCAAATTAAATTTGAATAATGATATACATTGAATTGCTTTGTTAATATCTGTGTGCACTGTGTATTATCTATGATAGCATATGACGCACTTTAAACAAACTAATGAATAAATGGTTTAGACTAGGGCGATTGAAAGAACTGTGTGTTTATGCTATGTGAAAAATTGGTGAATTGTTAAATAGAGAGAGTTTGGGTAGTATCACCATAGTCAATTAAGGACTGGATTTTGTACGCTATTAAACTGAGCCATAATCATACAACCGTATACCTGAAATGGGAAAGCCTAGCTTAGTAAGTTGCCGAGTTTCGATAGTGACTCCTCAGATTGTAGGATAGGCTTGGTGAAGGGTGGATGTGTGATCTACCTGGTAGGGGTTGCATCGTATGGATAGGGTGTACCATTTACAAATCCAATGGTGAGTTACCTTTCCGTCCTTAATGTGCTCCCGAGTGGGTCGAGTTGGGTAGCTCCACTCCCCCTCCTTTTGTTTTTATGGTATTACAAGAAAGAGCATCATGTATACATTATCACGGAAATTATGCATGTGAATTATTAGCAAAGACAGAAATAATATATATTGGACCAACATACTACCTGATGTTGGGTCAAATATCATGTGTATCAAGCTACATATATTTTATTAACTCGTATATTAGCTTATCGCCCCTTTCCTTTTAGCTTATGACTTATTATTTATAGCTTCTTCCGAATAAACAAACGAAACGTCTTCTCTATTGTCTTTTCGGGGCAGCTTATCAGGCTAACCTTTACGAAACGGCTTATTAGCTTATCGGTATTCAGCTCGTTTGAACATATGCATATGCTAGGGCTAAAAATTATCAGCCGTAGCCATCAACTTACTAAATCAATACTTCTTAAAAAGGTTACCATTAATATTTAAAATATTTAGATCATTCCATTTTATCCTCTTTAAAGTTAGACTACCCCATCCTGTCCCATCCACGCGATCCCACCAAGCAAACCACCCGAGCCCAACAGATGCCATCAGCACGAAGCATTACTCACTCATCGCATGCCACTGCCACTGAGATGGCCCACAAGCCAGTGAGGTGAAGCCAGCAGGATCTCAAAACTATGGCCATGTTTTTTCCGACAGCGATAGATAACTTTTAGTTTTAGTACAAATATTTATATTAATGAACTGAATACCGATAAAACGATAAGCCGTTTCGAAACGATAATATAGAGGTTACCCTGTTTATTTGTTGAGAGAAGTTATAAATCATATGCCATAAGTTTAAAAGAACTAGGCTATTATTAGTCATGTTCTTTTTTCTTACCATCGATGATTTTTATCTGGTTTTTGAGACAGTGACGAACGACAAAGCCACCGACATAAATAGCGTACACAATTTTAAACCTAAAAGGTTGTTTAGAAAAACAGCTTTGATTAGTCGCTTTTTTTTTTTTTGCACCGACGAAGTCAAACATGAAGCCGAAAAAACCAGAAAGAACAGGGCGATTGGTCTACGCAACATCCATGGCTCAGAAAGGCCACGAGTCAATGGAGGTGGGCCCGGGCCCGGGACAGCTCGGCGGGGGCACATGGCCCGGAACTCGCAGCCGGAAGCGTCGCGGCTCCATGGTCTCGTGTCCACCCGGGTGGCCGGAGCAATTCCGCAGCGCGAAGCAGAGACCCATTCCTACCCGCTTTTATACCCACACTTCCCCCGCCGGTCACTTGTCTTGAGTTCTCTCCTTCGCTCGCCTGCTCTCCCGAGCCCCAGGCACCCAGCCCTAACGAAACCCTAGGTAGACCAGCGCGAGGCGAGGCGAGGCGAGGCGCTGTTCGGATCCGCAGCTGGGGCTCTGTCAGATCCGGAACCAGTGCCGGGCCGCCGGCAACCTCCGCGACGGTGGTGGTGGAGCTGTGGGGACTTGTTTGGAGCGATTGGTCGCGTCGGCCCGGCTCTGATCGGGGCTACTTGTTCGAGTGATTCGAGGTAATTCCTGCGAATTGTGGGGGGACTTGTTGCGGTAGGTGGGGGGAATGGGGAATTTGGTGATTTGGTGGCGTGTTGGTCGTGTGGCCAGTTTCTGGTGAATTGTGGGTTGCTTTTTACATCGGTGCTAGTTTGCGTTTATTTGTTCAAAAGTTGTTCTTATGCGATGTATGATTGAAGGATCCCCAATTTTACCTGCTAGATTTACTGCTTGTTTAGTTACTACCGTTTCATTATTTCACTTCATGATATGCTAGCTGTTAGTTAAAAATTCACACCGAAATTTCGCGTTGAAAGGAATTTTGAATTCAAAGTGATCCCCCGTCATGATAAATTGCGCCTTCTATTGTATTCTGGCACTGGAGTGATACACAAGCATATAATGTTTTTTTTGTTCTCTGTATTGCTTTAATCCGATGCCCTTAGTGAGATATTATATATCGCTCGTTCAGTCCTGTGGTGGTTTATACAATTCTTGATTTGAAATGGGCATAAATGTGAGATGCTGGTGTGTTAAGATATTATATATCTCTCGTTCAGCCCTATGGTGGTTTATACAATTTCTTGATTTGGCATGGGCATAAATGTGAGATGCTGGTGCGTTGTGTGGGGGGATCAGTGCCCTTTAAGTGTGTTTCAGTTTTGGAATGTCTTGATTCTGGTCTACCTAACATCGGCTTTCCTCCTTCACATAGTTTCACCCACTGTGGTTAGCTGGCTTCCCCAGTTTGTGCCTTCTTGAGCTTTCTTATTGTCCATAGGTGAAGTGGCTGCTTTTTGCATGTTGATGTCAGCTCCTGGGAGAATTTAGAAATGGCAAGAGGGAATTCTTATGTATGGAAAGCATGCTGCTAGTTTTTTTTTTGGCATTTGTCAGAGATATGCTCAATCTTCACACTCTCCTTCCCTCAAACTAGTTTCATAATTTTAAATGGTGTATACTATGCAAAATCATAAGTTTAAGATAAATTTATGTCATTTATGATGTTTGTGAGGTTATTTTGTACCGTAGTTTTGATTGATTACCTCTGCCTGATCGTACATATCGAATATGTGGCCCCTGTATTAGATCATTTTTCTTTCTTTACTCATTTCCTCTCATTTCCCCGATCGTATACATAGGTGGCCACCCCTCAATGCATAGCTTTTGTAGGGCTGTGGATATTACAAGACTATCATCTGCAAGACAGGAATTTAGATTTAGCAATGTTTAGTAATTTCTAGTAATGCCTTTTTCTTGAGATCAGCTTGTTGCGGAAGCTCCTTAGCTTCATTGTTGGGCGTTGCTTTCTTCTTTTGATTTTCACCCTTAGCTGTCTCTGGAGGCTTCTTTTATAGCTCAGAGTGCCCTTGTCTACACTAGACTGTATTTTCTAAGTCCTGTGATTATTCATTTATTGATTGAAGATGATCCTTATTGTTGCTATTGTCTTTCTATGTCGGCTAGGTAGGACGAACTTGTTAAGTATGGCTCACGAATTTGCTTCACATGAATGAGCCCTCAGCATTTTGGATGATCAAAATGTGTCCATATTGATATCTTTTGCTCAATCGATATGGGAGCTAACTGCTGTATAGCTGCAAAGGAGAGGCCTCAGCCATGTGTGACTCCAGTTGAAGTGTCAGCTTACAGGAACGTAAGGCACTCCCCATCATGGAGCTTCCGATGGGACAACCGCACACACATAGAAGACATAATGGAAATCCCCACATTGTTTTCCAACCATAGTAGTGGAAGCATTCGGCCTGAAACAAAGAGTGGTTCCATTGCACCAACCGAAGGCTTTTCTAATGGAGGTAGCCCTTCTGATCTGTTCCACAAGGTCAAGTGGCATAAATCTGACAAGAAGATGGAAACATCTAAGACTGCAAAATCTGATCCTCGAGGTAAATAAATAAGTTGGTGCTATGTCCTATGTGTTATGCTTTGATTCTTTCATGTTATTTGCATTCCCAACCTGATGGCATTTAGCATTGATGTTCTTCATAATCAAATTGGTCAAACTGTATGAACATGATTATCTTTTAGGACAAAAAACGAAGTCCCTATCCACTAATGTGGTCAAAAACCTGCTGATATAGGCGGTGGTTGGGTACGGGTCCGAGGACCGAGGGTAGGGCACTCGCCCTCATCTAGCCGCTGGTAGGGCTCTTCCTTGACGTGGTAGGGATGCTCTGAGGCTTGACTTTAGAAGAATGAGGTAGTCTAGAGACATTGTTTATTCCTTGCTTGATTATGAATGATACGGCTCCTCTCTTTATATAGACGAGGTTAGCCCCTAACAATATAAATACTAACACAATCTAATGCAACTAATCAACTAAAGATAATATTATATCTATACTATCTAAATATAAAGATATGCATATATCTATTCCTAATATAAAGATATGTATCTAATTATTCCTAATATGAAGATATGTATCTAATTATTCCTAATATGAAAATATGCATCTAACCATTTCTAATCCGATCGCTACAGTATACATGGTACTGTTCACATGCTACAGTATATGTGGTATGTTCACGTGCTACAGTAGGCCATAACATTAATCGAGAAACTGACACCATGGATGGTATATTTGTTCCGTTTGTTTTATTTTCAATTTAAACCATCTGTCTAGTAAAGTCATTTATGTGAACTAGAATTTTGATTTAACATGTCATAAGACATGAAAGGTGTTTGTTTTTCTAATTCTAGTATTTTCATCATTTCCCACCTCTTTATCTTTTCCTTGTTTATGCCTGAATTCTTGCACTTCTGCCCTTCTGTTCACATGCACCACTTTTCAACGCTAGATTTTATGCCAAGACTATAGTTTAGTTGTCATTTAATCTGCTTTGTTGATGTATTTATTACATGCCCTATTTTCAATTGAAATAAGTTGACTTGAGTACTTTTTTTCTTGTGGATTAAGCAGCCCTCGTACCTTAATGAAAGAAAAATTAGGAAGTGCTTCCTTGCCAAACTCAGTGCTCTTATGCATGAAAGAAAAATTAGGAAATGTTTCCTTGCCAAACTCAATGCTCTTGTGCTTGTCACTCATATTATGTATTTCTTCTACAACTGAACTTCAAATGTAATTGTAATTCTAAGAGCATATACAAGCCTCAATTTACTTCCAATTTGAAATATAAACCATGAACATAAAAATAACAAGTTGTAGGTCCTCAGGATCTATGGAAATAATTATTTTTGCACATTTGCACATGATTTAGAACTTTCAGACTGGAAAAATGTCTTCCCTTCTTTTGCCTTTACCATGTGAGGAAACACAACCGCTCCATTTTTAAATTCTAAAGTCTAGAACTACTCGTGGATGGAGGATGGTGCTGGTCTATGGTGTACCCTATCATGGTATGATCAGAGAGGCTTGATAGTGTGGAGACTCTTGGCATATTTGGGCAGTGTTGCTGTTGCAATTTTATATTGCCCAAGTTCTACCAGAGTAGTGGAATCATCGTAGTTGCTGTTAGATTCTGCTTCACTTGGGGCAGCTTGTCTCCATTTTTCCTATTTGACATAGTATATTCTCTCTTCTTGGGATAATTGACTACATGCCACTGCAATCGTCTCATTTTTTAAAAATGCCACTGCAATCATGTTGCTTCGAAAAATGCCATTGCACTCGTTTAGCAATTATAAGTGTTGGATGATTACAATGGCACTTTTCAAAACTAAGATGATTGCAGTGGCATTTTTCAAAGTATTGGGATGACGGCACTGGCATTGCAGTGGTATTATTTAAAACCGAGACGATTGCAGTGGCATTTATCAAAAGACCAGGATTGCAGTGGTATTTTTCAAAAGACCGGGATTGCAGTGGCATTTTTCAGAGCTAAGATGATTGCAGTGGCATGAAACGAATTATATTGTCCATACTCGTAGTATATTCTTATTGTCAATACTTGTGCCCAAGTCATCCATGTGTGGAAGTCAGCCCCCAGATCATTTTCCATATGTAATATGTTCAAGCTCTGAGTGTTGCAAAAGCCAATATTTTCAAACCTTGCATTCTGCTGAATGGTTAAAGTGGTAGCCTTCAGTCTGGTGGCTAACATGGCAACCCCTTCAAATGACAAAACCTTATTGATTGTGCATTTTGTTCATAGGATTCTTGAAATAACTTGTGGGCTCTAGCATCAGCTATTCATTGCTGGATGCTTCCTCTGCATCTCTGAATGTGGAGTGATATATACCATGTGCATGTTGTACTAATGGAACTTTACTGGTTTGTAATTTGTCATTTTGTCAGTAAAGGTTTCAATGAACCAGCTGGCTTGGCAGGTCTACAATTTTGTTGCAACATATGCGCTATCTATTACTCAACACATTGACCTGCCTTTAATGAATATTACAGTAATATTACTTCAGTAGATATTTTTAACATGTAAGATAGGATTTATCATCTTCATGTAGAAGACAATAGGCCTCATCTTATGGAAATTCACACCTCACGAGTGATTTGTTGAGCATTTCTTTGCTGATTTCTATTTCCTTTTTTCAGCAGATAGATCCACTGCAAGCAATTCCTCCCCCGAGGTATGCAGTATTAAGCTATATATATCTAAAATTAGCAGCTATTACCTTCTAAGTTCTATGCAACTGTAAGATTGATACAGATTGTTTCTGATAGCTCTATTCTTCGATATCTTGTGTAGGCTAAGCTTTCCAGGAAGTCACTAGACATAGTAAGTGTTGCTTCAGATTCTAAGACATCAATCTCTGTTCCTTCAACACCACCCGTAGTATCCAGAGCAGATCCTTCATCCTCTAGGGGCCACTCTCTGCCAATGGATCCAGATTCAATGAGGAAAGCACATCGATCACCAGGGTATCAACTATATAGACAGGTCTCAGACAGCAAGATTCCATCTCTCAGGTCTCTCAATGAGAGCAGCTCTCCTGAAGGAAGGCCATCGTCCTCCATGCTATCAGTATGCAGCAATGATTTATCTGTAGCAGGATCTCATGGTGAGTCATCTGATGGTTGGTCAATGCGAACATTTTCTGAAATGGTTTCATCGTCCCAAAGAGAGAGATGGTCAGTTGATAGTGAGCTCTTAGGTTCCATTTCCAGCAAAATGACAAGATCAAATGCTTCAAATCCTACTACCCTCTCTCCTGACCAAGAGGTGTGCAAGCTATGTTTAAAGCTATTAAAGGAAAGGTCCACGTGGAATACTCAGGACCTGGCCATTGTCGCTGTTTTATTGTGTGGCCATGTTTACCATGCTGACTGCTTGGATAGCTTAACTGCAGAAGCTGACAAATACGATCCTCCTTGTCCTGTATGCACCCACGGTGAAAAATGTACAGTGAAGCTATTTGGGAAGATGGAATCAAAGACTAAGAACAAGGTACCTAAAAATGTGATAGTCGATATTGATCTAGATGGGAGCTCTAAGCACCAGAAGAAAAGTAAGAGAGAGCCCAGATTAGGCACAAGTTCTAGCATGAAGGGCTCATTTAGTAGGCCATTTTTGAGGAGGCATTTCTCAATGGGCTCTCGACCATCCCGGTCAATTTCAGAGAGCAAGTCAACAAGAAAGAAGGGCTTCTGGGCGAGGCACTGGAGAGAATAGCATAGCTCCCAATCATCAATGAGGTGAGCAGCTTCCCATTTTTATGCCCTGAAATTCAATTCTGGTAGCAGTTTACTAGTTCTGTTCCTTTTCGAGGAGATAACTTCAACTGTTATGGCAAATTTCTCATATCATTTTAATATGATGAGAACAAAGTGTAAAATATTGTTTATCTTGTCCGAGTTTTTTTTTCTAGAAATGCTCTTGAAGGGGAGGTGAACTCCCAAGCAAGCAAGCAAAGCATATGGGTGATGGGTCCTGTAGTCAAGTCAAACTTGTGCAAAGGAAATGGCTATTGAGCGACATCGTATCGAAAGTTTCTCCCAGTCATCATATTCAGGGGCAGGCACTTGGCATGCTATCGCAGGTCTCGGGATAGGAGAATAACGGTTCTTATACTATGCAGCTGAGGGTTATTGCCCCCAGTTGCAGTTTAGTAGCAAGTAATCTAACAGAAAAGGGGATGGCCTTCAGGCCGAAGGTCTAATGCTGGGTTATGGTGAATGGTAGATTATTATATTTGCAGTTGTTTTGTATTATTGGTTATGTTCACCCGTTGTTTGTTTGATCTCATACATCATTTGGAAACTGTCGTCCATAGTTGACAACCTGGGAGATGCTATTTATTGGTAATGCATCACAGAAGGTGCCGATTGTTATGTATGGAATTTTATGTTTACTATTATAAAAGTTTGACTTGGTGGTTGGTCTATTCTTCCTTCTCTCTTCTCAGCCATCTGATTTGATCTGGACCATTCGTCTCTCTCCTCTCTCTCAGGATATAACCGTCCACCCTCTTCACTTTTTCCATCTCCTCGTATATTTTGGCCACCCTTCTCTCTTTGTTGTTTGCTCTTTAATATTTGATGTGTGAAGTTGGTCAGGCAGTAGGTTTTCTCTCATTATTTTGTGACTTCGTTGCAACGCACGGATCTCTAACTATACTACTTAAAAATATGAGTTTGCGGTGGTCCGCTCTCTCCACAACCTTACATTATTGCTTAAAAAAGAGAATTGATGAATAGTAAGTAGGTCTGTGTTCCTCCTAGAAAACCGTGTCGATGTGGGAAGGCGTTCTTTGATTTTGCATTGAGTTTGTCAATAATTGGATTATAGTTATTAGAGATGTGTTATCCATATGGTATTTATTTTTTTCATTGCAATATAAAAGCATACAACTGTTTTCAGAAATATGTGGGTTGTAGCTGTTGGAGCGACCAATCAATCGAATCTATGATGTATATGATGATCATGTATGGCATTGTTGCCATGGTCGTCTAACAGGGAAAGAAAAGAGTTGGTTATTTCATCTCGTCCAGAACAAAATTCCGACAATTCTTAACCTAAAACTCACTGAAGGCCTCAAGTTGGAAGTATCATGCAACAACCGGAGGCAGATGCTCGTTTCTCTGTAATATGATCATACAAACGCCCCCTTGGAATGCACGATTCATTGGGACCAAGGTTTGGTTACCGCCTTTCTCTCTAGTTGGGATACGAACCATATGTAACACCATAATCATCCTCTGGGTCTGTAGTGCTATCATCATTATATACTTTTATCATTTTCAACAACCACTAAAAATTTTAAGCAAACATTAATTTATTTATTTTGCAGCAACTTAACACACATCATACCACTCCGCCTCAAACTATCATAGCATACTAAAAAAGTCTAAACATACTAACAAAAGGTGATACATGAATTATTGTTGGTACATGAAATTATTTATGTGCTACTTCCGTCTGTGCATGATGTCCTCAAGATGATAGTTTCAGACAGAGACGCTAAGTTTGTCTCCAAATTTTAGGAGAACTTGCAGGGCGTTCTAGGCACGAAACTCTAGTTTATACTGCTTTCCACCCACAAATGGATAGACAGTCCGAACGCACCATTCAGACACTGAAGAACATGTTGAAGTCCTGTGTTATGTCCTGGGAGAGTAGCTGGGAGGATTATTTGGCACTCGTAGAGCTTGTCTATAACAACAGTTACCACTCTAGTGTTCGGACAGCGTCATTTGAGGTTTTGTATGGGCAGAAATATAGATCGCCACTTTATTGGGATGCCATGGGGGAGAAGGCTGTACTGAGTCCGGATTGGGTCCAGCAAATAGTGGAACGAGTAACGAAAATTAGATAGAATCTACTAGCCGCGTAAAGTAGACAAAAGAGCTACACAGATGTTAGGAGGCGAGAATTAGAGTTCAAAGTGGGGGATTAGGTGCTCCTGAGAGTATCTTCCACTAAAAGCATCGTGTGATTTGGTACCAAAGAGAAACTTAGCCCAAGGTACATTGGACCATTTCTGATTCTGGCATGAATTGGAAAGCTAGCATATCGCTTGGACCTTCCTAAGTCTATACGAGGAGTGCATAATGTGTTCCATATTTCTATGTTAAGAAAATACTTAAGAAATCCAGGGTATGAGATTGTGTTAGAACTGGTGTCCATTAAGTAAGACTTTACCTTCGAGTCCCGTCCAGTTTAGATTCTGGAGGAATCAAAAAAGGAGTTAAGGACATCATGCACAGGCGGAAGTAGCACATGAATAATTTCATGTACCAACAATTCTTCATGTATCACTTTTTATTAGTATGTTTAGACTCTTTTAATATGCTATGATAGTTTGAGGCAGAGTGGTATGATGTATGTTAAGTTGCTGTAAAATGAATAAATTAATGGTCACATAAAATTATTAGTGGTTGTTGAAAATGGTAAAAGTATGGTAGCACTTTAGACCAGAGGATAGATAGGGTGTTACACCAGAATACGTATTTCTTTCGTCTAAAAAAAGAATACTACGTCTTGCTTGAATTGCTTTGCTGTCTTTGGAGAGACTAGAGAGCTCTCTAGCGTCCTGAAATTCCCTTTACACACGAAACATGTTCTGCGGTTCTTCCTGTCATACATGCTTCGTTTTTAATGCAAATGAAGAAACGGGACATCTAATATTGTAATCATCCACTAGTCCATGTATGAAAAAGGGTGGAGACTATCTTCGCCAATTTACATATGTAGAATGTACTCAAAACAGCAAAATGTAAACACTGCAAGCGGCTAAGCATGGTTTAGGGTTACAAATCTAAACATTTAGTAGTAATTACCACAGCTATTCTTTGCCTTTGCTGTTTTGCTTTTTTTTTTGCCAGGTATTCATCAATCATCATAATAGCTAGCCAGATAGTAAGTCGAGCAAAAAGAAAAATCTTCATATGTACAGCACCGTACAAAAACCGGCGCAGATAGAAGGGGATCAATGTTCTGCACCAAAGAACACATCACGTGTAACGACTCGGTATCTCCGTAAGGCACGCAGCCCAGCCACATTCTCCCTCCATCCGACAGTATAAGACATCATTCTTGAAAAACATCATTCCATAATATAAATCTACTGTGAAGACTAAAGGTGAAGTTATTATAACATTTTCGTTATATACCTCTACTTTAATGCTGAAAAAATAAGTAAGTAGTTATAGTATGTCATTTAATAGAAGTATGTATAGTCCAATGGTATTAATTTTTTCTCTTAAACTTAATGTCTTCTTGATCTGTACATATGGTGGGCTTTAAACTTATATTGTAGGACTGATGAAGTAATCAGTTGCCCATCTACTTCAATGCAATGCAAGCATATAAAGCAGAGGAACTACTGCCAAAGATAAGTGGGAAAATGCTACTGCCAATTCCAAACCACCTACTGGTATTCCGTGTCGTCGAGTGAAACACAAACAGAACTGATTTACATTCCTTGAAGGCACTGATCCTTGAAGGCACTGACCTGTACAGCTAATAGTTAAACATGCTCTGTCCCCTCTCCTATAGGCTGACTGCAGGGGGGTGGCGTCCATGATGCAGTATTACTGCAGCAGCAACTCCAATCATGCAAACTGCAACAAGTATGTTCAGTCCAGCTGCTGAGCAGCCTCTAAATGCCTTTCGGACGCCCCTGAAAAATCCTTGATTGGTGTGGTCTGTGCTTGACTTCCCTGTATCAGACTGCTTGACAGAAGTAGCATCATGTGCATGTTTCTTCTGGTGATCAACATTAGTCATGAGATCACGACGACCACTGTTATCCACAAACTTGATAGTCTGGTTGATAGATTCAGAATTGCTTGTAACCATCCTGTTAATTCCAACCTGAAGTCTAACCCTGCCAGATGATGGTGACATGCTAGTTGCAGGTGTTGTTCCACGATGCCTTCGTACTATAATTCCAGTATCAGCAGCTTCATTTGACAGATTAGGCTCATTATTTTCCTGAGGTAACTGCAGCTCTTCCTTCTGAGCTCCATCCACGATGTTGTTTGGAAGAGTATAAGCATCCATTCCCATCATGTATGTCTGGTTAGCAAAAGCAAGAGCCGCCTGGTCAGCAGGATCCTGGAGTACACCATGATTGAAGTCATCAATACCGGGATACAGTATGTTGTAAATATCTTCTGTCAATAGGTAGTCTGTATCATCTGCCACATTCTGGTTAGGACTAGCATAGTCTAGTTCCACCTTAGGAGACACAGCATCACGGTTCTGTAAATTCTGCAGGGAGAAAAAAGGCAACGAGTGAGTATACTCTGCAACAGTGCAAACAGTGAGGATATTATTATATTCTGAAAGCAGGGACTTCCTGTCAAATGATATAGCATGTCCAGTACAAAAATGAAAAAAAAAACACCCATAATTTGCACAAAGAAATGCCCACAATTTAAAATTAAAAAGGTATTTGTTCAGAAGGAAGAGAATTATATGAAAGCATTGTTATAATCAAAGTTTACTTTCCTGTTTCCCAGTGATAACCGGCCAGCGGGCCAGGTACGGGCAAGGCGGCAATAGCCAGAAATCTCAGATGAGACAGGAACAAGCTGGTAGCAAATAGGCTACTTTAAGGAATTGGCATCAGGGCTACTTACACAATCCAAGTTACAAGTTATAGTGATTCTGGCCGAGTATCAAATTATCATTGCACAGGAATGCATGATTTCAGAGTTTTTTTTATAATAACAACAACAGCAATACTCTCTGCATCAAATAGCAAAAAACCAGCCAGCTTATACCTAGGTACAGCCAAAGGGCACCGCATTACGACTTACCTAGGTCTAGGGGTTTATATAAGTAAATCACCAGTTACAAGTTTATAATTAGTATCAACTGGGAATCGGTGCAGTACCAGGGTCAGAAACTTTGTTATAGTGAAGTATTGTGTATGGTATACACATCTTGACAAAGTTCAGTATGTCTGGAAGAAGTGCTTTATCAAGCATGGCTAACTTTTATCTAACTACTAACCACCAACCAGCACACGAACGTGGAGATCAAATTTGTTATAAGAATGAACACGTTAGCTTGTAACTCTATCCGACAGCTACTTGTCTATATATTAACACATTACAGGAGAACTAGAGCCCCAAAAACTTCATAATGAAATATTGGTTGAATTATTTTAGGTCTGTGAACTACTTTGAGTGACATGAACATACCAATGATTCAGCACTTTGTTCAGCCAGAGACAGGTCAGCAGAAACAGGATCCTGTACAGGGTTATAGGAAGGATCAAACAGTTCTTCTAGCCATGCTTGCAGTTCGTCATCGCCATTTGGAGTTACTGTATCAGCAGGCATAGCTGATATAGCAACATCATTTGGTAATTCAGCACTGGTAACCGATGTAGCAACATGATTTGGTTGTTCAGCACCGATAACTGATGCAACAGCAGCATCTAGTTGTTCAGCACTGACAACTGATGTAGCAGCATCATTTGGTTGTTGTGGATGAGGGTCACTGTTGGCCACCTCAGTATCTTTCTCTGATCTCCAGCCATCTCTTTTAGTAACCCGACAAAGAACAAAGGCATCCTGAAGAACAAAAAAACAACATTAGCATACTGGATCTGAACCTCAGGCAACAAAGCATAGGAGGGGCCCCTTTAACCCCGCAAGCTGTCTGTAGGGTGGCTTGAAGGCACAGTGCACATTTAAGTCTATAACATGTAAATATAAATACTATTTGAAACCTCAACCATTAGTCCAATACCTTCATATCAGGACAGGCTTGACATTCATTCTCATCTATGTAATATTCATGCATAATCCACTCAGTACGTTTTCCAGAGGGAGGCCGACCTTCATGAAAAACTAATGTTTTCTTCGTTCCTATGATCCGGTTGCTCATCTTTATGGTTCGGTCCTTTCCAGTAGATTTCCAAAACCCAGCAATTGTTGCCCTATTTGACCGAGAACCATTAGGGTACTTTCTGTCACGCGAGGCGAAGAAATGCCACTTGTTATCCTGAGTTGGAACATTGCACTTCGCTGTAATATGAAATATCATCAGAGGATTAGATACAATGATGATTTGAACCACATAATACAGAAAACCTAAAATGTGTTAACAAGGGATGCTAAAAAGAAGAAAAGTAACTCATCCATAGAGCTCAATGACAGGTACTGCCGTACTGGACAAAGAAGATACACCATTAGCAATCAACTGCATGAGCTTTATTTGACAAAACCAGTACTACATCATTGATTAAAGAAATAAATTATGTCGCATTCTTCAGTTATTCTTGCCAAATTTGTCTAGCTGTATATGATCCCATCTACAAGAATATTATGATCATGTGACTTTAGAGGACTCGATCCGAAAACAAAAATATAATTATACGGCCATGTTCTTTTGGGCTGCGGCTGATGGTTTTTGGCCCTAGCGCGTATGTTTGTACGAACGAACCGAATGTCGATAAGCTGCTTCGAAAGGCTGTCCCGATAAGTCGCTTTAAAAGGCGATGGAAAAACCATCCCATTTGTTTGTTCAGGATAAGCCATAAGCTCAAAAGAATGAGGGCATGTATCTAGTCCCAATGGATAGCCAAAACTTAACAACAAAATAATTCTCCGCGCTTCTCTATCAATCCAAATGATCAATATGGAAATGTGAGAGATTGCTCAACTTACCAGGTAAATCCCATGGTTCATGCTTGTATATATCCACCTCTGGTATAACATCATATTCAATTTTCTGGCCAACAATTTTCTTTTTCAGATAGTGAGAAATGAGTTCGTGATCTTTTGGATGGAATCCAAATCCTAGTGGTAGGGCCAAGTCACGCAAAGTTTCCATTTAGAAAAAATCTGCGCAAGAATCATAGAACACAAACATGATCAGTACAACAATTCAAAAACTGTATTTAGTCATTAGTACAAAAAATTATTGCCTACAAAGACAAACTACAAATCTTATCAATCTTGCTAGTAAAGCCGAAATTCTTAAGGATTTATTTCCTGACACTAAACCTAATTTACCATGGATCTCTGCACATTACTTCAGCATTAGAACAGGTCAAGATATCTCAGCTCTTCCCTTTTCTTTGTTTTTTTAAGTACGAGTATAATTGTGTTCAGTAACATCCATCAAGCATCTTATGAAAAATAATGACATGACAGCAGGTTTGGAAGAACCAAGTGCATTAATTTCACCCATGGAAGCATTTTCAACATATAGTATGATTAGTATCACAACAATTAAATACCTAAAGTTAGAAGGTACAGACTCAATTTTTGAGAGCTAATATGTACCATTATATATCCCAAATCCGTTTGTAAGGGAGCAAACAAATTAAATATTTCTCTAATGAACAATGTTTTCTGTCCCATATTGACAGATTCCAGGATTGTAATCACTTCATTGTTTTCTGTCCCATATTGACAGATTCCAGGATTGTAATCACTTCATTGTTTTCTGTCCCATATTGACAGATTCCAGGATTGTATCACTTCATTCATTTGTCAGCAAAACAAATGGCGTGAGGAAGATCTAAAGCATGAGAAAATGTATATATCCACCGGAAATTTGACCTTAATACACTTGGGGGGTAACACTTGTTAATAGGGTAACTACGCTGGGAATGAACATAGCGGATAGAAATAAAAGCAGAGTTTGCTCTCTTGGCTGACAAATCGGGAAATTATTCTCATCTGTTTCTTTCCGTTAATCTGTGACATGGCAAGTGTCAGATGCATCGACTGTGAGTTGCAACAATAATCCAGAACCCAGATTAATAAACATTTTACAAATCCGCAGGCTGATCCTACAGATCCACCATTCGAGGGCCAAGGTTCGAGCAGAGCCATCCTGAATACTGATCCTCCCAACTTACGAATGGGGTGGAAGGAACGAAGTAAACCCCATTACTTAATCCGACCACCAATCGACCAATCCATTGGTAGTGCCAGTAACGAGCTCGCATCGAAATCTCCACCATGCGTGACTCGAATCCCCACCTGGTGTGGAGAACCCCCACTAAACAAAGTGAGGCAAGGAATCCCAATCTGGCGCCGCACCAACCGTAACACGAAAATAATCTCTCCGTGCCCCCAAACGCACCAATCCAGACACACCGAGGCCTAAACCACCCACAAGGCGAGACAAAGAACCCTAGTAAAATCGCCGCCGCAGCAGGGAGCCATCTCTACCCACTCAAAACGACCCCTAAATCCACCAGCGCAGTAGCCCACACCCCCACCCCCAAGAACAGAACGGCAAGAGCGGAAGAATCCAACCCCCAAGGAAGCACGCCTCGAAGGAGATACTCGGCAAGAAGGGGGCTCCCTCACCTGTGGGAAGCGGAGCCGCGGAGCGGCCCCAGCCGACCCGGTCGGAGCGGAGCACCAGCAGCAGCAGGAGGAGGAAGCCGGAGAAGCAGGGGTTAATTCGCCATGAAGGAAGGAAGAGGGCGGTGGGGTCGATGCGGATGCGGATGCCGATGCGGATGCGAAACAGCGAGGAAGCCGAGCGCTGCGACGGATCAAATCAACTGGCACCGCGCTAGCTACGTCAACCGAAACAAAAGTAGATAATTTATAGAGATGTTTTTCTGAAAAAAATCAAACACCTTTACATATTTTTCGAGAAAACAATGGCTTTTCTAGAAAAACAGAAGATCCGTACATAATTTTGGGGAAAGCGTTGGTCTTAATCACATAAAAGGGGGCATGTTTGGCAACTACTACGGCTTATGGTTTTTGGCTGAAATTTTTAAATTTTGACTGTTTACGGTACAGATTACGGAGAGATAGATACTCACTTGTGATTTTAGATGGTACAGAAGTTTGGCTTTTAATGTATACATCGTTTAAGTTGTAGACACTATCTTGAAAAAGTAGTCCGTTTGAAAGTTAGTACTCTAGCAAAAGATAAAAATCATGAACCCATATGTAACTTAAAAAACTGGAGGGTGTTTTCGCAAAAAATACCAATGTGAGGTGGCTCCCTAGGGCGCCAACCCGGGGAATAATAGAGAGAGCATATCAATAAGGTTACTTAACGCGAGCGTCCTCTCTTGGTCAGCACTTTCTGCTCGCTCTCTCTCTCCTAGTCGGCACTTCTGCTCGGCCCTCTCTTCTAGTCATCACTTCTACTCGGCCCTCTCTCTCCTAGTCGAAAAATTTTGTTATCTGACTAGTCGATGACATGTGGCATGAAAACACTGTAGCACTAAGGGGAAATGTTTTTTTGCTGTAGCACCGTGGCGCAATCTTTAGGATTTTTCCTCATGCTACAGTGTTATGCAGTGCTTGCTACAATATTACTACAATATTTCATGCCACACGTCAAAATCTGATTGTCTTTTTACATAGGGCCTGTTCGGCAGGCAAGAAATCGGACGGTTTTTGGCTTTTGCTACAGTACCTAACTTTTAAATAGAGTATTTTCTCAAGACGGGGTCTACAAGTTAAATGTAGTACATGTTAAAAGTCCAACATCTATACTAGCTAAAATTGTAAGTGAGTATCGATCGCTCTGTAATCTATACCGTAAACAACCAAAATTTAAAAAAATTAACCAAAAGTCATAAGCCGCAGAAAAAAACAGACCTGACGGAAATATACCTCCGTCGAGGAACTGATTGTCTCGCACGGTCGCATGCCGGGTGCTGCTGGTGGGGGCAGGCCGCCAGCCGCTTGGCCCTTCCTTGTCTTGCCGCCCAAGCTTTGTTTCTTGGGTGGGTGCTGCCGTGCTGGCACTGTGTACGTGGACTTGGCTCACTGCCTGCGACTGTGGGTGGAAGTGCCAGCTCAGCAGCTGGCCGGCTATTCAGGTATGAGGGCTTTGGCACAACCAAGAACTACACGAACGGTTACAGAATAAACTCACTTCCATTTCCTTCACTTGAAAAATTGCTCTACACAAGAGATGAGATACGCCTATCAAGCTAGGCCCCCGTTCAACCGGAGGCAATGCTATTTTTCCCAAGCAGTCAGTCAGTCCAATTGTTCTCGGGCCTCCAAGTCTATACATATCATTAAATTAAAAAAACTCATACCAACTAATACAGCTGTCAATCGCGCATCTAGACACGAGATATATACCGGCTTCCACATGCAAATATTTTCTAGTCAAGGCTATTTTACACGCACATTTTGACTATATGTAAAATTGAATTCGGACCTGACGCAGAAAACGCCTGTTGCGGCATCATTTCTCTTTCTTTGCCCCTTCTTTTTGTTTTTGTTTATGACTAGATACCGTTCTTTTAAGTTACGGCTGATGAATTTTTGTTGTGACTATGAGGTCTGATGAATAATAACGTTTGATAAAAGCCGAAGCTAAAAACCGACTGAAAAGCCGAAAAGAACGGGGCCTAAGCCTTTATGGGTTCCTCTAAACAAACAAATAGGACTTCTTCGACGTCTTTTTGAAACGTCTTATCAGGACAGCCTTCTTGAAGCAGCTTATTGAAATTCGGTTTATTCGCACAAGCACTCGCGCTAGGACCAAAAGCCATCAGTTGTAACCAAAAAGTTATTAGCCCTAACTATAAACCATCCGCCGCAACTAAAAAGAACCCAAACTTTGTGTCTTCGCTCTTCAGCTTCCATCTTTTAGCTTTGGGATATTTGGTTCTTTCATACATATCAATGGGGCCATGCATTTCATCAAGCTGTCTTTTTTTTGCATGCTAATGTCTCTTTCTTGCTTATTTTACTCGTAGAAAGAGAGGGGCATGGCAAGGATGAGGTGGCCGGAATAATAGGGATGGTGCTTGCTAGAGGTGGAAGTTGGGCTGGATCATTTCGTGCCAGCCTGAGGCCTGGCGGCTCGACATGGCCCAAACATGGCCTGGGCACGCCACGTGGCCGGCTAGGCTAGCACGGCACGAACGGCGGGCCGGGTCAGGTTGGAAAATCGGCACGACGAGTGGCCCGGCCCGACGTGGCGTCCGTGCCGTGCTCGGTCGGCCCGGCATGGAGGGCACGATCGGCACGAAGGCATCCGCCTCGCCTCCCGCGAGGCTACCCGCCTCGGCTCGCCGCCTCACCTCCATTGTCTGCACTCCCGAGCGTCCTCGAGCACGGTGGACCGGTCTTGGACAGCCAGAGTTTCTTGCGGGAGCTGTCGATGCCGCAGCCACCATCCTCCTCGTCATTGCCACTTTGTAGGCCCGTGCACTCCCCGTTGGCCACAACTCCCTCACCCCGCGTCTAGTAGTCCATGCTGCCAATGGCAACGACGGCGGACTCCATCATCGGTAGCTTCGCCATTTTGTGCTTGACGGCTGCATGCCGACCAGGGTGGCCAAGCTGATCCAGTACATGGCGGTTGCAGCTGTCGAGCAAGGAGCGTCGGAGCCGACGCTGGTGGACATGCCGAGGTCGTGTCGGTAGGGGCCGAGTAGGGGCCGGGCGCCGCCAAGCAAGGAGTGTCGGCGCAGGGTACTGGTGGACATGCCAAGCAAGGAGAGCTAGAGCGGGCGCCGAGCGGCGATGGCGCGCAATGCCATCGTCTGGCCGTCAAGGACGCCACCGACGAAGAAAGGCAAGACGGAGGCGAGGAGCGAAGAGGGTCCTTCTTGGCTCACCTTGGGCTGCCCAGCTCTGTCTCTGTGTAGTGGACTCATGCCTAGAAAAGATGCTAAACTGGACGCTTACATCACAGACGGTTCATACGAATAACCGTATGTGGTACTTTCACAGACGGTTATTTATATGAACCGTCTGTGATAATACAAGACATCACAGACGGTTCTTATCAAGAACCATCTGTGGATTATCACAGACGGTTTTTGATAAGAACCGTTTGTGATAATGGTAGACATCACAGACAGTTTTTTATTTAAATCGTCTGTGATACTTTATAGACGGTTTACATTAAAAATCGTCTGTGATAATTCATTATCACAGATGGTTTGTATTAAAAACCATCTACGATATGTTTTCCACCTTGTAATCCCCAAAATTTCATAATCGTCCGCCTGAGTCTGAGTAGGATTCAGTTTTGAGACACCTTTAGTAAAACGAGCATAACTTTTGCATACGGTATCCGTTTTCAGCGTTCTTGTACTCGTTGGAAAGCCAACGACGAGCCCGATTCAAAAAATATGGCCTGCCTGCGCTAGTAGCCCTCTAAGACCCTCAAAATCAGTCATCTTTAGCCCCAAATTTGCGTTTGAAGTTTTCAGTTTCTGTTTTTGACAAAAATATTTTATCTTCCCTTCGGAATTTGGATTTCGTCTCAACTGCAAAGTTGTAGATCTCATCGAAACCTTTCAAACGAGTATATATAAGCCATATAACATTTTACTATTTTATCTTTTGAGACTAGTTATTCATATTGTACCGATATATTGTTTTTGTGACGCCATTATCACAGACGGTTTTGTTATGAACCGTCTGTGGTATGTCCTATTATCATAGATGGTTTTTTGTTATGAACTATTTGTGATGTCTCTATTAGGGACGGTTTGTAATCTGAACCATCTGTGATGTCCCGCCACGTCACCGATCCGCGGCATATCCTCGAGGATCCCGATCTCACCCGTCCATTCTCTCCACATCAAACGGCAAGCACCGTTCTCCTCCCCACCTCTCGCCCCTTATTAACCCCCTCTCCCTGCTCGAAGAACCAATACCACCAGTACTACTCCAACTCGTTTGTGCGCGGCAAGGGTGGGAAGGGGTTCGGTAAGGGCGATTGAAATTTCGCTTGAAGCAAGATGAAAAGGAAGAAGGCAATGGCAAATCAGCACTATTCTAAGCCGCCGGTATAAAAGCTCTTGATTTTGCCATAGAAGCTGAAAATGGTACTCGATGCCTTTTTGTTTCTGCTACTTGAAATTTTTCCCGTACCACTTGTTTTAGATTGTAGTTTAATGAAGGATATGTAAGTCTAGCTTGCATTAGCCTAAAATTTCCTGTAGTGTTTCTGAATTTGTCACCGTGAAATTGTAAATGTCCTCTTGTGTATGCAGAGCTATGAGTAACCTACTCGATATCTTATGATGTTGTAATGGTGGATTCTAATCTTAATGGAAATAGAATGTGTTGCTGTATTTGTTACTGTATTTGCTTGTTTTTAGATGATATAGTTAACATTTCCTGAGACAAGCTGAAAATAGAAAAAAATTTAGGTATACAATGAACCATCACAGATGGTTTTGTGGTATAAACCGTCTATGATGGGGAAGTATCACAGACGATTCTATACCAACAGTCTATGATACTCACACATCACAGACTGTTGGTAGCTAGAACCGTCTGTGATAGTGTTCTTCACAGACGGTTCTAGTTATAAACCGTATGTGATGTATTTATCACAGACGGCTCACAAACCGTCTGTGATAACCTCTGATAATCACTGATGCATAAATTCAGACAATTCAAAAAATCGTCTGTGATGATAGTTTTGAACTGTCTGTGATAACCCTTTTTGTAGTAGTGACTAGTGGTGAACTGGTGAATGATGATGAGACATAGAGATAGAACACATCAATGTAGGATGAGATAAGAATGGGAACAGAGAGAGGGGGGTCAAGGAGGCCGAACCCAACTATTACCTTACACAACTATGTGTTCTTGTGTCACTCGTATACAAAAATATCCATGTGACTCATGTCTGGAGAATTGTAGGGAGGACAGTGAGGAAATGGGAATCATGTAGCTCTAACATGTTAGTACCTTACACAGCCGCAGATTGCGCTAGCTGCTAGCTTAACGTTACACTAGAACATACCTTTGTTGGGGACTGGAGAAGACAAGTCATAGACCGAGAGGACAACTGAGTCTCAAAGAGAAAGAGAGGAGGGAGCTTAGTATTTGAGAGAGGTGAGAGCTCAGTCTCTCAAAGATGCAGACAATGGTCAGAAAACAACGTTCGGGAGAAGAACTAAAGAACGGTCAGAAGCAACATTCGGGAGAAGAACTAAAGAACGGTTAGAAGCAACGTTTAGGAGCAACGGTGTTCATTCTAATACCTATAAAATCTACTTGGCTAATCATTTCTTCACCATCATTCACTTTCCTCATTTATTCACCTTTCATCTACTCTTCTCATTTCTTCAACCATCCATCCACTCTCCTCATTTCTTCAACAAGCATCTAATCTCCCTATTTATTCACCATCCACCCAATATGCTACCAAGAAGTCGGAGCACCAAGGAGCTCCTAAGCGGTATGCAGAGGAGTCGTAGCACGAAAAGGGTAGCAGGGCGCCTAGTGTATGCTCCTAACATCGCTTCCTAGTCCTCCTCTGGCTCCAACTCCTGTTGATGCTCGTCGGCTCTCACCAAGCATAGGAGACTAGGCATGGATGACCGTCATATGGACATTGATGAGTAGATACTATATATGCATGTTGTTATAGTTCGTATGTATGCATATTGTTATTGTACTCTTTTTCTTACTCGGAGAACCTCACTCTGGGGTATAAGGTTTTTAACAAGGCAGTAACATTGTATCTTCAAAATATGAAGGAAATTCACTTTTCCCTGAAATATTTATGTCATTACATGCCTATGTTTTTATGCAACTAATTTAATTTTAACTAGTTTTAATGAGATGGGTACGAGAGAAATGAAGATGGCGGCCGCTGCCACCATCGTCACTGCCGCCTTCGTCGTGTATAGTTACTTCGGGTTAGGCTTGGGCTGGCACGGCACGATATCGACATGACAGGTTTTGGGCTCTGGCTAGGCGGGCTAGCATGGCACAGTACAACAGGGTGACTGGACCAAGCCAGTATGACACGACGCGACCCGAAGCATGATAGGCCTGGGCGATGCCAGCACAATGCCCACCTTCGGTGCTTGCTTTCCTTTTCGCTCCTGCTTTATTTTTGGGCCAACCTGAGTCTGGATCGGGCCCACGTGGACTTCTCCTGGGTGGGCACGTTTAGAAGATAATGAACCTTTTAGGCCCAGTAGTACCCCAACTAACTGAATAATTTAGTGAAGGCCCTGTAGACTTGGGAACCGATAATGTGTTATTTCCATTACATACTTTTTTCCCTTCCAAATAAACATATTTCCACCGAATTTTTTTATTACTAACAATTAATATTCTCAAAATTAGAAAATTAGGAAATGTGGGCCAGGAATTACACAAGTAGGAAGAGCTCTGTTAAAAATGGCTGGTTCAAGGCAGAACCCGAAGCGGTCTCTTGATAAAAACCCAAACCACAAACCGAAATGTCCAACTGGCAAAACCTAAATCATTTCCCGTGTGACCTGCCTTCGCTCACCTCGGGTCCTTGTCCATGGTGGCGCTCCTTGTTGCCGCCGCTGCTCTCCTCGGCTCCTTGTTGTGATCTGGTGCGTTTTGGTGTGTGGACATATACATCAACCGAACATAAAGCAGTGGCTTATGGATGAAGGAACCCTAAATCTTAATTACTCCAAAACAATATAATTAACCTAAACAAATAGTAAATTGAGGCTTATTAAGATAATTACAACTCAATGAATTACAAGAATTTACTACTAGAAATTAAGATGGGCATACCCAAGTAAAATAAAAACATTCTTACAATACTTGATTAATTACAAGAATCTCATACAAACAACAAAAACATGAATAAATGCATGGTCGGAGATTGCATTAAAACTAGCATTAAATAGAACCCCCTAGAGCCAACCGAAGCCCTAGCCCACTAGTGAATAAAAAGAACAATTCAAGAGAGAATAAAAATAAATAAAGAAAAATCATCGTCAGAACCCTCCAACTATAAAAAGTCAATTTGAGTGGCGTTCATCGAGGTTCCCAGATCGTCTCGGACCAGTTGGCACCTCTCACCATAAGTGGGCCTTGTCATATGACAGTTAGAAAATCCAATGCCCACATATTTAATGACCTACCTTTCTGTAGAAAATCCAAAGCACAGTGCACAGCCCACCCTTCAGAGTTCAGACCAATAGTCCTTAAGCCAATAATGAACCAAGAGAGAGCCATGGATAAGGTGAGGGCAAATTGGTCATGCACAGGACCGAAGTGAGAGAGAGTTGAGTGCTTTCTCTCTCTTAAGCCAACCTTAGTTTTTTGCTTCACAATGTCCACTCCATTTCCATTCACAACCGAGAGGAGGCCCCAAAGCAAAACCAAAAGACAGCCAACCCCAATTCCTCCCTTACACCACTCCCCCAGCAGAAATAGTCCACAAAAACATATCCATCACCACCGCTGAGCCACACAGAGAGAAGGGGAGGAAGGGAGAACGGAGGAGAGGAGCTAGAAAGGTCGAGAAGAAGAATAGGGACCACAGGTGACATCGTGGGCTGGCCACAACAACAAGGAGACAATAGGGCGATAACCACCACAGTGACAAGAGGAGGCCGGTTGTGTCACCAAGCGCGTGAGGACCACACCATAACTGTCACCACCTTCATTGCTATTTTCAGTCCGACACCAAGTAGGCCCACCTTCCCTCCCCAGACCCTTTCTCTTTCATGCCTCTTTTGGTTCCACAGCATGACACAACACATGACACACACCTCACACACAAGCATAGCCAGCTGAGCAAGGTGGCAAGGAGGAGAAGAGGCCACCAAGCTTCGGCCAAAACAACTACCATGCCACCGGCAGTGAGCCATTAGAAACCGCCGCGCACCCTAGTAAAGGAGGAACATTCCCCACCCTCAACGCAAGCCCCCCTTTAACTAATCCTGACACGGCAGAAACCATAGGCATTTCTAAAACCGTGCATGGTAAAAATTAGAAAGTAGGGTGCAAACAGTAGCTAAATCAAAGAACGACATAACATAAAAGAGGGTAGGAAGAGTAGACCGTCCCAGTAGACGAGAGAGGAGGACATTGAGTCAGAAAAGCTGGCGTAGGGTCAACCGAAGGCATGGTAGAAGAAGAAAAATCTGGTAGTCAACCCTTGGGTGAGTGGAGGAACCGTAGAGGAGGTAGCCGAGCCGAGGCATGGCGTTCGGCCATGGCCGGAGACCAACCCCAGAGCCCACTACACCAATGACCAAACCCGAGCCAAAAACCACGAAGAGGCTAAGGCCCAGAAGTCGAGGGAGGGCCCAAGGAAACTGCTGACAGAGACCGCCAGCGACCTAGCTGATGGCGACGTCACCCAAGACCTGCCCAAGCAACCAAAGAGAGTCAAGGGAGGGCAGAGTTAAACGGGCTTCAGGCAATCATCGAACCTGTTTGATATGGCTGCGGCTTATGGCTTTTAGCTGAAAATTTTGAATTTTAGCTGTTTGCGATAGAGATTATGGAGAGAGATACTCGCTTGCGATTTTGGTTGATACGGTTATTGAGATTTTAATGTGTACTATAATTAATTTGTAGACTCTGTCTTGAGAAAATACTCTGTTTGAAAGTTATGTACTGTAACAAAAGTCAAAAGACGCTTCTAGAAATTGTTAAAAAACAGGCCTAAGCAGTGGCTTATGGAGCTCTTAGTGACTGTGTCACTAGAGAAGGCGAGTGTTTTTGCTGTCACAATCTGTCACTTGTGCGAATTGCGCAACGCTGTGTGATGTGGTGAGCCATTGATAGACCCATCGAGGTCATGTGCAAGTCGTTGTTGCTTCATGCCGCTTGTCCTTAGTCCGAAGGCTAAATGCAATGTATGAACTAGTCAAGACTTCAGAGATCAATCAACTTCCACGTTCCATTGATCCATGTAGAAAATGAAGAAGAGATGTGTGAGCAAGACAAAAATAGAGGAGTGGAAAAGACATTTAGAGATGTTAATTATCATTACTATTATAAAAGAACGAGTTAGTGGTTATACGTCCATTCCCCTTTAACCGCTCTATTCCCTTAACTTATCACCATTCTCCACTTTTCAACCGATCAGAGTAACTCTTTTCTATAGCACGATTCTCTATATATTTAATAAATTCCGTTGCAACGCACAATACGTAACTAGTTTACATTGGTTTTTGACTTTTTCAATCAAACTTTAGAAATAAAAACTAATACGAAAATGTTCTTGGTCAAGGGCTCAAGGCCGACCAAAAAATTGGCATTTGGTGCGCACCAACGCAGTGGACGCGGTTACATAGAGCATTCACACGTTGACGTTGTTCGAAAGTATGTCCACCTATAAGGTTCCGTAGAGCATTCACACGCTGACGTTGTTCGAAAGTGTGTCCACCTATAATAAATAATTGTCGATGTTTTAAAACGATTTATCGAAATAATTTTTTAGAAGCGTTTTATCGGCTTTTGATTTATTCGTACAAATAATCGTACTAGAGTCAAAAGCTATAAATCACAGCCGTAAAGAATGCACCTATAATAATTCCTAGCACATATTCCCTACTTTTAATTTCAAAAATATTAACTATTAGTAATAAAATAATTCAGTATTTCGCAGGTATACTTGAGGTGCATGAATTTCTTGATACGTTTACATGAAACAATTTACGGTGAAGTTCATCAATTTTTTTTCCAAGCAGGCTAAGGCTTTCAACCCGACTCAACAGCTAGTACATGATCCTGTTCTTTTTAGCTTATGATTATTGGATTCTTCGAACAAATAAATAGGATAGCTTTTCTGCCGTTATTTCAAAGTGGCTTATCGGAATAGACTTTTAAAAACGACTTATTGATTTTCGATTCATTCGCATAAATACTCATACTAAGGACACCCGTAAGTCGTAGTCAAAAAAAAATACACCCCATATTACTTTTCTCCAATTCGATTCTTCTAGATTCGAGCTACCTATGACCGTTAATTTCACTGAGACGGTTGCAGTTAGCAAAAGCACACGTACGCGAATGAATTTGCCCCGCGCATATGTTTATTTGTAGGTACATTTAGCTCCTGGCAGCAAGTTTGATTTCCTGAAGTACATCAAGCAGTCTGTCGAGGACAACATCAAAGTCATTGTTGGGATCAGGTGGACGAACAATCAGATTCCCTTATCATGGATCAAATCATTGAATTAATACCAATCGATCTCACAATGCACTCTGTAGGAGCATATATACCACCCTTGCTAACAAAATCATGTGTTGTCCTTTTTATTTGCAGTCCTCCTCTGCGGGCTTCTGCTATGATCTTCCTGCTTCTCAATGTCAGTGGTGAGTTAGCTGAATGATCCTACTACATATGATAAGAAATTAAATACATAGATTTCTTGGACAAAATACTGCATTACTACTCCATGGTTTTGTGCTTCCTACTTAACACTGATGGTATCATTGGTACCTGTTAGATCTCCGTTGATTTTAGGATTGCACACCATGCTCTGGATATCAATCATACTAGATCAAAAAAAAAATAAAAAAAATAAAAAAGGAACTCTAGGTGATGCTTATGCGCTGAGGCCAACACTAATGACTACTGTACCTGCTATTTTTGATCGTGTTCGTGATGGTATCGCCATTTACGCTGTATTGGTCCAGTGTTCGCATTGGTTGATTGACTGCTACTTTTCATATTGAGATGGCTTTAGGTGGATGCAAAGGGTGGTGTAGCGAAGAAATTATTTGACATTGCGTATAGCCGCCGGCTTGCTGCTATCAATGGAAGTTGGCTGGGTGCGTGGGGATTAGAGAAACTGTTGTGGGATGTGCTCGTCTTCAGAAAGGTGTGTGCAATCTTAGGAGGAAAGATTCGCTTTGTAATCTCAGGTGGAGCACCTCTGTCCGGAGATACTCAGAGATTTATCAACATATGCCTTGGGTAAGATTATGTACATCGTCATTTCTTATTGTTAGTGGCGACTCTTTTTGATGGGTATAACAATCAATCATGTTGCTTCTTGCTATGTTATTCCAATTCTTACTAAAGCTTGTTTCCTGTGTTCGGTATCCCAACTGAAAAGCGACGACGACAATAGTTGTTTTGTTTTTAGGTTTTAGAACATGTATCATGATTTTTTTTAATCCATAGCAATGATAATGTGCTCTTTGTCATTACATTGTTCTCTAGGAACCCTTGTGGGTTCTACTGTATTCGATTGTTTCTGATCCATGCTATTTGTGCGGTTGTGTCAATGGCAGGTTCTATGAAAAAGATTTCGGATTTAGATGTTTGATTAGTTGAGTTGTTTAGGTCATTCTGAGTATATATTTGCCTGTATGTTATATTAGAGGTAGGTCATATAGACAAGTAGAAATAAACTTTTATTCCTTTGAGCAAATATATATAATTACAACATAATATTTATTCTTAAGTGTTTTTTTAAGTACGGACACATGACTAGTAAAAAAAAAAAAAATCAGCGACACTTGGACGGCCATGTGCTCGTCAATCGTCATCGTAAGAACCAACCGAACTAGCCAACTCCCTAGCCAGCTTGTAGCGGCAGGCGGCGCCCCGTCCAACCCCCAAAAGGCCAAAAACCACCGAAGCCGAATCCGCCCCGCCGCCGCGGTGCTCGGTGCTCTCGCGCGCCACCCTCCCGCGCGGCGCAACCATTTAAACCTCCCCTGCCCACCACCGTCCGTCGCCAGCGCCGCTTCTCCTCCCCCAATGCTCCCCACCGCCTCCACCATCCCAACCACCTCGCCCCTCCGCCCCACCTCCCCAAACCCTAGCCCCCACCACCTCCGCTCCCGCTTCCTCCCCGCCACCGCCTCGGTCTCCTCCTCCGCGGCGGCAGCAGTCCGGACGTGCGGGGTAGCAGGCCGCCGGATGGGCTCGGTTCGGGTCTCGGTCTCCGAGGCGGGCGGCTGGGAGGTGGCGGCGGATAAGGAGGGGGTGGAGATGGAGCGACTGGTGGAGGTGGCGCAGAGCGCGGCGGACGCGGCTGGTGAGGTGCTCAGTAAGTACTTCCGGCAGCGCGTCGAGATCATCGACAAGGAGGACCACAGTTCGTTCTCTCATTCTCTCTACTTGTAGGCACTTGTATTTTCGGTTGTTTCTTCGCCGGGACGTTACTAGATTACAACCACCTTGTTATTTGCTCCTTGTAGGCTATAAAGCTTTTATCTTGAGTGGTTCATGCGAATTTCTAGTCAACCTGGCTTTAGTTTAGGGTGTTGATGTAGCTCTGTTGCAGCGTAAGATTGCATTGCAGTGGTCACTTCTGGTGGATACTCTCTTTCAATTTCCACGGGATTTTGAAGGGTATAGTAGTTATGTGTTGATTGGTAGAGAGATAATAGTTTGCTCTCTTCATTCCTTTTGTTTGGTTTGATTGCTGTTTGTTTATTATTGAATTCGAAGATTAAATTTATCTGTTTGGTGGTTTTGTTCTACTGTCTAATGTTAGTTTGGTTGAAATAGCACATCAGCCTGTACGCAAAAGATTAGGTCGTACTTTGGGGGTGTTGTGATTTGTTGTAATGGTTTTTTTACCTCGTCCTGCAATAGGACTTCCGTAAATAATTTCCAACAGAAAAGAGAAGATATACTTGTGGAGGAAATTTGGATGTAGTTGTAAATTATTTAAGTTAGAGAACAGTGGACGTCGAAATGTATTTATTACTCAAGTCAATAGGTGGGATCTTGATCAGAGGCTTCATATTTTGTGCTCCTGGCTTGAATGAATAGTTCAAGGATTCTAAATGCTTTCTGATTACCTTCAAGTCCAGAGAGCCATTGGGGCTTGTTTGGCAAACAGAGTACAAACTTTGTCTGATCAAAGTATATTCATCGTTGCACCGGAGTTGTGCTCTAATGCAGCTAATACAACACAAGGTTAACACGGCGCTCTGGCAAGTCGCAGCAAGGCCGGGGCGCCTGGACGTCTAGTCGACTAAGCGCTCGCCATGGCGACAGTTAAACGATAGTAGTTAGACGACAAATAATACCTTATATGACCGAAAATTAAATAACCATGTAACATAATAGCACAAATTATCTAAATAACCATGTCTCAGGAGGTCCAAATAAAAAGAAATCCATTAAGGGAGGGGTCTGTTCGTAATTTTCAGGAATTCTAAGGACTTAATCACAAAAACAAAAGCCTACTTAACCCTAGCCACCACTCGACTCCTTTCCTACTCTCTCTCCCATCTCCTCCCGCCTCTCTCCCCTTCCCTCCTCGCCTCCTCCTCGCCCGGCGCCTCCCCGCCGCCTCCTCCCACCTCCTGCCTCTAGCTCTCGGCCGCCAGCTCGCCTCCGGCCTCCCTCTGCCGTGCATCCGGCCTCCCTGTTGCGTCGGCGGTGGGAGCAAGCTGGAGTGAGAAGTTGGCGGCAAAAGCCGGCTGGAGATCGGTGCCGGTGGATGGAGCAGGCCGAAGATCGGCGCCGGCGGAGGGAGCAGGCTAGGTGAACAGCCTTGGCATCCCCCTCTGGCCGCCAAGACGACTTGGTGGCGCCTAGGCGACGCCGTGACAACCATTACAACATATGGTTGGGTGGATACTTTTGTACATGCACCTTTAATTATGCAACTTCCTCCCTAAATAACACATTCGGTGCCATTGTGTCACGTTCCTTTGTCAACCTCTATAGTCTCCTGAGTTGGAGGGTATTGGTAGATTGGGAATTATGTTTCATTGCTTGCCTCTTTGGTAAGTCATCGTTACATTTATATATCTTCATTCACTCACTGACTATCTTGTCCCACATACATTGCACATTGCCCCATTACAATTTACAACCAGGATTCACAACACTTGCCTTGGTCCATTTGGCCCAATCCAGCCTATCAATTTAATTTGATCCACTTGTTCGGACTCCAGTCCATTTTCCACCTAACCCAGGTGCCTTCACGTTCACAGCTCCTGCCGTTCTGCGGCACCTGTGCTGTGTGCTCCCCAACTTGCCAGTGACACATTGCTAATAATCATGCATTCATGGCGCATATCTTTGTAGGCCACACTATCCACGTATGTAACACGGGACAAACCATTTCATTTTTCATTCTTCTACCTTCATGTCTAGCACTAATGACATGTATTACAACATTTGCTCAACATGATTAGGAGGTCCGCACAGAAAGGATTGAGTACCTCATGCAGCAGGTATCTTTCATGCATTAACGTAATTCCTTGGAAATTGGTGCTATTACCATAGTGCATCCATGCTTCGTAAGGTAGTGTGGTTAGTGGTGAAGCTGTGTGTAGTTGCAAATCAAGCTCTCAGTTTGCTTTCAAACTTGTTCTATTTACCTTTTTAGAAAGCATTGAATTGTTTCGTTTGGTCAAATGTAACAGCATTCTAAGTCTGGCTAACTTTAGGATGTCTTACAACCAACTGTCCCTGTGGAGTTATTGGATAAATTTGATGAATACTTATTGGAGTTGTTATACTAAATTTACTGAAGAGCTGAATGTTGGGGTTGTTTTGGGGCTTTGAACTGGATTTACTGAATTTTGTCCAGGCCCCGTTACGATTGCAGATAGAGAAGCAGAAGAAGCAATGGTGTCAGTCATACTGAAGAGCTTCCCAACTCATGCTATGTAGATTGCTTTGCTTGTTTTTACGATTTTTTGGTTCACTTTTGATGTACCTACAACACTGATAAATAATGCAATCTTTACTGGGTTCATCCAGTTTTGGCGAGGAGAACGGTTGGAGATGTGTGGAGAAGTCTTCTGATTATGTTTGGGTTTTGGACCCCATAGATGGAACAAAAAGCTTCATTACTGGTATTGAACCTTAATCAATGTATGGGTAGGACTATTTGGATTTTGGAACTAAACTAACTATGATGGCTGCTAATTCATTGTTTGTAGGGAAGCCTCTGTTTGGTACGCTTATTGCACTTCTGCACAATGGGAAGGCGGTATGCTCAAATTCTCTTGCTCATATCCTGCTGTCTTTGTTTTCCTTGTATTCCTTCATTTTTGTTTGCCACTACATGAACAAAAATGTAATGAATATTGTTCTGTTGTATAAAGCTACATGTACTCAGTGATTTAGCCTGATTCTATTGATAATGTCAACAATGAACTGCCTTTACATGATACTTTGATGCAACTTCAAAAGCATTAGTTATTTTAATTACAGTAAATCATATTCATATTAATTCTCTTTCTGGACATGTTGTCTAAGTATGGTATGTATGTTTGATACGGTGATACCTCCTTGTCATTAGTTAGCCTTGAGATTTGTTCTTCCTTTCTTTAGGTTATTGGCATTATTGATCAGCCAATATTGAGAGAAAGATGGGTTGGCGTGGATGGGAAGAAAACAACCTTAAATGGACAAGAAATATCTGTTCGCCCTTGCAATGTACTGGCGCAAGCTTACTTGTATGTATATTATGTTTTAGAAATTAGAATTTAGGCATCATACATGACATTACATTCTTGAATTATGCCTTCCTGTGTATAATAATCAATGTTGTGCATGTGTCAGATATACAACAAGTCCACATCTCTTTGAAGGAGATGCTGAAGATGCATTTGTTCGTGTACGAAATAAGGTATGGACCACTGAATTGCTACTATATCTATGGTTAACTAAACTTGCTACAACCACCAACTTTACATGTTTGCTATTTTACTCATTTCTTATGCAAGGTGAAAGTCCCACTGTATGGTTGTGATTGCTATGCTTATGCTCTCCTGGCTTCTGGTTTTGTGGATCTTGTTGTTGAATCCGGGTTGAAGGTATATAAACTCTTATCATGGATGTGCATTTCATTATTTGGGAAATGATGTTTGCTTTATTTTAGTAGTGCTTGAAATGAACCGAAATCAAGCAAGCTGAGTCAGTTTTGAGCTCGAGTTGATTTGTGTTTAAGTTGGGTTCATTTTGTCAGTGTCTTGCTTTAACCAGCTTAACAGCAGTATTCAATTTATCATCCTTTTGAATTCATTGGATCAATGAAAGTTATTTACTGTGAGAATTCATTCTGTTCTGCAGCCATACGATTTTCTCTCGTTGGTACCGGTGATTGAAGGAGCTGGAGGGTCCATAACCGATTGGAAAGGGGACAAGCTCCATTGGCCTGTCTCTCCGAAATCACGGCCTACAAGTATAACTTTCAGTCTTGTAATTAAGATTCATGTATTTTATTTCCAAATTCTTTCTATTTTGCACCACTCCCACTCCGGAAACTGCACCGCCATGAACATCAATCTTATTTTCGTTGAGAGAACTGATCTGTATGCCAAAATGCATTATGATGAAAACTAGCAATGGTGGCCTTTGCTGATTTTGATTAGCAAAAAAAAAAAAAATCTTCTGATACTGAACGTTTTCTAATTTTGCAGGTTTCAACGTCGTGGCAGCTGGAGATGCCCGTGTCCATAAACAGGCCCTGGACGCGCTGCAGTGGCGCTAGTCTGCAACAGAGGCGGCTCCTGTTCCCCCCTTTAGAAAACTGCAACTGTTATTCATGTGTCCAATAAACTTGGTTCGTGTGCCCAGGCGGTAAGCGAGTTGTTCACATTGCACTCTGACACACTAATAATCCATGCCATGTGTGATTCAGCAACGATGAATGATGTGCTCCAACCGATGATCCCGTGAGCGAATAAGCGATGTGCGATTCTGGCGTATGAGCAGTGTCTCATACTCATTCTCACAAAAAAAGAGAATGAGCTAAGTCTCATTTAAAAAAAATATGAGAAAAGTCTCGCCGTTTGCTGCTTGTCTCTAGAGCGTTAACGAAATAGGAATTGTTCATAAATTTGGCAATGCAGTTTTTTTTTATAAAAAAAATTGACTCTCTTACTGTGTTCGGTAGATATATTGGCATGTACGTGTGGAGTTCCCTTAGCTCGCCAGCCGCACAGCGATTGCATTAGTGCTAATTATGCTTAATTAGCGCTAATTGTGAAATATGCTAGCTAATCAGTGCTAATCGTGATTAATTAACGCTAATTATTTACACCGAGTACCTGCTGCTCGGCTGGCAAGCCACCGTTGCTCTTCTACCTCGGCCTTGGCGGACGCCGCCGTAAAAACCACATTTTTTGGAGAAAAAAATGGCACCGTGCCACATGTGAGAACAGTTCACGAAACAGAGAAGCCAAGCGTGTCCATTCCCAACCCCAACAACGACGGTTCCAGGAATCGCCTCAAAGCCGGCGGCGCCGACGGCCGCGCAGCCGAAGCCACGGCACATGTTCGCGCTCGGCATCGGTTGGCCGCTACGTCTCCGAGCGCCTCCTCGCGCAGGGATGGTGAGTCAGCCGGTCGTCGCTTCCAACCCCCACCACCCCTCCCTTCCTCCTCCGTTCCACCTCTTCTCGTCGAGCGGCATCGATGCGAACCGAAACCACCCGCTTCATCTCCAGTTTCCAACTCCCACATCCGTGGTGGACTTACCTGTTACCTCCCACCGTGATCGACGCTGCTGTTGCCATCTGGTCCCCCCCGAGGCCTGATATTGCGCAGGGTGAATGGTGCAGGTAGGTGTTTGGGACGTGCACCGGTGCTGCCAAGAAGATGGAGCTCGAGATGCTGGGCGTGGATGCTTCCGTCTTCGATGCCAGAAGAAGCAGGTGCGGGTTCTTCCTGGTGTTCTTGTTCCTGTTCCTTAAAGCATTGCTGCACAATATACTAGTTGCCAAGCTTCAGCCCTGAGAGATGAGACCCGTTTGGGTTTCTGCTAGACATTCATGTGTGCTTACCAAGATATTGATGGGTCATCTGCCAAAAGCATAGATGATAAGATGAATTTGATGTACTAGGCAACTAGCTACTTAACTAGAGTGGAGATACTCTAAATTGCTAACAAGCTGCTCAACCCACCACCAGCAACAAGTAGCCAAGTAGCAATCCCACTGCGTGCAAAGAACATAGGGGCAAAATCCCGTAGCATCGCTTTGTGAAATAGCAACCAGCGAAACCTGCATATGTTTTTCTTTAAACATAAACTTTGTTTTTGTAAAATTGCTACTCAAATTCCCTAAGGATATGAGCCAAAGCGTTTGCTAAGAACTGCGGCAAGGTCCACCTTTTTGTAACTAATTGCTTGCACTAAACATCCTTTTATATAATGCAAATACTTTAGACATATCAGATTGGCTAATTATTCAGGGAAGGTCATTTACATACCATCAAACTTTTGTATTAGACTCCATTTTCTTGTAAATTTCATTATGATGCTTGTGTGCCGATGTCTACCAGCTCTCGTTGTTGTTGCCCTATGCACTCGCTCCTGTGTGTGGATGCTGGTGATTCTTGTGTTCCTATATATGAATGTTTGTGTTTTTAAATGAGTCTTATCTGATTACTGATGACTATGTCAATTCCAGTATGGCAAATCTTCATGCTTTGCAAGATGCAACTCATTTGCTCATCTCCATTCCACCCATTCCTGGAATTGGTGATCCTGTAAGTTGTCAATTATTCATTGCTCAAGTCAGTTCGATTAAATGTACTTGTATAAGCTTATTCTTGTAATTAGATGAACTTGTACTTTTGTAACATTCAATTGTAGGACTTTATTCTTTTGGAAATCTTGATATTGTAATTTGGTACATTGGACTTGTGGCATTTATAATTAAATGTGTGTGATATTCATTCTTGTAATAAGTTTTTATGTAATCGGACTTTTGTATAATGAAACTTCATTTATTGCAATTCCTGCATTGGATGATTAAATGTTAATTCTCACATTCATGTATTAATCACTTATTAATGATGTGATTTTGGTTAAATAGTTTTGAAGGTTATCACAACTATACAGGACGGGGAGATGTCAAAAGGATCACACAATTTTTTTACATGCATATACCTACAATTAAATTATCATAAAAAGACAACTCTAGTTCAAATTTTACTTCGAACTTGTTTGATTAGTTAGTAAACAAGTTAAACATGACATCTGAAAAATTACAAAAATTTTCGTGTACGATACCTACAAAAAATACCTATTTTAGATCATAGTGACCAGGCACCATAGTGTGCATAACGTACGCCCACATATATGTAGTGTGTATAGAGAGAGCATACACATGCGATTAAGCCAATTAATTAAGCCGGCATTACGGAATCTTCAGCTTAATGCTGTGTTTTTTTTTCAGATATTTTTTGTATAATGTTTTAAAGCTTGAATACACTGCTTGCTAATAAGGACTAGTACTAACTACTAAGCTGCATGTGGCATTGCATTGCGGGCACCAGCGCGGCACAGCAAGTCAATCCGTAATAAGGCAACCTCATCATTGGCGATTAACTTAGGAGTTAGGACCGTGCATCTTATTAACCGCGTGCGCGCACTGCTTGTCACAGAGATGCCCGAGCTCACGCGCCGCTCACAATCCGTCCCAGATTCGGAATCGGAGTGCCCTCGATCACCGACTCCTCGACGGATCGGAGTCGGACCGAAGAAACCGACCTGACCCCTAGGCTGTTGTCTAGCTCGTCTCTGCGGCGCGAATTCGGAATCGGAGGACGGATCGGAGTCGGACAACGTTTCCGCTCTAATATACCGCGCCACCGGCCGGCCTATATCTTGTCCCAAGTCGTAGCAAATCTTGTCCCAAGTCGAATACACGTACGTAACATTGAGCCGGCAATTGGACTACATCGATCCGGATATCGAGGCAGTGATCTCGACTTCTCGATGGACATGGCGCCGTCGCGGCGCCCCGAGGGAGACTACGCGCTGCTGGCGAGGCGGCAGCTTCAGGTGGAGGACCTGTCGCAGACGTGCCGGAGGGACCGCTTCTGCATCAGGTGCTTCCACGCCTTCTGTTCCCACTGCTGCCGCTGGCACCACTCGAACTGGCCGTTCCACAGCGTCATCCCGGTCGACGTGGACGCCGCCGGCCGTCCCACCTTCTCCAGGCACTACCCCAAGAGGGGGTCCCAGATGAGCGACTTCACCGCCGGCCTCATCTCCGCGGAGGACTACGCCACGCAGCACCGCAGGGACGCCTTCTGCATCTTCTGCAAGGTCGCCTTCTGCGCGAGCGCCTGCCCGCACCACCACCACGAGTGCGGCCCCGACGCCGTGCTGCGCATCGAGGAGCGCGGCGGCCGGCACTGCGTCCGGTGCACGGGCTCCGAGTGGTGGTTCCCCTACATGGAGAGCATCCTGGACGACCCGGTGGGCGAGGACGAGGACGAGCACGGGCGGTACCAGATGCTGCTGCCGGTGCTGCGGGGGACGCCAGGCAGCTGCGTGCGGTGCGGCGGACAGGTTCCGCACCCCCTCTCGTCGCACTGCTCCGCGCGCTGCGCCAAGGACCACCACCGGGAGGTTGCACAGCGGAGGGAGCGCCGGGAGGCCAGGCGCGCCGCGCGGGAGCTCGCCAACCTGCAAATCGATCAGTAAATTCGCCGCCATCAGCTTGCTTCGTTGGTTTTGCTCGGCCTGTGTGTAGTTGCAAATCAAGCTCTCAGTTTGCTTTCAAACTTGTCCTATTTACCTTTTTAGAAAGCATTGAATTGTTTCGTTTGGTCAAATGTAACAACATTCTAAGTCTGGCTAACTTTAGGATGTCTTACAACCAACTATCCCTGTGGAGTTATTGGATAAATTTGATGAATACTTATTGGAGTTATTATACTAAATTTACTGAAGAGCTGAATGTTGGGGTTGTTTTGGGGCTTTGAACTGGATTTACTGAATTTTGTCCAGGCCCCGTTACGATTGCAGATAGAGAAGCAGAAGAAGCAATGGTGTCAGTCATACTGAAGAGCTTCCCAACTCATGCCATGTGTAATTCACATTGCACTCTGACACACTAATAATCCATGCCATGTGTAATTCAGCAACGATGAATGATGTGCTCCAACCGATGATCCCGTGAGCGAATAAGCGATGTGCGATTCTGGCGTATGAGCAGTGTCTCATACTCATTCTCACAAAAAAAGAGAATGAGCTAAGTCTCACTTAAAAAAAATATGAGAAAAGTCTCGCCGTTTGCTGCTTGTCTCTAGAGCGTTAACGAAATAGGAATTGTTCATAAATTTGGCAATGCAGTTTTTTTTTATAAAAAAAAATTGACTCTCTTACTGTGTTCGGTTGATATATTGGCATGTACGTGTGGAGTTCCCTTAGCTCGCCAGCCGCACAGCGATTGCATTAGTGCTAATTATGCTTAATTAGCGCTAATTGTGAAATATGCTAGCTAATCAGTGCTAATCGTGATTAATTAACGCTAATTATTTACACCGAGTACCTGCTGCTCGGCTGGCAAGCCACCGTTGCTCTTCTACCTCGGCCTTGGCGGACGCCGCCGTAAAAACCACATTTTTTGGAGAAAAAAATGGCACCGTGCCACATGTGAGAACAGTTCACGAAACAGAGAAGCCAAGCGTGTCCATTCCCAACCCCAACAACGACGGTTCCAGGAATCGCCTCAAAGCCGGCGGCGCCGACGGCCGCGCAGCCGAAGCCACGGCACATGTTCGCGCTCGGCATCGGTTGGCCGCTACGTCTCCGAGCGCCTCCTCGCGCAGGGATGGTGAGTCAGCCGGTCGTCGCTTCCAACCCCCACCACCCCTCCCTTCCTCCTCCGTTCCACCTCTTCTCGTCGAGCGGCATCGATGCGAACCGAAACCACCCCGCTTCATCTCCAGTTTCCAACTCCCACATCCGTGGTGGACTTACCTGTTACCTCCCACCGTGATCGACGCTGCTGTTGCCATCTGGTCCCCCCCGAGGCCTGATATTGCGCAGGGTGAATGGTGCAGGTAGGTGTTTGGGACGTGCACCGGTGCTGCCAAGAAGATGGAGCTCGAGATGCTGGGCGTGGATGCTTCCGTCTTCGATGCCAGAAGAAGCAGGTGCGGGTTCTTCCTGGTGTTCTTGTTCCTGTTCCTTAAAGCATTGCTGCACAATATACTAGTTGCCAAGCTTCAGCCCTGAGAGATGAGACCCGTTTGGGTCTCTGCTAGACATTCATGTGTGCTTACCAAGATATTGATGGGTCATCTGCCAAAAGCATAGATGATAAGATGAATTTGATGTACTAGGCTACTAGCTACTTAACTAGAGTGCAGATACTCTAAATTGCTAACAAGCTGCTCAACCCACCACCAGCAACAAGTAGCCAAGTAGCAATCCCACTGCGTGCAAAGAACATAGGGGCAAAATCCCGTAGCATCGCTTTGTGAAATAGCAACCAGCGAAACCTGCATATGTTTTTCTTTAAACATAAACTTTGTTTTTGTAAAATTGCTATTCAAATTCCCTAAGGATATGAGCCAAACCGTTTGCTACGAACTGCGGCAAGGTCCACCTTTTTGTAACTAATTGCTTGCACTAAACATCCTTTTATATAATGCAAATACTTTAGACATATCAGATTGGCTAATTATTCAGGGAAGGTCATTTACATACCATCAAACTTTTGTATTAGACTCCATTTTCTTGTAAATTTCATTATGATGCTTGTGTGCCGATGTCTACCAGCTCTCGTTGTTGTTGCCCTATGCACTCGCTCCTGTGCGTGGATGCTGGTGATTCTTGTGTTCCTATATATGAATATTTATGTTTTTGAATGAGTCTTATCTGATTACTGATGACTATGTCAATTCCAGTATGGCAAATCTTCATGCTTTGCAAGATGCAACTCATTTGCTCATCTCCATTCCACCCATTCCTGGAATTGGTGATCCTGTAAGTTGTCAATTATTCATTGCTCAAGTCAGTTCGATTCATTCCTGTAAGAACGCTGATTGATGGTAATCTTCAGTGGTTATATTGCCGTACTTCAAAAAGTTCACATATTTTATGTACCTCTAGTATGAACTGCTGTTCTGAGAGACCATGTGGAGGTCATCCCGTTGTGTATGATGAGTAATTGACATTGTTTCCAAAAGTCGAGTTTGAGTCGGTCTGTTCGGACCCTGACGTTGTGAGGTGTAACGGGCTCGGTCGGACTTGGTCAAACCTGGTCAACATATTTAGGATGCATATTCTGTTAATATGACAGGTTTGGATTTAATTATGCTTACATGTATCGAGCGGTGCTATTTGACGTGTTTCCTGTCTGTGTGACTGCAGGACAGCGAGGCGGAGTCGTGGCGAGACACGGTGGACCGGACTAGGCGCAGGTGGCGCTGAGGTCAGAACGGTCATGAGGTGTCGAAGACGACGTGGACTCGACGTGTTGCGGAGCGTGCGAGGCAAGGAGCGCGGAAGCTTCCCGGAAGGTGCAGGAGGGACGAAACGGGAATTTCGCAAGGCTGCACAAGCGGAAGACAGCTCCGTTAGGGTTTAGCCGGCGTAACGGGTTGGAGACCCGTTAGCCAAGGGCTATAAATAGAGGTGAGGGGCTGCATACCCCTTAGGACACTTGAGAGCTTATTCATATCTTTGTGTGTTGTGTTCCTCCCAAGAAGCTTGTGAGGCTCTTGGTGTTCTTGAGGATTGAGAGGGAAAGAATGATTTGAAAATCTTGTAATCACTACTATTTCTTCGTGTTCTAATGTTCATGCGTATCGGGACTCCTTGTATTCCTTGCTCTCCATGATTCTATTTGAGTTCCCTTGCTTGCAAGCTATTCTGGATATTTGTTTTGTGGAGAACAAGTATTTGGGTTTTTCTCTCCTCTCGGCTGGCACTCAGTTTTCATCTCTCCTCTAGCTATGCAATAGATCATTGGTCCAGTTCTTTACTCTTGCCATCAGGTCTGCATTTTCTGCTCTTTTTCTGCTAAGTTTTGTGTTGAAATTTGCTGCTTTCAGCTTCTGCCGTTTGTTCTTCAGCTGAAATGCTCTACAGTTTGTAGTCTTCTGTTTCTAAGGACAATCCCTTGTTTAGTTTAAGGTCCTGATCTTTTGTCCTAAGAAGAACAGCAACCGATTGGTCATCGCTTCTTGTTTCTCTTCTTTATCAGTTTTTACTGTTCACTCTGGTTTCATTCGAGATTACTGTTCACTCAAGCTTTTAGTCGGTCAAGATTTCTGCGCTGGTTGATGCTCTTCCCAGCTGCTTTCTGATTTCCATTGGTTTTGCCTGTGCCAAAGTCTGCTTCGTTATCTCTCTGCTCTCTGAAAAACAAAAGATGAACCCGCCTCAGGTTACCTGTCTTGCCGCCAGGTTCTTTTCAGAAACCACATGCAGTATTTGATCTTTGTGTCTTTGTCCTCTGAATGCTTTTCATTCCTTTCTTTTCCTGTCTTGCCGCAGGACTCACAATTCTGTTGTTTGGTTTTTGTCTCTGCCGCTAGCTAGAAGGTGGACAACAAGTTTGTGCTTCTTTCTTTTTTTCTGCTGATCTTTGACGATTTTGCATGCAGAAAAACGACAATACTTTCAGCTGAAATTTTTACTGATTACTCTCTGATTTATGCTGAATTTTTTAGTATAGCATGCGTTCAAGTTTTCAGCAGAATTAATTTTCTGTGAGTAGCCTCATACTGCATTTGTCTGAAATATCAGTGTACGATTTCTTGGGGGCGATTTTTAAAAGAAAGCGACATTCACCCCCCTCTGTCGCCATTTCGGTCCTACATGTTCTTTGTTTGTAGCATAATCTTTTATGTTAGTTTTGGTGTGAAATTGATTGCTAACTTTCAAATTTTGCCAATGCACCGAATTATTAACATGAAGTAGTCACATGAACTAGTATTGATGTTTTACACTTAAGTATTCCATTATGCTATGAATATAGCTAAGAGCTGCAACTTGTTACAGATTGCTGCTTCCTTACTTTTCTTGTGACTACTTCAAGCTGCAACTTGTTACAGATAGCTGCTTCCTTACTTTCCTTCTGCAGTTACTGTAAAATTCACCATGCCGATATTACATTAGCCAGTTACTATGTAACAGGTCGATATTACATGCAGTCATACAGTGAGTCCAAAGAGTGAATCTGCCAAATTAAGATATGCTGCCGAAAAAGGATGGTTGAATCTTATAGATCAGCTGGATCTGTCAGCCTTTATATTTCATTTGGGTGGGATATATGGGCATGGAAGAAGGTTTCAGCCTTCTAATACTTCAACCCATTTTACTATTTTGATTTCTAATCAAATAATTAAGTTGAATCCAGAAACGCAAGGTTTGGCAACTGACGTTCTGATTACTACTACTATGTGAAACTTTCTGAAAAAAATGAAAGATTTACAACACTTTTATCATGATCAATTTCTACTTTATGAAAGAAATGACCAAACAAAGTAATGGACGAAGGACGAGAAAATTTATTTATTGGAGAAGTCGCCGTCGCCTGATACTTGTTTTCTCAAAGCACCAGTATGGTAACTCATCTTCTATCCCTATTGCAATGATCATTGTTGATTACTGCAGTGCTCCGGACACCATAGCTAAGAGCAAATCTTTGTCACAAGGACAGAAATTGAGGGAGTCCAAGCAGTACACTGCACAAATACATGTGGCCGACATCTATCAGGCTATATGAATACATGTGGCTGACATCTATCAGGCTATCCTGGTTAGCATGAACATCGGATGTGCAAGGTTTCTGTTTTCTCATGCCTGCGCAACTACTTCAGTTCTTTGCAATTGCTTCAGCCTTCAAGCATATTTTCAAATTCCATTTCAATCTGTGTTACATTGCATGGTTCAACTGTGAGACTGCACCACCAAGAAATTTCACTTTGATTGCATCTCTGTTTGTTTTGATCTAGAGAGCAGCTTTTTTAGTCTCTTTTCCCCAAACTAGCTATATTCATGCAATATTTGGTTTTATGTTTGCGTATTAACAAACATAAACCTAAAGTTAGTATTTGGATTCTTTGTCACAATTTATGAACTATTTTTTGTGAGACACACTGAGATTGGAGAAACCTTTGGAAGCTGATCGTGATTTCCCCATGTTTAACAATTTCATTTGCAGGAAAATATACAATGTGGTGGATGATGACCCTGCCTCAAGAGCTGAGATTTTCGCATGTGCTCAGAGCTTGACAGAGAGAAGATATCCTGATTTGATAATGGATTCCGCAGGATCAAACAGTCAGGATAGAATTATAACCGATGAGAAATGGCTCGCTAATGCTCAGTTTTAGCAGGAACTTGGCGTTAGTCTTCTTCACCCATCTTATAGATCAGGGCTGCAGAGTATTTTGATTCTTGGCTAGCCGAATCTACTCTTCATAGAGAAATTGGTGTTTTTTGGCTTGTGTATATGTACATCTAGTACTAGATTTTTTTAGCAGTGTTCAGTTCATGTAACCTTAATAGATAGCGCCCACTGAACCTGAAGTTATGAATTAGGATCTCAACTGTTTTATTTTCTTATTTTGCCGGAACAGCATGCCAAAAATGCGAAGAATGTGTCACTGTGAAAAAGACCAATATTTGGCAGGAACAATATGCCACAAGACTTTTTTTTTTAAATTCTGCCACAAGACTGTTAATTGTGGGGTTAATGACCATTTTTGAACTGGAAAATTTCAAATCGAAAACTTTCAATCGGTAACCTTCAAATGGAAAACATTCAACTCAAAAACTTTCAGTAGGAAAATTTCAAATCTGAAAAATTCAACTTGATTCTGGATTTTAACTTGATTTTGGAGGAGATCAACCTCGATTTCAAAACAGAAAACACAAATAGTAGGGTTAGGGTTTTCGCTTGTGACGATAGGTGGTGTGGTGGGTTCGTGGATAGGTGGTGCAGCGGGCAGCACAACACAAGATGGCCCGACAGGTGCAAACATGAGCACGGGGACACAATCATGAGCGGAGAGGGAGAGGAAACAACTAGGTTGGTAGTGGCCAGAGTGGTGCCAGAGCCGATGAAATTGATGAGGAAGCAGAGTGTAGAGAGAGAAGGGGGTTCTTAGAGAAAAGAAGTGAGTCGAATGCGAAGGCCGTCCCGAACAGGCTGCTTGGGCTCTCGGCCCCCTCACCCCTCCACGTGTCGCTCATAGGGATGAAGTAAAATAGTCTGGGATGCTCCTATCGTCCAGGTTTCACACGCAGGCTGCTTCTGTGGGAAGAGAAAAACTAGCTAGCACGATACCGTTCGAACGGTATAGCGTCGCTAGCTCTCCCCCACCCTCTTTCTCCCCTTCTCCCTCACTCGTCGGCGGAGCACAATGAGGATGGCGACAGAGGTCTGCCAACGGGAGTGCCGACGCTGCCGACAACAGGTTCACTACGCCCCCTGGTTGTAGAGGGAGGCTAGGGAGGCGGTGGACGGCACCGGAGGGTGGTGGGCGGCGCCAGAAGATGGCACAATGAGGTGGCAGTGTGGTGAATTTTAGGTTGGGCGGGGTGGGGATGGTGAGGAGGGCGAGAGGGCGGCGCGGCGAGTAGCTACGGGGTCGTCGTCGGTAGCTGGTGGTGGAGGAGGAGGTAGGGGGAAGCGGAGAAGGAGCGCGGAGCTGCGGCTGACACTGGAGAAGAAGGTGGGGAGGGCAGCGGGCGCGGAAAAGAGAGAAGGGGAGGAAGGCACCAGCTAGTGCTGGATAAGGAGGCAGGTGGAGGTATACCGTTGCAATAGTATACCGTTGCGTAGCATCTCCCTCGTGCGAAACGGATGGTGAGAGCACCCATCAATTAGCAAATTCGAGATCAAAGATTCAAAATACCCTCGGATATGATTTGGTGAATGAAATGAATTGGCAACTAGTGTCATTACTGAGTGGTAATAACTCCAGTCAATGGATTATTATTCATTTATTTGATAGAACACCGTTCCAACGAATAATAAGCTCATTAGAGTAGTCGCAATAGAACAATAATTAGAGATCATGTACTTTTTATTATTACAACTCTAAGCCACGCATGGCTTAAGGTATTGAGCACTCAGTAGCCTGATAATATTACAATATTAACTGTTCTCCATCATTAATTATACAGGATACTCTAAATAAAAGGAAAGATTATAACATAGTACCCATCTGACCCAGGACGATGAACTACATGTCGTCTACTCCTCCCAACTATCGTATATGTTATCCACCTCGTCGTACTCCCAATTAGTCTCAACCTTGTACCCCTAGGTGCTTTAATTATCCAACCCACCCTCGTCAAATCCTAAGTACAACCCAGCTGTATATGGCTCTAAAATGAGATTTAATAGCATGAGTGAGTACGAAGTACTAAGCTAGTTTTTAAATAATTATGCACATTTGTCCTCATATTCCTCAAGCTCTTACCTAATCTTTTATTTGAAACCCATTCTTATTATTTTGAAGACTTTGCAAATATTTAGTATTTGAAATTGTTCTAACAATCATTCTAGAGAAAGAGAAGGCCCTAGTTGGTTCTCGTAGACTCTTATCTAAGAGACTGCATGAATTCATGATTTATTAAGTACTGCACAGACTTGCATAACTTTACCCATAGTTATTCTAAATTCTTATGGACACTGGGTTTTTCTCATCCCCTTTGATGCGATCCAAAATTCAGAATATAGAATGTTGTCTCAACTTTCATCACTATATCTCCATTCGACTATATAATAGCCATTGGCCGAGCGGGTTTGAATACTTGCACTCCACCATGCTAACATGGCCTTGCTGGCCCCAAGGCTGCTGATGGCGCCTCCTCGTGTCGCCCCCGAGCTCTACCTCTCCCCCCTCAGCTTTCCCTCTCTGGCATTGTTGGTGTGCCTGATCTCACCCATTTCTTCTCGTTTCCCCCTTTTGCCATTGGTCTCGAATCCGACTAACTCGTGGTGAGTTGGGGCTCGGCCTCACTGGATCGGGTCCCAACGTGAGTTATTTCGGTGATTCTCCCATTGAATTTATCGTCGACCTCCTGTGCTTCATCTAATCTCCCTCAGTGCTACGCGTCTTCGCCGGGGCTTCCCTGCCGACGCCATGCACCCTATCGACCGTCGTTCACTAGATCCTCTACCTCACCATCACCTTGTGACTCAGCGGAACAAAAGCCCTGCTGGCGTCCTTCTGCTCTGCTGGTCCTTCACCCATCGAAGCTATGAGTCACGACAGCTGTATGTCGCTGATGCATGGCATCCTGGGAGCTACATGCCATCGGTGCCGTGCTCTAGTACATGTCGGCCTTGCACGTCCTAATGGCTACCCCAACTTCGGCACATTGCGCCCCAGGGGTTATATGCCACTGACGCATGGCGCCCTAGTTCTTCACTTCTCGGTTCATTCTTCTCCTTTACTTCTAAATTACCATATTCCTTCTAGTTTCATTTTGTTGTTCATTTTATTTTTGGGATGTAGTGCATGGCTCAGTGATTACCCGTAGGGGTGTTGAAGGGTTTGGGTTGTGGGTGAGCAAACATGTAGGTACTGGCATGCGTCGGGGAGCATTGACAATGGCCTTGGAAGCTCATGGATGGTCACCGGTTCTTTTTCTCTAGTGTTGTGAGCCAGTAGGCGGTACTCCACCATGGCTATGTTGGCCGGGTTCTTGGACCCCTAACGTTGGCAAAATGGAATGGTACTGGCTATAGTATTACCTTGTTGTCATTGTCAGGCTTGATTTAGGTTGGTTCCGGTGATGTGCTTTCTCTCACGTGGTTGTATTTCCTGATATGGCTAGTGCTCTGTGATGGCTTGTGGCTGCCGTCCTTTGGTCGTGGTACTCTCCTCTGGTGTCCTTCGGTCTTGGCTTCTTCCCTTGACTTCCTCTCTCGGCTGAACTTAGGGTTCTTGTGTAGGGTTTAAATGGGTGAGTTCTAGCTTTCTTTGATTGTTGGCTTGCCGGTGGTGGCTCGTGAGTGCTTCTGTGTTGTGGTATGGTTGTGCAGTGTAGTTGTGTGGTGGTGACTGCCTGTGGTGGCTATTGTGAGTGGTGACGATTGATGGTTGGCTTCCTATCTTTGTGCTATGACAGTGAGTGAGCTCTCGTCACTAGAAGCTATGGGCGGTGATGTTGTTACTTTCTCCCTACTTGTTTTCTATTGGCTCTATTTCATGGCCTTGATTGACTTCGATTGTGACAAGTGGCTTGCAACGTTTCTTGTGCATGTGAGATGAATGGGTGACTCACCAGGAAGGGTAAAAAGGTAAGGGTAAAGATAAGAATGAGTATTACCATCAGATGATGAAAACCAATTATGCGAGAGGTGCCGATTGGCCCTGGACAATCTTGGTATCTCAATGAGCGATTTCTCTTGTGCAACTTTACTTAGAACTGAGTTCTGATGGCAATTATATTTGCTTTAGCTTTTCTAGTTGTGGTTTTTGGATAATGTGACTTGTATGTGTCTTCAATCTTCAATTTGGTCAAATATGAGGATATTAGATATATTTTGATGAAATGTACGTGTATAAGCTTATTCTTGTAATTAGATGAAATTGTACTTTTGTAACATTCAATTGTAGGACTTTATTCTTTTGTAAATCTTGATATTTTAATTTGGTACATTGGACTTGTGGCATTTATAATTAAATGTATGTGATATTCATTCTTGTAATAAGTTTTTATGTAATCGGACTTTTGTATAATGAGACTTCATTTATTTCAATTCCTGCATTGGATGATTAAATGTTAATTCTCACATTCATGTATTAATCACTTATTAATGATGTGATTTTGGTTAAATAGTTTTGAAGGTTATCACAACTATACAGGACGGGGAGATGTCAAAAGGATCACACAATTTTTTTACATGCATATACCTACAATTAAATTATCGTAAAAAGACAACTCTGGTTCAAATTTTACTTCGAACTTGTTTGATTAGTTAGTAAACAAATTAAATATGACATCTGAAAAATTACAAAATTTTTCGCGTACGATACCTACAGAAAAGTCTATATTTTAGATCATAGTGACCAGACACCATATTGATGCACAACGTGCGCCCACATATATATAGTGTGTGTAGAGAGAGCATACACATGCGACTAAGCCAATTAAGCCGGCATTACGGAATCTTCAGCTTAATGCTGTGGTTTTTTTTTTCAGATATTTTTTGTATAATGTTTTAAAGCTTGAATACACTGCTTGCTAATAAGGACTAACTAGTACTAACTACTAAGCTGCATGTGGCATTGCATTGCGGGCACCAGCGCGGCACAGCAAGTCAATCCGTAATAAGGCAACCTCATCATTGGCGATTAACTTAGGACCGTGCAGCTTATTAACCGCGTGCGCGCACTGCTTGTCACAGAGATGCCCGAGCTCACGCGCCGCTCCCAAATTCGGAACCGGAGTGCCCTCGATCACCGACTCCTCGACGGATCGGAGTCGGACCGAAGAAACCGACCCGACCCCTAGGCTGTTGTCTAGCTCGTCTCTGCGGCGCGAATTCGGAATCGGAGGACGGATCGGAATCGGACAACGTTTCCGCTCTAATATATACCGCGCCACCGGCCGGCCTATCGATCCTGCCGTAGCAAATCTTGTCCCAAGTCGAATACACGTACGTAACATTGAGCCGGCAATTGGACTACATCGATCCGGATATCGAGGCAGTGATCTCGACTTCTCGATGGACATGGCGCCGTCGCGGCGCCCCGAGGGAGACTACGCGCTGCTGGCGAGGCGGCAGCTTCAGGTTGAGGACCTGTCGCAGACGTGCCGGAGGGACCGCTTCTGCATCAGGTGCTTCCACGCCTTCTGCTCCCACTGCTGCCGCTGGCACCACTCGAACTGGCCGTTCCACAGCGTCATCCCGGTCGACGTGGACGCCGCCGGCCGTCCCACCTTCTCCAGGCACTACCCCAAGAGGGGGTCCCAGATGAGCGACTTCACCGCCGGCCTCATCTCCGCGGAGGACTACGCCACGCAGCACCGCAGGGACGCCTTCTGCATCTTCTGCAAGGTCGCCTTCTGCGCGAGCGCCTGTCCGCACCACCACCACGAGTGCGGCCCCGACGCCGTGCTGCGCATCGAGGAGCGCGGCGGCCGGCACTGCGTCCGGTGCACGGGCTCCGAGTGGTGGTTCCCCTACATGGAGAGCATCCTGGACGACCCGGTGGGCGAGGACGAGGACGAGCACGGGCGGTACCAGATGCTGCTGCCAGTGCTGCGGGGGACGCCAGGCAGCTGCGTGCGGTGCGGCGGACAGGTTCCGCACCCCCTCTCGTCGCACTGCTCCGCGCGCTGCGCCAAGGACCACCACCGGGAGGTTGCACAGCGGAGGGAGCGCCGGGAGGCCAGGCGCGCCGCGCGGGAGCTCGCCAACCTGCAAATCGATCAGTAAATTCGCCACCATCACCTTGCTTCGTTGGTTTTGCTCGGCCTGAGACGATCGGGGGAGCATATGGAGCACTATCTGCCTACTTTGTTTGATCTCCTTTTGTATGTTTACTGCTTGCAAATTAAAGCTAACGTTTTGTTAAGCAGTTTTGCCTTTTGTCACTCAACTAATAATTTTCTTTTTTAACTACTGTTCGTGGCTCGGATCCTTTTTTCATATGGCTTCTGCACTGTTCCGGTTGGACCACAAATTCTATTGTGCTCTAGAAAATAGCAAATAAATTTGGAAAAAACCAAGAAAATTAAAAAAATCCTTGCAATACAAGAAATCCAAATAAAATAATTTTGGGATTAATTGAAGTTTAACTTAGTCATATTAACTCTTTTAAATTACTAAAAGTTCAAATTAATCTTTAATTAATTCTAGAAAAATCCAAATGGTGAATTTATTTTAATAGCTTCAAAAAAGCCCCGAAAAATAGGATGTTACAAAAACCAATTACGCAAGAGGTGCCGATTGGTCCTGTACAATCTTAGAATCTCGATGAGCGATTGCCCTTATGCAACTTTACTTAAAACATGGTTTGACGACAATTAGTTTTGCTTTAGCTTTTCTAGTTGTGGTTTTTGGATAATGTGACTTGCAGGTGTCTTCAGTCTTCAATTTGGTTGACTGTGAAGATATTTGATATATTTTGACGCAATGTACTTGTATAAGCTTATTCTTTTGTAAATCTTGAGATTGTAATTTCATTGGACTTGTGGCATTTATAATTAAATTTATGTGATATTCATTCTTGTAATAAGTTTTTAATGTAATCGGACTTTTGTATAATGACACTTAATTTCTTTTACTTTATGTATTGGATGATTAAATGTTAATTCTCACATTCCTGTATTAATCACTTTTTAATTATGTGATTTTGGTTAAATGGTTTTTGGAAGGTGCTTCTTTGCTTTCCTCAATAGTACTTTGCATAATTTTTAAAACATGATGAATGGTAGATATATATTACTTACATATAATTAAATTATCATTAAAAGGCAACTCTAATTTAAATTTTACTTTAGACTTATTTGAACTAGTTAGTAAACAAGTTAAACTCACCGTCTGAAAATTTTCAAGTTTTTTCACATATACGATCGGGGGAGCATATGGAGCACTATCTGCCTACTTTGTTTGATCTCCTTTTGTATTTAGCCTTAATCCCTTTCTTCTTTAGCTTCTAGCTAGTTAATTAATGCGTGTTCATTACTGGACATATCGACTACTAGTTGATTAATTAAAATTGACGTCCCTTGCGGTAATTCATACGGGCATGCACATGATGTTACTGGGTTAAGCGTTGCAGCGTTCGCTGTTTACTAGTTGCAAATTAAACCTACGTTTTGTTAAACAGTTTTGCCTTTTGTCACTCGACTAATAATTTTCTTTTGTTAATTACTGTTCGCGGCTCTGATCCTTTTTTATATGGCTTCTGTACTGTTCCGGTAGGACCCACAAGGTGTGTGTATATACTCCCTTTGTTCCTTTCTATTTGTTGTTCTAGAATTCAATTCGATTCGTCAAATTTTCTTGAATGGCTATACAAAAACTATTATAAGACCATATGATGGCAACCCCTTATGTGAATATAATGCTAATTACATCTCGGGAATTTATTTCTTAGGTAAAAGCTTTCACTGCCGAGTTTGTCGCTGGTTGTGAGACCACGGAAATGAAGCGGAAATGCTGGTTGGAGGTGCTGAGGTGCAGGACCTATGGTGGAAGCAAGTCCACAGGGCGTGAGCACTGAGATGGTCAGGACCGAACAACTTCAGATCCTGGTGGCCACCCCCAAGACTTTCTTCAGTACCAATGAAAACAAGTATTCCGGTGGTTTAGGAAGCCCGCTCCTCTGAGGAAGTCCAACTGGTCGGAGAGAGAATCTCCGACCGCCACGAGAAGGAACCACTAAGGACGCTACTTCAAGTGAGAGCGTTCAGGCGAAAGGTACCAAGGGTCTAACCCACCCTACCAATTCCGAATTGGTGAAATCGCTCGAGAAGAAGAAGAATGCAAGTGTCCTGGACTACACTCTATGGAGGTTTAAATTCATGATAAAGAAGACCATGAAAGAAATAAATATCGGAAAATACATCATTGTACCTTTGATTTCTTGATATATTAGATTTCTCACTTCCTTTCTTCCTTTCTGGTTTTTGAAGTGTGTCTGCTACATCAGGCACAAGTTTCCCGAGTGCTTCTACTTAAGATGTATCAAGGGAGAAAGTGGTCGTTCATGTTCCTCGGTTCACAACAACATTGCCCGGAGGAATGAAGGCGCTATGATTGAAAATCCTTCAGCAATTTTGGCACCGAGGGATGTGATCAAAGAGGTAGAAGTGAAAACTTAGCAAATCTCTACATTTGCTAAGAAGGCCATGGTCGAGGAGGAAGAAGTTGAAACCTTTCATCCTTTCATCAGAGGTCCAGTGGTCGAGAGCTCTTCAACAATTAGGTGATTTCCTTACCTGAAGAATATCCCTGACCAGGGCTACATTTTCGACAACCAGAGACTTGAAGATCTATGGTGGAGGAAAGTGTTAGACCTTGAGTTGAAGACTGGACCCAAGGAACTCTACTCCACATTTACCAATAAGGCAGTCTTGGTGAGCACTTAAGACCACTCTCATAAGCTTCGACACGATCAAAACTTATTTGAATTTCTTCTTCTTTTGATTTAGCACATGGTGAAAGTGAACCACCCAAAAGATAAAGAAGAAGATGACGGAGAGCTAGTATTTTTCTCCTCATATGTGGAAAAGGAACTGGTCATAGTGGTACTGAATGAGGAGAACATAGTTCCAAAACTACGCACGAAGGAAGGAACCACGATTAGACGGATCAATGGTACTTGGACAATGGAGCAAGCAACCACATGACGGGAGATCGCTCCATGTTTCACAAGCTTGATGAGAAGGTTTGGGGCAATGTCAAGTTTGGCGACGCCTCCACAGTAGAAATAAAGGGCAAAGGGACGATGATGCTACAATCCAATAATGGAGATAAGAAGTTGTTGACAGGAATTTATTATATACCAAGTCTATGCAACAATATGCTTAGTCTCGGGCAGATGATAGAAATATGGTGTAGGGTGGTGCTGCAAGATGAGTTCTTGCGTGTGTACAACAAGAACAGAGATTTGTTGATGAAAGTGAAGAGATCTCTAAATCGGATGTACAAGATTTCTTTGAAAATTTGTAGATTGGTTTGTGTGAAGAATGGTCTGGAGAAGCTAGAAGATGGAGCAGTCATAGCAAGCGGCGCAGGAGGTGCCCACACGCATGTAGTCGTATCCAGACACGCGCATGCAGGTAGAGAGGAGCGAAGAGTAGTCGTAGCAGGCACAACTGATGTAGAGGGAGGTCGAAGCGGCGACAACTCGAGTGGTTGGCACAGACCACATGCAGTAGGCATGGTCGTAGCGAGCAGGGGCTCGGGATGACCTCTCACACGTGCTACAGAAAGCAGTCGTAGGGTTGGAGCATCGATCTCGAGGAGGTAGGAGGAAGCACAGCGTGAAGGGTAGGACCGTGATCGTCATGGCCACAAGTGGTCGAAGCAGTCGAGCGGGTCCAAGGGGCGTCATGCAGCAGAAGCGGTTAGCCCAAGTGGACATTCTTGGTCTAAGAGAGAGGAGTAGCAAGGCTCAGGAAGAAGCGGAAGCAAAAGAGGATATCGGCTGATCAAGATGGAAAATCAAGATTAAGGAGGTGACTGTTAGAGTTTGTAATCTTGTTTTTCAATTTAGAAGTCATGGTCGATAGTCATAGTCGTGGTCATGTACGAGTGGTCGGAGTTGTGTACGAGTTTGGTCGTGGTCGTATACGAGTCTGTGTCGTGGTCGAGTTCGAGTCATAGTCGTAGTCGTACCCAAGTAGAAGTCGTAAAGTAGGGTATAAAAGGTAGAGCCATGTAACCGAAAGGGCAAAAGTTGAGGCCAAAGCGATTGGTGTGATCGAGAGGCAAGAGAGAGCGATCAGTGTGATCGAGAGAAGAAATAAAGAAAAGGAGAGAAGAGAAGAACGGTTTGGCTCTAAAAAGTCTATCGAGTTCATTGTGTTCACATACGTGGTCGTAACTAGAGTTACGACCACGGCAATGAGCGAAGGTGTTCGCAGATGCTGAAGACATGGTGGTTGTGTTACGACCACAACGAGAAGGCGTGGTCGTAGGCAACCATAGTGGGAGATGTGGTTGTAAAGCATTATGACTACACCAGCGACAGAGCCTTCGACGTGGTCGATATAATCACTGTGTGGTCGTAAAGAGCTACGACTACGGTGATTGACCGTGGTCGAAGAAAGTGCAACGCAGCGGCAGTGAACATGGTCGTAACTTCTGATGAAGTTATGACTACGTGGTCAGAGCAGCGAGGAGTGATCGGAGGGGTCACAGCGTGGTCGTAACAACTGTTAGTGTAGTCGGAGAACCAGCAAAGCGGTCATAACGACACAAGAGGTGGTCGTAGCTGCTAGAACGTGGTCGTACAGCTGGAGGAGGTGGTCGTAGCGGCTACAAGGTAGTCGTATAGATCCTGGGTACAGTCGTAAAGGCTGTAACGTATACTATTTGGATAGCTATGAATTGGCTTCGCACTGAACATACAAATCTGTTTCTGTATGGTTTTTTGAAATGTATTTATGCTTAATTGGAAGAATAGTCAATGCATATTTTCTCGCCATTCGAAGCATTCGAGAACGGTTCTTGGAAATACTCGACGATATTCTTGCACACCTCTCTGTGCTTCTCTAGATTGACTGCATGCCCAATGTTCTTTGCAATGACCAGCCGAGAATTCTTCCCAAGGTGCCTGTAAAACTTATTGTAATGTTATTTAGTAGAAGGGATTGTGCTTGGTACATCATTCTATCAAAATTCAGAGGGAAGTACCAGACAAGCACACCTCTCCAACCTATGAGCCAACTCCATTGGAAACACCTGGAACTTGCTACCCCCAAATTATGAATGTTGGCTGCATAATCAGGTGAAACCACATATCATTGATTTCATATGCTGGCCTCAATTTCAAGGCCATTTCTGAGTTCTTTGCAATGAGAAACTACCACTACCTGGCTAATTTTTGGAAGATTTGAAAGTTTCCTATCGTTGATGAGAGCATGCAGCAGCACAGTCATCTCCTGGACATGATCTGAGCCCATCAACTGATGCATCCATCACACCATGCACCCAATAGATGAATCAGCATTAATAGAATCAACTAGAGGACTAATAATACGCATAAGCAAAAGAAAAGGAAATTAACGAAGAAAATGGTTAATTAGCCGACGTTTATATAGTCCTTGAGGAAGCAGAACGGCATGAGGGGTGGCGGGCGGACGAAGGTGAGCTTCATGAGTCGTCACATGTCGGCCGGCCGCCACGGGACGAGCAGCTCGGCGGCCTCCCCGATGCCGGTGACGGGGAAGAGCCCCACAGTGAGGTCGCTCTCCTCTAGGCACACGCCCGCGCATACCATGACCGCCCAACGAAACCGTCGTAGCTGACGCCGACCACCGCGAACCGATCTCAGATGAAGGCGCTGGCGGTGACGCTGTCGTACATGATATACGACGCGGCGTGCTGCCACCTCAACGGCGACGCGCGGCTTGACAACGCCGCGCACCACCTCGTCAGCATCGTCGGCATCGGCGCCGGCCTCGCCTACCAGAGGGTACGCACGCACGCGAGCTGATCTTTCTTTTTTCTTGGAACGGCTGTGGTGGATCTTGTTAGGTGTTATTAATGGTCGAATAAAAACTGCTTTGGTTGGTGATGTGTGCGTAGTGCGGGACGGAGATGGTGGCGTGCCTGTTCGTCACGGAGATCTCCAGCCCCGTGCTGCACCTCCGGGAGATGCTCAAGGAGTTCGGCATCAAGGACACCGACCTCAACCTCCTCGTCGATGTATACATGATACCTCATCACCCATCTCTCTCTCCCCCCTATTTGCAAGGCGATGGCTACGAGCTTGCAGCTGGTGAGCGCCTACTGGTTTGAAACAACCCACGTCATTAATTAACCTTAAACGATGAATTACGCTATTAAACAGGATTAATTAGGTAACTAATGATCTAAAATACGAGGGAATTTAAACTTTTCTTTGCAATCGTCTAAAATGAACTTGACGAGTGATAAACAACTGTAATGCATTTAGTACTCTATCGACGAGGACGCAAATAATTTGTAACTCAACTAAAATATATGTATAACAGTCCGTAGTACAACAATAATTAATTACAATCCGTACATGATAAAATCAATTGCATCCTTTGAACAACAATTAGAACTTGTAGCAAGCCAAATAAAGATATTACAATTTGCATTGCATAATAGCGATTACAAATTACAACAAATATACAATTTCATGTCTCAACCAAACAACCATCCCAAAAACTAAGCAATTGCAATATAATTGTATTTAACCAAGAATTGCATAATCTAATTTACACGAAGTCCATCTCATACATATTAAATTATATCCAAATTAACAAAGATTAGAAATTACATTTAGATAACATGCAGTATTATCTAGACTTCAATATTAAGAGAAAGCCAAAATTACAGCCATGCTATTTCATACATTAGGATCTGTCGTCGAACCGCCACCACACCGATAGTTTATTTGCAAGTGAACCATTATTTTAACACCGAAAAAGACCGGACAAAAGAACAAATAAAAATAAACGAAGTTAGAAAAGAAATAGAAAAATGTGCCGTCAGAGCCCGAAAGGTTAAGTCGGGCGGGGTAAACCGTTCACGGAGATACCTGACCGTCCGGGGGCCAGTCGGCACCTCTCACAACCGTAGGCTCATCACTCGGCATAAACAAACCTGTTGTATTTTAGAGACCGACCAACATAAATCATCAGATTTTAAAGCCCACATAGCAACCGAAGGACCAGCAGCACCCCACAGTCCAGAGAGCATGCAACCAGCCGAGAGGCACAACACAGCCGAGAACAGCAGCACAACCGAGAGGGTCATGCACAGCACAGCCATTCCAGAAATATCCAACACACAGCCGCAATAGCGCATGGCCGCAAGCCACAGAGAGTATAACCAGCCAGCAACTCAAGAAGAGAAGCCAAACTACACTTGGCTATCAGCACAACACAACCAGCAGACCAAGCCATCGCCACAGCCATTCCCCCAAATCAACCGAGAGCAGAGAGGAGAGAAGAAGCCCATGGCTCCAGCAAGCCATCCGTCCTCAGCCCCATCCCCCAAACCCTCAAACCATCCAGCCACACGGAGCACCAAGCCACCGTAGAGAAGGGGCAAGAAGCCAGGCCACAAGACGAAGGTTGGGCGAACGACCAGGAGCACGGTGACGGTGACAGCAGGAGACAAGACCACAAGCCGCGAGACCGTCAACCGTAGGAGAAGGAGGAGGTCACCATCGGGTGACATCCACACAACCAAGCAAGCGACAACCGCAAGCCAACCCTGAGCCTTACCCAAAACAACCAACCAGCGACCGACGGAGGTAATCCACAAAGTGCTCACAACCGTAGCATACATTCATCAGTAGTAAACAATGCGTAACTAGAGATAGCAAGTCATCAATCACTAGTAGAGCACCAGGGAACCAACATAGAGCATGCCAACCGGAGGTAGAGGGGTAGAGTGGGAGTAAGCAGGACGGGCCATCAGAGATGTAGACCGGCACAGACTACCATCGGCTTAGCCCACGCCTCAACAGCCACCACAAGACTCCCGGCGTGGCGGCAGCTTTGAGCTCCGCCGTGACTAGCCAAGGCAGCGCACCTCCAAAACCTAGCACATCGTGAGCAAAACCGTTAGAGCCAAAACAAATTAGCAACCAAATCCACCTCATACCGGGTCGGAGTAGAGGGAGAAGGTGCCGGATCCGGGCCCTAGGCGGCGTGAGGAGGAGGCAAATCGGAGGGGTAGCGCGATGGGGGAAGAGAAGCGTAGCAGAGAGGGAGAGGGATGGAGGTGGAGGCGCTAGACCAGGGGAGGGGAGGAAGACCCCGGGGCGGGGCGGGGCGGCACAAGAAGAGACCGAGAGGGGAGGAGGCGCAGGGCCGAGAGAGTCGGGACCGAGGGGTCCAGGCGGCGCAGCATCAAGGGGCGGGAGAAGCGGCGCCGGGCGGATCCAGACCAGAGGGAGCGGAGGAGGTGTGAGGCATTGGTGGAAAAAGAGAAGAGGCGGCGGGGAAAAAGATGAGGCGTCGGGGAAGGGGAGAAAGAGCAGAGAGCGGCCGAAGAGAAAAGAAAGAGAAGAAAAGGAAAAGAGAAAAAGGAAGAAAAGGAAAAAGAGAGAAGAAAATAGATTAGGTAAAATGAAAGCTTATAGAATAGACTTGATGAAATTTAGAGATACTTGTAATTTGGCTTCGTAAAAACTAATCATAAACGAGTTATCGCAATTAAATAAACTAATAAAAGACTAGAATGATAGCCGTAACATTGTGATAGAAATTCTTTTAGAAACTACCCGAAATCTAGTAAAATCCTTGGTGTTAGTATAACATTCTTAGACCTTCACGCATATAAATAACGCCAGTCCAATAACAAGTGTCAAATATCCAATTCAAAGCAATAAGGAACCCTAGGAGCCGATTATAAGCAAACTGAGAAATTAGAGAACCGGCAAGCGCATTTAGTAGGATTCATCTAATTTCTTAAACCATAGCATTTGTTCGACGCCATAAATTAAGATGTATAAGCATAGAATATTTCTCAAGCTCTTATAATAAGTGTATTATCATCAATGGACTAAAGCTGGTGCGCAGATGCATTAAATTTGTGTATCGTCATTAGACCATTCCATGGTATATTTAATTACTCAAACAATTTAGTTAATAGCAGTTAAATTATAGAAATCCAACCCTGACTACTTTGGAGTATTAGGACAAACTAACTGCAGTCCGACGATTTAAAAGATGTTAGTCGATTAAACTTATATGCATACAGATTAAATTAAGGGACAGATGTCCTAGACCTTTTGGTAGCGAATTTAAATACGCAAGTAGTTCAGTTAAGTCCATCTAAACAGTAGGAACTATTAATTAGTATTTGTGATAATTAGAATAAATGAATTGCCATCTATAGAATAAAAACGTAGCGGGTACAAATTTAACTAATGCATTGCCAATTAAATTATTCCAGGTTATCATTGAATATCTAATTAACCTAAATTGTGTTAAATTGCAGAACCTCCCTAATGAACATTCTTGGTTATCTAAAATAAATTAAAGGATGCCCGTAGACTGGATATTGCATACATGCGAAGTAAATTGTTATAATATCATTTAGATCCCTCCATTGTGCATGTAAGTGCTCAATTAATTTTATTAGCCAATTATAAACTGTAGAAATCCACAAATAAGTATTCTGAACTATTAGAATAAATTCATAGCTGTCAGAAGACTTAAAATTGTTTACGACGGTTAGAATAGCATACACCGAATTATAGTAATACTCGTCAAGTAAGATTACGAGTAGCCATTAAAATTGTACCAGGATTTAAATAGCAGTTAAGCCGTAACCTTATGCAATTGACTAAAGTAGAATTTATGAATCCCCTAATGACACTTGAGTATAGCTTGATTAAGGAATTAAGTAATTGATAAATTAAGAACCATTTTCTTTTTGGAATTATAATTTAACTCATCACGCCTGCTAAATGTGAGAGAAGTATCGGTACCAAGAAGAAAGAATTTATTTAAACAACCCTAAGACCTAAAATGAATTAGAGAGGTGAGTAGATACGCACCTAGGAGGAATTAAACTAGTATAGTTGCATGCGCGAGATCGATTAGGAGTATTATTCGCCGTTATAATTTACATGCGTTTAGTTAATTCCGGGTAATTGAAACATGACTAGGAATTAATAAAACGCCGGGCGTACATACTAGATCAAGCATATCTCTTATCGCTAGTGCGATGATGTCGATCGACGAGTAGTGTACCGAAATTAACCTCAATTACCACGATTAGGTTAAAGTAAGCAAAACCTTATCCTAGGAGCACAAGCACAAATTAAGTCGTAGCCGACGTATTTAATTGCAGGCGACAATCCAAGCTACGGGAACGACTTCACCTGATCCTACTTGAATCCGAGTATATGGTTAAAGTTCAGGCAAGCATTCCTTTGAACATAACTCCAGAGTATGTTTTTTAAAACAAGTATTTTTGTATTAATCTAGTATCACCTTGCATCAAAGAAATAAAGAATATTTAAATCGAGCAATGGCTATAAGAGAAGAGAAAAGAGATAGATGTCAACTGATGGAGCAGTTGGCCACTTAAGTTAATTAAGAAGGTGGGCAGAGGTTGCCAGGGCAGGTGACAAGTGGGCAGGTTTGGGACCTCTGCATAAGAATAGAATATAAGGGATTACAAACTTCTTCCGTGTGAACAGACCGTACCAAACAGTATCAACCAACATTCCATTTTTCACGGGCAGACTAGTACTCTATTGAGGTATTATATTCTTCACATGGGTAAGTATTATTTAGGAGAGGAACCCACAAGAGCCGGACCGGTACCGGAGTGGAGGATCCACAGCCGCGCAGAACCCAGAACTGGTAAGTAGGCCAGAAGTGGGGGAGGTGGATCGCAAGAACCCAAGACTGATCTGATATTCAGCGACGGGGTACGTGAAGGCGATATATTACGCAGTTGGGTGTTGGGCGGTCGAAACCACCCACCAACAAGCAATGTCGCTTTGGTGGTCTGCATGAGGGTGTTACCGCTCCAGGCTGCCGTTTGTGAGTAACTGGGTGGAGATATAATACTGAGGTAGATGTTATTAGCTCTGTACTCTGGTCTGGGCGCCGCATCAAAGGAAATGCTGAAATCCGGAGGCCAACACGAGCAGAGTGATGATGGGTAAAGTGATACAAGCTTGCGCAATGCTTACCAAATCATGAATTCATGCCTGTCTCCGGGAAAGGAGAATTATGGAAACTTATGGGGTTTTTTGCTGTTCATGCGTATGCTCAGTAGTTTTCTGAAATAATAAATTGAAGTTCTTTCAAAACCAACAAACCTATTTTCTATATGTCATGAGAAGGAAATTGAGGAAAGAAAATGAGAAAGAAATGATAAGAAATGAGCAAAAGATTGAGGTAGGAATTGATATTCCTAAAGGTGTAGAGAATGAGCATTCGGTGCATATTTGTTAATAACGCTTGCTGAGTACTTCTGTACTCACCCTTGCTATTATCTCCCTTTGCTTAGGAATATGTCAGTCAGCCTGGATGAAATACCGTGGACTCGGATTACAATGGGTACAAGGCGGACATCCCGTGTGAAGATTGAGTGAAGAACGGGATATTCCAGCCCTTGAGGCTTGTAAGAAATTTTAGCCCTGCGTGGTGATATTTTTGTAATATCAAGTTGGCTCTAATTATTGTTCTGTTGCAACACTTTGATAGGCTTATTATTCGTTAGAGCGATGTTTTATCGGCTAAAACGAATAATAATTCGTTGACCGGCGTTATTACCCCCTGGTAATGATGCGGGTCGTCACATGGTTCTTGAGGATCCTCGGGATGGTCAGGTACAAGCTGGGGAAGAAGCTGGCCAAAGTCACCGTCAAGTGAGACATATCTTGGTTACGAGCTGCAGAAATTATTTGGATTCAAGCAAGTGATGCAGTAAGAAAAGCACTTCACTTTCTCGGGAAATTACGAGCTGCAGAAATTATTTGAAATTATTTGGTCACATCGACATATGGGTCTTCGGTTTTTTCAAATAGACTCTCCTTTTACATGACTAAGCCCCATGTTTTTTAAAATTACATACGGGTCCTTTGTTTTTTCTAGAAAATCACTTCACTTTCTCGGGAAATACGTATGAGTCCTTGATTTTTTTTTCAGAAAAGCCTCTCTACGAATTATCGACTCTTACTTCGGTCTACGTGGTAACTAGCGTGACATGACGACGCGTTTCTGCAGCTAGTGTTCTTGGCAAGAGGCGCGACACCCTCCTTTCAAGGTATATCCATCATCTATCAATTCACCAAACCAACTTCTCTTCACACCCTCTCACACCCAAACTCAACAACCTCCATTTCTACACATACACTTATTAATTCCTATCCTCTCTCCCCCTCTCTCTTGCTCTCCCCTATTTGCCAAGGCGATGGGTACGAGCTTTGCAGCTGGTGAGCGCCTACTGGTTCTTGAATCTTGAGGATCCTCAGGATGGTCAGGTACAACTAGGGAAGAAGCTGGCCAAAGTCACCATCAAGTGAGACATATCTTGCTTGCAACCTGCAGAAATTATTTGGATTCAAGCAAGCGATGCAGTAAGAATTGTTTGCGTAATTCTTGCTTCTGAAGGAGATCATGTAGCATATTGTGTTAGATACTAATATTGATAAAGTTTGTATATGCATGTTTACTTTAGACTTTTGCATGTAGTGATCGTGCTGTATAGGTCTTTGCATGGTAGTAGTGTGTGGCACCAGAAGAACCGCACGTCAATACGTGTGATACGTATAAGTATGGAGGCTTGAGCCGGAGTGCATGCAGAGCTATGAGAAGCTGTTGGACGGAGGCGCTAGTATATGCAACGTGCAAAATGTCGCAGCATGAGTGTGGTTGTAAGCTACAGTGATCGTAGAATCTACAGTAGTCAAAACCATGGTCGAAGCAGCAGTCATACTCGAACGGTTACTATAGCAGTCAAAGACCCCAGAGTTGAAGACCACTCCGGAGTGCTGTAGCGATCAGAGACCCCGGAGTCGGAGACCACTCTGGAGTCCTGTAGTAGTCGGAGATCCTAGAGTCGAAGACCACTGGGGTGCTAAAGTAGTCAGAGATCCTGGAGTCGGAGACCACTCTAGAGTACTGTAGCAGTCGGAGACCCCGGAGTCAGAGATCACTCTGGAGTACTATAGCAGTTATGGTCGTAAGTCGTACTCATAAGAGTACTATAGTAGTCGGAGCGCCTATTGAAATGGTCGTAGTTGAAATCAATAAGCTGGCCGAATCTTGTGGATCACAGGGAAAATCCCGGATAGTGGCATGAGAAAAGGTCATAGTTGTTAGCTAGTGTAGTTAGTGGGTGCGTAGAGGTCGTGTAACTGTGTGCGTGAGGCTTATTTAAGCCATGTATTTTTTTATTAAGCATTGAGGCGAAACAGAAAAGATTGAGTGATTCAATCCCACACTTGATGTATTAGCCTCCCTCTGTGTGCGTCCATCCAGAGAAACAAAAGGAATTAGTGAGTAATTTCTAATAGAGAGGATTGAGCGATTCAATTCCAATACTTGGTATCAGAGCCTGAGTTCTCGGTTTGATGTATGCCCAAGTACCTTCGCTTTAACATGATGTCCACCACCGAGCAAACGACGGCAACGATGGCACGGTCGACGAGGGAGGGAGGCGTACCTCTCTAGTGCTCGATGCTTACGTCCTCCAACTACTCCACCTAGGCGATCAAGATGGAGGCTTGTATGGAGGTGCAGGACATTTGGGAGGTGATCAAACCCATGGTTGGAGTGGTCATGGAAAGAAGGAAGGACAAGATGGCACTTGCGTGCATCTTTCAGTCCATTCCCAAGGATGTGCTCCTCCAGGTTGCTAAGAAGACATCCAAGGAGGCGTGGGAGAGCTTGAAGATGAGGTATCTCGGTGCCGGTCGAGTGAAGAAGGCGCGGCTGTAGATCTTAAAAAGTAATTCGAGGCCCTGCGTATGAAGGAAAGTGACTCCATCGATGAGTTTGCTAGCAAGATCAGTAGGCTAGCGAGCAAGTTCAGTAGCCTTGGTGCCACCCTGCAGGATACCGCACTCGTCAAGAAGTTGCTCAATTTGGTTCCTGACAACTTTTGCAGGTTATTGGTGCAATTGAGCAATTCTCCAACATGGATTCCATACCATTCGAGCAGGTGACTGGCCGCCTTAAAGCTACAAGGAGTGGATATACAAGCGCAAGAAGGGGGATGAGGAGAATTTGCTTCTCACCAAGGCCGAGTGGGAGACTCAGTCGTCGAAGCGAGAAGGAAAGGGCTCCCTCGGTGGCTCTAGCAGTGGTAGTGGTTGAAGAAAATTCGACAAAACCAAGGTGATGTGCTATAAATGCCAAGAATTTGGTCACTTCGCATATAAGTGCCCTGAGAAAAGAAAGGACGAGAAAGTGCTACTATGTGAACTTTAGAGTAAACGCTCTATGCCTTACAAGTTCCTCAAACACTTGGCTGAACTCACACGATAGCGATGGAAGACACAAGGTTTTGTGCTGCTTATAAATCACCTTCTACAGTTTTTCTGAAGACTCTATTTATACCAAAAGGAATACAAGTAATGGCCCTATGGCCCCTCCTAAACATTCGTCACGACTACATGGTCGTGTCATCCCACGACTGCAAACTGCGTAGTTCTCTAACTAAATAACGAGAAAGACTCCATTAAACGCACGATCAAGATGTCATGCTCGACTACTTGACGCGCACGACCAAGATGTTATGCTCGACTACTTGACGCGCACGATCAGATCATGCTCAACAATGTGACAACTTATTCAATACAAAGGCGACGTCTGCCTCGAAGCAACACCGATATGATTTATGCATTACACAGCCGCGCCCATCAAAGCCGGCTAAGCGGGCTGTCGTTATGTTTCACATTTACTGCCTCGAGTGGTTGAGGCTTGAGACCAAGATACGCCGCGGTGACCGGCCTGAAAATGCGCTGCTCGTCCGACTCGAGCGCAGCGGCGAGCTTCGGCCACACGAGCGCGGCGGCGAGCCACGACCCGTCGCCTCCGGGCCGCGCCACCATCTGCACGTACCCCGAGCACAGCCTCCTGCTCGGCGAGGTCGGCATCGCCATCGCGGCGCGGCCGACGCCAAAGTCTGTGTCCAGCGGGAACGAGGCGAACGACGTCACGGCCATGGTCGGGCTGCCCAGCCCAATATTGGACGCCTCCACGTACGTGGAGGCAGTCTTGTGTGCCTCCACCCAGTCCACTAGCTCCTGGAAGCGGTCGCCGTACGCCCTCGCCGTGGTCGCCTCGCGCACCATGGACGCCACCTCTTGCAGCGGCTTCCGCTGGATTTCCTCCACTCTCGCCTCCCTCAGAGCGAAGGTCGCAACGTTGCCCACGTAGCTGCGCATCGCGGCGCGGTGCTCCGGCTCGGTGAGCCGCCGCCGGCCGTCCATCCACCAGCCCATGCGGCATCGCGCGTCCGCCGCGCCCACGACGCTGGCTAAGGCCTTCCACATGTACGCGGACACCGCCTGGACCCGCGTCGCGCGCTCGCCGCCTCGGCTCGCTATTTCGCGCAGCCGGGAGATGTCCCGCGCGTCGACGTAGTACAGGCGCCGGACGAAACTCGCGTCGCTCGTCAGGACGTTGACCAGACGATCGCCGTCCAACGGCCTGAACTCCACGTCGAGCGAGGAGCTGGGCGTCGACGGCGTGGCGCGCGGGCGGAACACCGAGCGGTCGTGGATCGGGCGGGCTCCCGCGGCGAGAGCCCCCGTCCGCGCGAGCTCGGACCACGCGCTGACGAGCATGCACACCCCGTGCCCGTCCACGAGCAGGTGGTTGGTGCCCCACGCCACGGAGAAGCCACCGCACGCGAACGACACCACCTGCACCGACAACGCGACTTCGCCACCGTACGGCACCGGGATCTTCCCTACGGACGAGTCCATCATACCGAAGTCCAGGCTCGCCAGGGCCACGTTGGCCTCGCCGACGACGAGCTCCGCACCTTGGTTGTTGCAGAGGACCTCCGGGAGACCGGAGCGCGGGTTGGTCACGATGCGCCCTGCAAAGGGGAAGAAGTGGTTGAGCAAGGACGGCAAGCCGGCCGCGAAGGTGGCGGCGACGGCGTCGAAGCTGCTGGTTGGAGGCTTTGGGTATATGCAGACGAAGGAAACGGGGAAGTTTCCATGGATGAGGTCGATGTTGGAGAAGTCGAGGACGCGGGGCTCGATGGAGGTGTCGGAGGCCGTCACAAGGCGCCGGCTCACGACTCGGACATGCAAATCACAGCCATTATTCACGTTGGCCATTCCAATTTGCGTGTTGGAAATAGTTGTGAACTATTAGTTGCCACAGAGTAAGCTCTAATATATCCAAGTACTCTGCGATGACAGCACTAATCTATATGACCCCGAGGATGCTCAGTTTTATCTAAGTCTTTCTTTTATAATTCCAATTTGCATGTTGCAAATGGTAGCTAGTGACGAACCAGTAGTTGCCACAAGGGTAGGCACTAATATATCCAAGTACTCTGCGATGACAAGACTAATCTATATATGACCTCAAGGATGCTCAGTTTTATCTTTCTTTTATAATTCCAATTTGCGTGTTGCAAATAGTAGCTAGTTATGAACTAGTAGTTGCCACAAGGGTAGGCACTAATATATCCAAGTACTCTGCGATGACAAGACTAATCTACATGACCTCGAGGTTGCTCAGTTCTAAGTCTTCCTTTTTATAAGTTGGTGTTGTTGTCCAGTAGCCGGACAGTAAAACGGATATTTTGCTATTATTACCTATATACTAATAATTTTTAAATATAAATACAAAATATGCCATATATGCAACAAAAAAAAACTCTTTGTCCCTACTACTCCCATCGAATGAATCATGTGCGGCTTCCCCATAGATTTCCCTGCTACGTCTCCCACCGAGCCAAAGTCTGACCCATAACCGTCCCCACCGAATCCCATCACGTCGCAGATCTCTCTCGTCTGAGCGGTGGCCCTGGAGTGTTGGATTAATTGGGCTTGACCAATTTAATTTAGCAATTAATCAAATAAAATTCTTAGCTTCATATGGAAAAATTGTTTAGTCCCATATGGAAAATTAAATGGGAGTTACACCACTTTAAAAGGTGAAACGTGGTAACCCCCTTGTGAAATTGAAAAGAGCCAACACGCGCGCATATGACATACTGATTTTTGGGACCAACCTTAATGTGACTGAGGAGGTCAAGGACTTTCTGTCTAAAAGTTTTGAGATGAAAAATTTGGGAGTGGCTGATGTGATTCTTAACATTAAGCTACTGAGAGGAAGCGATGGTGGAGTTACACTTGTGCAATCCCACTATGTGAAGAAGGTCTTGAGTCTCTTTGGTTATAGTGAAATTGAAGAGAGCCAACACGCGCTCGCTGCGCCAGCGCCGCCGCGCGCCGCGCGGTGCGGTGCGTGTGCGTGTGCGTGTGCGTGTCGGGTGCGGGTGCGCCGTGCGGTGCGGTGCGTGTGCGTGTGCGGGCGCGTTTTTTTATCTATTCGAAAATCGAAACGCACTCGCATTAACGAATTGCCGGCGAACGGTGCGATTACTAGTAAATTATGGTTGCCCTTGTGAAATTGAAGAGAGCCAACACGCGCGCTCGCTCGCCGCTCGCCGCCGCCGCTACCGTGCGGTGCGGTGCGGTGCGTGTGCGTGTGCGTGCACGCAGCGTGTCGGGTGCGGGCGCGCGCGTGCGGTGCGGTGCGGTGCGTGTGTGTGCGTGCGCAGCGCATCGGTGCGGGCGCGCGCGTGCGGTGCGCCGTGCGGTGCGGTGCGGTGCGGTGCGTGTGCGTGTGCGTGCACGCAGCGTATGGGTGCGGGCGCGTTTTTATCTATTCGAAAATCGAACGCACTCGTATTAACGAATTGCTGGCAGTAACGGTGCAATTACTAGTAAATTATCGTTGTCCTTGTGAAATTGAAGAGAGCCAACACGCGGCGTGCTCGCTCGCTTCGCCGCCGCCGCCGCGCCGCGCGGTCCGGTGCGTGTGTGTGCGTGCGTGCACGCAGCGTGTCGGGCGCGGGCGCGCGCGGTGCGGTGCGTGTGCGTGTGCGTGCGCGTGCACGCAGCGTGTCGGTGCGCGGCGCGTTTTTATCTATTCGAAAATCGAAACGCACTCGCATTAACGAATTGTCGTCAGTAACGGTGCGCTTACTAGTAAATTATTGTTGCCCTTGTGAAATTGAAGAGAGCCAACACGCGCGCTCGCCGCCGCTGCCGTCCGCCGCCGCCGTCGCGTCGCGGTGCGGTGCGGTGCGTGTGCGTGTGCGTGTGCGTGCGCTGCGTGCAGCGCGTGTCGGTGCGGGCTTGTTTTTTTTATCTATTCGAAAATCGAAACGCACTCGCATTAACGAATTGCTGGCAGTAACGGTGCAGTTACTAGTAAATTATGGTTGCGGTTACTTTCGAGTAATGGCTGTAGTTACTAGTGGTTAATGGCTGCAGTTACTCTGGCCTCTTCGTTTTTGATGCGGTTACTCTGCCTCTTCGGTTTTGCTGTTACAGAGGAACAGAGTATAAAAGGCTCTCTACTCCATACGGGAAAGAATAGAAAAAGAACAATACTCTGGTTCTGTTTTTGCTGCTGCTCTCTGCAATCTCCGGTCCAGAACCTTGTGCGCAGAAGGCTTTGGGAGAGTAGGCCTCCGAAACTCCGTCCGTCTGAGTACCTGCACGGGTAGACGGGCGATCAAGTTTTTGGGGAGCGCATTGGCGCGACTACTCATTATGTGTCTTCTTCTTCATCCTGGTGGTGAACTGCACTGCGAACATCTTCCTGCATCACGTCTCGTCCTGCATCGAGCCTCGATCGACTACATCGAATAGGTCATCATGTCGACTGATGGTAACGGCGCATCCGGTGTCACCGACACTGGCCCCGCCCGAGGGTACAATCTGAAAACTTCTCTGATGTACTTGTTTATGTGCGCTATGAATATGTTAATAGGTGCTGCTGTTAGCTTGTTCTTTAGCAAATATGAATACATCATTGTTGAATCACTCATGCTCTCGTATGTCATGTTTTATGTGCTTAATTTCTAGATTAAAATATGCCAAAAATTGACTAGATTTTCAACAATCCAAAAACTTGATAGGTCTTTTTCGGTAGTTGGCTTTGCGTCGTCGCTTAAGCCGCACCCTCCGTTTGATGGTTCAAATTTTAAGAGATGGCGTGCACGTGCAATCCTGTGGTTTACTGCTATGGAATATTTTCATGTTGCACAAGGCAAGCCCGCTGAGCCTCTATCGGCTGAGAACGAACGCAAGTTCAATATAGCGGATAACTTGTTTCGAGGTGCACTTGTTAACATACTGGCAGATAACATTGTGGATGTGTACATGCATTTGCCTACGGGCAAAGAGATGTGGGATGCACTTGAGGCCAAGTTCGGAGTTTCCGATGCCGGCAGTGAGCTGTATGTCATGGGGCAGTTCTATGACTACAAGATGGTCGATGACCGTTCTGTAGTAGAACAAGCTCATGAGATTCAGGCGCTGGCAAAGGAGCTTGAGAATAATAAGTGCGAGTTACGGACAAGTTTGTGGTCGCGGTATTATCGCCAAGTTACCACCTTCTTGGTCATATTTTGCTACCTCTCTAAAACACAAGAGGCGGAGTTCGTTACTTGATCTCATTGGTACTCTTGGTGTTGAAGAGAAGTCGAGGGCAAAAGATACTCGTGGCAAGAAAGTTGTCACGAGGGAGGTTCTAGTGCCAATTTGGTGCAGAAGAAGAACCCTCAGGCTATCCACAATAAGAAGAAAAATAAGCATTTTGTCAAGCCCAAGACCACTACTGAATTTAAGAAGAAAGGCAAAGGAAAGGGCATCTGCTTTGTGTGCGGTGATTCTGGCCATTGGGCTAAGGATTGTCCAGACCGCAAAAATAAGCAGAAGAAGTCTGTCAACATGGTTACTAGTGATGCTGGAGGAACATCGGGGTATGGTAATTATTTACCTACAGTTCTTTCGGTTTGTCAATCACCGAGTGGTGGGTTGACACCGGTGCTAATATTCATGTGTGCCGATATTTCCTTGTTTTCATCTTATCGCCCGCCGAGGTTGCTCCTTGTTGATGGGAAACGGATCGCATGCAGTGTTCATGGTGTTGGTACGGTCGATCTGAAGTTTACTTGGAAAGACCGTGCAATGAAGAACGTCAAGATGTCCCTCAATAAAGAAGAATCTGTCGTGGATCTCTCTGTAGAGATGGTTTTAAGCTTACATTCGAGTCCAATAAATGTGTCGTGTCTAAGTATGGAACATTTGTTGGTAAAGGTTATGAAAGCGGAGGCTTGTTTCGTTTCTCTTTGATGGATTCCTATAATAAATTTGTGAACCATGTGTGTAACGATGATGATGAATCCAATGTTTGGCATTCACGACTTTGTCATGTTAACTTTGGGTGTATGACGCGCTTAGCTAATATGAGTTTAATCCGAAATTTACTTTGGTCAAATGTTCTAAGTGCCATGCGTGTGTTCAATCGAAACAACATCGCAAGCCTCACAAGGCAAAGAAAAGAGGCGAGGAATTTGGCACGTTAGAACTCATTCATTCCGATTTGTGCGAGATGAATGGTGTATTGACTAAAGGTGGAAAGAAATATTTCATGACGCTTATAGATGATTGTACTAGATTTTGCTATGTGTATTTATTGAAAACAAAAGATGAAGCATTTGACTACTTTAAGATCTATAAAGCTGAGGTAGAAAACCAACTTGAGAGGAAAATCAAATGGGTAAGGTCTGATCGTGGGGGAGAGTATTTTTCAAATGAGTTTACTTCATTTTGCAAGGAACATGGAATTATTCATGAGAGGACGCCTCCTATTCTCCCGAATCAAACGGGTTGCCGAAAGAAAGAACCGCACTCTAATCGACTTAATTAACGCCATGTTAGACATCGGGACTTTCTAAGGAATGGTGGGTGAGGCTTTATTGACCGCGTGTCATGTCCTGAATAGAGTTCGTACAAAGAACAAAGAAGTAACAACATTCGAGGAATGGGAAAAGAAGAAGTTGACTCTCTCATACTTGCGTACCTGGGGATGTTTGGCCAAAGTTAACGTGCCAATTGTCAAGAAGCGCAAACTTGGACAAAAAATCGTAGATTGTATATTCCTTGGTTATGCTATGCACAGCGTGGGTTATAGGTTCTTAATTATAAAAACTGGAGTACCTGACGTGCGTATTGGTACAATCATAGAGTCTAGAGATGCTACATTTTTTGAGAATGAATTTCCTATGAAATGTGATGTACCTAGCTCATCTAGTCAAGAACCTATAATTTCCCTTGATTCTTTTGTGCCGATAGAACATGTTGAGCAAACGCCTATGGAAAATCCTGAGGAGGATAACAATGAAGTTACTCGAAAGAGTAAGAGACAAAGGATTGCAAAATCTTTTGGTGATGATTTCATTGTATACCTCATTGATGACACTCCAAGAACTATTGAAGAGGCATATTCTTACTGGAAGGAAGCAGTACGGAGTGAGATGGACTCTATTACGTCTAATGGAACTTGGGAGGTCGTTGACCGTCCTTATGGGAGTAAACCTGTAGGATGTAAATGGGTTTTCAAGAAAAAGCTTAGGCCTGATGGTACAATTGAAAAGTACAAGGCAAGGCTTGTGGCCAAGGGTTATACTCAGAAAGAAGGCGAGGACTTCTTTGATACTTATTCACCTGTTGCCCGATTGACCACAATTCAAGTACTACTTGCCCTGGCTGCCTCTCATGGTCTTCTCGTTCATCAAATAGACGTTAAGACAGCTTTCCTAAATGGAGAGTTGGAGGAGGAAATTTATATGGATCAGCCAGACGGGTTTGTGGTAGAAGGTCAAGAAGGAAAGGTGTGCAAGTTGTTAAAATCTTTGTATGGCCTAAAGCAAGCACCTAAGCAATGGCATGAGAAGTTCAACAGAACATTGACATCTGCTGGCTTTGCTGTGAATGAAGCCGACAGATGTGTGTACTATCGCTATGGTGGGGGAGAAGGAGTGATATTGTGCTTGTATGTTGATGACATACTAATTTTTGGGACCAACCTTAATGTGATTGAGGAGGTCAAGGACTTTCTGTCCAAAAGTTTTGAGATGAAAGATTTGGGAGTGGCTGATGTGATTCTTAACATTAAGCTACTGAGAGAAGGCGATGGTGGGGTTACACTTGTGCAATCCCACTATGTGGAGAAGGTCTTGAGTCGCTTTGGTTATAGTGACCGCAAGCTCGCTTCTACCCTTATGATCCTAGTGTGTTATTGAGGAAAACCAAGAATAACAAGGGATCAATTGAGATACTCCCAGATTATTGGCTCATTGATGTATTTAGCTAGTGCTACGAGGCCTGACATCTCGTTTGCTGTGAGCAAGCTAAGCCGATTTGTTTCAAATCCGGGAGATGATCATTGGTGTGCTCTTGAGAGAGTGATGCGCTATCTAAAGGCAACCATGAGCTATGGCATTCACTATGCTGGGTACCCAAAAGTACTGGAGGGCTACAGTGATTCAAATTGGATTTCTGATGCTGATGAGATAAAAGTCACGAGTGGATATGTGTTCACTTTTGGAGGTGGTGCTGTTTCCTGGAAGTCTTGCAAGTAGACCATCTTAACGAGGTCAACAATGGAAGCAGAACTCACAGCATTAGATACCGCCACTGTTGAAGCTGAATGGCTTCGCGAACTCCTTATGGATTTGCCGGTGGTTGAAAAACCGATACCGGCTATCCTGATGAACTGTGATAATCAGACTGTGATTATCAAGGTGAACAGTTCTAAGGACAACATGAAGTCATCTAGACATGTTAAGAGGCGGTTGAAGTCCGCCGAAAGTCGAAAAACTCCGAGTGATAGCATCGGACTATGTCCGCATACTAAGAATCGCCGACCAATTTACAAAGGGTTTATCACGTAATGTGATAGATAGTGCATCGAGTGAGATGGGACTGAGACCCACATGAGTCATACCACAGTGGTAACCTGTTCTACGTGATCGGAGATCCCGTGAAATAGGATGGTGAAACAAGCTGTTGGTTGACTGGGAGGAGAGACCTTTATAGGACTCATTTCTTCAATGATGCACTTCTCTCCTATTCTGTATGGCAGGATGGTTTTACCTCAATGTGATCCGAGTGGCTTATTTAGAGCAGAGATGTCGACCTACAGGACATCTTAGAAGGAACACACCTATATGAGTTCGACTGCTGGTCACAGTCTATATGAGATTTGGGTGATCTCTAGATACTCATGAATAGGCTCGAGTATGACTTATACGCCCAACCGAGGGATGCTTTAGGCGACCTAGTACTAGTAAAGGATTTGGGTAAAACTTGTTCACACAAACTGTCAATTCAAGGCATAGTCTATTGTTCAGTTGTGTATGAGTGTAACTCCTTTCCTAGGTGGATGTTCAACTTAACAGTCTCTATCGAAATACTGGTATATCAAACAACAACAAAACTGAGAGCTTTTCTCGTGTGCCTTGAAATTTGGTGGGGATTGTTGGATTAATTGTGCTTGGTCCAATTTAATTTAGCAATTAATCAAATGAAATTCCTAGGCCCACATGGAAAAACTGTTTAGTCCCATATGGAAAATTAAATGGGAGTTACACCACTTTAAAAGGTGGAACGTGGTAACCCCTTGTGAAATTGAAGAGAGCCAACACGCCGCCGCCGCCGCCGCCGCCGCCGCCGCCGTGCCGCGGCGGTGCGGTGCGTGTGCGTGTGCGTGTGCGTACGCGTGCACGCAGGCGTATCGGGTGCGGGCGCGTTTTCTTTATCTATTCGAAAATCGAAACGCACTCGCATTAACGAATTGCTGGCAGTAACGGTGCAATTACTAGTAAATTATGGTTGCGGTTACTTTCGAGTAATGGTCGCGCTACGCCGCCGCCGCCGCCGCCGCGCGGCGCGGTGCGGTGCGGTGCATGTGCGCAGCGCACGCTGCTGCACGCAGGCGCGTATCGCGCGGCGCGTTTTCTTTATCTATTCGAAAATCGAAACGCACTCGCATTAACGAATTGCTGGTAGTAACGGTGCAGTTACTAGTAAATTATGGTTGCGGTTACTTTCGAGTAATGGCTGCAGTTACTCTGGCCTCTTCGTTTTTGCTGCGGTTACTCTGCCTCTTCGGTTTTGCTGTTACAGAGGAACAGAGTATAAAAGGCTCTCTACTCTATACGGGAAAGAATAGAAAAAGAACAATACTCTGGTTCTGTTTTTGCTGCTGCTCTCTGCAATCTCCGGTCCAGAACCTTGCGCGCAGAAGGCTCTGGGAGAGTAGGCCTCCGAAACTCCGTCCGTCTGAGTACCTACACGGGTAGACGGGCGATCAAGTTTTTGGGGAGCGCATTGGCGCGACTACTCATTCTGTGTCTTCTTCTTCATCTTGGTGGTGAACTGCACTGCGAACATCTTCCTGCATCACGCCTCGTCCTGCATCGAGCCTCGATCGACTACATCGAATAGGCCATCATGTCGACTGATGGTAACGGCGCATCCGGTGTCACCGACACTAGCCCCGCCCGAGGGTATAATCTGAAAACTTCTCTGATATATTTGTTTATGTGCGCTATGAATATGTTAATATGTGCTGCTGTTAGCTTGTTCTTTAGTAAATATGAATACATTATTGTATATGTATATTTTAAATCAGAAATTAAGCATATAAAACATGACATATGAGAGCATGATTGATTCAACATGGAGGACTACGTCGTGAGCTGGGTAGCGTCCGGGGTGGCGTTCTGGTCGACGGTGTTCCCGCTGGTGCGGGCGCTGTTCCCGAAGCGCTCCTACGACTTCTGCAACCGCTCCGTCTCCACCATGCACGCCGTCGCCAGCCGCTGCCTCACCTGCCTCTCCGTGGAGGGCTGGGCCTGCCCCGTCTGCCCTCTCGCCGCGCCAGGTACCTAAACTCGTCCGTACGTGCTGACGTGCACACGTTATACTACCATCCGGCCTCGCCTCCGCTAGCTTTACAGCTCATGCGCAGGCCCGTACGTACATACAAGCTCGTACGTTGTCCCGTACGTGCATGTCACATTCCTCGCCGTCGACTCGATGAGCTCCCGAACAACACAAGCAATCTTCACCGATGATCGTGTTACTGATGACGGATATGTTTCTTGTTTGGGTTGGGTGGTGATTAAACAGTACTGCTCTCAGATGAAGGCGCTGGCTGTATGTGACGCTGTCGTACATGGTATCCGACGCGGCGTGCTGCCACCTCCACGGCGACGTGTGGTTGGACAACACCGCACACCACCTCGTCGCCATCGGCGCCGGCCTCGCCTACCAAAGGGTACGCGCGCCCGCACGCACGCTAGCTGATCTTACTTTTTTCCTTGAAACGGCTATGGTGGATTTTGTTAGGTGTCATTCATCATGGCCCGGACCCAACGTGACTTAAGGATGTTTAGCTAAGCACTAAATTTTTTTTCGTGAAATATCTAAAATTTAGTATTATATCATATATATATATATATTGATAATTAAATAAGATATTTCATATATGTACCTTTAATTGATTTCAACACACTCTTATACCTCCCTTCCTCCGGTTGATTTTAAATCACTCCTACCCCTCCCCTCTTTAATTCACCTAAAATAGCGTGGCTTAATAACACATCCACCCCCTCATCAGACTAGCCTATCCGTAAATCCCTCAAAGGCTCAAATCCTAACCTATCCCCTCCCTCCCCCTCTCTTTACGTCTGTCTCAGACTCCACTAATCCAGACCAAAATTACCAAACCTGATGACACTGTCGTACGAGATCGAGGGACAATTGACCACCAAACGACTTAGTAAGAGGCTAAAAGCAATTCTATCCTCTAGTTTGGTCTTAGTGGCAAAAAGCATAGCCACGACAAACGACGATACATCTGTCAGAAACAAACAGGCGATAGCTGTCACCTGAGAGAAACAACACCAAGATTAATCATAGAAGTAGCAAAAAATGATCACCACCATAGTGTCATTTAGATGTAAATTTCGATGGCACCACACCTACCTACTAGTAAACTGTAAACCAAGAGAAATGAACAAAAAAAACGACAAAGCGCGAAGCAAAAACAATAGATGGAAATGGTACAGATAGTAGTAATTTACGGTTGACCTCGAGTTTGACCATGGTAAAATCTGGATCTACATGTTAGCACAAGACGCCACTAGACACGGGGAAGCTCAAGAATGAGAATGTTCCCTTGATTTCTGTAGGACTTCCTTCAACACCACCGCAATCCTATCGGCCATGTGGTGTTCCATGAACCTTTCCTTCACCCTGTCATAGCCCTTCTTTCCCATGGAGACCCTCTGCTCAACATGGCTTGCAAGCCTTACAATGTTCTTTGCAAGAGGCGCAACACCCTCCTTTCCAGCAGGGTGCAGGAGGCCAGTTGAACCATCCAAGACAATTTCTGTGGTCCCTCCTGCAGCCGTGCCCTGATATAGGAAGGTGCAGTATCATTAACCGAAGTGAATAAATGGACATATGGAAGCATGCGACAGATAATGCAGGCTAAAACAGAGGATGGCGGGGGCTCAAGGTGTAGGCACTTGATTGGCCACAGTAGCTACAAATTCATGATTGTCAACAATAACTCCAGATTCAGAGAAATACTGGTCCATGTTTCAAAATATTGCAGTAAGTTTAATTGCCTGGTAGATAGATAGATGATTTGAAGAAAATTGTGTAACATAGGAGCACTTAACAGTGGCTTAACTCACGTGCACGCACGCGCGCGCGCGAGAGAGAGAGTATTACCAGCACTGGCAACTTGAACGCCATTGCTTCGATTGTTATCCTTCCAAAGCATTCTCCACGGGCCTAAGTAAGAAAAGAACAACGTATTACTGAAACAGAAACACATCAGCTTATGAATAGCCTTTTCCATACTAGCTGTATGGAATGGTACCCATTGATATTCATTCTAGATGTATCGAATGGTATCCATGGATAACTGACGTACAATATACCAGCTAGAGCTGGCCTACCCATAACCCTTTGCTGTATAGTTTGGTGCCAACATAACCCTTTGCGACTGCATACACATCTGGAGCTGGTACATAGTGTCCTAGTTGAAACCAGAGGCTAATTTGAGCTAGGGTGCTTTGAACTCTGTGCACAATGTTTCTAGCCTAATTTGACATTACTATTTACTATTGCACCTAAACATTCCAATGAAAAAATTGGGGAAATATCCAGGAACACCAGGTCTATCCAAGTGTTGCCAGAAATAAGACAAAACCAGCTGGTTTTTGGCTTGTTCAGTGCTGGTCTTGTTCGTTGGGTAGTTGGATGTAAGTAAACAGGTAGCCAAAATAGAGAAGCAAACAAGTAAACTACAGTTACAGGTTCTTATTTTACCGAATGTTGAATAATCATGCACTCCTCTGATACAAGGTGACACATATATTATTTGTGACTAAGGCCCCATTCTAAATAGTGATTGCTTCTGATTTCTAGCTTATGGCTTTCAGAAGTTAAAAGCTATTTGGAACGCGTTGGTTTCTTAATACGCTTTTTTTCTTTTCTCTTTTTACTTTGCATTATCTGTGGAGAAATAACAATATTTTTTCTATTTTTCTTCATTTTGTTTAATTAAATATCTCAGAAAAAACTAACAGGCGCTACAATGCCATTTCAGCAAAAAAGCCACAGGACTTACAAGTAACAGGGCCTTAATAGAATGTTTTGACAAAATGAATGAGCTTTGATGAAAATGAGTCTGCAAAGATTTTCAACTTATTTTAATAACTGAACGACTGTATCATGGAATTTTAGCGCTCAACTGCCCAAAAGCTCTATCACTCAAGAATAAATGCATCATGACTTCTATTTTAAGCTATCTTTCTCAACTACAGTCACATAAATAAAATGTAATTTCTGCTTTTCTTTCACCAAAGTACTAGTGCCCGATTTAATTAAGTATTGTACAGCACGCTGACTGATAGGTATCACTAACCACACTGAAACAAGATGGTCAGCCATGCCCACAGGTGAGTGACAAAAATCAAAAGTAAAAGAAAGTAGAAGTTCATTAAAAACGATATGTCAAATTAAGAATGATCAAATATTTCTTTACGTTCTATGCCTAGATATTGCAGCTTCTCTATGTAAACAAAACTTGTTCCTGCGAAGTAACTTAAACATGCTGTGAGAATGAACATAGCCCATATATTGTTCTACTACAAATTTAAGTAATGGGATCCAAACAAATAATGTTGACAGAGTAGACTAAAGAATCTGAGTAACTCAGTTATCCTCTCCATGGTTCTAAAACTAGGTCTAATCAGCCGAGTACTCGCCCGAGTACTCGTACTAGGTCTCCTCACCGAGTACGAGTAGGCAAAAAACGAGTAGCTAACAGTTTTAACCGGTATAACCGGCCGTTTAATCGCTATACTTGGCTAACAGGCCATTTAACCGGCCGTAGGAAGCTTGATAACCCTCTCCATATGGCTGGTTACTATCTAAAACCCTACTTTTTTCTATAGAGATTGTGCGAAGATTGAGATGGATGAGGCAATCATGGGAGGAGTCCTAGACTGTATTGAATGTTTTTACACATTCATGATTACATATCAAAGGTAGCACATTGGTATGATTGTTGTTTTTCTTCCCTTTTTCTGTTTAGCACATTGGTGGGCATTATTTGGATCAGCTACTCCAAAGCTTCAAGCAATTGCGTTGAATGTTCTAAATTTTACATGTACTTTTTCTGGATGTAAAAGGAATTGGAGCCCATTTGAATGGGGACTTTCTTTCCTTCTTGCTTTCAGCTGAAAATTTACATGATGAATCTCCAATTATCTATTTCTTCATTTGTGATTTTTCTTTTCATTCTTCTAGCAGCCAATGTTGGCAACTAATTTTTTTTACCACCTATATACATCAAAACAGTAGCATCAAATGTTGCTTTGATTTTATATGAATATACATATATAAATCCATTATTGAAATAGAAAACCGGTTATAAGGCCGAGTACAAGGCCGATTACCATATAATCACTACAAGGTGAAGTGATCGAGCGAGTACCGGTTACCGAGTTTTAGAACCTTGATCCCCTCACCCTTGAGAGTAACAAAAATGGAGTCAACCTATCTAATTATCAACCCTATTGTTCCCAAATAAAATGCTGAACAGTTAGTCTTTACCCCACGAGAGGTGCTTCAATGTTCTCCCCAAAAGTGACGAGCACAAAGTTCAAAGCACATTGAGGGCCTGATTTGCATCCACCCACTACTCTGCTCTCTTAACATAGAGGAAGGAAAAGAAGAAAAAAGCAATGGTGTAAATATACAAAAGGCATACAGTTGCATTGTAACGCATCACTGAACTGGGGAACAACAGAAAAGTGATCCATAAATCATATTATGACTCACCTGAGAGTTCTGAACAAGCACATCAATTGCAGCCAAATAAGGAGCCACTGCCAATGTCTTGTTTATAAAGTGAACACGGTCATGAATCCCATTCTTTGCCACGAATTCACGTAGTTGTGTCTCAAACTTGGTCTGAGCATTCATATCACTTCCCACAACTACAGCATGCATTGTGGGCACTTTTAACTTCTGCTGTTGGATGAGTTGCAAACTCTGATAAAATGCTTGCAGAAATAAGTCCTGTCCTTTTCCTCGTGAAACACCTGGATTACAGGATATTTACTGAGAAAGGAAAATGGAATATACGGACATAAAAAATTGACATCAATCAGAGAAAATGATTGGTGCAACGATTATATTGAGAATTAAGACTTTTTTTAACAAACGGAACATACTGTTTATTATTGCAAATAGGATATCTTCACTCCGTACTCCAAGGGACTCACGGATGTGTTCCCGTAGGACTCTTCTTGCGACATTATCTTCAGCAACTTCCATTAGCTCTTTACTATTCCCGAGGTGAACAACATAAGTTTGTGGCATCTGTATTCTATATGTGGTAGAAAATTATACATATATAATGATAAAGTAGGAATTAGGAAGTTAAAAGCATACAACAAACAGATTGATCATTGTCTACCATGCTCCATTTATGGAGTAAAAGCTCATATATTGGCATGTAGCAGAAGAAAAGATATAGCCAGTAAAATTTGGAGCTAAGTCAACAGATAAGCAAGGGGCCAGAGAACTTATCACCCACTAGACTGGTAATTCATATCAAAACGCAAGCACATCCAACAGCATAAAGGATACCTATTCATAACATAATGTACACACAGAAACAAGCATTCAACACTATCTGACAAAAATTACCAATAATTTTGCACATACTTCAAACGCTCATGAGTCCTGCTCTTCCAATATTCAGCTGTTGTATGAGAATCGATCATGGCTCCAGCAACCAAAGGAAGATGTTTGACATATTCAAGCTTAAAGTAATGTCCGCGCATTTCATGGATCCACCACAAGATCTTGGGAAGAACTTGAGGAACATGGTCTTTTAGAACAGCATCAAGCCACTTGCCAGCAACAGCAGTGTTCAAGATAACCAGGTCAGCGTTAAGAGCAGTATCAATTGCCTCCTGTCCCCTAGCAGGTAAAACCTGTGAAGCAACCAGTATGAACTATCAGAAGAGAGCGTGAACTAAATTCAATTGTGAAGTCTGTCAAAGGGAACAAAAGTTTCAAAAAACCATCTTTCTTTTGCAATTTAACATATTATATTATATATTTACGTAGTAAAGCCAAATGAGATGTGTAAACTGGAAAAGGACTAGTAAGTTGCACTTAGTAATTCCCAGGAGCAAATGGCCATTAAAGCCATATCAAATTTAGGAGGATAATCATCATCGCAGATCATAATAGGATTATACAATATTGTGTAGCACATCAAATTTACAAACACCAAGTCTGGAAACAAGACAATTCAATAGTAAGACTCCAAACTACAAGACTATTCATTCGTAGCCGTTACCATCCATCAATATCCAAGCACACACTTTATTTGAGTAAGGGTTGACCAACATGGCAACACTGGCAAGTATGTAAATTACTATATACTGATCACTGTTTAATTTTTCAGTGCAACAATAGACTAAATAGCTGGTCTGCATATGATGACATGCAGATGGATGATGGAATCAAAACTGCCTACCAATTACTACAAATTTTGTTAGTTTTAATGTACATATGGACCTATTTGTCTACAGTTAAAACTCCAAACTATACTTGGGCAAGCGTCCCACAACATGCTGCAAAGTTGAAGGTGTTGTTTGTTATTTCAGTGTAACTTCACCTTTTCTTTCTAAATGTTACTGTACTGTTTGATTTTGTAAGTTTTAAGCACAGTAGGGGATGTGACCTTTCCTTTAGTTACCCTTACCCTGTAATATATTATTCTGCCGCTATTTCTTGTACGGTTCTTCTCTTAACCAGTCAATGTGATTTTCCCTAAAATTATAAATTAGTTCCCTTTCAGAAATAAAATATTACATTACAGTAATTCACTTTCTTATTTTCCACATGCTCAACAACGTTAAGGATGGTACTTCCACTATGATTTATTCAACAACCCTTCAAACAGAAATTTACTATAATCATTCTGAATAAGATGAAACATGAAATTTTGATAGTGTGAAACATAGAAGTATCATAGATAAGAGGTACGGCAACCTTCTCTAAATAATTCTACTCCATGCAAATTCTTGTCACCGTAGGAAGAGTGCATAGAAACTTTTTATCTATAACCAGCACTATCTTTTAAAACATTTTGATTGGTCATATACAAATAATACAGGTAGATTCATCACAAAAAGTACTTTCACAAGTTTTACAATTATATCTTTTACAAATATATTGGGATAAAAAATAATGGTTAAAGTTGCTTCCTGGAGACCACAGAAAGTCCAAAACATTTGGAATTTGTGACAGGAAGGAGTGATTTGTGAAAACAAGAAATAAAGCCCCAAACAAACAAAAGTAGAAGTGTAGGACCATACCCGCACTCCATGTTTCAACATCTTATGCTCCAAGCTATATGTAACATTATTTGTTTCTTCCGATCTCTGGTTTGTTATCCACATCACTTGCGAACCAACCTGCCGCAGAAGAAATGCCAACTCCATCAGCAATAATGGGCCACCTGCATCAAACAAAAATATTTCGAATAACACCAGCCGATATAAAAATGGATGGCAATAACAACAAGCAATGATTTGGAGATCTCTGTTGTTTCGGCAGGTCTCCTAAAGTTTCAGAACTCTAGTCCTCCAGCTTATAAACAACTGGACCAAAGTGAAGTATTCGGCAACTTCTGTATATATCTGTGATCACCATCACTACTAGTATTTTTTTCAGGGATCTTGAGTTCGTGTTCGACATTGGAAGTAGAAATTTCACCAGTCTACCTCTGTTTGCTATCTGCTAAATTCACACAATTCCTAGTACCCTAACTCGCTCGGACGCCGCTGCGAACCCCAAATCCATCTACCAATCTTGGGATGGTACGGCATTTGATCAAACTAACAAGAACAAATCACACAAGGAAAAACTAAAGCACACTAAAATTAATTACCGGAGAGGGAGAGCTCGTGGGAGACGAGCAGCACGAACTTGGACCTCATGAAACCGAGAGGGCTCCCCGAGGCGCCACCACCGCGGGCGAAGGCGGGGTCCCCGCGGGCGTCGCAGGGGTCGAGCAGGGCGCCGCGGAGGAGGTAGCCCGCGGTGGAGGCGGAGGCGGCGACGGCGACGAGAAGCAGGAGGAGGAGGCGGGTCCGGTGGTGGGCCTGGCCGCGGCCGCCGGCGGCCGACGACGCCGCCGCGGACGACGGCGGCTTCGCCATGGCCGGTTGAAGGGGGCGCCCGGCGGTGAGGTTAGATCGAACGGACGGTCTGGATTTGGCGATCGAATCTTTAGCACTTCGGTTTAAGAGAGGAGTGGGAGGTGAGGTGAGCGAGTGGAGGGGGATCGTACGAAGCACCGGTAGTCGCCCCGGTCTTCATGGCTTGGGTGTCTCGACTAGGGTGGAAAACGGTAACGGATAATTTGTATTATCTGATATTTGTATCCGAGAAAACACAAATATGGTAAGCAAAAATTCGTATTCGAAAATATTCGTATTCGTATCCGTATTTTAGAGTATTCGTATTCGCATTCGTATTCGAGAATATTCGTATCCGTATCCGTATTCGAGACTATTCGATTCGTATTCGATCCATTTTTAGAACCCATGAAAAATTCGTATAAATTTTGTGATTCAAAATTTGAATTTAGGTGGTTTAAACCCAGAACCCAAAAACCCGTGAAAATCGGCAAAATCGCTAGAACTGCTTTATCGATATTCGTGTCCGAGAAAATCCGATTCGAAAATATCGTATTCAGATTCGAGAATATTCGTATTCGTATTTGAGAATATTCGAATTCGTATTCGTATTCATTTTAAAAATATGGATTCGTATTCGTATTTGATACTATTCGACCGTATCCGATCCATTTCCACCCCTAGTCTCGACCCAATTGCGCTACTGTCTGGTCTTTCAAATTTTGTTCAATGTATTATTCTATCCAATTATTGTCCTCCTATGGATAACTTTGTTAAAATTTAGGAAAAATCTAATATATACTGTTAAAATTTAATCTGAATTTACACCATATCTATATAGGACACTGCATCGTCTTATACCAGATGTGGCATACTGGTGCCACGGCCATGCGAAGGTTGTATCAGACATGTTAACCTATAGCAACCGACTCTAATTTGTTTTCTTCTCCGTGTGGGACTCGTTTCTCTCACCATATATATGTACCCCAATAGTTCATAGAAAGAGCAAGAGTATCATTGTAATATATCGTTATATAGTGAATTTCGCCTTCGTGTGTTCATAGTTTTTCCCTCAAGTATTTTCCACGTTAAATTCATGTCTCCTACTCTTTTGATCTTCTACTTTTGTCATGCGTTTTGTAATAAGTTGTATCAGAGCTTCAGGTTCTAAATCAAATCTACTACCCTAGAAGAAGAAGACTCTCGAGGCGGCCATCAACAACACATCAATATTGGCATCAAGGTGACATCAAGGGTGGCGACGTTTTGCTAAAAACGAGTTTGAGAGCACTCGACGACTCGGCATCTCATCTAAAGCAAGTCGGTTTGGTTGAGTGCAAGTCTGAAGCAAAGGCCACCTATTCGTCTCAGAAGTCGTCCAGCCCTGGTTTTCAGAAATCAAGAAGGCAACCAACCCGTGGAGCAGGCTTCTCGTGATTTCATTTATTCCAATAAGAACCCAGGGTCCACACGTCACGTGAATTGAAGAGGCAGCATCAAATTATGAGCAGCACATCCACACGCATCAAAATCGAAAAGGTCAGAGTGTGCATAGTTCATGGCTTTTGTTGATTTCAGCATTCTTTTGCTTGGTGCACCCTACAAGCGTACTAGGAGATTTTCAGCAGCCTCAACTAGGCGAAATCAACTCGCCATAACTCCATTTCACAACTTGGCTCCATATTGAGCGTCGACCCCTGCTCTGCTTTGTGGATATGTAGTCTCATAGCTACTGATTTGTTTTTCTTCTAATGTCTTCATGTTTGCAGTGTGGTAGTGCTACTGGCAATATGCATTCTTGATGCATTGGCAAACCAGACAGTGCAAGAAGGCAATGATACCAGTGCAGACAATGCTGAGGCAGCCGAGCAGACTAAGCAGTATGATCAAGCTAAAGATCCCAAACGAAGAGCAAAGTCCAAAGATCCTAGGTGGCAGTATGGTTTTTGGCCAGATTTGGAAAACAAAGATAAGATCCAATGCAAACTTTGTGGAGTGAGAGTCGGGAATCAAGAGACTTAAGCAACATATTACCAGTGCTTTGGATATGTAGAGAAATGCTCCAAGACAACCACAACCATCATGAGAGAGATGCAAGATTACCTTAAGATTAGGGCGAGAAACAAACCTATCAATTATGATAATGATGCTGTAGAAGAGGCACAAGGGAAGCACAAGAGGTTGACAAAGTCGAACAACCACAAAGAGAAGCAACACAATCATCAAAAGCCTCCAGGTCCTCTCTTCAGGCATGCAACACATCACAAAGTCTAACTCTAAGTTCTGGGATAGCTATGAAAAGGAAGCTACCAACTGCGTCTCTTCAATCCAAGAATGCCAAGAAGCCTCGTTTAGCACCTTCAAAGGGAACTAAATCTGCTATTACTATGCTACGGAAGCTCCCCCATGAGGTGGTCGAGGAAAGACATACAAGGGGGAAGAAGCAAATATACATGGAGCAGTTCAACTATAAGGTGACCAAGGAAGCTTCCCCATGAACTCGAATGACATATTCTTTAATGTGGCCAAGTCAAGGTCCTTTGAGATTATAGTTGAGGCTATTGGAAAAATTGGACCCAGCCATATTGGTCCAAGTTATCATGAGTTGAGAAAGACAGGGTTGCAAAAGGCAAAGATGAAAATAGAGGTGCTGAGGAAGACACATGAGTTAGCTTGGAAGGAGTATGGTTGCACTGTCATGTCAAAATGGGTGGACTAATAAGAGAGGATGACATTTAATCAATTTTCTTGCCAACAGCCCAGAGGGACTTTCTTCCTAAAGTTCGTTGATGCATCAAGTTAGGTGGCAGATGCAACAATACTAGCTGACTTACTACAAAAGAGAATTAAGGAAGTTGGCGAGAAAAATATTGTTCAAGTGATCACTGATAATTGTGCTAACTTCTAGGCACCTGGCAAACTTCTAAGGGACAGATTCTCTACTCTATTTTGAACCCCATGTGTTGCCCATTGCATAGACCTCATGTTGAAGGAAATTGGGAAGATACCTATGCTCAGCAGTTGCATTACCAAAGCCAAGCATTTCACCACATTTATCTATAGGCATGGGAAGTTTCTTGATACAATGATGGATAAGACAGGAGGCTGTGATCTTGTTAGGCCAGCAGCCACTTGATTCGCCACAGTGTTCCTAACCTTGTAGAGTTTGTTCAAGCATAAGGCTACTTTGAGAAATCTTTTTGTGGATGAGGATTGAGGTACGTGCAAATTGGCCAAGTCATAAGTGGAGAAGAATGTAGCTAAAATTGTGCTCTGTACTAATTTTTTAAATGCTGTGCTTTGTACTAATTTTTGAAATGGTGATGATAAACCATCATTTCTAGATGTTTTGATAGCCATGGATGTTGCTAAGTAAATAATCAAGGAAGGCTTGCAAGATGGTGATTTCAAAGACGCTCCACTGGAGGTCATACGATCGACCCTAGTAGTGATTAGATGACATCAATCTATGAGTATCTTCAACATGGCACACTTCCTGAAGATGACGTAGAAGCTGATCATATAGCTCAAAAAGCCAAATCATACACTCTGATCGAATGTACCCTTTACAAATAGGGAACTCACGGAGTGTTGATGAGATGTATATCTCAAAAGAACGGTTTGAAGTTACTATACGAAATACATGAAGAAGTCTGTGGACCACATCATTCCTACAGAATACTAGTCGGCAAAGCCTTTTGACAAGGAAGCCTTGGAAGCTACGAGATAGTTTTAATGATGTTCTTTCCAAGATGGTTGGTCAAGAAGATAAGGCACTTTCCACAAAGATGCTACCCAAGCTAATCATTATAGGAAAAAGCAAGCTTGCTTTGGAATGACACTAGCGATATCAAGTCAGGAAAAAATGAGCCCATGTACATACTCAATTTCATGTCATCGCTTCATGTCTTTAACATATTCAATTTCATTTAAATTTGGCATATTCAATTTCATTGCTTCATGAATTATGCTTTTTGCATTATTATAGTTGATTAGTGGAATGCATATGGTGGCAACGCATCGAAACTTCAACAGTTTGCAAAGCGTCTTGTTGGTCTTTGTGCTTTGGAGCACTTTTGAATTTGTAAGTACTAACTAGTACCAAGTAATGTATAATTGATCATTTTCACTTCAGCCGACTTGTTTATTGTTCTGTTGAATCTTGAGTCTTTTTTGTTATTTTCCTTTTAGATGCATACAAAGAGAAGGAGCTGACTGGAGCACCATAGGTTGAATGATTTTGTTTACATCAAATATAACAAAAAGATTGCAAAAGATGCATGTAAAGTGAAGTAACTTTAATCCACTAATCTTTGATGAGTATGAGCAGAACACTAATTAGATTGATGCAGGTGCTGAAGATGTCCATGAGGTAGAGCCGGAAAATCTAGAATGGGCTCTTACTGATGAGGTTGTGGGTGCATCAAATGCACTCCATTGTCGTAATCTACCTAGGAAAGCCCATACCACTGTTGTTGGGATAGGAGTGGTGTTTTGACTTATTATTAGCGATGTCATGGTGGCGCAAGTTCAAGCTCATGGCCGGTTGAAGAGGAAGGAGGTAGGAGTGGTGATGAGCATGACGAAGATTTTGAGATGGATGATAAAGAGATTGAAGATGACTACGGCAAATCTCCTCCTAGTCCTACTCTTCACATCACTGGACAAAGTGGTGTTACGGGCCATGAGGGAGATGATTCATATTATGATTGTTGATGACCTTTGCAATTTCATGCTTTTGCTACTGATTATCTTTTGTTGTTTGGTTGTTCCTGTTGAAGACTTCTTGACTAGTTGTAATGCAATGCACTATGCAATACTATGTGATGGCTGCTCTGCAACTTTAAATCTTACTTCATTTAATCATTTCAAGTTTTCAGCACTGTCAGCTGCACAAAATTTACAAATATGAAATTACAATAGTCAATGCTTAGTATTCAATAACTCGGTTTACATGCTAATTTTTGCTATCTTTCTCAATGGCAGGAACATATGGCTTCAATGGTATGATCTTGTGAGGTTGCTCCCTATTGCTTCTCTCTACAGCTTCATCTTAGATGGGGGTGCTGGCTACTTGGGAAAAGAGCAAAAGAAGGGCAAGGTCATCAAGGTATACAATTGTCATGGACCTCTCTAATTTGTTGTCTTAGTCAACCCATTTAGCTCACCGTATCTCTCCTTTAGGATGCCATGGCGCCCGCCTAGATGTCATTATGTCCTCGCGTCTCTCAAGTGCTGTGGTCGCCAAGTACGCTGTGACAACCATGATAAGAACAACATTTTTAGATTCTTAGAATCACTTCCAACTTATAGTTTGTGATAAGCAAAGATACATTGATTTGGAGTAAAGCGTGATGTCAGTTGGAGAAATTTTTTTTATGGATTGGGATTCACTATTTTTGTTGTTTTCTGCATCTGGTTAAAAGAAAACATATAATTGGAAGTATTTCTTGAATTATGCATTGCATCTGGTATTCTGAGCAACTTTTATGCAATGAAAAGTTTTCTTGGATCACATGTCTATCAATTCAGTGATGGAAATTCCACATTGTATTATTGCTTTCAGTAGCAGTTATTACTTTATGATATATCAATTCTTGTTTGATAATGTAGAGCAGTATATGTTAGTTAGGCACATTAATTGTTAACTTTGATTGTGACAGGATCCTCTGGTTTCATAGTTCAACAATCATACTAGCTTTCCTAATTTTCCATTTGCATAATTTTTGTTGATAATCTTCCACCAAATACTTGTGATCTTACAAACTCAACTCATATATTTTGATTCTTTTTGGGTGCATACTTCTGAGAAAGCAAAACTAACATTGATAAGATTGCAGATGAACAAGGATGCATTTGCAGCATATCTTATGACGAAATCATGTGCAGGTAATCATGAAGACATTGCTTTATTTGTATTTTAAGTGAGGTGGTTTCTTTCTATTGATGTAAGCGTTAACTGTTAAGAAGCTGCAACTGGTTTCCTAAAATTTTGTGTTTGCTAGAAAACAGAGCTGAAGCTGATCTACTATCAAGTCTAGACCTTTTCATCCAAGTTAATACGTACAGCTACTATCCACACGTTAACGTACTCATGATAATTTCTTCCATGGAAAAAAGGTCAAACATGCTTCTGAAAGTGTTTCACTTGTCTGTTCTCATATATGCTTATGGCATCATTTTTCTAGTCTGCTCTGTGGCTAAACATGGTTCCTTTTTGTCAGGGTGGTTGTTGAGCTTGCTATTCGTTGTGCTAAAAGTGGTCCAATAGTATTTAAGGGTTTCACTGTGGGCTTCCATCCCCGTTCATTGGAAGTGGTAGATCTGGCTCTTTCTTTTGGGCCAGTGATTAAGTTCATGTTACAAGTCAGCTTGGTTTCTGTAGGTTTACAACGGATTGATTCAGCTGGGATTTGAACAACTTCATCACGAATTTAGGTATGGTCATGTCAAACTATCCTTGAAATTTAATGAGGTTAGGGTATTTGTTTGGCTAGTTAGGCTATCTTTAGTGTATTAAACCGATGTTAATTCAAAGCCATGCCACGTAAGCGTAAGCTTGTTTTTCTCCAATGTATTAAACCGATTCCTATTAATAACTAAGACTCATGTTACATTAAAAAACAACAAAATAATAATATCCACTCTCAACCGTACTCTCTCCTATAATGCTTATATAAATTATTTAATGTTTGAATCGACTTCTAAGTAGAGTTCGGTTTCATGTGTTTTTTTGGTAAAATCGACTCCTCCAATGTATTGAATCGATTAAATACATTCTCTCTCCTCATTTGAACCGACTAAACCACAACATTGAAGATGGTCTTAAAATTTCTGCTTATCTAACAAGCCTAAGTAAATGCCAAATGAGAAAGCTTAATTGTTTTCATATGAAGAATCTTCGACAAGCTTACAAACGTGGTTACAGCTGGCTTACAGATAGGGTTCATATGATGCTAGCTGGGTTTTTGTATGATGTACTTTCTTAAAGATTATATTATCCAAAATGTGTTCGACTATTATGACTTATCCACAAATATGCTTTTATTATGAATTCTAGCTTGGAAATCGGCAACCATACAAACTGCCTGATGGAAGAACCGCACGATAGGTCAAACAAATCCTAATTACGGACTAATCCAAGCTGCTGCTGAAGTGTAGTATGATACATGCTATTGCACTTAGTTCATCTTTCAGAAAATCATTTGTGTCAAACTTTTTCTCATTTTTTGGTTAGTTTATGGTAGCGAATGAGGATTTTGATGCCACTCATTGTACTGCCAACAGGAGCCTATACAATAAGACATGCCATCAGCCCATCAGGTCATCACATGTCAAGTGACTAAAAGTAACATATATGCTAGATGTTTCGGTCAAGATTTGATGTTTTCTTATGAACTCCGGTGCTGCTAGTACATGTATGTAAGTAGGGGCTAAAACAGATCAAATACAGATTGGGTAGCGATCGAAGCTAGCTCACATCCTTATGTAAGAATCTGGACATGCTCTGATTCAAAAAACTGACTGGCTGACTACAAGATAATGTTCAATTTTACTTGGGAACCTATTCCAGTACCTGTGAAACTCTACCATTACTTTCATTCAACACAAAGTTCAGATGTTAAAATCACAATAATAAAATGTTTTTAAAAAAATTGGCCAGGAGCTATGGACTCTGGCATTCACTGAAGAAGGAGATGTGCACCCAAGCTGGTCCTAGAACTCGAACCCAAGTGGGTGGCATCCTCTTGGGCCTGTTCCCTACAATAATAGATTGCAAAAATGTTTAGGCACTGAAGCCCTTGATAGTGCATACTTCCTATCATTGATGCAATAATTTCAAATCAAAATCAGAACGTTGCACAACTAGACAATAATATCACACAAAATCGAAGAGCATACTAAGTTTTCTTAAAGCAAGGTTTCTTTTCCCCAAAAAATGCTATATTTTGTTCATTTTTGCGTGATAAGAATAAGAATAGTGTCTCCATGCTTTCCACTCTAACATGAATGGTACTAATCTCAACGCACATGAAGGGGTAAGTAATCACTATTCACCATTCAGTTCTGATTTAAAAAGTTGTGCAAATCACTTTGAGAAAAATATGGAAGTACCTCCTTAAGAATAATACCAATTACTCCTAGAATTTTCTAGTCCACCTGATTTAATTCCTCCGACTTGTAATTATGATGTCTGCTTGCTCTACCATATGAGCAATATATACTATTTTCTATATAATTTTCATTGCAATATTCTGTTTCCCATGCAGCTTTCAGAGTGAGCAGATTCACTTGTCTTTATATCTCAGTTTCGTATCTTCCCTCTCAGGCCTTGTTGGAATACCTACCTTCAATGCAAGGAATGACTTAGGACTGTAAAAACAACACATTCATGTCATCATAATTTTCGTCATTGTACTTCAATTCTTGCTGTTATGATGTTGTTAGCTGTTTAGTTTTGAGCATCTAGTTAATTTCTATTCTTATCGAAAGTTGTGTTCCTTTCCTTTCTTGTCAGTGACCAAAGGTTTGTTCACATGTATCCATGCAATTCATCGTTAATGCATGATTTAGACAAATGATTGAATTGTTGTTGAAAACCAGCAGTTAAGAATACCACATAAGACTAAAGGAGTATTTGTATTAACTTCTACTTAAAGAAGCCAGAAGTCAATATGAACATTTGATTTCTCACAGTGGTTTCTCCACTCCTCTCATTCTTATCTTGCTCTGAGGATAAGGCAGAGAGTTACGGGTGCATCATACATCCCACTCCTCTCGCTCTATTCTCGCACACATATTTCTCCCTCACTTTTCCTATCACTCGTGTCCCTCCTTCTAAAAGCTACTTCTTTCAGCTAATACTATTTATTTTCATCTAAAAAATAACAGCCGCATCCAATACGAACACCCCTTAGGAGACTGCTGTTATCATTAGTGCTAACCAAACGAGTGCATTGTTGTTGAAACCAGCAGCTAAGAATACCAGATAAGACTAAGGGACTGCTTTTATCATTACTCATTAGTGCTACCAAAAGGCCCATTGCATACCATACGTGTTGAACTCTGCGTATAATTTTGTTTTGCCACAGGTTAATCCAGTGAAAGGGCTTGGTGTTACGCTTACAGGATCAGGGGCCAGTGGTGCCATGCCTACTACCCTGTCTCCTACAGTTCCTAACGTGAATTGGAGATGTTAGTTTCTTCCATGTCTCTCCATAGTCCATACTGATGCCTTTTGTGTAACAATCTACAAATGAGTTGTGTCTACATTTTGTAGGTGATCGTTCGAAGGAGTCCTTACGAGGTCCATATTTCGATCCCAGTGGAGGGCTATGATCCAATTGAATTCACACTTACCAAAGAATGTGGTTAGAGGAATTTTCAGTTGTAACAACATGAGACACTTCATATGTATTTTCAATCTGATCCATAAAAAACAGTGGCTTACCTAAAAATCGATCCCAATCTGATGCTATTGAAACCTGCTCTGATACCTCGTCGAAGGCAATCAGAAAGGGGGTAAATGATTGCAGTGGAATTTTTTTTGTCTTTCAAGCTGTCTTAAAGAACAGTTAAACAAAAACAAAAGAGAAAATAGCAGCCAAAAAGGTGATGTGTCGATCGAAGCAGTTGACGGTAAGAAACGTAGCCGAAATCAACTCACGAGCAGCCATGTCAGGTGACAATGAAAAATATGCACACCCAGCGCATAGGGAGCGAACACACTGACGCAAGCTATGCGATGAAAATACATGGAATGATCTATTAGCCAATACATGGAAAGCATGCAGCCCTATGCTTTATTAGCCGAATACTAATCTAATCACTTACCTCCAGTCGGCCCTACCACCTTACGTACGCTCGAGCAACCAACACATGATCAAAAGTAAAACTAATGAATGAACTCACCAGAACCCCTGCTGATTAATCTATCCAGCCGCACCGATCACGCCCCAATCTCACGGCCCAAAAGGGATTAGTAGCCCCTAATCACCATGGATCCATCATGTACGTTTGTGCAGCCGCCCTATTTTTCACAGGCCGCCGCTTTATTCCTTCATCCAAAAGCCACAGGGTTAGCCTCTAACTCCATCTATATTTATAGTCTAGAGCCTAAAACTTGAAAGCCGACAAGTTCTAATCCAATTCTAATAGCAAAGGGACCCAAAACCTTTCCTAACACGGTTTTTTTTCCAAAATTTCAACTTTTCTAACTCGTTACGTGTCGAAGCCTCCAAGACCACACCTCCCGTAACTTCTCCACGCATCACCCACCATGTGTCGTAGCCTCCGGACCGCACCGCTGTAGCTTCGACACGCATCATCTATCTCTGATCCCCATGCGCTCCAAGCATAAGCCTGATCATCCCGTGGCCTCTTTAACCGTCTGAACCTCAGATCTTCCATCCTAGTCCCGGTCCACCTCGTCACCAATCATGATCGTCTCCATGCTTAATCTGCACATACAAAAACCAAAGAACATTTTTCCGGCACAAGTTCTCTCTAACTTGACCAATATCAGTCCATACATACGCAACACGTCACAAGTAATATCACAATCAATGTTGTCAATTATTCATCATCTACATTGTCAATTATTCATCACAAAAAATCCTAGACCAGGCCACATGGTCTAACAATTTGTTAAACATTTATTTGGAAATAACTCGTACTGATCTATCCTGTTGGCTGTTGATACTATTCTTTAGCAAATCTTGTTAGAAAATCATCTAATTCAGTAGAAATATTTGGTGTAAAGAGCCATGCTCTTTGAAAAAAGTGTAGAACCATAATAGTTTAGGTTGAACGCATCACAGAAATAGTAAGACAAGACATGATTGCACTGTTACACAATGCCTCACACCCTGTGCATCTTCCATTGAGAGAAATGGACTGTTTCGGAGCAAAAGAGTGATATCTTTCATTGAAAGAAATTGAATTACAGTGATGGATGAAAAAGCAAATTGAGGTTGCAGTTACAACTTATGTCACCAAACATTAGCATGATGACATTTAAAATGATGAATTGTGTAAATCAAATGGTTGATCACAAGCAAAGGAACCCTGATTCAAATCGAAGTTCGTTGACTAGATGTCCTGATTAACCCTGTGACAGTTCTTGCGGATTTCTCCATTGTAACCCAAGAGGGGATTTATGTTTCCCATTTTGATTATTGAGTTCACGTAGTGTTCAAAGAACAGTGACTCGTTTTCTGCATAACTTCTGACCAGATCTGCTATCCCTGGGTCTTTTCCGGTCCACAAAACCTTATCTGAATGAAGAAGTCCTCTTCCCTCCAGTATCAACTTATAATAGCTGTTGTCAAATTTTGAGGGCTGACAAAATCTAGTGGGTGCGTGGGCAGACTGATGCCAATGTGTAATAAAACCTCTGCTCCGGTGTCTTGTCCGGTCTGTTGTCTCTATGCTGATTGTAGAGCCGTTGTTTGAAACTCGCACATCTGGCCATCCATTCCAATGGTGTGGCTACCTGTTCAAATGTAAAATAAAGGTATCCTTGAGAAGGAGATTATGCGGATCCAGTAGTAAAAACTATATTCATGGAATTGCATTTGAAATTGCACTGTTAGTTTCAAGTCCTACAATGATGATCTAATTGGAACATCTAATATGGTTATGATCTAAAGATTTTGTTATTTTTTATGTTCTTCCAATCATCCTTTTCTAGCAGGTATTATTACTGACAACACTTATGCCTTTTCTTTATTTACTTCTATGGTTTTTCTTGCTGTATTTTCAAGCTTATGCTTTTGACAAGAAACTGTTGTAGAGAATATGAGTAATCGAGCCACTTCTGCATAGTTAATTCCCATCAAGCCTTTGTGTTTTACTACTTTACCACAAATGTTTAATTAATTTGAACATTGAAGAGGTGTCATACCTGATAATGCTACAAGGTCCACCTAATCCAGTCCTTGCCTTTTAAAAAAATTTATAAGACGATGTAGTGTTGCATTTGGTGGTGGAAGGCTCTTATTTGCAAGCTTCATACTTGCTGTCTTTGAATCCCTCCGTCCTAGCGTAAGTTCCCAATATGGGCCACCACTCTGTCATGAGATGACATTATCAGGCATGTGTTAAAACTATTCAAAATATATGTAAATTAATCTTAAATAAAGAAATATAGCTAGATTAATTTTTTTTACTTTAGAATGCCAGTTTTTGGTACTCTAAATAAGATTAGAAGTAGTTACTTTGAGAAATTCTCTATTTTGCTTTCTTACAACTAGCAGAGGTTTTTGTAATTGGAGAGCATTTACTTACCAGTACTGTTGAACCTCTGGCAGCTAGGGCAATAGTGTCAGCACAAGAGACTGTTTGTGGACATGCTTCTTCAAGTGCAGCTTTGATCTCATCTGTGACTTCGAATCCTCTGATAGAATTCTTGTTGGGGATAGCATTTTTTCTCGCTTACGACTGCCTCACCGTCATCCAGCAGAACTGATGCGTCGCACCCCTGAAATTTGATCCTGTGAGCAAAATCATTTTGATCTATAGCACTAAGCACACCACTAAGTGATCTAGATTATAAACGATTGAAGCTGAAAGCATGGTTCCAACTCTCAAGAAAATGCAATATTCAGTGGAGGGTGAACTGTGTGGTTGTAGACACATTTTGTTTAGTTTAGGCGGTAAAGCAGTTGAACTGTGCTAACCTGAACAAAGCAGTCATGAAAAAGGAGCCTGAGAAGGGACGCGGCTATCCGCTGTTCCTTTGCGATGGCCTTCTTTAAATCTGGATTTGTAGAAATCTGGAGAAAGACCTGAATTTGGATTTGTAGAAATCTGGAGAAAGACCTGAAACAATCTCATCAGCTTGTGGGCATGTGGATTTGTAGAAATCTGGAGAAAGACCTGAATTTGGACTGTGTCCAACAGGATAAGCACCCTCGTGGTGACCAGGGAAAGCAAGTGAGGCAGAGAAGTAGAAAGAGGTAATGAAGATTGCACCAAGGGTTCTCTTGGATGAAGCCATGAGCTTTGTAATGCTGTTGTGATTTTGTGTTCTAGTTCTTGCATTTTACTTCCTATTTATAGAACTCATGTGATTCAAGTTCTGCATCATTCCATCCACTCCACCTGTGGTAAGAACCATCCATATGCTTCAGGTGTACCTGATTTAGAGGTGGCTTTTGCCTATTTCATCTATCACTCGTCTGTTACATTATACATGTTAGTGCTGTCTTTGAAGATTCTGCTTTGTTAGTGCTCTAAATACATTATACATGTTGGAAACAGTAAGTGTTGGCATTTCCCGGAAACATGAATGGAAAATGTTGGCATTAGCTGCACCTACTCCAAATACATACATCCTTGTAACACCATTGAGAGGATGAGTAGAAAGCACATGAACACGTTCAGGATTGGATCTGACATTAAGGGAGCATTGGTAGCCTAACTAACTATATCTGGGAATCTTTAGTGGTTTTTTGTGTGTGTTTACGCATGCGTGAAAGAGTGAACTGTTTATAATCACGTGACGGTTCAGCACTTTGAATTTCGGCCAACGCAACCTGCTATGTTTCGTTTTCAGAATTCTGACCAAGCTTAGAATGCAATTCAGTGCACTGACGAACCTTAGAATGCAACCATTTCGGAGCCCAGGTTTTCTGTGAGCTGCCAGGACAAGTTCCAACTTCCAAATAGTGTATAATCCCTAGTCAAATGGGCACATTCTTTTCAACTGCGATCGATAGCTTTTGGTCTTAACACAGACGCTCGTACAAATAAACCGAATGCTGATAAGCTATTTTAAAAAGATTGTCCCGATAAGCTGCTTCGAAATAACAGTGAAGAAACCATCCCATTTGTTTATTCGTTGGAGTTAGAAGCTTTAAACTAAAAAGAATGGTACCAATATTTCTAGTTTCTGGACCTAGCTTCTACCGCGCAGTTCTTTCTTCATTGCTTAACCACAGTGCTATCCTACACCGCAGTCTGGTACCCACAGCAGTACTCCACACAATACCAAATCCTGGTGCTAATCAGCCGATTACCAGAAAACCTGGTACGTCACGGGATTTGTGATACCGGCCGGTTTTCGACGTAATTATGTGCCAATTGAAAGGAATTTAGTATTTGGTACTGTTTCAAGGTCAAATAGACAACAAAAAGTTTTTTTTAAAAAAAAAGCTTCATGGGATTCCGCCGGAAACCGAATGGTTACCGGAGTATTTTCTATCTGAACCGGTAACTTATATGCCCCGCCCGTGGCCCAGTCCTACAGTGAAGATGTGAGGAATCTGGTTGCATCCGAAACAATGATGAGAATGCCAGCAAGCTAGCAACGAGTAGTAGCCAGTGTAGTACCGCAAGATCATGTATTCATGTGCATGCATTTGGCCTTGCACGGCAATGACCTTTGCGATCATCAGGGGTGTCATGCTTATATGGCCCTTATTTCTGAAAACGCTAGTAGTAATCTCCGTAACTACCTAAAATTGAATAGTTATAGAGTACTGTATATGAGTGTGCACTACAACAACACATGTTTACAGCAAAAAATCCAAACTTTTATTACAAACATAGAGTTTAACAACCAGTTTTTATATAGCGGCGTGCGAGCCCGACACTATCATACGATACAAGAATTCCCAAACGGCCTGAGCGCAGTTGAGGCCTAAAACCACTCATCATCTGGGAAGAAAGGCTCTTTAGAGATCTTGTAACAACATATTATTCCACACTCAATTCTTAAGCTTGTGGGGAAGAACTACTCATCCTCAGGGAAGAACTAGACTTAAACTTTTCAATTTCATCATTAGCAGGTTTTAACTTTTCATCACAAGAGTCATGTGCCAATATCAACTCATCAAGTTTAGCGGTTACATCACTAAGTTGAGCCAAATTTGATGTATTAATTGTTCTAGCAGTTTCTAACTCCGTATGTAAAACTTGACAAGCCTCACAAGATTCATCATTAGAAATAGAAGCTGTAAGTCTGTTAATTTCAGAATTCAAGCTCTCAACAACAAAATCATGATTTTTAATTTTCTTCTAATACTTTTTGAGTTCTTCTGTCATTCTAAGCACAGCTGGAGATAAATCAGCACAAGAAGGTTTTACCTCATCAGGATCACTATAAAGATCATCATCACTGAGCTTCTCACTGTTGGCCATAAAACACATCCCTATGAAGTCCTCTTCCTTTGCCTTCTTGCCTTTGACCTCATCGTCGCTCACAGAATCAACATCACTCAAATTAATCTCCTCAAGTGCTGCAAGTACTTTGTTGACCGCCCTGTGATAGTTGCGCTTCTTGTTTGGGTCAATCCTGAATTGAGTGCGACGAGTTGGAGCCTTGTCATCCTTATCCTCCTTGCTCCTCAATTTAGGGCAATCCATCTTAATGTGGCCTGGTTCGCCACACTCATAGCATCTTATCGGTCATAACATACCACCTCGCTTCCTCATCCTCATATTGTTGAGTGCCTTGTATGCTTGTGAGGATATCAACTCCAAGTCCTTTTTAGGGAGCTACTCGAACTGTTCCTCTCAAAAAGAAGACAAGACAGACAAAACAACACAAGACAGAGCATTCGACGAAGCACCCTGCATAGGGTTATTCACAAGTACTAAAGGTGATGATTTATCAATCTTAGATGGCAAAACTTCCATCTCATAAGTTTTCAATCTAGAATAAAGATCATCCATGGTTAAAGTATCTAGATCGACAGTTTGATTGATAGTTATGACAACCATCAACCACTCAGAACCTAAAGATCTCAAAATTTTAGTTGCATTATCTTCATCGGCAAGAATAACACCAACACCGTGCAAATCACTCAATATTTTCTCAAAACGAGCAAAGAGATCATCAATGGATTCACTAGGCTTCATAGCAAAATCAGAATATTCTTTTTGCTAAAAATTTTTATGTACTTTCTTGATTTTAGTGGTTCCTTCATGATAATCACAAAGAGTTTTCCATATTAAGTGGGCAGAATTAATATGAGCTACACAATCAAACACTTTGCAAGAAATACCTTAAAATAACAAGTTACGAGCTTGAGCATTTAAATAAACATCTGCTTTATTTAAATTAGGAACAACAGTAGAAACCTCATATGGTGTAGCAACTTTATTCCAAACATCACTACCTTGAGCCTCAATGTAAGCTTGCATCCAACACTTCCAAAAAGCGAAATCAGTACCACCTAGCATGGGGGGACGATTCACATACCTCTCTGACGCCATAGCAACTAGCTTTGATAACACTTGTAGGATCGTATGGCACAATCAGATGAGGGTGAATGATTGTCTCTAATTTTTACCAGCTGAAACCAAAACACAATGCAGAGAACCAAAAGAGAAACAATTTGAATTACCGGATGAAAACAATACCGTAGTTTCTTGCTTGTACGTGGTCGTAAACCTCGGTCGCCCGACTGCTTGTTATGACCACTCGATAGCCTCAGTCGCCCAACTGCTTGTTACGACCACTTGTTAGTCTTTGTTGCCCAAGCGCTCGTTACGACCTTGTGTTGGCCTTTGTCGTGCGTCTATATCTGAACTCACCCGAAATTGTGCACGACCACTCAAGGACAATGATTTCAACTGCAAACGACCAAGTCTTTCATAAACGTAAAATCCAAAGCAAACAACACAAAATCCAAAGCAAACCAAATGTCAATTATTCAACATCTCGTTATTTACGACCACCCACATGGTCTAACAGAATGAGATGATCGACAACTATTTATACAATAATTTAAATATTACTAAGGTTGTCAAGGTGAATATAGCCTCAAAATTAAACATGACAGTTATCAGTGATAGGACTTAACTAATTAGCATGTCATTCTAAACATTTATTTTAATCAATTACATTTCGCAACTAACAATAACAAAAATATTGTAATTAAATAATTTAAATTCTATGGATTCAAAATGATCAAAAACTTGTAACTTGCCTTGCTATTCTGAAACTTTTACGAGCTCGTAAACTTCGGTGCCTGGGTCTGGCCCTTGGACTGTCGCCTCGAAAAGATCAGAAGCTAATGCAAACACACAAAATAATAATAAGTCCACGCTAAAATCTAATCAAGCTCGGAAAAATAATCTAATTTAAAAAGGGGTAAAATGCAATAAAATTCAAATGGAGTGTTTTGAATTTATTGAAATTTGATTTGGTAGAATGGAGGTCAAAAATGGATTCATGGCATCAAGACGGTCGAAAAGATGTATTTTTGGGATTTTTGGAATTTTTTGGATTTTTCTGAATTTTCTCTCTGGTGAACAGTAACAGACCGGCCCGTTTGCACAGTGCGGCCGGCTAGGTTTTCACCTGCGTGGCCAAACAAGCTGACCGACCTTCGGCCCACGCCGCGCCTGCCGAAAGTCCTAGCGCGCGCACCCGCGCCCGATGGACAACGCGCGGACGGCGCGGATGGCCCGGATGCAAGGAGTGCAGACGCTCGGATGAGATGGTAACGACGGGCGTGAACGGCTGAGATGAAGCCACGTCGTGCCCAGAAGGTCGTCTTTAACCTCCGTTTCATGTCTAGCGGAAAAATAGACCACGGCGACGGCCATCGATTCCACTTCAGCAATGCTCGCCAGCGGTAAAGGAGGGTATGGTTGGGTTCTCGGGAGTGGGGAACCCATTTTGGGGCTTTGGAATGTGAGGGAGTGGACGGTAGTGGTTGGCGACAGGAGAGAAGTAGTGACCTTCACAGTGGCATTAAGGTGCTCCGGTGAGGTTCAAGCAAAAAGGAAAGCGGTTTGACCATCAGTGGGGTGTGGGTTTCACATTGGTGGCGGTGGTTTGGGTCGGGAATAGCTCGGTGAGGCTGGCCACAGAAGAGGTCTTTCGGCCGGCAGTAGCTATAGCCGCCAGGGCTTTCAGTGAATGCTCTCGCCCAGGGGAGTTCACCAGCGTGTTCAGGGCACAAGAGGGACCATGTCAGTGCAAGGAATCGAAAAGTAATCGACAGAAATGCAAGATTGCCGCTAGGGCTCACCGGGCGCAGGGGAGGCTGCCTACGGCGATGTGGCAAGCTGGAGCTGAAATTGGTGGCTTGGGGAGGTATGTAGGAGTGGTGTGAGGTGCTATGCAGTGGCCACTGGGCTTATAACGCAGTGGGTGTCGGCAGCTATAGAGAGGCGGTTCGGGTGCTTCTTCTGTGTGGGCGAAGGAAGGGGAGCTGCACCGCCAGAGGAGCAGGAGAGGTGCATTGTAGCTCTGCAGGAGTTGATAGCGGCTTGGAGACCGAGGTACGGTACGGACGTTCAAGACGAGGAGATGAGTTGGTGCGTTGCGGCGAGAGAGCGAGCACGCGCGACTAAGTGATGGTACCACAGGAGCCGGCGGGTGTGAACACGCGAAGTGCAGGCAGCCGCAACTTCAGCCGGCGACAGCGCGGCGCATGTGCTCCCGCATAGTAAGGCGGTTCGGCGGCGACAGCAACGCATGGAGGCGCCAGCGGAAGAGGAAAACGGGAAGCCGAAAGAGGAAAGCAGGATTTCACTGAGAATTACCAAATTGGGAAGGTTTTGGAATTCAATCACAATTCAAGAAAATTTCAAATTCTTTGAAATTTGGAGGTGTTTCAATGCTGCTCTGACACGACTGATTCTCTTCTCGGGTGAAACAGAGTAATCCCGTGCACATGTGCTTACAGTCAGAGTAATCTCGGCTCATGCACCATGTGCGACAGTGCGAGGACCGAAAATAGTAAAATGATAAGTACTTCTTCATTCCGCTTTGTCCAATTAGCAGCCCTTGCGAGCAAAGTGAAAATATGCTTTATTGCTAAAAGTGGATATTTCTAAGGCATTTGGCTCCGTTTCTTGGCTGTTTCTTCTAGAAATCCTTTCCCACATGGGTTTTGATTCCAGGTGGTGTGAATGGATATTGCTTTTGCTATCCGGTGCTTGTCTAGAATCCTTCTCAATGGTTCTCTGGGCACTATGATTGGCCTGCGAAGGGGTCTTTAACAGGGAGACCCGTTGTCACCGATACTTTTCATCTTAGTCATGGAAGGGTTCAATGTATTGTTTCGCAAAGCGAGCTCTTTGCGGACTCTTACCCCTCTTGGAATCTCAAGCCTTCAAGAGCATATGTCCTTATATGCCGATGATGTCATTTTCTTTATTGCATCGCCCCAACAAGACATCAAAGTTGTCAAATATATTCTGCAGATCTTTGGACAGGCTTCGGGCCTTCAAGCCAACCTTCAGAAAAGCTCCATCACCCCAATTGCATGCGACGACACAAATTTAGTTGTCGCGTGCCAGGATTTACCTTGTGAACTCTCCACCTTTCCTCTAAAATATCTGGGTTTTCCTTTGTCCTTGTATAAACTGACCAAAACTAAATTATAGTCGCTGCTAGAAAGATTCACTGCCAAACTACCGAGTTGGAAAGGGAAACTGCTCTCCTCAGCCGGTCGCCTAGTCTTGGTCAAGCACGTCCTCTCTGCCACGCATCTCTACCACCTTCTTTTCTTGGATTTGCCTGCATGGGCAATTAGAGTGATTGACAAAAGGCGTCGGGCTTTTCTCTAGAAAGGAACAAATGAAGTTCGTTCGGGTCATTGCTTGGTCTCTTGGAAGACCGTTTGCAGGCCACCTCCCCTCGGGGGCCTAGGAATCTTAGACCTCAAACTGATGGGGTTTGCATTGCGATTGCAGTGGCTATGGTGGCAGAAAACTGCCCCTCTCGCATATGGGCTAACCTCCAATCTTCTCACAAACCAGCTATCCATTCAATGTTTCAAGCCGCAACAGAAATGTGGGTGGGAGATGGACAGAAGACTCTTTTCTGGATGGATAATTAGTTACATGGAAAGTCCATTCAGTCCTGCTGGCCGTCACTCTGGAACATCATCTCGCCAAGAGCTAGGGGATTCACAACGGTCGCCCAGGCCGCCACCCTCAAGGCTTGGGTCGCCGACATCTATAGCACCCTTTCTGCTCAAGCTCTGATCGACTACTTTCAGTTGTGGCTCTTATTAAAGCCAAAAGCCTCAGCCGCACCCAAAAAAAGCCTGTGAAAGTGTCAAACACAACGATGGAGGGAGCAGTATTTTTATCTACTCGATCGGAAGGCAAGTAGAATGATAAAGAGCCCGCAATCAATAGACGGACTATACGGTAAGAGAGGTCCAAATCAGGAGTACATGCATGTAGCTAGCAGGACACATGCGCAGAGTCGGTTAATCCCACCACGCGCGCGCACACGCCGTCACACAGTGACTGACACAAAGTAGAAACAGTCGCGTCCGGCATTAAGGCCGCGCCGAAAAATTTAGCTCGTCGGCACGGCTCCTTTTGGCGGACCATGGGAAGAAGAAGCACGAACAGAAGTTACAGGATCCAACTTACTCCTGCTCGCTGCTCGGTCGATTTCGTCACACATATCTTTGACAGGCACACGCACATGCACGAGATCGAGGACGTGCTACCTAACACCACTAGCGTGCATGCATGCACGCATGCCTCGATCGATCGATCATTAATTCCGTTTGCATTGTTCGTGGAATGGAAAAGGTCAATCATCTTAATTGGGCAATTTGATCGGTTAGTGCTGGTAGACTGGTGGTTAGCATCTGGCTTGGGGGGCCATCGGCTCCTAGGTCAAGGACTCAAAGGTTGTACTCATGTGTGGTTGAATGGGTGAATCATGGCGACCTATTGACCATGCATGCGTGTGTGTATGTGTGTGTATATATCGCTGTCAAAGAAAGCGTATGCGTGAGCTAGCGAAGCTTAAGTAGCTAATTAATTAGCGTTGTGGTTATCATCATCGATCGTCAGAAAGTCGGCTAGCTCTCTCTAGCTAGATAGCTAGGTCAAGGCCCTCTAAATATTTAATTAGCCCTCCACAACAAGACAGAAAAGGATATGATATACTATGCATGATCTTACGTTTATGCGGGCCTCACGTTTTCGTTGCATGCATATCCTAACAAAGGAATTGAAAATGGCCTTGTGTCTATTACAGGCTTCAGTAAGGTGCATTCTTTTTTGACTGCGATTGATAATTTATGATTATGGTTTATAATTTTTTTTTGTCTTAGTATGAGCGTTCGTGTGAATAAACCGAATGCTGATAAATCGTTTCAAAAAAAACTGTCCCAATAAATTATTTCGAAACGACGACGGAGAAACTATCTCATTAATTTGTTTGAAAGAAATCATAAGTTATAAGCTAAAAAAACTGCTTCTAAGTAGTGGTGGGCGGATTACCTTGTAGTGACTCGTGCTTAATTAATTTGCACCCCTTGAAATGCTATAGGATCACCTTTTAGCTAGCCATTGTTCACAAAAGTTTCCCGGTACACATAGAAGCACTCATGCAACATGTCAGCATACAAAATAGATAGCTTTCTTTACGGCCGTCAGGCCACAACTAGGGGTGCAAACGGGTCGGGTTAATCCCGACCAATCCGGCACCGAATCCGATTGATACCGAATCCGATTGATACCGAATCCGAAGAAAAAATATGGGTTAGGATATGGTAACAGCAATATCCGTCCCGAATCCGATACGTCTTCAAGTTTGATTTCAAGTTAGTGCTACTATTTGACGTTTCATTTTTTTTTGCAATGGTAAAATAAAATCTTCCACATCAACTATTAAGTAGTAACATCAAGTTCTTGACAGTACGTCCTCCTACTCCATTTGTTGTACTGCATGCATTCCTTACAAACAAGTAGGGGTGCAAATGGCTCGGGTTAATCCCGACCGATCCGGCACCGAATCCGATTGGTACCGAATCCGAAGAAAAAATATGGGTTAGGATATGGTAACAACAATAACCGTCCGAATCCGATCCGTTTGCACCCCTAGCCACAACGGGTCTTGAGCTATGTATGGATTAATAGAAGTTAGTACAAAAGTTTAGTAAATAATTAATTGCCGAACACAAAGGTCTCTGGAAAGATTAACAAGTAGTCAAGTACAAATTAAACATTATCCCGTTAGATTAGATAGAACCAACAGCTAGCAGGTGGAGAGAGGTTGAAGATTATGAACCTTGACCTAAAAAAGAGCTGAAGAACATGAATCGAACCTGATGTATAGCTATGCTCCCATGCATATAATTGTCACCTGTCAAACTCAAAGTCAATTGTGGTTATCCAATTTCAGCCTACACTGCACGTAATAAACACTTTTGCACCGCGTATTAGCTACACTACACGGAATTAGGAGCTGCATGCACGTCATTAAAATGGTAGGCTCTCAATCCTAGGTCTTGTTTGGAGCACGTAAATTTTACAAAAAAAATAGTTTAATTTTAGTATGAAACAGGAAAAATTATCGCATTCTAAACGGGGCTTAATTAGCTAGCCATTGTACGCAAAAGTTTTCTTGTAGGCATGCATAGCAGCGCTCACACATCGTTCACTACTACAGAAAGGCTAATACTAGACGGCTAATCACAGACGGTTTGACTGGCAACCGTCTGTGATATTTTTATAGACGGTTATTAACATGAATCGTCTGTGATGACGTTTTTGAACCGTCTGTGATGATCTTTTCTGTAGTAGTGGTTATAGCGGTCATCAGGACCTCAAGGGACATGAGCTCTGGATTAATCGAATTAAGTTAATACAAAAAGTTTACATAATTGCCAATTTCTATATACGTACGTGCAGAGGTCAATGGAAATTAAGATTAACAATTACAAAACGTATATAAACTCCGTTAGATTAGATAGAACAACGTACCAGGAGCTAGCTAGCAGGTGAAGACGGATGAAGATGATGAGCCTTGACCTAAAAAGCCATGAACAATCAAACCAAACCCCCCATATAATTGACGCGCGGCTATCAAACTCAAGGTCAAGTGGTTATCAAGATTCCATGCCCAACGTTACGCTGTTTAGCTGCCGGCTGGGCAGGTGGAAAACGCCGTACGGCCACATCGAAGCAGACGAACGGGTTGGTTAGGGTGGGTGTGGGGCCCTGTAGTTGGTACACTAGCTGGTGGGTGCACTAGCCTAGCCTTTGAGCTTAATATAACTATGGCCCTGTTTCTTTAGATTTTTTTGTGAGTTTTTTATTCGGTTTCTCGAAAGCCGAAATAAATAGAATAGTCTTTTCGAGCGATTTCTCGAACTGGATTTTTCAAACTGACTTCTTTAGTCTAAAATTATGTACGTCGCCCACGTCGGCGTCTCTGTCGTCCGCTATCGTGTTAAAAAACACATATAAAAAACATCAGCTATAGCTAAAAACCATCGACAGCCTAAAAGAAAAGTGTTCTATGTACTTTGCCTTCTTATTAATTTATGGTTATGGGCAATGCGATTATGATTATGTATGGAGTAGATAGATAGATTCGATTTTGCTTAATTAAAACATAATGATGATGATAAGTTGAGTCAGTCCACGTGCTTTCATGCAAGCTCAATGAGTTCTTCTTGCCTTTCTCGAGTTTTAACAAATTAGATTAAATTAATAATAGAGTTGTTGCAAAAAGTAAAAAAAGAGATGATTGAACAATATGTTGCGTGCATACCCCTTTTCTGTTTTTTTCAGGCCACTATGAAATATGAATTGCTTGTAAGGGTACTAATTAAAACAACAGTCTTGTAACTGTTCCATCAAAAATTATGAGCAATGTAATATTTCCCTTTTCTTTTAGTTTCTGAGTTTTGCTATATATGTGCTGCAGATACCAAAATGCTCCAGGTAGCAATGTTGACGAAATGGTGTCGCTCGGTTGGGCTGAAATAAGCTAACTTATGGCTAAAATTACATTGTAACTGGCTGAAACTATATTGTAACTGATGATGGCTTATTTGGTGTAAATAAATTTAAAAAAATAAAAATAGAAAAAACATATTAGCCCATCACGGACAATGCAAACGAATACGAAAAACAGAATCGGTAAAAAAGCTAAAAAAACTAGAAAAATAAAATTTAAAAATAGTGAAAAATAAATTAGAAGGCCAAGCTGAAATAAGCAGAGCCTAATCAATTTACCCATGGACGCATCTTTGACTTCGGTGTGGTGGTCCAAGTGAGTAGGTACGGTTGTGTTAAGCGTTAACAGATCTTGCTACCATATATTGGATATGCTAATTAATTAATTAGTCTTTGCATGCAGTGTAAATAATCACCTGTTTTGCGTTTCTGCAAAATCAATGTAATTTCCTCGATCACCTATTATGTCTGTAACATTCATGCTTAGAACAATGGAAGGTAGTAATGTATGATTATGTAATCCAATTGTCCGTGTTAAGATCAAGCTTGATTATCGTCGTCGTAACTAGAGAACATATTCTCTAGGTAAATAAGCTAGCAAGCATACATGCATGAGTTCTAATAGGTTTGTCCCAATCTTTAGTTCGATTACAAGAGCTGCAAAGTTATCATATCGTTTTACTCCTACACTGTAATATATGCGCGGTAAATATAACTTTCACCCTTCCTCTAGATTCTAGAATGTAGCTAGTCTTTTTTTTTTTCACTCCTTTTTTACGCGGTGTAACGTAGCATGGCAGGCTTGCAACCAGTGTGTGAAATATTCATCACACGCATCAGATTGCGTAAAGTGCTCTTAATTCCCTAGAAGTATGGAGAAACATGCACATCCCTCCCTTCTCAATCAAACAAAACACTTCACAAAACAAAACACTTCACAAAACAAAACATAGCTAAAAATAAAATTAGCCATCTCTTGGAATCAAACTTATCAATACCATTTTGAGACCAACCCGTTTATACCATTCCATCACCTAAAATGGTACAGAGCAGCCCTACATTCCGTATCGGCTTTGATACCAGCCATACTAGCTCAATACCGACCATACCGGCTTCGATATCGGACAATATTGCTCAAACCGACGGAGTTGATAATACCGTCTAATGAACTCAATGAGTTATATGTTATATTTTAATTATCATACTATTATTTTAATATTACAGATGACATTTAATATACATATAATTGAACATACATACTTATAAATACACATCATTATATTATACTCTAAAATAGTACATCGATATAGACCGATACCGAAATGTACCATTTAAGAGCCAAACTAGTATAGCCTCCAGACCAGTATCGACTAGTATGCTAGGAAGCCAAGGGCCTTCTCTAATAGCCAACAAAGCAGTGTCCAACTTACCTTCTATGATCACCCACTCTGTTCTTTTGGGCTTTTGCTTTTCCGAAAATCGAAACAAACAGAATGTTCAAACAACTTCTCAAGTCTAAAACTGTATGCATCATCCGTGTTGGCATCTTCACCATCCGCTGCTATCTCAAAAAATACAACAAAAAATTATCAGTCGCAACCTAAAAGAATAGAGCCAATATTTAGGCTTCCATGCGAAGGGATCTCATTTCTACTCATTTGAGCTTAAACTTCTGGCTTCTAACTTATTTTTTACTATTCATAAATTTTATTTTTTTAACTTTTTAGTTTTTTAGCTGTTTTGCCGATTCTTTTTTTCCATATTCGTTTGTGTTGTTCGTGATGGGTTAGCATGTTTTTTCTATTTTTAATTATTTTAAAATTTAGTTACACCAAATAAGCCATCATCAGCTACAGTATAATTTCAACCAGATACAGTACAATTTCAGTCATAAACCAGTTTATTTCAGCCCAACCGAGCAGCATCTAAATGCTCGCTCTATTTCATAACGCATGGCAAAAGTCTTGTATGCTTAACTGAGTAAATATAACAACAGGAAGAAAAAGGTAAGATTTGACCTACTAAAACTGTGAAATAAAATAGCCCAGAAAATGAACATATATATACATTATGGGAAACACAGTAATTTAAAAGAGATTTATTTGCTTACTAATTTGTTTTTAAAAAAATAAAAGCTTGCTTACAAGCAGATCGGAGTTGGTAAAATGAACATCAGAATAATACATTAAGCAACTCTCTAATCAATAATTTAGCTGTCAAGTCCTTCATTCATGGAACAAGTTGCAAGAAATCATTGGCAAATCATTTTCAGTTCTGTATGGAAAATTTGTGTTTGTTAACTTCTAAGAAATGTGTAGGACCTATTCAAACCTTGGCCTTTTCTTCCACTGCAAGCGTGATTGCTATGCTGTTAAGAGTTGATTATAGGAGGAAACTGGGAATGGGAGGAACAGGAGACAATTATGAATCAGGAGTAACACAGCAGAAGTCAAATGAGCAGGTACTCTAAGCCAATGCCACTTTTGTACCCCAAGGTTTGTAGCAGTAGAGATGGACGAAAGTAAGCTGTATTGCAATAGGAGTTTATAGGGCTATATATAATATATGAGGCACATAAGGATCTAAACTCTAGATAATAGGAAATGACCTAAACATCCTTAATATCCTCTCAAATACAAGGCATATGTAATAGCATTGCATTTTAAAGGATTGACAATAAAATAGGAAAAATCCAAAGTTCGAGTCTTGACGATATCGTCATAGACAGTGTGCAACTTTTGAAAAATTATGTCGGAAAGATCGCCTCCTATCTGAAACATTGCGGCAGCCCATAAAGCACAAAGTACAGGGGCCAAGAAGGTAGAGGTAAACATGTGCAAAGTCGACCACGGTAACACGATGAAGAGAATGTGGAAGGTGACATAGGTAGAGAGTTGTCAAATCAAACCGAAGAGAGAGATAGAAGCATAGCGGCACAGATCGAAGCCCGAGACGACGACGGTACAGAAGAAACGCGGTAACCTTAGAAGTTTGGGGCGACAACACATAGAGAAATGCCCAGACGGCCGCCCGGGGTCACTGGCAGTGGCTCCGCCAGTGGTAACAACCATGCTATAGTTTTCTTCAAGAAACGGCCACTAATCTGTCCTGCAGAGAAGAAGGCTGCTCTCCGGGTGACAAGGCTTCGGAACGGTTGGAAGTCCTTCCAGGAACCTGCTCGCGACACGGACGTAGGTCACGCAAGCACCTAACGCGAATCATCACCACGCATCCCGTGCTTCAGAGTTGGTACATCGCACGTCCCCTTTGACCTGAAGGCATGCACGCGTGTCAGCTAGGAAATCAGTCCCTGGCTGCACAACGAAAGACACCACGTTACACACGCTCTCGAACCATTCGAGGAGCCATCCAAATTTTCAGCTCGGTCTCTATGGCTGCAAAGCGAAAGTAACCTAGTTTGGTACAATTCTACGGTACGATACTACGGCAAATGTCCAAAGAAAAAAATCTTAAAAGAGATCGCCTTTCGATCCAGCACCTGCATAGAAAATGCACGGCGCTGTAGCATCATGCTCTTTTGATCCCCACGGGCGGGGATACGAAGCAGCGCCGGACGAGCACCACCAATAAGAAAACCTCCATGCGCGCAGCCCTGCATACGGTGCTGCATTAATCAATACCGTCCGACCTGTAACGGCACTTGCGTATGACAAAAAGGCAGCGGGATTAATTGGGAAGCAAAACCTAGCTTTTGGCTGCGCCTCTCGTACTCTGTCAGTTCGATTTCACATACGATATGTCTGTATCGTCGTGTGTTGCGCGGGGTTTTAAGTATGGTTGGGAGCGTGTGCTCCTACTCGTTAGGGGCGGGCGATGGGCCCACCGTGATGCAAAAAAAAATGTTGAGTGAGACCGATGACTGACCTATTGTAAGATTGTACCTGCCTTGTTGAGGTAACATCACACAGTCACAAAAATTATGTGATTGTTTGCGTAGTGCGTATGGACAGCATAATCGCCATAGATTCATTATCTCATTTGCATCTTAGGTTCTCAGTAAGATTAGTATTAAGGTTAGACTTATCTGAGAAATCCCTCCATCTACACGTACTCGTTTAACTAGCCTGTTCTTTTTGGCTGCAGCTGGTGGTTTTTAGCTGCGGCTTGTGACTTTTAGGATATTTGTACGAGAGATTACAAAGAAACAGAAACTCACATGCGGTTTTTGCCAATAAAAAATGAAGTCAGTAAAGTATGTACTACAATTAACTAGTAGACTCTATCTTAAAAAAATACTAAGCCAAAAAGTAATTTTTAAAAGTTGAAAAGAACAGGGTCAATCTTCGAGTAGCTTCACACTAAAAACGAAGCCCCGGACAAGACATTACAGACTGTAAAGCGCTCTTAGGCCTTGGATGCGAGTCTAAACTTTGGATCTTTGGCTTTGGAGTTACTGCCGAAGCAGTTGGAAAACAATTGCCTGGCTAGCTCACTTATTCTGTACGCATTGCCCAACAACCCAGCAGCCCTGATGCATCTCACCGTCCTCTGCTCGAAACCACCCTTCTTTCCTCGCTCCTCCTACCATATATACCACCCCATGCCCACCTCATCTCAGCATCCACAAGAAGAGAAGTAGAAACGAACAAGTAGCAACCCTCTTCTCTCACCTGCATCGTACTGCAGCACAGAGGTTTACTTTACATGGCGGCTTCCATGGGTTGCCTGGTGGTGCTCTGCCTTGTTTCTCCGCTCCTCCTCGCCGGCGCCGTCCGCGGCAACCCGTGGTACGGCTTGTTCCCGCAGTTCTACGACCACTCGTGCCCGAAGGCGAAGGAGATCGTGCAGAACGTCGTGGCCCAGGCCGTCGCCAAGGAGACCAGGATGGCGGCGTCCTTGGTCAGGCTGCATTTCCATGACTGCTTTGTCAAGGTCTCTGCTTCCTCTCTGCTGTAGTATTCTCTGCATGCTTCGACAAAGCTGCCATGCTTGCTGAGTATAGTTCCTGCAGCGTAGTGCAGCAAATTGCACACTTTACATTTTGAGTTGCGTGTTTAGTACGATTAGATTGTATGCTTCAAAGACGATGGCATGCATGCATTTTATCTGACCTTCCAAGGGCGAAATCCATATAAAGGTACTGCAAAAAAAAAAGAAAAAACACCAAAAATGGGCGTACTTATTTGTTATATTTATCTGTTCAAATTCGAAACTCAAAAAATGCAAAGTGATCAATTTTAAATTCTGCTACATTTGTACCTACGTATCGACAAAGGTATCCTTAGGCGCATGGAAGAACCTGTAGTTTTTTTACCGGTGAAAAGAGAGACCCTACTACGCTGCGCATGCGAGCACTACCTGTTGTCTCGCTGACATGGTCGAGTCCGTACCATGATTGCTTGCTTCTATGTTTTTTCAAAGAGAGTGAAGATTGCTTGATTCAAATGCACAATAATTGGTGCCCGTCATGCACTGTTCACCCTCCACTCAGTGTAATGTAATGCTTGCAACCTACACTACTATTTCGTTGCATGTGACCAATCTATATGTACTATTTCGTTGCATTTGCCCAATCTATAAATGTACTATTTCGTTGCACGCGACTGATCTATCGACCAACCTCTTTTTTTTTTGCCGGCGTGTTTCTGCGTGTAGGGGTGCGACGCGTCCGTGCTGCTGGACAACAGCAGCAGCATAGTCAGCGAGAAGGGGTCCAACCCGAACAGGGACTCCCTCAGGGGGTTCGAGGTCGTCGACCAGATCAAGGCCATCCTCGAAGCCGTCTGCCCCGGCACCGTCTCCTGCGCCGACATCCTCGCCCTCGCCGCACGCGACTCCACCGTCCTCGTACGTGACCCCACCAATAATTCTTTCCAACTACAAGAAAGAGCAAATCGAGCTCAATGTGGTTTATAAGCCGTGGTTTCTGGCTTTTTTCTTACACTACAATGATTAAAAATGTATTATAATGATAGTTAGTTTTTTCTGAATAATTAAATTTTAAAAACGCTATATCATATAGACAGTGTAAAGAAATAAAAAAACCAAAAAAGATGGAATTTAAAATATTAAAAACTGAATCCGTTTGAAGCGGGGCTACTGTCGAAAGGCGCCGGTTAACAAGGCAGTGTGTGTGTGTTCATTATTTTGGGCACGAACCTGCAGGTTGGTGGTCCAGGCTGGGACGTGCCGCTCGGCCGGAGGGACTCTCTGGGTGCAAGCATCCAGGGCTCCAACAACGATATCCCAGCTCCCAACAACACCCTCCCCACTATCATCACCAAGTTCAAGCTCCAAGGCCTCGACGTCACCGACGTCGTCGCCCTCTCCGGTAAGCTTCGTGCTGCTCATGGTTGCATATCCAGCCTTCGTTGCTTCTGCCTCGGTGTACGTACTTACGTTGCACAACACGGCACGCAGGCGGCCACACCATTGGCATGTCTCGGTGCACCAGCTTCCGCCAGAGGCTGTACAACCAGACCGGCAATGGCATGGCTGACGGCACGCTGGATGTGTCCTACGCGGCGCAGCTGAGGCAGGGGTGCCCCCGCTCCGGCGGCGACAACAACCTCTTCCCGCTGGACTTCGTCACCCCTGCCAAGTTCGACAACTTCTACTTCAAGAACCTCCTGGCCGGCAGGGGCCTTCTCAGCTCCGACGAGGTCCTGCTCACCAAGAGCGCCGAGACGGCGGCGCTCGTGAAGGCGTACGCAGACGACGTGAATCTCTTCTTCCAGCACTTTGCGCAGTCAATGGTGAAGATGGGCAACATCTCACCGCTGACCGGCTCACAGGGGGAGATCAGGAGGAACTGCAGGAGGCTCAACAACTATCACTGAGGAGGCTACTGAGGCGGCTGCTCGATGTGCTGAGCCGTACGTGCTGCCGGTGCCATATTTTGTTTTAATAAGCGAGTGTGGTTGTAATCTTCGGAGTTGTTCGATCATTTGTGTTTATGCTATTGCATTGGTGAAATGCGTATGTGCTAATAATCCAATACACAAGGTGAGTTCACTTGGTTGCTTTAGATCTGGCGGTTTGACTTACCGAGCTCTGGCTCCCAAACTCATGGTACGTGTCCACCGACTCTTCCAGAGTGTCATGGACATGGGCCGTGGGCTGTGCTTTGGTGCTTTTCGCGCGACCATTCAAACTAAAAATGACTTGACCAGTGTGCAAGTACAGCACCCGATTTATAAATGAAGGAAATCAGGCACAAGTGGTCCTTCTCAGCATCAGTGGTTCAAAGCTAGCAGTAGTCTCATCCTTGGATGACAGCTGCAGGACACCCATAAAATTTGAATGACAGCGAGCGAGGAATTATCATGCTTGGTAGCATCAAAACATCGTCAATTAGAAATTCTGAGTTTCGGTACAGAAATTTTGAGATGCTATCGCCTATCGACGATTGTGAAAATAATTCAAGGATCCATTATGTTGATCTTTCCGGTGTGATCCATTATGGCGATTCTGAGTTTTAGTCTTGCTTTCACACCACACGCGCGCGCGCACAGAGACAGTAGTTTCAACGTTTCATGCATGGATAGAGCCCTTCGGAAAATTTCACCACCACTATTCAATCCTTGAGCTAATTTTACTTTTGTTTACCTTTTCCTTGTTCCCTTTTCTCTAGAGTAGGTCTTGCACAATTTAATCTCTCCAAAATAAGTACATAACAAGGGCATGTATCTCTGACAGGTTCCGCCAAAGCTCTCTTTTTTTTCGTATAATCAAAATCTGAAGTACCATGGAATCTAGGGTGACCAGTGAGAAAAGGTAGAACCACTACGAATGCCCTAATTTCTATTGGCCACTACTATTCATCAGTCATTTTTTTGTATTTTTACATGTTGTAACACACTTTGTATTTTATTATGTCACAATTCCGTAAATCACATGATAGTCCAAATGTTATGATGTCTTTCGTTGCACCGTCTTTCTTACATAATACACTCAGCAAAAGCTATAAGCTAATTGTAACGCCCTAGGGTCCAAACCGGCTTAGGCCTAACCCCATTCTGAATAGATCACGCACACGTAGCAACCCGCTTGCACTTTCGTCCTCGCTTCGCGCAAAACGGTTAACTAAGAGTGCTACCATTGGAACTCCTAGACTTATATATAAGGGTTTCTCAAGGTAAACTAGTAAGATAAGACTAACCCAGAAATTTATGGGTTAATCATATCTTACTAGTTTACCTTGAGAAACCCTTACATATAAGCCTAGGAGTTCCAATGGTAGCACCCCCGATTAACCGTTTTGCGCGAAGCGAGGACGAAAGTGCAAGTGGGTTGCTACGTGTGCGTGATCTATCCAGAATGGGGTTAGACCTAAGCCGGTTTGGACCCTAAGGTGTTACACCAATATATATGTCTCAGCTTCTATCAACTACTACTATTTACCAGCCACAGCAAAAAGACATCAAGTAAAATCCAAGACACATTTATGTGCTAAGCTCAGGACCATAGTAAATATAACTATATACATTTTGGCACCTGACTTGTGAATAGCAGAAACCCTGTACATACCAGAAGCAGTAATCTGTTTCTAGAATCTGTTCTGTCAATAGATAAAGTGTGTCCTGTTAGACAACAGAAAAATCTAACTTACAAAAGAAAAGCAGCGTTCATTACATTGAACCTTAGGAAGACAAGAACTTCAGTATCGTAAACTAACACATGGTGAGTTCAGAATATTTTGACTTTGACTGATACATAAAGGATTTATTCTTTAAAAAAAACTTGCATATAATTTTTTAAATCTTGTTGCATGATCCCTCAATAACCCAGATAAGACCAGGAGAGCAGGAGGCAGAGCGTGAGCAACTGTGCAAGTGGGCCGGCCCTTTGAGAAGTTTAAAGGGAAGGTCCACATGCAGGTGGATTACTTTCTCTTTCTTTTTTGTTTGCTATGAAAGTATTTAATTGAGGATTCTGTGCTTCAAGAAGTCACTCATAGTTGATAATTGTTAGGAAACTTGGCCTGAGCTTAAAGTCTTGGTCCATGATGGACACCTCATCACTAGTCTATAAATAAGGAGTACTGTTGGCTATTTTGAATACGGATTCGGAAAGAAAGCAATAAAAAAGATCAAGAATTATCTCTATCTCTCTGTATTTTCAATCTACTATTTTTATCTTCTGTGATTGATCTGGTTTTGCATAAGCAGATAAATCGATCGGACTGGTCGCCAGCGACGGTTCCTCAACACGTTATCAGCACGAATCGCTCCGGTGAATCGAAAGTAATCATCGAAGCATTAGTAAATTGAATTGTTTGTATCCATATCGCTCTAAATTCCACAGATTTCGCTTTCTAGATCATTTTCTACAGTGCAAATATGCTCTAATCTACCAAGAGCAGACTTGAAGTCGCCGGCACAATGTCGATCGGTAGATTACAGGAAAAAGTAGATGACGATTGCACTGTAGATTGAAAAAAAAAGAGAAAAAAGAAAAATCCACGCACGGCCGGCCCCGTACGGCTGCCGTACGCAATTACACACATACATAATAATTTTGAAACACAACATACATAGCAGTGAAATATGGGATCAACATTGTCAAAGGAGATGCTTGCCTTAATGTTGAACACCTGCTTCTCGGTCTAGATCAATCTCGAAGCGTTTCCGGCACATCGGTATCTGCCAGTAAAAGTCAAATAACACAAATAAGCAAATAAATTCAAACAGAGAGTAAATCCAAATATTTTTGTAGATTATGTAAGTTCATGATTTTAAAAAAATTAGAAACAAGTTTCACTCAATTTGGAGTTCATATGCAAAAGTTACGAGCATTTGAATTTGGTTTGGTTTGAAAAATGCAAAAAAAAAGGAAAAACATTGTGCTGCCTTAGGATACCTCTATACGCGATACAAGTACAGTGATACGAATATGATGATACCATGATATGATATTTTACAAAAACAAGGATACGTTGATACATCAAGTATATATGTATTTAAAAATTAAAAAATTATAGAGAGGCTATGAGAGAGCGAGAAACTAGGATTATCTTGATGAATGCTATATATTCTATTATTCCTTGCCTCCTTCACTTGCTACTTTCATTTATGGACTATATAATTGACATTGTTCATGAATCTCAATTCACAAAATATGAACATCTATAGATAATTTGAGATATGAAAAATGCCACAAACCTAAACACAACTATCAAGCTTACCCATAAATCTCAGTGGTTTATGACTTATGAGTTATGACAGAGAATGTGGTACCGTAACAAGAAAAATAAGACTCATTCTTGGAGGTCATTCTTGAACAAAACTATTGGTGGTACTATAAAAGTAGCATAGCACTAGCAGTTCAGGAAGCACTATACTTTAGCAGAACCGCTAAACATTTGCTGATTTCACGCAATATGCGTTGTTATAGAAATGCTAACTCCCAACTAAGGGTTGCCTCGGCTCTCAGGGAAACTTACATGCGAGCACCAGGTGGCTGAAACGCACGCACCGACAGCTCTAGCTCCGGCCTCAGCTGCCACGGACTCTGTCCCAAGCTCCTAGAATCAATCAATGCTGCATAGTTAGCATAGAAATTTGGGATAATCGACTGCATGCTACAGCAATCATCTTATTTTTTAAAAATACCACTGTAATGATGTTGTCCGCACTCGTTCAGCAGTTATAAGTATTGAATGATTACAGTGGCATTTTTTAAAACTAAGACGATTGCAATTGTATTTTTCAAAGTATTGGGATGACGGCAGTAACATTGCAGTGGTATTTTTCAAAACCGAGATGATTGCAGTGGTATTTTTCAAAAGATTAGGATTGCAGTGGTATTTTTCAGAAGACTAGGATTTGCGGGATCGTGCTCCAGGGCATCCTATGAGTTTCGCGCAGCCATCAAGGCTACAGCTTTGATCCCAGCGGTGGTTCCGAATGCGGCCGCGCCATGTAGCTTCTCAAGGTCGGTCATGAAGCGCTTGCCCAAGCAGATGAACCTCCTCGCGCTGGGTCTCAGGTACTGTGCCATGCACTCAATGCCTCACATGGCGCCATCAGCGGCCATGTTCGTGAGAGGAGAACGCGAGTGCCTCGTGGAGCCTCGTCGACACCCACTAGTCCTCCCGCTCTCGCTGCGCCTTCGGCCTTGCTGACCTCGTCAACGACAACTTGCCTGGCCCCTGCGAAGGCAGCCTGCGAGATCACGGCGGAGGCGGTGGCCTCATCCACCTTCTCTTTTCGGCCCGGTATGGCCGCCGATTGAGCAGGAATTCCTCGTGCCGGCCTGCGCGTTGGAGGATTAGGCGAGGAGATTGGGGAATGGGGAGTTGGGAGGAGATAAGGGATGAGGTGAGCACGTGGGTGGCCAATCGAGGCCCGCGTGGCGTCTGTCCTATTGGGTCGATCCGTTCTGTTAACGGTTGATGTGGCCCGGTTTCCTGGTTGTTGTTTGTCCACCTTCTCTTTCCGGCCCGGTATGGCCGCCGATTGAGCAGGAATTCCTCGTGCCGGCCTGCGCGTTGGAGGATTAGGCGAGGAGATTGGGGAATGGGGAGTTGGGAGGAGATAAGGGATGAGGTGAGCACGTGGGTGGCCAATCGAGGCCCGCGTGGCGTCTGTCCTATTGGGTCGATCCGTTCTGTTAACGGTTGATGTGGCCCGGTTTCCTGGTTGTTGTTTGGGGTGTTGGGCCAGTCGTCTGGAAATGGGCTTTTCTTTGGGCCAACAAGTATCGACAAGTGTCGATCGAGTATCATAATTAATTTTATCTATTTTAAAAATTAAATTATGTCGATACTTTCTAATACCGTATCACGCCGTATCGTCGTATCAGATACGTATCGTGTAGGGAACGATAGCTCCCAGGCGTATTGGCGCTTCTTAGGTTTTGCCGGGTGACATCAAAGGCGTACTTCTAAAATTACGCTACGCTACGGACAAGGTGTACTATGACTGAACTAAAAGTATATTTGTTATTTTTCAAGTTTTTAAAATGATTTAGCAAACAAGCATCTTTGTTTATTCAAGGAGGAAATTTTGCAGACAGCTGGAAAATCTCTGCTTCATAATACTGTTTCTGTACAGCAAATGAACTTTCCAGGCAATGTACTCCACCTGTAGATCGTAGACTTGAGTCTTAATGAAACCCTGAAGTTACTAGATAAAAAGTAGATGAAATATCCAGGCAATATAATTGTAATGTTAGGTATAATACTTCAGTTTTGAGAAAACCCATAAGTTAATAGATGAGGTTAATTGACCGTGTGGTAGTGACTTGTGAGATTTAAAAGCCATAATGTTTTCATTTAAAATGTTCTACTTGTTTAAATGTAGCCAAACAAGTATCCTGTATTCCTTCAGCATTTCTTTTGCTGTGAATAATTCTTTTTGTTTTTTGCTGCTAGGAAGGCAATTGGAAGAGTCTGGAGTTCTTAATGGGGCCCTTAAAGCTCGAGGCAATTCATGGGGCTTGCACATGCCACTTGTATGTCCAGATGGTGCTGTTGTGGCATATGCTTGGAAGCGTCAGCTGGCAGGCCAAGCTGGTGCATCAGCTGTTGATAGAACTAGGTGAAAATTCATTACTTCTATGGTTTTTTTGTCGTATTTAGTTACAGTACCATCTAGCCGCTGTGGACTACAATCATTCACCCCTTTTATCTGATTATCATCGATGATCCTACACTTTCCCTATTTATTTTTCTGTTGATGTGTGACATTTTCACCAACCATACCATTAATGGTTGTAGTTTGAATGCTTATTCCATAGTGTTTCTTCCTACGATAAAATGGTAATTTCTTGGCAGCTGAATTTACGTACATATTCAATTCCACAATGACACTGGCTTGCAGTTATTGCAACGCATAGCTTCATTTGATGAGTTTGTGCAATGGGCGGGTAGTTCATTCCTCTTTCCCTCTTTTCATTTCTATTTTGCACTTTGTGCAGAACAGAACACATTGCTCTCAAGTCTCAATGCATCCATAGTTTGGTTTTACGTAGAATGGCATTGGGAATATTCCAATTTCTTTATCATTCATGTACTTGCTTAGATGTAATTACGTTATATGATGCCTTGGAATTGCCCACTATTCTCCATGAGAAGATACCGAAAGTTTGGCAGCATTTTTATTTATTTCTTTTTTTAATGTGTGTGCAAAACTAAAAACATCTATATATGATTCGCCATATGTGATTGTGCCCATATCGAGATATTACTTTTCCAACTTCATTTCTTAATTTATCATGCATACCATTGCTTACTAACTGAAGACTTGGCAGCAAACTGACAAAAAAAACATTTCTAGATTTGCAATATTCATTTATTTATGTGTCTACAATGTTTGGATTTGGATTCATGCTAATTCGATGTTGTTTTCAGGTTAGCTCTCAAGGCCTTCACTGACCAGAAAAGAAGATTCTTCCCTCACCTAGAAGATGAAGTGCTTAGTCATCTCCATGATAGTGAATCTGGTATTGCTAAAAAGCCAAGGTTGCCTGCAAGCAATGGAGAGCTAGAAGAAAAAACGTTGTCTGACATACTTAAGAATCTAGAAAATGAAGTACCTAGCTTGAAAATATTCACGTATCCGCATTTGGATTGGTCAAAAAGAGCTTCATCATTGGCATCTCTGATGGATGATGACTTTGTGGATCCTTCTAAGGAGCTGAACCTGCAAATATGGGCAAATTGAGATCTGGTGCTGTGACAACTGCCATAGATCAGGTTGCAGTAATTGAGTTGCTGGTTCCTTCAATATTTAGAGCTATAGTGTCATTGCATCCTGCAGGATCTATTGATCCTGATGCTGTGGCATTCTTCTCTCCTACTGAGGTAAGGATGTCTTCCAACAGCTGACTTTATCAGCTCAATTATAAACTTAGCCTAAGTAGCCAAGCATTGGTGCTGGCAGTGTGTGTTTTGTAACGCCCCTATTTCTAGATTGTCACATGAAGATAATATTAGTGGATTTATCATCAAAGGTGACTCCATATCATTATATTTTATATAGCTTTCACAAACATATAATTAGAAAAAGTAATGGTAAAGGATGTGTATTGAAGACTATTGTCCATATCATCTATTTATGAGGGAGTAATTAACTTCAGGACAGCACGATCACATTGCTATTAAGCTCAATTGAGCAATGCTAGGAACGGGCATACATCCTGTGGATTCCTTTCTACATGAGAACTTGAGAGTATTCATTCATCGACGTCAAAGTTCAGCTTGGCCAACTTTGGCTGCAAATACCGTGAAACACTTACAACAATTATCTGGAAGGGTGAACAGTACTGGACATTTTAAACTATTTATTTGGTACTATAACTAGTTGCTTTAGCACTTACTGCTGAACTCTCAGTAGCAACGTTAACTGTTTACAAGTTACATCAATATATACTAGGGAGGCAAACCAGGTGAGTGTATTCCTGACTTAACCTAAATATACACAACCAGTTTGACGAGTATTTACAATGCATACACATCTCAACGAAGTTCTCATGAAAGCTCTTTGCAAGCTCCACTTCAAGTTAGTGGCCATACAGAAAGCTCCCTTCCGATCTTTTGGCACACCGCAAAACTCTACTACATGCGCGATTTACAGTACAACATGTGTTGGCAAAACTATAAGATAGGCAACATGGATGAGCTAAGAGCTCTCCTGGAACGACTGCGAGCGAGACATCGCTGCTGGATTTGCTTGTAAAACACGAGCAGGATGAGCATCTGACGTCTGGCCCTTGCTCTCACCCTTGGATTGGAAAGGCTTAAAGATGCCAGGGTCCCCAGGTTTTATGCCCAGTGTGGCCCATATTGAACTCTTTGCTGCGTCATCAGGATCATCGATACGGAGCGTCTTGGGAACCCACAATGATTTCTCCTTCTTTTCATCTTTCAGCGGATCGGAGTCCCTGGAATGTTTCCCCAGAGTAGGAGATCCATTGCCTGAACAGCTGCTATTGCTTGACGATGATGGCGATATGCATCCATTCGTTCTGATCCATGGCATGTTCCATGTTGCGGCTGGCCAACTTGACAAGCAACCCCAAAGGGCAGGTGGCACAAGAGGATATGGAAATGCTGGTGCAGAAAGTCTCGAGGCTGGCATCATGGGGGAGTTCATCCATGGAGCTGAACTAGCACTGCAGCTTTCTGATGGAGAAGCAGACTCGGACATACCTCTACCTGGCACCATTACAGGGAAGTTGTTCCATCCTATGCTCCAAGGGTATATGAAGGGAGCTCCAAGGTAATACTGAGGCACTGGGCCAACTCCATTACAATAAACCGGAGTTCCGTTCTTATCAGTGTGGACTGCGTTTTCTGGTAACCCGTTGTATGATGTTATAGAAGACGTGCATGAGTTATCTTCCCTATTTTCAACTCTTGGTACTGATCCAGCATTGGTTACATTCTGCTCCTCAATGTTCAGCACTGATGCCATCGATTCACAAAGTGGCACCTCAGGCCCAAATTTGAGAACTGTTTCATTTCTACTGATTGGTTGTATCGGGATAGAAGGAGAAGATGCAAGGGCTTCAGGGATCACTGTCTTAGAGATGTCCACTCTGGACCCCATCATACAGTCGGGGGCCATCAACAAGTGACGGTAGTGCAATGATGCGTTCTTACTTTTGCGCCTCCCAGCACCAACAGGTACATTCCTCATAGCCCCCCCTGCAGTCCAATACCTTTGGCACTTTTTACAGAAGTGCCTAGGTTGATTAACATTGTAGTTGTTGTAATAACAGAACTTCGTATCCATGCTGTTGCACCGAGGGCAAGGTAGAATCTTATCTGGCTTCTTAAGTACCTTATCCTGGCCTAATTCATCATTTGATGTCTTCTCATTCTCATCCTTTCGGTCTGATGCTGCTTTATCTTCAACATTGCTTATCTGGTCCTGATCCTCTTTTTTATGGTCCGAGGTAGATGAACTATCTGGTTCTGCATTTTCTTTCACTTGTGGTGCATCAGCCTTCATTTCATTGTCTTCTTTCTCTAGTGGTGCATCAACCTTCATTTCATTATCTTCTTTCTCTAGTGGTGCATCAACCTTCATTTCGCTATCTTCTTTCTCTTGTGACACATCAACCTTCATTTCATTATCCTCTTTGTCTTCTGTTTCTTTGTGTTGATCCTATAAGATTGCAACATGAGATACTATCAAAAGAGTATTTCAATTCAAACAAAACTGCAGTTAGAATATTACATTTAAAGGCAGGGAGAACATTATGTTTGCCCAGATGCATCAACAGGTCTGAAACATGCTTTAAAAATTACATCATGCCTGAATAGTTCAACTAAAAAGATTAAGGAAAACATTAACAGTATTTTAGATCAACTATAGTCTTCTTATTCAGCTTTGTGTGTCCTTGTCAAAGGAGAATATTAGCAAACAAATAATAATTAGCCTATTGGTTATGTTGTCACTCCGAACATAGAAAGCTTGGAAGCATTGTCATCAACTGCTTGGCAATTAACATAGCAAGTTCAAACTCGGTAAGATAGGGTTAAGAAGCTAGCAAAAATCCATCAGGTGACTCAAGTCCAGCTGCTCGAATCCAAATTTGATCAGCTTTAGCCTCCTCCATACACAGTATGCGCCGCGGTGCAAGTTGCTTGGATCACACAATGACAAAGCCCAATAATCGACGAAAGAACGAATAAAAATCTTCAGCAGAGGCTAGTTTTTTTTTATGGGATCAACTAGCGCCCATATGTCCAATGGGAGGCTTCCCATTTGACACTCCAAAGCAACATCGGTTAACAACTTTTGCAACATTCATAACCAATATATGCAACAAATTGCATAATGACAGTGGAATGTTGAGAAGAAATTAAAAAAAAATATATAACCTTCTCAGCAAAAAAGAATTGAATGAGCTAATGAATGTAGAACTTAGCTAAGTGCTAAAACAAGACCAGAAATTCCAAACAACCAATTTATGACCTTGCGACATTGCAACATTTTATAATAAGATGATGCAACATCCTGAAATCCCAAACCCAACATTTCAAAATTTTGTTGCAACAATTAAAAAAAACAAATAGTTGAAACATCTCGAAATTCTTATTGCAACAATTCAAACAACACATTGCAACATCTCACATCTTTGTAAGGGGTGCGCCTTTTGTCTTCATCAATCATGGTCACGACACTCATGGAGTACGCACTCCAAACCCGCCTACGATGGAACCTCGAAAAGGAGAGGGCATCCACGCGGGGCTCCGACCATGAGTGGCGAGAGAGGGAGGGAGGGAGGAGGAGCACGCCAACTCCTACCAACCATGGCCATGGCGATAGAGATGGAAGGAGAGAGAGAGGGGCAGGGAAGAGACTAGAAGAGACTAGAATTGGAGAAGAGACCAGAAGGAGTAGGAGTAAAAAAAGGTGGGGAGGTTATCACGTGGGCATAGAAAAGCATCCGACGCTTTACGGGCAGGGGTGCTTTTGAGTGCTGGAGCGGACGTCTTGATGCAGTAGATGAGCATTAAGAGAGCTGTGAGTGTGGTGGGCCATGGACACATGGGCATCCGATACCATGGGATCGTGCCGAACGCACGATCCCATGTAGCAATTCCCTATTTTTATTCCTTTTGCTCGCATAATCGTACAAGGCTTCGTCTCAACGCCGATTTTCTCTGCCCCGTGTTAACAAAACCAAGGCATCCTGCTCCTGATCTTACAAGAGAAGCCCCCTAAGTGACCGCTCCTGACAGACGAAAGTGAAAAGGCCATGGAAGGACCACCACATGCTCTAAAGAATCTAGATTTTTGCATGGATCCTTACCCTTCACTCCCAAGTGGTAACCACTTTTGAGGAAGCGAGGATGATAGCACCCTACCAACTCCTATGCGATGCAGATCAGCATCACGGCGAGGTCCAATTATTGCCGGGGACCCAGAGATAGCGCCCAAATCGGTGAGACCGACATCGAACGGTGTACGGCCGACGGGACGACTGCCCTTATCCTTGGGCCTATCCACCCCCGAAATCCAAACCGGATTTTGTCGCGCCCCCTTGATCAGCACGCGCATCCTAACGCTTATCTAAACCTTGAATCCGCCCTCTCTGTCGATCTCGCCTGCTAAATCCTTTCTAAAACATGATGAGATTGAGAAGCGCTTTCTTCGATTTTACACGGCGAGTTTGACGAACAGATATATTGAACTGCCGATCAAGCAAAGGAGTCTCCTTTTCCTTTTCATCTCCACAAGCAACAAAACCTCTCATGAAGCAACGGCATATTATATAGGAAACCACACACAACTAACCTTATCAGCCTCCGGCTCAGCGTCCGCCGCCGGCGGGGGCGGCTGGTCGGGGCCGGCCGTCGCCTCCGCTTCCGGCGGCCCAGGCGCGGCCTCAGGAATCGACGGGATCACCCGCCCGAAGAGCTTGATACCCGGATCCTTCTGATCGGACATCCTCGATCCCACTCGCGGGACTCGGCAAGAACGCAGGCTGCTGCTGCTGCCTCCTCTCGAAGCTGAGCGAAGCGGCGAGGAGAGCAACCGAGCTGGAGACCAGAGAGGGAGGGAGGCTAATGGATGTAGCTCCTACTCAACTCCTACGTGGGAATGGGATGGAACGGAATGGGAGAAAAACAGGGGATTTTTTGAGAGGGACTTCTTATTAAGAGGGAGTTAATGCACGCCTGTCCTCTAAAAAGTTTGGGTATCAAATACATACCCATGAAGAAAATATAGATTATGGTTCTTTTCGGCTTCTAAAAACTATTTTTTAGTTTTTCTATGATAACTAACTTTTAAACGAAATATCTTTTTAATATAGAGTCTATTAGTTAATTGTAGTATATACTACACTAACTTTATTTATATCTGTAAAAACCACACGTGAGTTTCTGTTACTCTGTAATCTCTCGCACGAACAACCTAAAAAAGATCATGCTTTTGTCCTAAGTGCATTCAGTATATTTTTTGGCTAGCTATTCATTCATTATATTCAGGAGTACAAGCAGACTGTTTTTTTCTATTACAGTAAAGGCACACGTGTACATATACCACCACGTACACACACCACATGCACATAATTTTTTTACTCAAGCGCACTCACGTGTGATTAAAAGTGGACATCAAGATTTGAATTTGATGGGTAGAGTCTTACGCTTATAACTCTACCACCCACAAAGAAGGGGTTCCTAAATAGGCGGTTTGTTGCCAATAAACGTGAGATAAATGGAGAAGAAAGAGTGGACTTCAAAAAGAAAAGGCGTTCACCAAATTCGCACCGTTTGATTAACTAGCGTAGGCACAATTATTTGATGCAAATTCATCCTCTCGTGTTGTTGTGTAGCTCAAAACATCACCCTAACCCTTCCTCACACCACTTGAAAACTTGACATATGTAGTTCAACGTGCACATAGCCCCTCTTGATGCTGTTACCCGTTCACACAACAGTCACCTAAATCTAATACTGCATGTATTTACGAGTTTTAATGACCATATTGTCAAATTACAATAGATGATCTGCAATGACTACTTGTTAAATAGAGTAATAACTCTAGCGTTGCAGCACCAACAATAAGGTATCTTTCTTTTCAGTTTATAACTTATGACTTTCCTGAACAAACAAACAGAATGATTTCTTCGTCGTCTTTTCGAAACGGTTTATCAAAATGACCTTTTCGAACCAGCTTATCAGTATTTGTTTCGTTTATACAAACGCTCATAATAAGACTAAAAGTCATCAGATTATAGTCAGAATCATTGACCGCGGCCGAAAAAACTTCACCGTAGTACCGCTGCAATTTTGTAGTTTCTTCAGGACGCGCGCGCAAACCCCCGCGCAAATCGGTAATCAGACGTTGACCAGGAGGCACCGTTGGGTGGGGGACAGCTGGCGTCCAGGTCAGCGGCGAGGGGGCTCGTCAGCCACGAAAACTCGTGGCTGGGAGGCTGCCCCGCTGACGTCAGCGCGGGAACGAGGAGGATGTGCGAATCTTGCGAAAAGCGGAGCCAAAAGGGGCCCCCGTTTTTCCACGCCCTTTTCCCCTTCGCTTTTCGCCAGGCAAAGCGCTCCTTCGCTACGCAGCGCCGGGTGTTGCGGCCAACGTGTCACTTGCTCGTCTGTGGGGTCGGATTGTCAGTGGACACGGATCCGTAGGGGTTGAGTGCGCGTAGCAGCCTAGCAGTGCGCCGCTTCCACGTCCACATACGACGGCAGGGCTGAACACACGTCATTGTGCCCGCTCAAAAGGGTTTATAATTTTGAGTGGCTTTTAGCTAAAAATTAATGTAGTTGGCTGAAAAAATACTGTAAGCTGATGGTGGTTTATTTAGTATAATTAAATTTAAAAAAAATAAAAAATAAAAAAACAGGTTACCCTGTCACGAACAGTACAAACGAATACGAGAAAAAATAGAACCGACAAAAAACTAAAAACAACTAAAAGATCAGAAGAAGATGAAATTATTGAATAGTAAAAAATAAGCCAGAAGTTTAAACCGAAACGAGCTAAGGGTAACGCCAGTAAAAAATCGGATGCTATTGGATTTGTTGTCAATATTGGTGACGCCTATGAAAACTGGTATCGTCGATAAAAAACAGATGTCACATGCGGATAATCTGATGGTAAGAATATCTCTTACTAAAATTTGGGTAATGCCAAAATTTGGTTCTTTTTATCAATATTTGATTTTATCTACACTTTGACTATGCTAAAATGTTAGTTTGACTTATTTTGGTCATCAACCAAACAGTCCTGGTGCTTTTTGTGAATCGAATGAGAAGATCGGTGCTCACTCCGTTCCGAACCCCCAATGGAGATTTTCGTATCCTATGTAGCAAGAGATTGTTTTTCTTGATCAATTGGAAGATTGTCATAATATAGCTTGAGAAAGTATTTTTAGGCTCCGAAGAGCTTGTGAGACCAAATTTTATTACTAATTCATTCTTTTTTACTTGACGTTTTAATTTTTTTACGGTGTTTGAGGTGCGACTTTGACCGCTATTTTTAATAACTTTACAATAAAATATACTAATAAAATTATAATATTATAAAAGTATTTTAGTGATAAATCTAATAATATAATTTTTGTATAGGTAATCTAGATAGTTTTGAATCTATTAATAGTCAAATTTTAGAAAATTTGATGGTATAGATTCTACGAAGTAAATAAAAAAGAACGGAGGAAGTAGTAACAAGTACTGAGTTAGACGTAAACTCATTTACAAAGCTCAAAAAAGATTAATAAAGACACACCGGCCGGTCCATACTCTTAAATTAAAAGGCGCATTTATCCTTTGGTCAAAGCTCTGAACTCAGCCACATAAACTCAATTACAGAGCTCAAAAAAGATTAGTAAAGACACACCGGCCGGTCCATACGCTTACAAAGGCGCACTTATCCTTTGGTCAAAGCTCTGAGCTCAGCCACATAAATCCCTTTGGATTTCCACGTATCAAAATCCTCGAGCGTGGGAGCTAGGTCCCACCATGACTCCCATCCGCTATCACGAGCCACGTGACAAGGCGGTGACATGGCACATAGGATCGTCCTCCAACCCCAATTTCCAACCACGAGTTCTGCTTTTTTGAAGAAAAAAAAGGGTATTAATAGCATTTCCCTGGCGCTTGCTAACTCACTCTCCACCAATAAATAAATGGTGGAATTGGGATCGCTTTCGTGGGACTCGGGAGTTGCTTTCTTACACGTGGTGTCATGGACAGGGTACAATCCGATGGAATTTGGTTGAATATTATTTGTACCCTATCTTAACTTATATATTTTTCTTTAGATTTAAAATCGAATATGGTAAGGCAAATACAGATACGTATTCAGAGTATTCGAAATTTCAGACACGATATCGCCAGGATGGATACATAATGATTTTAGATCAGAAACGGATAGTATAGACAGATAGTACGCACACACAGAAAGGAACATATGTTGAACTATATTACTATCATTTCAAGCCTTCAACTAGCAATAAATTCATATATATTACATAAGTTTGATAACCAATATGGCACAAATTGAACATAAGTGATAACTTCATACATATGTTTTAAACCAATTCATAACGAATTTGTTTGCCCTAGTTCCTATCAAGTATAAAGAATTGATCAGATCAATTGAAAGGAAATAACAAATCACAGCAATATATGGCATTCATGATTTCTACCGCATCCATCTATACAAATTACAAAGATAAAATCCGCTGAAATCAACTGAAGTTGGAGAGGAGAGCAGATCGAAAGGTAAAAATACAACATGAATCTGCCGCGCCTCTACTCTACATTTGTGGAAATTGGGAACAAGAAGGAAGAATTGAGGGAGACGGAAAATGTTGCTTACTAGTGCTCATTCTTCCAGGGCACAAAGGTCGGAATCCCTTGTTCCAACTGCTCCGGCGGGCGATAGGTGAAATCCGAAGGCGGGTCACGGGACAGGACAGTGGTTACAGACAGCAACGAGGGGCGGATGGCGGTGGGGGTGAAGGGTGGAGGCGGCTCATGGCGGTGAGGGGCAGAGATGGCTCCTAGCGGCCGGGGCAGAGGCGGCGTGGGTGGAGGAGGCTGGGAGATCAGCGTGGTGGTGGCATGAGGTGTGTGAACGATGGTGGTGGTGGTGGCTACTGCTTGCTTGTTAGGTTAGGGAATTAATGGGCTAGACCGGGAGGTGTGTTCATCAATAGGCTGGGCTGACTAGGTTATTTATCGGATATCTGGTCCAATATTATCTGGATTACCGCTTACCGATGTTATTCGGTCAGATTGAACCTCTCCTGATTTCGATATTGAATCCGATGCTAACACTTCATTACCAATACTGGATTCGGCCGGATATTGAACTCTCTTCCCGAATTCAATACCAACCAGATCAGTCAAAAATTATTCGACCTGTTTGCACCCGTATGTGGATCAGGGTGAAACATAACGGATGTTTTTTCCTCCCATATTGGTTTCCAACTTTCCACCTAGAAGGGTTGCACGTGCATGGTGGAAGAACTGTTCTGGAATTCCGAATTTATGTGTTTCAGCCGTATGTATTGACCAACGATCGTTGTATTATGAATCTGTATGTCAATGGGGGGAATGAGAAAATCGACTCAATAGGTCTTCCTTTTTTCTTAAACAATCGCAGAGACCTTTCATTGTTGGACTTTGAGAGTATGGATTATTTTCCCCATCAAAAGCCAACTCTTTTCTTAAATTTGTATTTCTGTGCTCATGGGAGGAAATTTTTTCATAGGCCTTTGAACCAGTTGGAACTTTTGGCTGAACTGATTTGACAAATGACTAAATTTCCCCTTAGGCAAATGATGGCTTATTTGATATCGATAATTACACTAGTAAATCTTAACAACTAATCATCGTTCCCTTTCGCCAAGCTCTTCTGTCACATCCCTGTCTGCAACGATCTCCTCCACACGCTCCTCAATAGGAGATTGCCGCCAAGGCCTGGGAGATCACTGAGTAATACAATAGCCATGCGCTCATGTTGGCATGGAGGCGGAGCTCATGGCAACGCTACCAAGGCGGAGGTGGAGTGCATGGTGGCGTCGACGGGGTGGAAGTGGAGTTTGTGGCGACGCCATTGGGGTAGAGGCAAAGTGTGTGGCAGTGACAGAGCTCAATCCAGCTAAAGTAGCTTCTATAAACTGCTTCTAAAAGCTAGAGTTTGTTACGGTAAGAAGCCGAAAAGTCGAAGCCATTTCAAACGCCTCTGAAGAGTGTACAGAGCTAAAGCACACAGGCGCCAGCCGAGCTCCTCTAGGATCCTCATTATTGGCGGCGGAGGATAGCATGGTCATTCTTGTGTGATATTGTTCATTGCACGTAAGCATCCCTTTCCGTAAATTTCTTGTCGGCCATAATTACGCACCACATTATCCAACCTCGATCGACACAATCTATACTACATCAATTCATGTTTAGAGGATGCGCAAAAAATATGCAACAACAAATGGTTGTCTGTCTGTTTACACATTAGCATGGTCTTTTGGCACTTGCCATCCACGGGCGGTAGTCAGGCTTAGGCAGCAGGAACGCAGGGTCCTCGGCCTCAAGCTCCCTAATTTTTCCGGGTGTTTTGCGATCCTTTTTGCGGTTTTCAGAGGGTCAGAACGGGCCCACGCCACCATGCGACGGAGAAAGCGAGCGGAGACAGCCACTTGTCCCATCCACAGCCGTTAACCACGGCGCTCTCGTGGCACCAGACCGCCGGCCAAATGGCAGGAATTCTTCACTGTTTTGGCATCGCAGCGATTTGTTTTTTAATCTATCTTCCTTGCACGTGTTATTGTATTTCTGGCCCCCTTCTCTGCTGCGATGGCAATGACAGACGTCATATGCCACATGTGGTTCTACCGTGGTGCCCGAACGCAGCAGCTCATGCTACGGTACCGTACCGAGGCAAGATTAGCCCACAGACACGCTATTGGCAGTTCCCACCCAGCATGCCCTGCCATGGTCTCACAACTTGGCAGGTCTTTCTACGGTGTCATACCATAGTAGATTTGTGGCTATCGTGCTCATGAGTGACTTGCTGTGATCCAGACTACTGTTGCGATAGGGGAGCATAGCAGGTACATGTGTCACCTGTCGCTACTACTGCGGTCATCCAGGGGGCCAAAAGTACACTTTTGCATAAGAGGAGATAAAAATTGCACAAAAAAGGACCAGGGGTCAAAAGTATAATAGCTTCAAATGGCGGCTGAGGAGGTCGTGTTGTATAGAAAGAACCTTTTCTTTTCAACTTCTAAAAATTACCTTTTGGCTTTTTCTACATTAACTAGCTCTCAAATGAAGTGTCTTTTTAATGCGGGGTCTATAAATTAATTGTAGTACACACTATAGCGATTTTACTTATATCGGTCAAAATCATACATAAGTTTTTGTTACTCCGCACTCTCTCTTACAAACAGACCAAAAGCCATAAGTCGTAGCCAAAAGTCATAAGTCGAAGTAAAAAAGAACATGCCAATAAAAAGGTTCTTTGAATTTGTAGGTATGTTGTTCTACATTGTTGCCTTGCGGGCAAGGCATATCCACGATTTCTCTGGTTGGAAAGAGAGCAAAAGAAATGAGTAAGGCCTGCTTGAAACGGTTTCGGCTTTTGGCTTTCTTTTTTTTGTTTTCTGGACTTGTCTTTTTTTCTCTCTTATTCCTTTGTATTATCCGTGGTGATATAACCTTTTTATTTTTTAAAAAAATTTAATTACTCAAAAAAACTAACAAACGCTATAGTGTATTTTCAGCTGTTATAGTGTAAAAAAATAAGAAGCCACGGCTTATAAGTCACATTAAGCAGGGCATAAAACATGAGATCAGGGGATTGGTGTTTGATTTGTGTCTGGTATCTTTTTTTAATTCGTTTGGTTTCATTTTTATGAGACTCATTCCCTTTTTAAACCTAGAATTTGGAAACTGAATCAACTACCGTCAACCATAGGTCTAAAAAAACTACCGTCAACCATCTCACTACGATCTGCAGCTCGGCATAACCTAAAAAAAGCCACCACAAGTCTTGTGCTAAAAAACATCACTATTAACGAGTTATTAGTCCATAAGCAGATATGAAGCAAAAGTACAAAAATTTATGCTCAGCTCAGTTCAACTTACTACCCAACAAATGGCAAATGCTGCGAAGGCTTTGTCATGGGCCAAAAAGGGCTGGAATAACCTAGACACCCGGCCCATTTATAAGCTTAGTTACTCCCGTGCGGCCGTGCCCCTTTTGTCTTCAGACTTCCCAAGCAAAATAGTTTCACGTTCGGAGCCACCGTCGCCCCTGCTAACCCTAGCCGCCAACCGCAACTCCGTCAGATCATCACCAGCCTCTCTCCCCTCTTATCCGATGTTCTAGTTGGCGTTGAATAAGTGGGGGCTGTTGATTTCCATAACTAAATTTAGTTTTTTTAGCTTCTTCTGTTTTTATTACTAGTTCAATTTTCAACTTTTTGGTCTTCTTTGATGAGTTCTCGGTTGGATTTGTTGGAAACCAATAAAACAACGCACACACTTCTGGTGGTGAACACACACGCAGGGGAGAGAGGCAAAGAAACAATATTTTTGTGCTGCACAACCGCAGCTTTTTCCTCCTCAACTCATTGATCAAAATGCTAAGTACATGATTAAATAGACCTACTAGCAGCCCACGTTATGCATGTAGATCAGTTTTGCATGCACCCATAATGAAAGCCACTAGTAACCCATGCCACGTTATGCATACACATCAGTTTTGCATGCACCCATAATAGGAGCCATTACCACTACGGTTACAACTCGCATGCATGCTAATTAAGTCAAGATTAATTTCTAATAATCTCCCCCTAATCTTGACTTTTAAACTTCACAAGACGAAGTTCCATCTCCTGACACATCTCTAAGGAGTTTTTCTTCTTGTTGACCATACCACCAGTGACACAACCTGCTAACATCTTTGACTTCTTCCTCAGCTCCAATTGTCTTTCGCCGATGACGCAACTTGACGGCGACGGAGACTCTCATCAGAGCATACTCATGAGAACTTGGACACAACTACAAGAACTCACACACATTACATCATGCACTGACACATTTACGTGCATGAACACGATACGACTATGCACACGTATGTAACACACCTCCTACGTGCACGACCAAATAAATGACACATGAAACACACCTACTGTGCCAAAGACTCAAAATGCAATCGTGCACTTATACTCGTACACGAACTCAACTAAATTGCACCAAATAAAAATAAAGATTTCATGTTGAATTTAAAGTAGCGCTGGCTCGTCCTCTGCACCCACTGGAGCAAAAAGAGCCACCTCCTTCTTCGGCTTGCGGCACTCCCTTGCAAAATGTCCATAGTCCTGGCAATTGTAGCAACGCACATTCGTCTTGTCAAAGGCGCTCTTCTTCTTGTCGAAACCATAACTCTTCTTGGATCGGGCCTCCCACTCGCTCCTTGTCAATAGCAGGTGCTGATCCCCTGCACCTATAGCATGAGATACCCACCGTTCTTCATGTGCCTTTAAGCGGCTGATCAACTCTTCAATTGTCATTGTCTTGAGGTCACCAAACTGCTCGATTGGGGAGACTACTGGTAGAAACTTGGCGGGAACTGCATGAAAAAATTTTCTTACCGCGTAGCTCTCCTCCATCTTGTCACCGAGCCCTCTGATTTTGTTGACAATTGTTGTCAACCGGATGGCGAAGTCATCGATCGACTCCGACTCCGTCATACGCAGCACTTCAAACTCGGTTTAAGGGTGCATGCCTTGGCTTCCCTCACGCGCTCGGCTCCCATGTGCATGATCTTCAACGTCTCCCACGCGCCTTTGGCTGTCTCTTTTTCAGCCAACAGGAGGAGTATGTCTTCAGGAATACCTTGGTAGATGGCCCGCCAGCGCCGAGCTCGATGGCGTCCCATACACCTTGGACCTTCATGAATACCTTCATCTTTATCGCCCGCGTCGTGTAGTTGCTCCTTGTGAGCACAGGATAGTGAAGCGCCACCGCGGAACTCTCCTTCGTTGGTGCGCTTGCTGATGCTGACGCCTCCGGGTCGACGATCTCCATTCTTCTCGGCATTATTTTGGGCATTCACCAGGGTCTGATACCAAATGTTGGAAACCAATAAAACAACGCACACACTCCTGGTGGTGAACACACACGCAGGAGAGAGAGGCAAAGAAACAATATTTTTGTGTTGCACAACCGCAGCTTTTTCCTCCTCAACTCATTGATCAAAATGCTAAGTACATGATTAAATAGACCTACTAGCATTACGTTATGCATGTAGATCGGTTTGCATGCACCCATAATGAAAGCCACTAGTAACCCATGCCACGTTATGCATGCACATCAGTTTTGCATGCACCCATAATAGGAGCCATTACCACTACGGTTACAACTCGCATGCATGCTAATTAAGTCAAGATTAATTTATAATAGTATTTTCATTATCTTTTATAGGTTTTATCATATTGATTCACCTGGATGACGATAGTGACGCCTACGCCGAAGATTGACATGGCGCCAAGTTAGGTGCAAATAAATCACCTCTATTTTTCTTCTGACGAACAACATCACTACCAAGACGTAGGTCTTACACATCAATGGAGATCAATGACAATCTAGTTTCCACTGAAATGATTGACGGTAATTATGACACTGTTGTAAGATACGACGTCTACCGCAAGCGAGATAAAGAAGTCCAACATGTTTATCGACTCAAATACTTGATGCTATCACGTTGTTCCTTTAGAATTTTCAATGTAAAATTTAGGTACACATATACTTTATCATTAAGTTATTAACATAAATAAGAGGTTTTCTAAAAAAGACTTCCCAAGCAAACTACTGTATATTCAAATGTGCCCTTCGCAGGATCCAAAGGTCCAGCTCTGTTCTCGAAAGGAGGAAAGAAACCATCGCTCGCTCTAGCACCAGGAACCCCAAAATGGATCCCATATATTTCAGCAATTTCGCCTCTCTGAATTTGACAGTTAATCAATCTATGATGATCAAGAACTTGTCTAGTTTACACAGATTAGTAGTCATTTCAACAGAAGCTGCGAATGCGATAGTGGGCTAGTTCCCAAATTTAGAGGCAGGATACTCAAGTTTATGGATCAAATTGGCATAAGTTCAGCAAATCTGGTTCTGCAAGCACTGTCCAGATTAAAATAATTGCATGTTAACTACAGGAGTTGGATTAAATTATCTAGGTGGTTGTGGTCTGTTTGCCATCCCACCACCTTATAGAATCAAGGATAATTGATTGAAGGGGTGAATAGAAAGTTAAAAAAAATTCACTCTAAGTTTAACAACTATAATAACAAGGATGAATAAAAAAACCTAACACTAGTTAAGAGCCAAGTTTCTAAGTTTCCTAAGGCATCACAAGCTATATCTCTATCAAATACAATTTTTGCTACACAAGATATATCAATTCAATAGTTAGAAATGTAAATACGGAAGAGTAAAGACAAGGGTTATCCACAATAAAGACACGCAATGTTTTTCCTCTGTTATCGAAGATTTATCGGCCTTCACTAGTCTATGTTAAGGTAAGTACAAATGAATTGGACTGACTTCATGAATTAATCCTAATGGCCTAAAGTCCACTAGGGTTGCTCTTCCTCCACTCCGGAGATGACAAGCACCACACCACTCACAATCAACATCAGGCCTCTTCACAACCTTCTTGAAGAGATCACCAGGCAATCATCTCTCAAGCCATTGTAAGATCGAGGAGGCCAACTAGAGGGAGTGAATATGCGGTTTTAAAATTCATTTGGCTAAAAGCAAGTTTATAATACGGAAGCGTAAATCAATTTGGTTTAGCATAAATAAATCATAAATCAACTAGGTTCATCTAAGTGCACTAACAACCTAAGTTTATGTTAAAGGTTTGAAAAAGAATAAGACCTAGTAGTGGCAAATCCAACTAGATCTCTAATATTGCATCAAGAAGTTTCTGCTTTCCCCTACGTTTGTGCGAAAAGAAAAAACTTTCCCGTACATCTCAACGGAGATTGATCCCACAAAAAGAAAAGAGAACATCTTAATGGAGATGTATGACGTATCAAGGCATTGTTTTGCTTGCGACTTTCATGTTTACGTAATACGATCGCAACGTTGTTGGACTAGCTAGCCTTCCTATATCAAGTGTCCACCTTGCAAGGAGGCAAAATTTAGATCCCGTTCTTTTCGATTTTTTGTTAGTTTTTGCATTTGGTTTTTTTAACAACTACTATTTATTAAAATAATAAGTTGTAGATCGAATTCTTTTGAACTTAAAGTTATCTTATACTTCTACTGTCTATAGTAACTAGCTTTTAAACAGTATATTTTTTCAAGACAGGATCGATAAGAAAATTATAGTAAAAAGTGTACTGAGTTTAGCTGCACCGACCAAGATTACATACGACCATTTTTCTCTACATACTGTCTCTCGCAAACAGCCAAAATTCAAATATTTAAAGCATAACCTATAAGCCATCGGCCAAAAAAACCACCCAAAAACCGCCCTCTTAGTACGTAGTATTAGCGTACCAAAAAGTTGAATTGACTTTAAAAATGTCGCTCTACTCATCTTTTTTTTTAAAATTTAGCTTCGAACATTCGTTTTTACAAATCTAGACTCCTCCATGGATCTACTGCGTGGCAAAGAACTCAAGAGCTTAGCGGCAACAATGCTACCGTGGACCTATAGCTTGGTAGCAACAGTGCTGTCGCGTGCGGTAGATCCGTGAAATGGGTTAGATTTTATAAAAATAGGTGTTTAGAAGTCAAACTATTTTTAAAAAAGTAGCTAGAGTAATATTTGTGTGTTAGATTCAAAAATAGTTTGCTCGTACGTACGAGTTGCCTACCTTTCGACATCGCTATTGTGCAAGTTGGTCTCACTCATTTTGGATTGAACTTCTGGCTTCTAGCTTATTTTTCACTATTCCTAATTTTCGTCTTTTTCTGATTTTTTGGTTTTTTGAAGCTTTTTTGCTGGTTCATTTTTCGATATTCGTTTGCATCGTCCGTGATTGGCTAACATGTTTTTTCTATTTTTAATTTTTTTTAATTTTAATTACAACAAGTAAGCTACCATCAGGTATAAATGTAATTTTAGCCAGCTATACTGTGATTACAGCTTTAAGCTGCTTTTTTCAGCCGAAATAAGCGGGCCGTTAAATTAACTGTTACGTGGTCCAAAACTTGTTACATTGCGGATGAAGCAAAGGCAAAGCGAAGTGTGTATAGTGCAGCCATGTTGACCTCGAGCCGCCATTGTTCTACATTTCCAGCCGTGGCTGCAGTTGCACCGCCACCGATGACAGCAGCTTGACATAAACTTTCCCCTAATTTGGTACAAACATATAGTGCTGCGTCTACCAGTACCTCCCTGAGGAATGTTAGGAACAGTCACTGACATGTTGGCTCCGAGATAGCTGTATCTACGGGTTAGACCGGCATGTCAGTGACTGTCCATAACAGCTTTGTAAACCAATTCTTCCATGGTGAGCTTCGTCTTGGTCTCCTGGAAACTGCATTAAGATAGGATGAGAGAGCACAGGTGACACCCATTAAGCCCAAAACATGAGACAAACCTCGAATCATGAGCAAAGTACTGGTCCCTGGCAATGTGATGGCGCAACCGCGGCAGCAGCGGCGGCGCGGCGGCGGCCTCCGCCTCCTCGCGGTGCTCCTGGTACTGCTCTCCCTCTGCCTTGCTCGCCTCGACGCCGCGCCGGCGGCGTCTTCTGCAGGTACGTACTAGCCGTCTCTGTTCTCTCTCTCTCTATTCTTTCGGTTCTCGAAGAGATTGTTATTTGGTATGAATATACGATGCTTGGTTTGGCAAGGGCAAGCGTTTACAACTGTTTTGTCTCTGTGTTTCTTGATCTTTCTTGTAGCGAGTCCTGAATGGAAGGAGGGAGCAGCGAACGCGCTGGAGAAGGTTGTAGGGCAGGTTTGCCGCCTTCTCTCTCTCTGATTGGTTCATGTGAAAACAAGTAGCCATCTACAGTGCTGCATATTTCTGATAAACCTTTTGTTTCTCAGCTAGGTGTATCCTGATTGAGCTGTAAAATCTTAATCTTTTTTTCTTGTAGACAAAGAATCACTAAAACGAGCCTCGCAAAATTCTAGAGCAAGTACTTTTAAAACTCGCTTAGCTACAATACTATGCAAACGCAAACATCCGGAGACAATAGGCATGCTGAGCTCTACATGCTACTGCCCAAACCAAACAATGGTGTATGTGTAGCCTTACTCCATAATGGACTCGCCATTTTTCATGTCGTGTAAGGTATACCCTATTCTAGAACAAATCTAGGTTCTTTAGAGGAGACAAGATTTAGAGCAGCGCATACGCAACGGCATTACACACATCAAACTGGAGAAATGAAACAAACGCCACTTCAAAAACGACCGTATACAAGAGTACTCGACCGTATCAAAGAGGCCGTGAGAGAGACTTTTCTAGAAAACCGTGGTGGCGTTCATCCATTGGAAAACCGGATGGTTTTTGTTCTGCGGAACTTAGCCCGGTACCCTGTGGACGATCACGACAGCAAGGAGTAGAAAACCGGATGAAATTTATCCTACGCATCTTAAATCGGTGGCGAGCTTCGGTGTAGACGTCACCTTCGTTTGTTTGTCGAGGTGAGTCGATTTCGGCAAAGCCACACAACGCCAAAACCCAGCACGGGTGCTAAAAGGAAATCCGGCAGGAGTTTTACCGGGAAGAGAACAAAAGGCAGAAGCAATTGGACCTAAGAGATTTAGGTGTGCTCTAACCAGCCGTGGGGCTTATGGCTTCTTAGCTTAAGCACCGTAGCGACATTTAGTTTTTTTCTAAATAATTATATTTAAAAAATAAAAAGATTAGATCATCACGAACAACGCAAAAGAATAAAAAGAAAAGAAAAGGCCAAAAAGTCAAAAGGCTAAAAAAATAAAATTAAGAAGCCAACGTGTTCCAAAAGACAGAAACAGAAGTCGTTTAGAGTAGAACGTCTGGGCCAAACTGCTTAACCGTGTTTGCCCGATCCAATAGAATATGCAATCCTAGGCTCCTACTGCTCCCTCATTGTTCCGCGCTAGGGCTGCCACATCAACCCGGTCCGTTAATTTAGGTGGTGCTCTAAACAGCTGTGGGTTTATGATTTTTTAGCTTTTTCGGTACTGTAGGCCAGTAGCAGCTAAAAAAGCATTGTAGCGGTTGTTGGTTTTTTTTCTGAGTAATTAATTTTTTTCTAAAAAAATAAAAAAATAAATCATTACAAACAATGTAAAGGAATAAAGAAAAAAAGCAAAAACAAAAAAAATTAAAAAAGACAAAATTAAGAAACAAACGTGTTCTAGAATCTAGAAACAGAGGTCGTTTGGAGCGGGGCCTTAATAGTCCAGGCCAAACTGCTTAATCGTGTTTGCCCGATCCAGCAGAATCCGCAATCCTAGGCTCCTACTACTCCCTCATTGTTCTAGTTCTAGGATAGAGCTGCCCCTGGGCAGGGTATGGATAACCCAAATCTATATCCAATTTTATCTATACCTACTTGAAGTGATATTACCCATGCTTGAAATAAAAAGAGTATATCCAATGGGTTAGTGGGTAAAGGAGAAGGAAAATAAGGGGTTAAGTAAAAGAGGCTTATGAAGGAAATTTTCGTAAAACTTTGATATTTGAAATTTCAACCTCACGTTCACACCACAAAAAGTTTATCGAAATCAATTAAAAATTTATTGAAGATGATTCTGCATGTAGCTAAGCTATTCTATGCAAATTATCAAGGCTAGACACACACGTGGGCTCCATATGCTTTTATAGGAAGCTTTTGTAAAACTTCGACATTTGGAATTTCAACATCGCGTTCACACCACAAAAGTTTTACGAAAATCGACTGAAATTTGTTAGAAATGATTTTGTGTATATGGAGTTACTTTGTACAAGTAGCGGGCATATATGCACATATGGCTCCCACTGTCCCATATGTTTTTATACGAAACTATAACTGAGTATGGGTAATCCAAGGTCATAGATAGTCCAAGTGCACTCTCAACCTTAGGTTTGAGTATGTGTGGGAATAAAGATGGTTAAGTGGGTATTAGTGTATTACTCTCTCTCTCTATACCTAAATTTAAATAGATATTTTATTTCTTATCCATACCTTATCCAGTAATATAGGTATGAGTTCGGACAAGGGTAATGGATACCAGTGATAGCCCTATTCTGGGCCCACCCATCCAAACAAAAACGCGGAACGCTTAAGCCCGCCCAGCCATGGAAGAGAAGAAGGGAAGGAAGGATGCAATCGGACGGCTGCGATTCGCGGACAGCTCGAGCGGTGGTCGAATCGCAGCCACTGCAATTCCCCACAACAGGCAACGGATGTGCGGGTTTTAATGCAGGGTTTGGTTTTCCTACGGCCACGGCGGCAGGCCATACGCCTCCCTCCTCTTCCCTTCTCTCGTGAGCTCGGGACAGATCGATCCAACCATCCATCGAGAGACGAGGGTGCCATGCGGGACACGACGCCCCCGCGCCTGAGATCTCGAGGAGGTGCCACCACGGCGCCGGCCCCCTCTCCAAGGAATTAAACGCCCCTTTGGAATGTCCTATGTTATAGTTAAGGTGTGAAGAATGTGGGTGAGGCGGAAGTTGGGTCTCTCGTAAGCCCGTCTAAATTCCTTCGAATCCTATGTTCCAAACAGGACTAGTCAAACTAAATTCGTTCGAATCCTACGTTCCAAGCAGTACCATATAGTAGTTTGATGAGCCCAGAATTTGGCTGGGTTCTTTTGAGCTTAAAGTTGACTTATGCTTGTACTATCTACAGTAATTAGCTTTTAAATAGTGTGTTTTTTAAGACGCGGTCAATATGAAATTATAGTAAAAAGTGTACTGATTTCAGCTGTACCGGCCAAAATCACATGTGACTATTTCTTTCTGCGTATTGCCTCTCGCGAACAGTCAGAATTCAAATATTTAAGCCATAAGACATAAGTCATCAGTCCAAAAGAACCCACCTAATGTTCATAAAGGTGCAAATTCGAAACTTTTATCTAAAAAGAACCTAGTCAAAAGATACAAATATAAGCCGAGATTGAGCCCAAGGAGTGGCAAATGGTGAAAAGGCCCAAGGAGTTGGAAATGGTGAAGAGCCGAGTGACCTCCCAGAATGCACTTTACAAGAAAGTGCATCTAATTACCCACATGAGAATGAAATAACCAGGATTTGATTTTGTTACCGCAATATTACCTGTCATAGAGCACACAGTAACTAAAAGTCATCCATACAACCATCAAACATAAATCAAACCAGTACCCAAATACAACCGAAAGTTGAGCTCATAAGAGTAGAGCACATCAATTGCACTTGCACATCAAATTATTTTGTATATGAAAGGATGCAACATGATATCCATTATAAAATGTTTCTCATTTATATTATTCAGGAGATGTCAATGCATCACAAGTAATGGTCCAAAGTCCAAACTTCTAGTTTTTCTATCATACCACGAACAGAAAATAGTCCTTCTCTTAGACCCAATAACGTGATCAACAAAAGGATCCTAACCAGGTGTGAACTGGTGCAAAGGGTCAAGTTAATTAGATAATTGTGTATCTTGACCTATCCCGTCTCTCAAATGGAGCAAGCAAACAATTAAGCGCAGCCGTTCTTTGGTATGCTGTGTTCTCCATCTTCATGCTTCGGGGACTCGGTTCCACTGTAGAAGGAAGCCTCACTTGAGGCGTCTGAGTCTGCATCGTTAGCTACCTTATTAGTTGATTTATGAGGTTGGCCGTGAGAGAGCAAGCTGCCATTTGAGCCGTGTACAGAATGCATCTTCTTGTCATCCTCTCTCATTTGCTCCGCATAGCTGTTGTATTCAAAGGTAGCTGGATTCCTTCCCCCGAATGCTGAGTCAAGCTTGTCCATGTCGAAGACATCAGCCATTATCTTCTGGCTCTCCTTATCGTTGGAGTACACAAACTTCACCTTCTTGTAGGTCTCATGGTCCAAGAATGGCTTCACTATCTGTCACTTTGGAACTATTGTTAGGCCGTTTGATCTTACAACAATAGCGCAATTAAGAGTAACACAGAATAATAACAATGCAAAATGGAATATTTCCAAGAGGAAATAACAGAACAAACACTGCCCCTTATTAACAAATCTGACCCAACAATAATATTTTCAATGGGACACATGTGGTTTATAGTGTATCCATTGTTGGGGTCTGCTTCAGGGGACATAATACACATCATGGAATATAGATGAATTCACATTTGAATTTTCAATCGTTGAATTACACCGGAAAAATAGTATTAGAGGAGATAATAAATAGTTCAGATATTTCAATGGTTGAATTACGCCAGAAAAATAGTATTAGAGGAGTAATAAATAGTTCAGATATTGGGAAACAATACGGCAATCATAATTTAGAAAAGACAAATTGGCAGGGTAGCTAAAGAGCTGTGATCTGACTAGAGAAATAGAGGCATAGCAAAGAGTGGTTGAATCCCACATCAAAGAGTGATTGAATCTCGTAGTGAGGTAATGAATATTACTCTGCTGGCAGCACAATAGACTGGAGCACATCATTCATGATTATCAACCTAGCCAAGAGATTGCTACTCTCACAATATCATTGTTGCAACACTTATCTTCTTTAACGATTGACCTACTCGAATATTGCAAACACGGAAGAAGCAATGTCGGTTTATCATGTAATGAAGGTTTTTAAGGTTGTGCAAGCACTCACCTTCCAGAAGGACTCAAATATCCTAGGAGGATTGTAAAGGATCGCTAGCCCCAGTCTCTCAGGATAACAGTCTTGCAAGACGTTCACAGTCTCTCGGGTCACCTTCAGCGGTGTGCTTCCCAACGTCCAGCACTGGAAGTCTGTCAGCCACACCATCTTCTCTTGATCTTCTGTCAGATTCATAATCGCTTTCTCCAGACAGTACACTAGATATTTGATCTGTCCCTTTCCTGACGAAGTGTTCTGTTACATTTCAACATTAAGCGCGCAAAATTAGAAAGAAAGAACTCATGATGCTTCACATTTGATCCACAAATTTTGTAGTCTAGACTCCACAATGATGTTGGTTCATAATCAACACAAAATTACCAAGAGAAACATATAGAGGTACCCTCAAAGTAAATTACCACCATGTAAAGTATCTAGTTCAAAGTCAATTGTAGTTATAATAACAAAGAGAAATTTCTGAAAACAATACATTATAAGGAAAAAAATAAAAAATTCCAATTGCAGCAAACGTGAAATTCTCATTTTGTTTCTCCTAACACTGATTGAGTGTGAACTGTGAACTTAAAATTTTAAAGGTTGATAGAACACTCTGTAGACCACCTTCTCAATTCGATGTTCATACCAGCAGGGTTAGCATGATAACGCTATACTCGTGGTTTGCACTAGTTATGTCCCTTTTAACTGTACCATATAATTCCAATGTGATTTCAAAGCATATTAGATGATGAGCATATGCATATCTAATACAGAACTATACAAAACCATATCTAATACAGAGCTATACAAAACACTTCTTTATGGAAGCACCAGATATACATCTTAAGAACCTTATGATATCAATTCAATTCTTTCCAGAAATTTACTCTGCAGCGAGTGAGCTAACCTCTAGGCCTGGCCTCAGTACAAGAACAGATCTTCCAAGTTTGTCCTTGTAGTCCGCCCTATATATCTTTCCAGTCTCTGCTTCATGTGCAATGTCTTCCTGAAGGTTGGAAGGATGAAAAGCTTACATTACATTGTAAACCTGGAATGTGAGATACTTCTAAAGTATGACTACAGTCTGCTTTTGTATTATAATGTTTTCTCCCCAACAGCTCGATTAGAATGGTATCCTTCAATTAGCACAGTGGTGCCTAAACTGGCACTGACAATGCATGTTCCTCCTGTACTAAACTTACTTTACATGCTTCTTGAAAAATACCTGTGGTTCTCACCAATATTTCACTTAGACTGCTCTTTCTATTGCCCATAAACACATGTATCTTCAATTGAACATGAACATAGTGATTGGTTAAACCAAACATACCCAGCAAATCACTTCTGGCTTGTATGCTGCCCGCCACTTTACAGCTTCTTTCAGCATTTTACTCGCTTTCTGCACATTCCAGTTTCTTGCCCGAAGAAATCTTGATATTGAGGTATCAGAAAGGAACTCTTGTATTGCTACTGATGAGTGTTCGCCAAGCTCCTTGCGTAACTCATTTATCTGCTCAGTAAATAGAACAGCAAAGGACCTTAAGTACTTTAATAGAATCAAGCGGGGATCTACGGTTGAAAACTGTTTTCTTACTTTTCCTTGCTGTTCTTCTAGGGTCAAGTTTTTCTCAGTTGTACCACCATTGCTTGACTTGAATAGATAGGCCATTTTAGTAACTTAGAGGGGGACGGCTCTACTAGATATGCAATTACACCTGCATAAATAATATCAGAAGAACAAACATGCATAAACTACTTTTCTATCAGCTTCTTTGTGTGAAAGAAACGAAGATGACAAAAGAACAGAATGATAACTTATTAAGCGGGGTTGAGGACTGAGGAGAATTGTGTGACTAACGAAAATTCAGGTAAAACGATACAAAAGTAACAAGTGCTACTCTCACTTTTATGTCTAGCAGCTGACTAGTAAAATTGCATATGTTGGTTCCTGAGTGAGATTCTGCATGAGAAGTATTTCATAGATTTCAGAAGGCAGTGAGAAGGGCTGGCTCCTATTGGAGCTTATGAATTACTCGGTTCAACTTCGCAGAACACATATCGCGGCTAGCCGGCTACGGTATTAAACAAAACAACCTAGGAGGAAACTCAGAATTAAATATGCACAGCTCCAAGAGCAGGGAGAAAAAAAACAGCATAGGACAGATTATTCGCAGCCAAGGATTGAGCAACAAATCATGGAAAACCCCGAAATGGGGGAAACCTAGCAGAGCAAGCCACTGAATGCTACTCTGGTGTCGATAATACTGACACCTGATGGAATAGTAACTATCAAGATCCGATAACAGGATGGAAGTTAAGGTAGTATACACTCATAATAGTCAGGCTTCAACTGTTCCTTCCTTCCAGTAGAATTGGATCTGATGATGTTACATTCAGCTTTACGTGGGATGAAGAACAGATTCCAACAGATCGAGATATCAACTCAACGCGAACTAACTACCGGCCCTAGTTCCTATATTCCAGGAGCATAATCAGGGGGAAAAATCACTGGAAATCGAGGAGGAACAGATCGATGCCTGCTTACTTCGTCACATCAAACAACAATCAACCCAGAAGGAGAGGAAAAAAAAAGAGCACCTAAGAGTAAGACTAAAAACAAGAATATAATCCAACAAACCTCTAAAACTAAAGAAATCACAATTCAAATGGTTGGTCTGAATCAATCGCACACAAGAGGCCAAGAACTGGGGGACAGCCACCGCACCGCCCGCGTTCTTGGAAGGACCTCTGGAGAAGCTGTTGAGGAGCAACTGAGTCCAAGAGGCTCGAGACTTCAGTCGAGGGCGGATATTTTTGCGGGTGGTGCGTGCGAGACCGGGGGAAAGTCGAGTCGAGTCGCCCCGCCCCCCCCGCCCGCCCGCCCACCGTGCAGGACCAGCCAAGCCAGGTGTCAACAAGCGGCCGGCCAATGGGTGCACCGCTCGTCGGTGCCGTTGCCAAGTGGCGAGCTGTTCCCTCTCCCTCCTTGCGGGGGTGGACCGGTCGCCGTGCACCGCGGGGCAGGGCAGCATCGTTCGGTTTGGCTGGGCCGTTCTAGATTTTAGCGGTTTTCCCCTGCACTTGCTCTCTTTTTTTTTTGGCAGGTAGAAATGATACCCCTCCGTTATTTTGGATTTTTTTTGCTGTAGTAACTAATAGGAACTGAAGTCAAAAATTAGCTAAAAAGTCAAAAAGAACGGGACCATTGCTAATAAGGAAATCTATTCTTTTTAAGGGTTAACAAGGAATTTTTTAGTGTGGAGTAAGTAGGATTAACTCCAATGGGAAGTAAGCATATACCTTTTTTTTTCCAAGAATGTATGTATACAAGCTGTGCATATCCTATGGGTATGTAGTTGTGTATATACAATTTCGTAGATAGTATTAATATCCATCTATCATAGTAAAGTCCTAGTACCCACCTTCTTACTAAAAGTCATTGTCGATGTTGTCGCCTCCATCCAAAACCGCTATCGATGATGCTGACCACATCTATACCCTTACCCAGGGGCGAAGCGACGTTGTGGCGGGTGGGTGCGGCCGCACCCAGAGAAAAATCGTAACACAGTTATTAACCCTGATTTTTCACCTTATTTGCACCCCCAAAACTAAAACGGCGCACCCAAGCCCAAACAAATCCATTCTGTAGCTAGCCCAACACTAGAAGCCTGCAGCTCGGTAGCCCAACACCCTTTAGCCGCACCCTCCCTCATTTTTCTCTAGCTCCACCCCTGCCCTTACCTAACCCATGTCGAAGCTTCGCTTCTATGCTTGCTTCGTCACACTGGCCTTTCTCTCCACATCTCACCATTTTGTCACCGAACCTGACCTCCCAGACTCTCCCCATGCTGGCCTCACCATGCACTGCCGCCACGTCCAAATCTGAGTCACCATCCATGGATGCTACATTATGGTTGTCTCATTGTAGGTGTAGGTCTACACTACCTTTGACTCCAAAACCTTCAACTCAAACGAGGTTTGCGGCACTGAGCGATGTCGGCCCTGTTCTTTTGGATTATGATTGATGGCTTTTGCTTATGCTTTTCAAGATGATAGCGGACAGTGAAGAAGCGGACGTTAACGGCGCACACGATTTTGGGCTCAGGGAAGCCGTTTGAAAAATCCACTTTAAAACACCGCACCATTTATTTCGACTTCAGAAAAGACAAAAGCCAAAAGCCAAAAAATAAGAGTCATTATTTCCTATATTTTTCAACTCCGGTGGGCCTGCAACCCGAGGCTATAAGGGACGTCTCCACTATGGTAACACCGCAAAGCAATATCTACGGGATTCTACATCACTTAGAAATAACATTAGACATAGCCTCTTCAACGTATAATATCTATTGCTGAGCCCAGACAATAAATATTCCTTCTCTCTCTATCTTCTCTCTCCCCATCACACATATCTATTGGGTGGGTTTAATGCTTCCTTAATGCATGTTTGAGCCATGTCTTCTGGTTAGATTTTATGCTCATGTAATGCCTTATGTAAGACACTACTTTTCTCTCTCTTATCTAACTCTTTGTCATATCCTATCTCATTTTACATGGATAGCTAAATAATTTTATGGGCATGGTATACGTTGGAGCACTGAGAATAGCCTGAGAGATGGCTCGGACTCGTAGGTCTGCACCAATCTAACATGAGACCCTTGAAGAAACGGCTCACATGGTCCATTGGAGATGGACCAATTGAACATGGTAAAGGAAAAAGAAACACGGTAGATGGGGTAAATGCGTGACATTCATTCCAAACGTTTGATGGTTGAGAAGTCCAAGAAAATTATGATCGAACATGCAAATTAACGAGATTGCACCCACATGTCTAGCTTGATGGGCCGGCCCATCCAGATCAAACGGGCCGAATGCCCGAACAGTGGTAGCTCAGCTTAAGCAAGGGCGGGCCCCACGCTCTTTCCATCCCACTTCCTCCGCGCGGCGCGACACCCTAACCCCAGCTCTCTCGCCTTCGTCTGCGGCGACCTGCGCACCCCACGATGGCCTCGTCGGCGACGAGGGAGGTTCTCATGCTGGAGGCGCCGCCGGCCGAGGGGGCGGGGGCGCCGTGGCGCGCGCCGCCGGACGCGGAGGCGGTGGACGCGCTGCCCTACATCGACGGCGACTACGGCGATCCGGCGGTGAAGCGCGAGGTCGACCTCCTCGTGGAGGAGGAGATGCGCCGCGTGCACCGCAAGCCCGCCGACTTCCTCCGCGACCTGCCCCCCGTCCCCGCCGCCGGATTCGAGGTGGATTCGCGAGTCCTCTCTTTATGTTTCTAGGAGGCAAATAGTTAGTTGTTCGACGCCCTATCGTTTTTTTGTGATCGACGCCCTATCGTTTTTTTGTGATGTCATGTTTGGGTGTGATTTGCGTTTAGGATTCTAAGGAGGAGACAGGTTTTGGGCTGGTGGCTAGGGTTTATAGTTGTATGCTTAGAAAGTGTTACAAATTGGCTGAATACAAGTAGCTTGCCCTCCTTTAGGACTGTTTTTGTGTAGGGATGTTGATTTTTTAGTTGATGATCCTTTTTCATTTTAACCTTTGGACACATAATGTGCAATATTTAGTGTTGTTTTGCAATTTCTTTCTGCGACATTACGGTTTTAGGTGGGAAGTTATAGCTTTTTCATGGATGTAGTATGCAGTTAGGTGTTGTAGATGGAAATCTGGTCCAAATTAAGGTTTCCTTGTAGGATGTGTACTTGTGGGACAAGGTAGCAAATCCACTAGCCCATAAAAGGACCCACTTATGTTGGTTCGATCTTATATTGATGTTTATTTCTGAAGGAATTGGGATTACTCATCTGCTCATGCAATCGAGGACATCTTTTGTTTCCATGTCAACTGATCACTCTCTGCTATTGCGATGAGCCTGTGACAGACAATTTAGTGGAGAACTACTTGGATTTGTTTTCAATAGCAAATAACTATTGAACGCTTATTGTTTCCCCTATCAACAGTGAGTGGACATTTTTGATGGGATCAAATATGAACAATTGAAGATGACATATGCATCTCTAGTTGAATTTGAATACTAAAGAACAAGACTAGCGGAACTGCCTAGGTTTAATAAATTTGTTTAGAAAATGAACTAATTTCACTGTACAGTTTGAGTGAGGGTTGCTATTGAATTTTTGGACCCTAGTGTAGGCTGTGTAGCTACTAACTTAATTTTTCCCTGTATTGCAATGTCTGAGGAAAAATTGGCCCTGAAAAGATTTTTTTTGTTGCATACTTTCATTTAATAACCACAGTCACACTGCAAACAAAAACCAACATACTATATTGAATTACTTCATCCAGTCCAAAATACATATCGTTTTAGGGAGTTGGTTTTGGTTTGTAAATATTTGACATTTTGGTTTTTCGAGGCAGCATTTTCCGTCAAATACCCCTATTGATTGCTTATTGGTAGTGGTTTTAGAGAAATGATTATACAATTAATAGGGGCAAACCATGTCAAAAACTAAAACATTTAACTCTTTCTTTGTTCTGTGTGCATGGAGTTAAAATGACAAGTAATTTGGATAGGAGGTGATACATTATTTTGGACATTCAATAGTATGACTGGAGGTAGCAAAGTTCAATGCATGTGGCATTCAATTATGGAATTACCGATAATTATATCAGAAAAAAACTGATACCTGCTAGCTGAACTACAACTAGATTGGAGGGGCATTCTCACTCTAAACTAAGAATTCTTTGCAGGCATATGTGGCTAGATGCATTCTATTAATCCTGGTCCAAAATAGATGTTGTTTTAGCTCCATACACATAGAACAAGGGAGGAGTTAATACCTTATTTGTTTTGACATCACTATCATTAAGCAATTGATAGGTGCATTTGGTGGAAAATGTCACCCAAAAAAACTAAAACGACAAGTATTTGCAAACCAAAGTCAACTTTATAACATGGCATCTGTTTTAGAGTGCAGGGAGTAATTCTAGTATTTCTGGATATATCTCAGAAGACAGCTAGTGATTAGTGTATGTAGTTGGGCGTTCACACAACAACTTTGTCATCTTTCGTGGTACCTGATCTCTGTTATTTGCAAACCAAAGTCAACATTCTAACATGGCATCTGTTTTAGAGTGCAGGGAGTAATTCTAGTATTTCTGGATATATCTCAGAAGACAACTGGTGATTAGTTTATGTAGTTGGGCGTTCACACAACAGCTTTGTCATCTTTTGTGGTACCTGATCTCTGTTACTTGTTAGCATGGAACTAGGACTGACAGTTATGTAAGTTGGTTACTTGTTAGCATGGAACAAGGACTGACAATTATGTAAGTTGAGTATCTCTTATACTCAGATATGAGATCACATGCCCAACAACCGACATAAATTGAATATCTAATGGTACTTAATAGTTAATACAAACAAGTGTTCATAAACAGTGATTTTGCTGCACAACAGATGATTTGGTATGGAGAAATTGGACTCTTCTCTAATTTACTCTAGTTTTTCCTGCTCCTTGACAACGATCTCCCTTGGTTGCATTTTATGGCACCTACATGATCTCTGTGGGACTATATATCATTATCTGTTCATGTATTGTAGTACTTATCAACTGACTATATATCATTATCTGTTAATGTATTGTAGTACTTATCAACTGCAGTTATTCTGAATATTCAAAGAATATCCTAAAGAACACATCCGTGCCTATTGAATTGTTTATTACTTTTCTTATGCCATATTATGACAATCATGTATATCTAGAACCTTATGAGTTTTGATTATTCGTTTTTTTATGCATGATGCTGTCAACATAAAATGTGTCATGTTCTCATTTAGTACTTTTTTTAGAATCATCCTATGCTCGCTAAAGAGTACGAACGTGTTAGAGCTGGTAAACCTCCTGCTACCTTAGAGATGTCCCGCTATGGTTTGGAGCCACCCCCAGCGAACAAGAGGAATGATGTCGCTGCTTGGAAGCAGGCTTTACGGAATGCTCGGAGCCAGCTACAGCATCAAATTATAAGGTAAGGCTGGTTACTGCATTTGAGGAATCAAGGGTTGGCTGACATTTCTATGATAGAGGTACACATTGACAGCCCTAATTAGGCAATAAAGTAGCTTCTTTGTAACAGTACAAATTATGAATATGACTGTTGTGCATTTGTGAAGTCATACGCAAGCAGAGAAGCTGCCATAGTCATTCTTGATGTGCTGTGGTCAGGATATTCATGGAACTTTTCCACCAAAAAAATTGCATCAAGGAAGACACTAAAGCCACAGGATACTGAACTAATGAAATTTGCCAGCAAAGTTCAAGCAGTAGATTGCACTTTGCTGCATTTGATCACAGGGACCAGTGTCTTGCTGTGTCATGTCCTGCTGATCTTCTCTTAGTAATTATTAATGTTGTTCCATTATCGTAATAGCTTGTAAGCTTTCACTGCTGTGGAAAGCATAGGTTTTGAAACAAATGGTTAAACAAAATATCAAATAAGAAAGGATGGACTTCGTAACGAAGAGTTTTGCAGTCTGTTTGAAATGACAGGCACAATATCATTGCAATACAAGATCAGGTTCTTTTCTACATGCTATGATAATCGGTGGAATGGAAGGTAGCATATTGCTCCTAGTTGTATAGACCTTTGCATTTGTATTTTCAAACATATGCTTCTCAGGATAGACTACTCAGACCATTCAGATCATGTATTGCCAATTGCCAAATATCAGCTTCAACCATATTGTTGACAATGAATTTTCCTAGTTCAGTCGTATATTTTTTGATTGACATATATAAGGCTTTGAATATCTTAGCTTCAGATTTAATATGCATTTCATTTAGGAGGTGCTGCTTTTGTTTTGCCCTATGGTTCTTATCATCTATGGTCTGCTATTGATGTTAAACATTACTTCTATTTGTTTTGAAATAAAGTTAGTGCTACAGGATAGAGAATCTGGAGCTTATGCTGAAGTATGGTGTTGAGGTTTGGAAGCTCCAGAACAGACAAATGGAAGCAGTTTTTTCTAGGTTAGTTGTTCTATGTCCATGTGTCTTTTACAGTGCTGTGTCACTTACTCACTTTGAATTTGGATCTGTGCATCTTGTGCTATTTTCCTTGCATTTCATTTGAAACTCAGTTCGGCTTGTGGACCGTGTCATCAGTACTGTCCTATGCAAGGTTCCAAAAACCGCTAGAGGGTCGGTACCAGTTACCGGTCGAATTTCACGCGTCAAAATTTGAATTTAAAATCGGTAACCGGAAAAACCGGCCAGTAACCGCCCAAAAAACCAGAGGAAAACCGCTAAAACCCGGTTTTTCAAATTTGAAATTGGAAATTCCTAACATATTCATGGCAAAAGTATGAAGTCAAGCATGGAAGATGCATGGATCTTCCTAATACATTCTATTAGTATTAAACAATATAAACATCATTAGGGAAACTAACTTTTACTTCAAAATTTGAGAATTCCTAATACATTCATGGAAAAAAGTATGAAGTCAAGCACGGAAAATGCATACATCTTCCTAATACATTTTATTAGTGTTAAACGATGTAAATATCATTAGGGAAATTAATTTTTACATTCAAAAGTTTAAATTTGAATTAAATAAAAAACTGGCGGTTTTTTTTCTCCCGGTCGGCACCGGTAAAACCGGTTACCGGCCGGTTACCGCCGGTATTTGGAACCATGGTCCTATGTGGATGGAGGCAAAAAAAAAATCAATGTGTCTAAAACCTTCATTGAAGTACTTGCTTGTATATGCTCTATGTTACAACTTTACTGGTCACTGTGACTGTAAATAGGTGAAATATTAGTGTGCATGCCTGCATGGTCTCTAAAACGTTGATATACCGTTTATCATTCCAGCAGCATGTGATAACTTAATACTTTGTAGGATGCAAAAGACAGCTGTGGAATACAATGAAAAGATAGAAACTGTCAATCGTGAGAGAAAGTTCCACCAGGTAACAAATTGTTATACTCTGGTTCTGAATTTGAACCATGGCCATACTTTACAGGAAGCTTAATATGTTTTTGACCAGCAAAACACTGGTGGGCAACTCCATGCCTTGACAACAGAATGGCAGGAGCTGTGCCAGAAAAATATAGATATTCAAGCTGCCTGTGCTGATCTGCAGAATCATATTGATCAGCTTAAACTTGAAGCTAAAGAACTGTAGGATCTCTCTCTATCTCTCTCTCTCTCTCTCTCTCTCTCTCTCTCTCATGAGTCATGACAAATTCCTTAACAGGGGAATGCCCATGGAGGACAACATTGAAACTAAACCGTAAGCATCAGCAGGGATTTTGAGGTACCATTTGTTATTTTGTTCTCTAAACAATGTAGTATTGCTCTTTAGTTTGCCCCATTCAGGCACCATCAGACATTGTCGTCCACTGTTTACAAGTTATGATGTTACTACAGATGAAGAGGTAGCTTCTGCTGTGACACCTCCATGAGATGGGAGCCGGAGGTTCCACTAGCCCTTATGCTGACTTGACCTGCAATTGTCCACTCCAGATACCAAACCCAAGCTGCTACCATGACAAACCCTACTTGTGAACTGTGTCTTGTAATCCATCATGTGAGGACTTGTGCTGTTGGACACGTGATAGAGAAACTTCTAGAAGTGTTCTAACCTGTGGTAAGATAAGCAGAACGCTCATCTCTTTTGTTGATGCAAATGGATGTCGATGTTTCAGGCTGCAAACCTGTACCTTAACATGGAGGTATCAGGTGAAGCTTTCGGTTATTTAGCTCTACTTGTTTCTGAAAATATCTTTCGCTTTCACGCTGTTTGGAATAGACTGTTCACCAACATGCCCGTAAATGTGATGCTAGTGTTTTTTTAATGCTTAATAGTCTTCTTGTGCTGTTACTGTTCGATTCGTAGGCTGGTAGCCTTCGATTTCTGATTCACCTGCCTGATAATGCTTAAAGATTTGCCGTAACAATGAAACTTAGTTGATGCTAAATTTTCAGCTGCCTAGAGCGGTAGAGCCCCTAGCTTTTGCCGTCACTGTTTCCTCCCGTTTGTCCTTTAAACCTCAGCCATATGCCAGTTCTTTGCTTTGTAAGGTAAGCGAAAGTTCTTTTCCATTCATCTCTCACATTTTACAAGTGGTATAACTGCAAAAATTGCTTTCATGTCGTAAGTCATACTACAAATCTGCAATCAAGCCTACGGCCTGAGCACCGTGACCTTCCATCCAATGCATGTATGTTTGATATGATAGTACCCGAGCCAAGCATCGCATATCGATATATCATTTCTGAAGATCATTCAAATGACTTTTTTTATGAAACCAGTTGAACTTTTTAACCATCCAACAGCACTCCCCTCTCCCACTAACCTCCCTCCGGCCTCGCCTGTGCCACTATACCGCGGTCCGTCTCCTGTGCTTCCATCTCAATCCCACATTGATGTTGTGGCGCCTCCAATGGCAGAAACAGCTAAAAAAATAAGAGTACCACGTTTTAGAACTAATTTTATAATATCAAATTTATTGTAACACCACTAAATTACAAAAGAGTAGTAGTGCAGTGTAGAACCCGTTGGACCAAAATGCCCTTGGGGTAGTAAGCCACATGAGAAAAGAAAAGAGAATAAGGGGGCAGCCTGGTCATTGCTCAAAGCCAAAAGAGACACGGCCATTCCCCTCTTAAGTCAACCAAGATGCCAAGAAGACACCCCCGCTTTTCATGCTCCCCGCCACTATTCAAGAGAGGTGGCAAGCTGCATGTCTGCCATGGCTTGCATGTCTGCTACGCAGCCCATAGATTTTCCTGCAAGCCTCTCTTCTTAAGTCACGCATCAAACAGGCAGAGCCACACCACACAGAGACAGTGCGGAAGAGGGAACCGGAGGAGAGGAGCCAGGCCACAAAGAACAAGGAGCGGAAGGGCAAGGAGGAGAGGAAATCCCAAGGAGCTCTGAAGGCCGAGGCGTGAGGGCTTCAGAGACGACCGTCGAATCAACGCCAAGCCAACCCGTGAGTTCATTCACCATCCCTCCACAACCCCATAGCACAACACAATAGCATGCAAAAGTAGTTGAAGAGCACATAGAGTTAGGGGGCAAACCGTCCTGGTAGTAGTAGAGGACGGCCGGCCGGCTGTAAGCCGTGGTCGGCAAGCTCAACCCGTAGAGAGTAGCTGAAGGTCGAGCCAACCAACGGTGGGGGCAGGCTTGTGAGCCCATGACCCCGAGTCGGCGAGCTCCATCCGCTGACTGCCGGAGGCGTAGGGGAGGCGCCACAGGGAGCGGTGAGCTCAGGGAGGCGGCCGAGCTACTCACTGGCGCTGTGTCGACGGTTGACGGCGCCGAGCGCCCTGGCTGCGCACGCCCGAGAGGGAGGCCGGATCTAGCCCTGGCCGGCCAGATCCGGGGAGGACGGCGCCGAATCTAGCCGTGGGCGGTTGGATCCGGGAGAGAGGGGGTGAATGAGAGGGCAAGGGTGAGGAGAAGGCGGAGGCGAGCGGGGGACGACCGGCGGTGAGCCCGGGGTTGGCGAGCCCGAGCTTGACCGCGAGCCCAGCCGCCGACTGGAGGAGCGCCCGCGAGAGAAAGGGAGAGGGGTAGGGGAGGATAAGGCCGTTCAACCGAGTGAAGTGAGGAGGGGGAAGGGTAGTGAATGAGTGCCGTGCAATAGCTTATTGCATAGCCGTTTTGCTTAGGAAGTGCTGCCCAACTAAGAGGGTGTCAGCTTGAAACCCCAACCGAGACTTTTTGTAACATCCTGAAAAATTTTAAATTGAAAATACGAAGCTCTTGAATTATTTTGCAATATATTTTTATTGGAATTTGGATTTTAATGGTGTTTTCCCTGAATTTTGGTTGAGTTTCCAATTGTAAGAAGGCAATAAAAATAAAAATAAATAAAACACAGACAGATATATATACATATGCATATATGTATGCAAAGGGCTTAGAGCAACACATAAAATGTATACACCAGGATATAGAGAAATTTATGCAAGGAAATTACTCATACAATTATATATGTAAGCATATAAATTAAACAAGAAATTAAAAATTTAAAGTTAAACCCCAAATTTTAAATTATGCCTAGCACTCCGTCCTTTCTCACTTTTCTCCCTTTCCCACTCTCTTTCATGTGGGCCCCACCTCTTCTCCTCTCTTTTCTCCTCCTCGCTGGGCCCTGGGCCCGGCCCCGCCTCCCACCTCCTTCTTACCCTGAGCCCGCCTCCTCTCTTTCTCCCCTTCCTCTCCTCCTTCTTTCTCTTCTTTCCTTTTCCCTCCGCCTGCTTCCTCCCTCCTTCCTTCTCCCTCCTCTTCGCGGCCGAGCTCGCGCTGCCTCCTCCTTTCTTCTCCCTCCTCCTCGCCTCCCTCGCTCAGTGCGCCCGCGCGCGGCTGCAGTCACGATAGAGCCCCGCCGCCCGCCAACGCCGCGTCCTGCGCTCGCGCCTCGCCGCGCGCCTGGCCGAGCCTCGTGCCTGCCTTCTGCACGCTGCCGGCAGCAGCAGCCTTCCACGCGCCGAGCCCCGCACCCGCAAGAACTGCTGCCTCGCCCGCCTCGCGGCTCCGCCGCGGCTGCGCCCGCCCGCCGATGTCGGCCCCTTCCGCCGCTTATAAAGCCCGCGCCCGCTGCTCCGCCACGCCTCCCTCGCCCATCCCGAACAATCAAGCCCCGCACACCCCAATCGCCGGCGAGCCTTCTTCTTCTCCAATTCCGGTCGCCCGACCCGCCGCCGATTGAGGCCGAGCCGAGCCGATTCCTCTCGGCCGCGCCACCCTCGGAGCAAGGCGAAGCTCCTCCCGACCTTGCCCGAGCCCCTCCGGCTCAGATCTCGCCGGCCGAGCACCTCCCCACGCTCATCGCCACGACGCCGCCGCCCGCTCAAGCCCTCGGTCCCGTTGGCGCCACCCTCGGCATCCTCTCGGCGCCAAGATCGCTTTCGGTCGACCGCCTCTCCGCCGCCGCCATCCGACGCCGCCGACCGTACCACCCCAACCTCCTCTGCTCCAAAAGCTTCACAGACGGCTTATTAGGTCTCCTTCGGCTATTATGTCGTAACACCGAGGGAGAGATGGCTAGCGCGCGTCGTTCACCCACCACCGAGTTCGATCCCCTGCGGTAGAAATAAAACGTTTTTAGATTGTTTTGCCGAGCTACAGTAAGAAGGAAAATCAGGAAAATCCGAAATAATTAATAAAAGGTACTAAAATTAATTAGGATGAACTTATTAAATGTCTAATCATGGATTAATTAACATCATGTATGAACAACTGAGATGCCTTTTGATAGTTATCCAAAAATTTCACAAAGATAGTATATGCCATGTTTAGTTATAAAAGTAAGGCTTCAAATAAAAGAATACCCCTAATAGTAACTAAAATACTGTTAGTAAATAAATCTCAACGGTGTATATGTATATAGTCAAAAAGGGTAGTGAAATAAAGTTATAAGAACAAGGATTCAAATAGTATTAACTTGTGACAGATGCTAAGTTAAATAATGAAATAAAAATGTCAGTTGATTCTTAGGACAACCTCAAATAAAAGGGTCAAAACTAGGCAATAAAATATAGTGACTTTAGTTAAATATCCACATCCAATAAAGATTATCCATAATTATAATATATGTACATATACACCCTAACGTTCATTAGGCCACCAAGAAGTAGACCGTAATGGTAAACTTTTGCTAAATAGCAAATATTGAAATATAACCTTGTATACCAGGTTTTACTCCGATAACTAAGTCTGAACTAAAACTAAGGATAAAGATAAGCCTAATGGTAGCTAAAATACATTCAAGATAATAAAAGTGACATTAATCAAAATTTAATGTTAGTTTTAAATAAATAGCGATACTGAACACAAGTTTATGTAACAAGCTAGGAACCGTATAAATTGACACTAATTCAAATTAAACTTAACCTAGTCATAATTAAGGGTATATAAAATATCGTGCCACAAAATGCTATAAACACAGACTATAATAGTAATTGGGTAAACTAAAAGTGTATACATTGCTTAAATATAATATATGTCTTGAATATTTAAGTAAAGGTTAGCTATTAATTAAAATCACTAATAAAAGATGACTTTAGTTAAGTATTCAAATGTAAATTAAAAAGATACTCCAGATAGAGTTAAAAGGGAAATAAATGGAACAATATGTTTAACTATAAAAGCAAAAGCTTCAAATTAAAGATTAACCATAATTATAGTTAGAATATATGCATTACCACTTAACATGCTATCATTAAATAAATTTTGGTAGCGGGTTTAATCAAAATAGCAATATGACCATGTATGAAAAACTTTGCCTAGGTAAGTAAACCAAAGATGAGGCTAAGCCTAATAATAATTAAAGTGTAGATAAAATAATAATGATGTCATTAATTAAATCTTAACATTAGATTTAATAATGTTAAACATAAATGCGTATAACAAGCCTTGCCCAGATGAAAGAATTTACAGTAAAACTAAAACCAAGCTTGATAATAATTGAGTTATAGACAAAAAGATAGTGGTGCCATTAATTAAATCCTGATATTAGATTTAATAGGTATGTTAAGCGTGATTGCATATAACGAGTTAGTACCCGTATAAATAAATCCTACTTCAAAATAAGATATGCCTAGTAATAAGTGTACATAAAATGTCGCACCATAAAATGCTTTTAACTCGTGTTCTAAAAATTACCTCGGTAAGCTAAAAATTGTATATATCACTTATATTTAGCGTATGCCCTAAATATTAGCGCTCGACAAAATAATGCCCAGCTAAAATCATACACCGGCCCTTAACTCATGGAACTTCCTTGATAAATACAAAAATAACAAAAGAAATTTAGTAATAGCGAGTCATCGTAATCTCCCACCGAACTTGTCTCAAATCACCATTAACTCATAACAAAGAGGAAAATGAATTTATTCGGATTTTATTTGGATCTTTTGAGTTATTTGCTTTTATTCGTGTTCAGTCGTTTAGCACGTAATTAGCAATTGGAGTCCTGAAGAATCAAGAGATCAAGCATGGTCAAGAGCGAAGTGAAGATAAAGACCAGAAGCTCCAGAAGAAGCATTGTGTGAGCTCAAGACCATGAAACGCGCCAAAGTAGTTATCACTTGATCATATTGAACCCTTGTTTATGCAAAGTACTTTCCTTTAAACTATCCAAGTGCATGCTATTATTTTATGTGCTAAAGTATGTTCAAATTTCACAGACTTTAGTTATACACCCAATAATATGCTTGCTAGTATTACCCGTTGAGACATTTTGATATATGTGAACCTTGTCGCCGTAGTAAAACTAGTATAAAATAGATTTCCCCAACTAGAGTATAATGTAGCGAATTGCTTAGTCATGCTGGTTAATCGGGGACACTTGGCTGTCCCAAAAACTCTCACTTGCAATATGAAAATTGATTTGGGCAGTTATGGTGGGAATGACTGATGAAAAGTTTGGAACTATTATTTTATGTCCCAAAAATCTCCAACCTTGCTTTGTATCTGAGTGGATGAATTGGGGGCTGGAATGTGGTGCGGTGGGAGCACAAAAATTATGGAATGTGGTAGAACCACCCAGATAACACTAAGGACTGAATCTTGTCATGTTAGCCCGTGTAAAATAGTACAACCACATGTCTGTAAAATACAACTTGGCTAAGTAGCGGTATCGAAACTCCTCGACTCATCTCACCGGTAGTGGATAGACGTGGTTATGCAAGGGCAAAGGAGGCCTAAATGGACACCAAGGGGAGGGTGACGTTCACCAGTCGTACTAGCATTGGGGGGAGAGGAGCCCGCATAATGTTAGTAGCCGTGGTGAACATCCCGTGCAACGTATGAGACCCACCGCAAGTGGGAACAGCTCATAGGGTGAGATGACGAGTGGAACTAGATATTCTGAACAGTCATGTGATAATCTATTTGACCACCTGACCAAGGAATCAGGTGGGGCAATAGGTGGATTATCGCTTGTGGTGAAAGTGTACACACTCTGCAGAGTCAAAACTATTCGAATAGCCGTGCCCACGGTCATGGGCGGACATGGGATACTTAACTAGATATAGCTCTGTTTCAAAAATGATTTGTGAAGGGAATGGGAAAAGAAAGGGCGACGGACTGCCCTAGTTTGGAATTGGCCTGGGTTTTGTCCCAGTGGTAAGTTAAGTGGCTATAACACTGAAAGATACAATATGATGCAGATGTCATGTAATGGTGGATGGTATCTGTATCGTTAATACAAAGGTTGTATTTCACTCTACTTTTACTAAAAGCTGCTAGATCTTAGGGATTCTTTTTATTATGTTATTCACATGCAATTTTTGGCAAATAAACAAACCCCAGCCTTCCCTTGATCTAGCCTAGCATATAAATTCATCGTATTCGTGTATTGGCTCATGAGCACGGTGGTTAGTGTGCTCACACTCGCTCTCACAACAAATCCAGAATCAAGAATCAGTTCACTACGCCTCAGCAACACCATTGGTTATGATGACAAAGAAGATAGAGATGTCAAGGACTAGGTCGCGAACCTCCAGTTGGCTGCATGTGGGCACGTCCTGAGGGTTCCCCATATGTGCTTCGTTCTTCCGCTGCTGCAATTTATTGCTTTCGGCCTAATCGGCCCATGAGTAAGTTTACTATTATATTTATGCTTCCGTATGGTATGTATTTGATATTCATTTTCTGTATCTGTGAGCACTATCTACTGATCCAGGGAATAGTGCAATTAATCACAGAGGATTTCGGATTGAAAAATCCGGGTCCGACACTTTTCTTCTTGCGGCAGTACGAGGGAACACATTGTAGTATCATCGAGTCTGGAGGACACATAGGGCACCTCCAATGAAAAAATTCCTCCAGGTGGACCAGCCGTCTGCTATGCGCCGTCGTCGGTATCATCGGAGCCTGGGCCGGTGTCCTCGTCGGAATCCAACCCGAGCGTTTGGTCTGGTAGATACTCGTGGGTGTCAATGCGAGCTGACCACCACATGCTCGCCCTGTCATTTGCATGAAATCATGGGCGAGTCTTCCCTTTGATACAACACATTCAGTGGTATCGACTTGAGGCTCCGCTTGTGGTTCCCTGAGTGTCGAGGGGCCGGGCTCATCACTATTTTCTGACACCCGGCACACAAAACTCAAGTACACCATCGGCCTCCCGTAAATGGCCGCCTCGGTCTGGGAGACAATTTGCATGTACTGCCTCTATACTATGGAGCCAATCACCTTCACAAGCTCCCACACACCATTCGTGGAGGTGATCCCCTCGATCGTAAGTTTTATCGTTATTGCCTCTGTGGCAAACTCCCTCTGAATGCAGTTTCGAAGCTCTTGAATATTCATATCGTCGAGCCCCTCAATCCGGAGCACCTTGTATTGGCATGTCAATATGTCCAACCCATCGGGTTCTACTCGTACAAGACAATCGTAGTAGAATATTGTCAAGTGTTCCACATCTACGACTACCTGAATCCACAATAAGCATATTCGCAGTAAGCGTTACAACAAAAAATGTTGACAAACAACATGAAAATTAGTGATTACATGTGTGTAAGTATATACGAATAATTCATTAATTAGTGACAATTTGATTACTCCTCCAAAAATTAATTAAGAGTGATTCATTACCGCCGTCCTTATCACTTAATTACTTAACACTAACTCATTACTTAACCTTAACTAATTGCCACTACAGTAATTACAACTGCTTAATTACATACTACCATACAACAATAAATTATGTGTATCATACGTACACAAAAATAGTAAAAACTATGGCTAAATTACTACGACCTACTTACTTCATAATATGAACTGTATTAATTATAATTAATTAAATAACTCTAATTAACTAGAACTACAGGAATAACGTCGAAAGCATGCGACAAAAATTTACCTATCTTTTGGGAAAACAAGCAGCACTACCGTGTTCTCCACAAATATGCAATGACTTCTCAAAATAATGAGCTATGCACTCTTAATTCCCTTGTACAACCGCGAGAATGAGTTTCTGTGATGAGCGACTGAGATGAGCGATGACCAATTGCGAGAGCTTTGTATTTATGGCCGAGCGAAAAGGGAACCCAATGCGGTCACCCCGTAAATTAAGAACTCCTTGTCGACGCGCAGCACTTCGGGTGAGGGGGGTAGTATGGTAATACTGACAAATATGTAGACAAGGGAATGGGCAAGGGGGGACAGTACGGACATGACGACATATATGCGGACGATAGAGCGTGCGAGGGGGAACGACACAAAATAGAGTGACAATTGTGTGCAAGAGGCAGCGGAAAAGGAAAGATAGCAGCAACGGGCCGACATATGTGCTAAGTGCAGAGGTCACACACTGCAAAAGATGCCTGCCGCATGGTGGCCGTGCGGCAGGCGATTTCAATAGCTAATTAAATTAGCATCGCATATCACTCATTATGATTAAATTAACATGAAATAAAATAGAAAATTCATAGCACATAAAATTCCCAAAAAAATCAACAATTTGGTTGACTGTGTCAGGAGGCTGCATATAAAATTTTATAATTTGTGGAGCTCGTTTGCTATATGTAATAGATCCTAAAATTATCATAAACATATAAATTTTTGAGCAATATTCATAGTGAATAAAATTGTTAAAAAAATTACACAGTGAAGTATGTTGTGTTGAGAAGCTGCACATAAAATTTTGAAATTTTTAGAGCTTATTTACTATATTTAAAATTTTAAATAAATAGTAAATAAAAAATTCTAACTTGACAGTGATTAAGTCGGCTAATTACCTGTCGTCCAGTGGTGGAGCGACAGGCCCTTGCCGCCCAGTGGCTGAGCTCCGATGGATAGGTGTTAGCTACATGGATCTGACATCCGATGATTGGATGGTAGAAATATGATTTCTACTAATTTTATATATATACCGCTACTTTTATAATATAGATACAAAACATACCAAAAGTGACAAGAATCCGAATCAAAGTCACTTTTGGCACTGTTTCGTATCGTATTTACAAAAATAGCAGTATGACGATTGTATTGACAAAAATGTTGTTTTTGCCATCCGGAGGCTGGGCGACAGTGCCCGCGAGGCGACGCGTGGTGTTGTCGCCGGTGACAGGCGCCTGTCTCCCAGGGAGCAGGCGGTAGGCATGTCTGTCGCCCAGGGAGGAGGCGGTAGGCATGTCTGTCGCCCAGGGAGCAGGCGGCAGGTAATTAGGCCAGCTAATTAGCAGGCCTAATTACCTGCCAACTTTTTTCTATTTAGTATTTGTTTGAATTTTTAAATATACCAAATAAGCTCAAAAATTACGAAAATTTATGTACAGCCTCCCAACAAAACGTGCCTCGCAGTGTAATTTTTGAAAAATTCTATCCATGGCGAATGTTGCTCAAAAATTTATACAATGTTAATATTTTTATGAGTTTTACATATAGCAAACGAGCTACAAAAATTATGAAATTTTATGTGAAGCCTCCCGATGCAGTAATAGTTATAATGTAATTTTTTTGGAATTTTATACGGTACAAATCAGATATTTTGTTCGGATTAACTTAACCATCAATTTAACGATCGTGACGCTTGTTTTGAAGTGCCATGTGTCGGGTAATCATGGTATATATTATTTACAGCTATCCCGTTCGCACAATTATCACTCTCTCTGTATGTGACCCTCTTTGCGCACTCTCTCGTTCGCACTAGTGTCGTTATTTGAGTGTCGTCCCCCTTCGCCCGCTCCCTCGTTTGCACATTTGTCATTCTTACGATATCGACCCCCTCACCCGAAGCGCTGGTAGTGATAATCGATTCTTTCGCTCAGGCATAAATTTCCACCTCTGGTGAGTGCGTAACTCATTCGATCGAGAAGACAATGTCACAGTCGCTCATCGCAGAAGGTCATTATCGCGATCATTGCTCATTAATTCGAGAAGGCAGTGTGTAGCTCAAAATTGGCAGTACTAATTTTTTCTCTGCAAAGATAGGTAATTTTTATCGTATTTTTTTGACGTTATTCCTGTAATCATAGTCAATTAATGTTATTTAGTTAGTTGTGATTAATATAGTTTGTATTACGAAGTAAGTACGTCGTAGCAATTTAGACATAGTTTGTACTGTTATTGTGTACAAACGGTACCTATAATTTGTTAGTTCGGGGTAAGTAACGAGTTAGTGCTAAGAGTGACGGTAACGAATGGCTCGTATTTTTTTTCGAATGAGTAATCAAACTATTGGTAAGTTGTGAAGTATTCACGCACGAATGTAATCACTGACTTGTAGTATGTTGTTGTCATTATGAATATTTGCAGCAATATTCCGTTTGTCCCATTTGTTGCAAGGTACTATCAAAAGTAGTAGTGTGTACCTAAATATTTGGAAAAGGCAGTGCATAAGTCATTGAGGACACGTTAGTGCATAAGTCATTGAGGATGTGCCAGTGCTGATTAGTTCCCCGAAAAGACAGGTAATTTTTTATAGCATGCTTTCGACATTATTCTCGTAGAGATATTTATTGTTATTTAGTTAGTCATAATTAATGTAAATTGTATTACGAAGTAATTATTAATGTCCATACTAATATGTTGTCTGTTGTATGTACTAGTAGGTATGGCTCTACTGGAGCTTCTAGAAGACTTGTACGATGAGAAACACCACTACCACGTATGGATGATGGGTGACGCACGGCCCTTCGCCGCTCAGTGCGTGTGGGGGAGGGATCCATGGGCGCGGACGGCGCTATGTCCCAACCCTGCGGGCCACGGGCTTGTTGCCCTTTGCGAGGCTAGTCTCCACTAGGCATGAGTTCACCATCGACAACAGCCTGCTCGTGGCACGGGTGGATAGGTGGAGGCCTGAGACGCATACATTCTACTTTCATTGGGGTGAGATGACGGTCACTCTGAAGGATGTCGCGTTCTTGACGGGCCTCCCTCTCGGAGGCGACACACTTGTTCCAGCCCTCCACCACCGATCGAAAGGAGAGGTCAAGGACCGGTTCAACTGGCCTATCCCGGAGAGTGCACGTGGTGTCCCCCGCACGTGGCTTAACAATTTCAGTGTGTGCCCGCAGGATGCAACGCCAAAGGTTGTCAGGACGCACCTCATCACATTCCTTATCCAGCTCCTTGGTTGGAACATGTTTCCAGCCACACACGGTGATATTTGTAACGCCAAATTCATTGGCCTCGGAGAGTCTTTGATGGATGTAGAGTTTGGGGTGATGCATTGGTACAGCTGGGGATCAGCGGTTCTTTGTACCACATATCGGGAGTTATGTGACGCTTGCTAGCACGCTACTGGTGTTACCCCCAATCTAGTCATCTGCTACATGCTCCTGCAGATGTGGAGTTGAGAGCACTTCCCTATCGGACGTCTGACGATCGTGATACCAGTGCACTAGTTCGACGAGTTCACAGACGACCTGATAGACGGGCCCACTATGGGTATGCGGTGGACCGCTGCTCGTCTGCAGTGGGCGAAGGGCAAACCGTCGAGGTGCTACTTGTTGTGGCACAACGAGTTCGAGTCGTTGCACGACAGCGACGTCATATGGACTCCCTGGACGGTAGATTTCATGCTTCGTGTATCGCTGCACGAGCTGTCCCTGCATTGCCTAGAGGACAGGGAGCTATTGACGACAAAACACCATCTAGTATTCTCATACATGGTGGAGGCTTACGCACCACAGCGCATGATGCAGCAGTTGGGTTTCCACCAAGCCGTGCCCCCTCTAGATGGCAGGTTCTTACCGCATGCCGTGCACCGGTGAGTCAAAGTCCATCCGACTATTGTGTACACTTTCATATGTCTTGCTATGTAACATCGATGATTCTGAAAATATAGACAATCGAGGGCTAGTCGGCATGGTACGGACTGACGGCCATGCAGCAACAGTGGAAGATGGCATGGGCGGAAAGGGCACACGTCGATGTCATCATGGAGCAGCATCTGTACGACATCCAGACGTACGACGAGTACGTGGCGTGGTACGTACCACGGTCACGTAGCACACAGACCATTCCTCCACCAGATTACCCCGAGCACATCATGCACGAGGAATGTCTGGACCGCTCCATCGATCCCCACAACGCTTCGCGGCGGCATGACAACAGTAAGACCGAACCTACCATCGAACTCAGAATTTGTATCGCTTGTTATCGAGCTCGTTTCATATGTCACTTGGTTGAAGCGGCACAACAGATCGCAAGCGCGTCGAAGGCCGCCATCAGTAGTCCGGAGAAGCCACCGACTCTATAGAATACTATGAAGTTCATCCTAAAGCAGGCCAAAAAATAGTGCACGACCTTACCTGTGGTCGTTTCTCGGATCACAGTGCGCACATGAGCCACCCAGTGGGGACACCATGCTCACCCGCCAGGTCATCGCGACCTAGCGAGTCTGACCGGCCATCGCAATGCACTGAGTCTGTATGGTGTTGTAGTACTAGCCGCCAAACATTCGTGCGTCGTACCGACGAGGAGGTAACTTACGTACGAACCTACATATTTTTTCCTATTACGCCTTGCGTTCCACTAACATCATGGTGTTCTCCCGCCTCAGGTCCGTCGTCGAGATGCATCCCTTTTGCCATCCGCACCACCTGCACAGACTACCGCTCCCTGTCGTTCATCTTCGCTGCACATTCGGGAGGTATGATATTCACATTGTACATCCGAAATATTTGTTGTAAATAATATCGTGTAGTCTTGCAGCCTCCAATTCAACATGGGGGTGACGACGAGTCCACTGACGACGATACGGGCCTCCCAGATGCTTCTAGAGAGCAGTACACGGTGCCAGGATTTGCAGCGTACGCACGGCAATGCTCAGCGCTCTCAGCATACCCAGAGTTTGGACACTTCGGTGAGCAGAGCTCCTCCGGCTTCTAGAGTCCTTCGTACACGATATTATTGCGGACAGCTCGCAGTTCGGTACGTCTCAGCTAGACGACTTCGACCCTTATCGGACCCAACATACTATACCTCAGCCTACTGGACCACTGTCGTCCACTGAGCAGACATAACGGTCTTCATACCTCCTCCGACTCAATACGCAACCTCCGGACCGACTGACGTACTCAACGGGACATGCTCGTGCGGAACAGAAGACAAGACCATGTACGGGCAGGCAAGCACAGCGAGAAGATAGCAGTGGCTCAGAAGAGTGAGCCATATCACATCATGTGATGAATTTTTTGTAGTACTGCAATTACTTTTAATTATACAAATTCATAATGTATCAAATTGTAAAAAAAACATGAAATATTCGTTAAATTCATGATTAAGTTAATCCGAACAAACGTGGCTAATTTGGACCGTATAAAATTCCCTAAAAATTACATAATAACTATTACTGCATCGGAAGGCTTCACATAAAATTTCATAATTTTTTGAGCTCGTTTGCTATATGTAAAAACTCGTAAAAATATCAAAATTATATAAATTGTTGAGCAACATTCGCCCTAATAAAATTCCCCAAAAATTATACTGTGAAGAAAGTTATATCGAGAGGCTGTACATAAATTTTCGTAATTTTTTGAATTCATTTGATATATTTAAAAATTCAAATTGAGACTAAACAAAAAAAATAGGCAGATAATTAGGTCAGCTAATTAGCCAGCCTAGTTACCTGTCGCCTTGTGCCTCCTGCCGCTTGCTCTCCCATGGTTACTATACTACTATTTATATAGATATGATGTAAAATAGTGTCGAAAGTGACTTTGATATTATCAGTGTGAAATAGTGTCAAAATGACTTTGATTCCAGTGTCAAAATGATTTTGATTCCACCGAGTCTCCCATGTCCCAAGACGGAGGAATACTCAAATCTCAAACCACACTGCGCCGTGAATTGAACCCCATTCTCCCAAACCACGGCAACGATGGCCGCCGTCGCCGCCTGCCACTCCACGGCCCGCCTCGCCATAACTTGCTGCTCCTCCTCTTCCGCCTCCGTGCCTCCGCGCCCGCTGCGCGTGGCCGTGGTGGGCGGTGGCCCGGCCGGCGCGTCTGCGGCCGAGGCACTCGCCTCCGCGGGCGCCCAGGCGTTCCTCCTCGAGCGCAACCCGGCGGGGGCCAAGCCCTGCGGCGGCGCCATCCCGCTCTGCATGCTTGACGAGTTCGCCATCCCCCAGGAGCTCGTCGACCGCCGGGTCACCCGCATGCGCATCCTCTCGCCGTCCAACCTCGCCGCCGACTTTTCCCGCGCGCTGCCCCCCGGCGCCCACATCCCCATGCTCCGCCGCGAGGTGCTCGACTCCTTCCTCCGCCACCGCGCCGCCGGCGCCGGCGCCACCCTCGTCCCGGGCCTCGTCACCTCGCTCTCCCTCCCCGCGGGCCCCTCCGACCCGTACCTCGTCCACTACATCTCCTCCGACGATGGCCCCTCCTCCTCCCGCAGCGTCCTTGAGGTCGACGCCGTCGTCGGCGCGGACGGCGCGAACAGCCGGGTCGCCCGCGCGGTCGGCGCGGGCGACTACGACAGCCATCGCCTTCCAGGAGCGCATCCGGCTCCCCGACGCGGCCATGGCGTATTATGACGACCCAGCCGAGATGTACGTGGGCGGAGACGTGTCCCCGGACTTCTACGGCTGGGTGTTCCCCAAGTGCGACCACGTCGCCGTCGGGACCGGCACCGTCGCCGCCAAGCCAGAAATCAAGAAGCTCCAGTCCGGCATCCGCGCGCGCGCGGGCCCCAAGATCTCCGGCGGGCGCGTGGTCAAGGTGGAGGCGCACCCGATCCCGGAGCACCCGCGCCCGCGCCGCGTGGTCGGGCGCGTGGCGCTCGTCGGCGACGCGGCGGGCTACGTGACCCGGTGCTCCGGCGAGGGTATCTACTTCGCGGCCAAGTCCGGCAGGCTCTGCGGGCAGGCGATGGCGGAGGAGTGGGAGCTCACCGGCGCGGTGACGGAGGCCGGGCTGAGGCGCGGGTACCTGCGGCGGTGGGACGACGAGTTCCTGCTCATGTTCCGGTTCCTGGACCTGCTGCAGCGCGTGTTCTACGGCAGCAACGCCGGGCGCGAGGCGCTGGTGGAGATGTGCTCCGACGAGTACGTGCAGCGGCGGACGTTCGAGAGCTACCTGCACAAGCGGATGGTGCCCGGCGAGCCGTGGGGCGAGCTCCGGCTGCTGTGGCGCACGGCGGCCAGCATGGTGCGCTGCGGCGTCCTCGGCAGGGAGGTCGAGCGGCTCCGGCGGCTCGAGCTGCAGGCTTAGACAAGCTTTTCTGTACTGCTACTGTGCTGAATAATGCGGTGAACCATGTATCATTTCTACATTTGCGACATGTAATGTAAGATGCTACTGCAGCTAATAAGCATGTAAGGCTCCCTTTGGTAGCATCGTGGTAGCTTTTTAAGCACTTGTATGTTCACCATTTAGACTTCTTGAAAACATCTTTTTTATGCATGAAAACAAAATTAGTAGAAAACCATATAACAAAGGCGTGTTTGGACCGCCGGAAATAGAAAACAGTTCAATTTTCGTAGGAATCAGAAAAATTCCTAGGTTCCGTGGCACAACAAAGGCAACCAACGACATGAAGTTGCACAATTTACATTTTAGGCTAAACCAACGGCATGAAGTTGCATAATTTACATTTTAGGCTATCTCTGAAATGCATGCAGTTCAAGTGCAATGTCAAGCATCCAAGTAACACATTAACGATGCTTTGGAATAAACTGCATTGCTCAGGTATATGGTCGAAAGCGAACCGTCAATTACAGAGTCTTAATATCGGAACAGGTTTTACAGAGTAATTAGGTAGCATAACAAACCAGCTCTCTGAAAAGCCTAAGAAAGAAATACAATACAATACTTGACGAACACTCCAACGAAATAATAATCCAAGTCTGAAGGTCAAAATGACCAGTGCCTCTGTTCCTGCGGAAAATGCAACTGCAATGCACTCCGCAAAACCGCGGACAGATCCAATCAGGCATACATTCATTGGAATAAAAGGATAGGTAAGTGTGCCGGACGAACAGCATCATGATTAGTCCGAAAAATGTCTGGTTTGTTTGGTGTATGGAGTGTTCATTAAATTCTATGATGATTTACCTAAGGAATGTTGTAATGGCACATGGGAACTAGGTACCTTGTTTGCAATATTATTGGAGAGCCAGTCAAGACCCTTGGTACAAACCCTCTCCTGTTGTAGCACAAGTACTCTGGATATACCTAGGTTGACAGTAAAAAATCCAACAGGTTATGACGTGTTACAATCATGTATTCCAAGAGGCAAAATGTAAGCTATTAAAACCAATGTTAGACGAGCCCAGCCATCATGTAACAAAGAATCGCTTATAGGCCAGAGAGGTGGATACTGAATTCCAGAGCAAATCTGTGACCACTACACTTAAAAGATGTAGGATGGTTCTTACGGCAAGTTAGTAAATGCCATAATACACTGCTATGAGCTATAAAGGATATGTTGCATAAGATGATAAGATCTGTAACAGTTATGTACACCTGGTGAATAGACATTTATTTAGTTTAATATGAAAAGAGTTGGACAATAAAGTGAAAAGGGAATAAAACAAGTTGTACAGAAATTGACAGCTTAAAATAAAAGAGTGAAAAAATAGAATGGCCAATAAGATTGTTAAAAAATTATTTAGTATGAAAATAAAATGGATGGCAGGACAAGTGGTGTATGTAACAGCCTGACAAGTGACAACTAAAACAACCATGCTGGGTTCTTTTGGATTTGTTGCCCGTAGTTTTTGGTTTTTGCTACAGTAACTAGCTTTTAAACAGTACGTATTTTCAAGGTAAAGTCTACAAGTCGATTGTAGTAGACACTGTACCGACTCCAGCTATACTGGCTAAAATCGCATACGACTATTTCTCTTTTCGTACTCTCTCTTGCGAACAACCATAATTCAAAAGCCATAAGCTACAGTTCAAAAAAACCCACCTAGAGACGTTGGCGCAGGGAATGGAGACCAAGCTTATCAGTGATCTCAGCAGCATTCATTGCATTGGACAGATCTTATTTGTTAGCAAAAACAAGCAAGACGGCGTCCCTCAACTAATCCTGCCAATGTCATGTATATGAAGGCTCAAAATGTATTCCCAGTAAGGCAATTCCAAAAGACTGTTATGTGCATACAACATAGTCCAAGTGTAACTGGAGGCGGAATCTGAGTTCCTAGAAGGATGCTCAAGCCCCAGCATGAGTGCCTCTTAAAGGTAACAGGCTACAGACAATCTTAACCATGGAGAATTGATATCTATTCTAAAGGTTGCATATGCTAGTCATGTCAGAACTCAGAATTCAGATTTTGGATTATCTCAAATTATTTCATGGCTATAGTAGAATTGCAGTCTTTTTCACTTATATGTTGTAATGTCTAATAGCTCTAAGCCTATAGCAAATCAACTAATCCAAACATCTAGAGATGCCAGAAGTATAGACATATGTTCAATACTTAACATCAGTATTGGTCAGTTAATTAGTTGAGTACATTGCAAACTTTGAGCAAAAAACATCAGTATTGGTCAGTTAATTAGTTGAATACATTGCAAACTTTGGGCAAAACTTATCTGAAACATTTTTTTATATCTGACAGCACCAATGTGTATCATTTCATATTATTACATTGTGGTCATGGTTGTACTTTACCATATTATGAAGATATCTGCACTGCACACTTAAAGTATGTACTAACAATGCATCATGCTGCTCTAAAAGTGTCATTCTGAGCACATCTTGATAACACATCAAAATTCCAAAGCCAAATTCAACATATATTTGAGATGCCTGCACAAGATTGACCACGCAACAGGTGCAACCAGAAGCATAAACATAATATTTGAAATAGAATTTACCTCATTCAGCATCTTGTGGAGTTCATCCCTTGCCTCAACAACATGATCTCTGTCGTTGCTATAATGCTATCAACAACGAAGATAAGACCTTGAGTATTCTGGAAATAGTGCCTCCATAAAGGCCTGATCTGTAATTTCAACAGAAGAATGTTATGAAAGTTACATGGTTTCTGAAACCCTGGCCATATATGAGTTTGTAATGCCTACACTCTGCATTCTGTTAGGTATTTAACAACCTTTCTAATAAAAGCAATAAAGAATAGGCAAGTACCTTGTCCTGTCCCTCGACATCCCACACAGTGAAGCTAATGTTCTTGTATTCAACAGACTACACATTAAACCCTTCATATCACAAAAAAAAATAGTAATTTTGTTATTATCTTTGCTCTCTTTACAAGTATTTTGCAAGTACACATGCATGTTGTTCATATTTCTAACATTAACAGGATGCACCATGGTTGTCATGGCGGAGTCGGCGACCAAGGCTAGTACTCAGCGCCAGGACGCCTAGCTGACGCAGCGGCGAAGCCATAGCGAACGCCATAAGCCTGTACATGTGCATACATACGGTGTACAGCCGGTCCAATTTATCACTCTCTCTCTCTCTCTCCCATGTCTCTCACCAGTCGCGTCTCTCTCCCGCGGCGATTCCTCTCCCCGCTGCCGCCTCTCCCCAGTGCCTCCTCCCCGCCTCCCCGTCCGGAGCCTCCCCGTCGCCGCCTCCCTCGCACCCCCCACCACCACCTCATCCCCAGGCACGGTGAGTGTCCATGGTGTCCATCCAAATCCGTCGCGACACCGTGACAAGCATGGGATGCACTAAAGAAAAAAGATGGATACAAACATATGATGTATACGATGTAATATCTAACTACATTTGTAAACTAAGAACATGCACCAATAGAACAAGTCAAACACAGTTAGCTCATGTGGCATGAACTTATGGGCAAATGAGGAATGATATGGAGTAGATGCAGATGATAGCTAGTTGTGCTAAGAAAATAAAGAATACAAGCATGCACCAAAAAGTTAGCATAAAAAATACACAATTTAGGCATTGTATAGGTGTACTACTGTATTCCACTGGTTTATCCCTTGACAAACATACCTAAGATGTGTGAGTGCAACTCAAAATTTATATTATTAAATTCATAGACCAGCAATCCTATTTTCTAAGTTCATTTTTTAAAAAAGAAAAATAAAAGAAAGACCACCTATCTCAGATCAGATCCAATACGCTTAAACATTGTTTACCTTATAATTGCATGCGGGTAAAGCAATAGAATGCACTCAACATATACATGAATAATCATATAAACGAAAAGGTAGAGAATAGATTCTTACAGATTGTGGTCTTACCAGTCGCATCGAGACCGACCATGAGGATCATCATCACCTTGGAGAAGAGGCGGCTGAAGAGCTTCGTGGAGGTGAGCCCCATCTTGCCGCAACTGCACGAACCATTAACCAATCAAAATCAACATGAGACGGAAGGCGCAACAGCCAGCGTAGGCGAAATCAATGTAATGCAAGTCTCGGCACAAATGATGAGAGACCAAAGCATTGTGGTATCAACAAAAATGGGTTACATCTCGCATTTGGTTAAATCGAAATCCATTCAAACGAATCACAATCCATTCGAAGGAAGAATGAGCTCATATCTACACTAAGAGTGAAACTAGTGTTGATCTAAATGTATGTGAATTGTGCAACAGACAATGTGATCGCCCCAGCCAATTCCAGGAACAGATCACCGACAAAAAGATCATCTACGCTTCCACATCAATCAAGTTAACAACATTTGCAAGTCTGAAAATAATGGATCTGCACGACGGAACATAATTCCAATCCATTTCTTGAAAAAAAAACTATCGAATCAAACCGAACAATGCATAACTCAAAACAAAATAACACACGGAAATACCGCGCTGTACCCATCAATCCAAGATCTGGTAAGCAGTGGTAACCAATAGAACGAACAGCGAAACTAAAGCCCACATGAACATCAAATACACCACGCTACATGCTAGCAACAAACACAAGAACGCACGTATAGATCTACGCCTCCGTCCTACCTCCTACACTAACAAGACACTTTCTTCGAGATCAAGAGAGAGTTTGGCATACCAACCTTGTTGGAGATCTTGGGCGCTTGAGCTCTCCCGCTTTCCCTTCTCTCCTCCAGCCTTCAAGAGGTGGGGGAGGCCGGCGTGGGTGGAGCGGACGACGGACCCGGTCTACGTGAGCCAGCGGTTGTTGGTGGGATGTATTTGTGTCTAGGTAGTGGGTGGTGCAGGGGGGTGGGTGCAGGGGATGAGCGGCCGTGCTCCTCATTCGAAGCTCCAAAGTGCAGCCGACTCTTCTCTCAATTTTTTAAAAAGAAAACTCATATTAAATAAGAATTTTTTTTACATGTGTGGTGTCGACGTGTCCATGAAACAGTAGAATTCACGAAATTGACATGTAAAGCTTTGTTTTGAACGCAGAAATTTTACGATAATTTTATATTAAACAATTTAATTTTAGAAAGATCGGGAAAACACTGACGTACAAACAGGAAAAATAAGCTCAATTCTTTTTTGCCTCAGGAAATTAGTGTTCTTTCTAGTTTACCACCGCGCATGTGCTATGATGGTGAACCAAGCGAGTCCTCGGAAGCCAAATGTTGGCTACTGAAAACTAGGGTGTATGTGGAACGCATGAATTTATAAATAACCTTACACTACTTAACTTTTTAAATCTAGGATATACCTAACATTATTTAGGTGGACGCTAGACAAACGATAGAGGTAAGGCTTAGCATCTAGGAGGCTTAGGTGGCAGAATTATAAATAAGGTGTATCAATTTCTTTTTTTCTGTTCTGCTCCATTTTCTTATTTGATACATGCCTTCCTTCCTAGCCTATTTAGTCATTGGCCCTATTTATGTTTGTAGCCGGTCCTTGGGCGGAGTCTTCGGTAGCATGCAGTTCCGATGGATTTGACGTGACAACAGCTTCGCCTTTAACCGCCGAAGGCCACTTAGACGGGCTGGTCATCTAGCTACTGATTTTGACCAAGGTGCAGTGGTTGGACACCGTCTAATGCCTAGGCCCATCTAGGCGACCACCTAATACCGCCGAAGGCCACTAAGACGGGCTGGTCATCTAGCTGCCGATTTTGGCCAAGGTGCAGTGGTTGGGCACTGCCTAATGCCTAGGCCCATCTAGGCGACCACCTAATACCGTCTTTTACAACACTAATACCTAGAAAGCACGAATTTTACAAGAGGCGATACAATTATTTTAAATTTCCTATCAAAACCTTCTGTTCCAAATCTGCTCTGAAGTTCTTGCTCAGTTCCTCAATTACCCGATAAACGATACAAGCCCGAAATTGACCATTCATTGGTTACTAATCTCTTTGTTTTCGAACATCAGTTTCTCACTACATAAGCTCAAGCATTGCATAAATTATAGAATTTTTTCTTGTACTAATATAATAATTTGGCATGTGCGTCTCGAAAATATAAAATGTTCAGTAATGTTAGTGTAGGGCAAACATGTAAAGTAACATGCCCAGTGAGATCCAACTCCAGCAATGTACAACTTCAAGTATAGAATATGGACTGGAGTTCGATTTGAAATCACCATTACATGCACATGCTACATCATTAGATCGGGTTCCAACCCATCACTACGGGCCACAAACGCATATCTAGATCATGAAAGAAAAGTACAATTTGTCCAACATCATTTCCTCACTTCTTGAAAATAGACAAATAACTACATAAGTTCTCAACATAAAATAAATAGATACATTCTCCTCATCCTAAAATTTTGTTCATTCTTTCCATTTCATCGCCTAGTTTTCTAAAACAGACTGCCGTCAAAAACAACAATGACGAAATAGGTGGTGCATAAGGTGATGCTGTCCTTGTCCAAACTGAAGCCAAACGTTCAACTGTGAATCACAAGCCTTCGGAGGTTCAGCCTGGGATGTATCAGCACTACCATAGTAATCACCCAATCTGTAGAACAAATATGCTATTCCATTCAAGGAGAACCTATTAGTGGGCAGTAACCAGGGTGCTCCATGCTATTCCATTGGATCTGTCTATATTGTATAACGGTAAGCTTTTTGAAGAACTCTTGAGGTCACATTATGCTTCCATTCAAAGAAATAAGATCTTGTCGGGTGAATGCTCCTACAGACGCTAGCTAAAGCCAATTTGGCACTGAAGACATAACTTATTGTCTTATTTGCTTCTAATGCCTCTTCTAGCAAAAGCAAGATAGGACCAACTTTAAAAGGAACAAAAAAGACGGTGTTATCCAAACCCTAAAAAATGGCCCCAGGAAAGGGGGAAGCAAAGCAAAATGTAGCATGCCAAGAGGTAGCATGCTTGCTCCCCAGCCCAAAAGGTTGAGTACGGATATTTTCCTAGCTTGTTTTCTCCTGATTTTCTTGCATTAATTTCTCCAGTTCCTTCTGTCCAGTAGATATCAATGTCTTCACAGTGTCGAACGCAGTCAGTTTAATGCTGCATGGATATAACAAACCTGTGAGAAGAGCATTTGTGTGCCTAGTTAAACATGCCACTAGCTATCAGTGCTGCCAAATTTTAATTACATATTTTTCGGCACCATGTTGACAAAAATTACACCTGCTATTTGGTAGATTTTTCAACGCATTTGGCACAAAACCTCTGTATAGTCCAATTAGACCATCACGCTCCACAATGCCTGCATTTGCATTAAAAGAAACTCAAAAAGTGGTTCATTTTAGCCCATAAAGGACATGATCAAGCTGCATGTGAGTATGTAGAACTAGCAAATAACATATTTCACATTGACTGATCAAGTGAATGTTATGTAGTATGCAAAAGATGAAAAGATGGGGCTAATGCAAGGCTAGTGTAATTCAAATCAGCTACCTGGAATAGCATCAAAAATTGTATTGTATGACGAGCCTTTCATTTGCATCTGCCTTCTAACTGTGTCCAGAGGATAACACATCAAAGTTGCGAATGTTGCTGAAAGAAGAGCAGTTGCTAAAGATGTCTCCGGTCTACTCTTATACTTTTCCGGTACAGATTTCTTCATTCTTCCATACAGAAAAGAATAGGGTAAAAAACAATGTAAGGTAAATATATAAATTCAAGACCAACTTCCATATATCATAGTATGAAGATGCAGTAGAGAGAATCTCACAAGTCAAAAACACAGAAGTTTACAGCAATGTAAGGAGCAATTCCTATAAGAGATGGACCCAGGCCTCCATAGAAGGAGGCCAACCCTTCTTCTCTCAGCATGTTCAGAGCAACCTACAAAGTCATCAGGTTATGCCAATTTCTAGAAACAGAAAGTTGTGTTTATAAAGTTGTTACCTGAGACATAGTGCTATGTCCAGATTGAACTGCTAACCTAAGCCGGAGAACATCCAGTGGATAAGTTACCTATCAGCAATTACAAACAGAAAATTCAGAAAATGGTAAGGATGAACAGAATCTGCATATTTTTGATGAATTTTAACTATCATAAATTCATAACGACCAAAACATAAGCAGTTTTGTCCAAAATCCCGCATTTAAGCAATCAAACTAGAAATACATGGACATTTGCAATGAAGTAAATAGATAAATAAATTACAAGTGTAGATGTCATGCCCGCACAAGCACCAGCAGCAAGTCTTCCAAAAACAGTAAGCTCTCCATCCTTACTTCGGAAAATTTTCTGAATGTAAAGCAGTGACATCGTAAAATAAAAAAGAACGTGAAACAATTGCAAGAATGTAAAATAGATAAGTGGCTAATGGTAGCAAGGAGCTTTTATGACCTTGTAAACTTCATATGAGAAAAGTTGCACCGCGCTATAAGGAACTATGCGGATAACCTGGAGCAGTTTATGAAGAAGAAACAGAGTCAGCACAGGACCACAAGATAAACTGTATATAAGTCACAATTTGCATGATGGGGAATATCAAGCACCTGCGGAAGATTGCCTTTCCAGTAACCCTTCAGACCCTCCTCCTTCCCTATCTCTGCAATGGCCTACATAATGGTAGATGTTCCAGATTACATAATTACCTACAAATCTAACTCTAAGTACCACCTATGAAAAAGGCACCAAAAGATAGCTATCACCCCCAGGGTTCGAAATCCCGGTGGCAACCGGTAGAATAAAAACCAGTGGCTTTTTATTTAATTCAAATTTGAAATTTTAAATGTAAAAGTTAGTTTCCCTCATAATGTTTACATTGTTTAACACTAATGGAATGTATTACGAAGATGCATGCACCTCCCGTGCATGACTTCATGCTTTTTGCCATGAATGTATTAGGAAATTCCAATTTTTGAATGTAAAAGCTAGGTTCCTAATGATGTTTACATTATTTAACACCATGGTTGTCACGGCGGAGTCGGCGACCACGGCGAGTACCCGGCGCCTGGACGCCTAGGCGTGAGTTAGGCGACGCCTAGGCGGTGGTCAGGCGACCATCCGACTGCCTCTCCATCTACTTATCACGTTTGGTTCTTGGGGCTCGAGGAACAGCTCCTCTATTAACATGTCGCATGTCTCTCTGGTCTCCATTCCATTCTCCCGACTCTCCATTCTCCCGAGTCTCTCTCGAAGCTCCCGACTCTCCATTCTCTTGACGCCTCCCGCCGCCACGCCGCCGCCTCCCGCCTCTCCCACGCCTCCCTCCCTCCCCAGCCCACGTCCTCCCGCGCCACCTCTTCCCCGGCGCCTCCCTGCCGCCGCCTCCCGTCGCCTCCCTCCCTCGGGGGAGGAGGGAGGCGGCAGGAGGAGGAGGAGACGGCCACGGGAGGAGGAAGTCGGCCGGAGGAGGAAAGCCGGCCGGAGGAGGAGTCGGCCAAAGCGGCGATCCTCCCGCCTCCTCCCACGCGCTAGGACAACTGGCGTCGCCTAGGCGACGCCTAAGCGACGCCGTGACAACCATGTTTAACACTAATGGAATGTATTAGGAAGATGCATGCACCTCCCATGCTTGACTTCATGCTTTATGCCATGAATGTGTTAGGAATTCCCAATTTGAAATTTGAAAACCCGGGTTTTAACGTTTTTTAGCGGTTTCTCTCCGGTTTTTTGGGCGGTAACCGGCCGGCTTTTCCTGTTACCGTTTTCAAATTCAAATTTTGACGTTTGAAATTTGACCGGTTTTTCCAGAATCATTACCGTCCGTCCGTGATATTCTCCCAGTTACGGGTTTTGGAACCTTGATCGCCCCTCTCCTCTCTGTTGTGACATAGAAATTTTAAGTTCATCTACCCAAGTGAAATAGCTAATAATAGCCATTTATGTTAAAGAACTTAACCTGACATAGAAGGAACATGTAAAACTGGATGTGACAACCCAGCAATACCACGATGGCTGTGTTTAAGTAATCAAAACATGAGCACCAGCATCTGATATCATATCACTAATATCTAAACCAATAGAACCTTATGAAGCTATAAGTACAATTAAATGGCATGTCATTTCCTATTTTTGTCAACCATAGTTATCCTCATTTCTGAACAGCACAATAAACATTTTGAATTATGAATACAGAGCAGTAGGTCAGAAACTCAGAATGCATGATAATGGTATACAGTACCTATCCAGATAACATTTTTTTAGAGAGCTGTTCAGCACAGTATATTGGCAACTTCTGATCTTCCCTCATATAGCAAATCATGAATGGTGATATTGAAACACCCAACTTTGATGTCCCACTAGAGCTTTATCGTAAGTTTTCCTGCTGATGCTTTTCAATCCTATGTTCTGGATTACCTATTTATTTCTAGTAAAGTATTTTTTTTCACTCCAGATCAGTTTACTGTTTATTTCTACGGAGTTGATTAAAGAATGTTCTGATAAGCCTCATTTTCTGTTAAAAAATACCCCATAAAACTCACTTCATTCCGATCTTTCCTCAGAAAATGTATTTCAAAGATACAGTTCTGAATTCACTGCATTAGCATGAAATTGTAAAGGTTCGTAATAATCATATCAAAATTCACAGGCTCCGTGTCGGCTTCCATGACTTCAAAAAACTTTCTACCAATAGTATGTTCAACAACAACAGTGGTCTCCTCTTATCACTCATGAGTTCGCAACAAAATGTAGGAAGGAGACGGATAGGCACTGTTACCTCGAGGAATCCAATTCCCCTCTTGGTGCTCTCTCCCGCCGCTCGTACGCTGTGCGTCTACAAGGAGAACAGAAGAAATGGGGGTTAAAAACATCAGCCATCCATCCGCCCAGCGTCATGCATGAATCGAAGGGGCATAAGAATTCTCTAGCCGCGTGCCTGCATGAGGAGCTTGACGCGGTCGAGCGGCGCGGTGAGCGTCTTGGCGACAGCGCCCGCGGCTGCCCCGGACGTGAAGAGCGCGACGCTGTTGGGCACCAGCGCCAGCAGCGCCAGGGGGTGCCGCAGCAGCTGCCCCGCCGGCGGCACCTTGCCCTTCCTAGAAGCCTCCACCACAGTCGTCCTCTCCTTCTCCTTCTCCTCGTCCCGGACGGCCGCCGTCGCCTCCTCCGCCTTCACGGTCAGCCCGCCCCGCCCTCGCGGACGGAGAGCGACGCGAAGGCGCAGGGCGGGAGAGACGGCCGCGCGGGCCCAGGCCAGCGCGGAGGAGGAGCGACGGCGCGTGCGCGGGTGGCGGGCGCCAGGAGTCGCATGCCTCGACTCGCCGGCGGCTCATCGGGTGGTCGGTGGAGGCGGGAGTGCGCCTGGATCTGCGAGCCCGCGAGAGTCGGAGGAGGAATTCACGAAGTGGGGAGGGGATAAGGGACCACGAGCATATGACCCGGCCAAATGGCCGCCCGGACTAAGCTGGGAGTTGGGGCTCGGATCTATGTGCTTTATGTTGTTTCCTACCGTGCTGGTTTGGTCTAATTATCTCACTATGTCATATCGTGTCGGTCCGTATCATCTTTGATCAGGTCCAAACACGGCCTAAAACCCATCGTGCCAGCCAAAACCCAGTCCGAAGTAACTATACGCGAAAACGGTGGCGACGATCGTCATCTTCCTTTCCCCCGTACCCACCTCGTTAAAACTAGTTGAAATTGAATTTATTGCATAAAAATATGGGCACGCAATGACGTAAATATTTCGGGACAAAGTGAAATTTCTTTGATATTTTAAAAATACAATGTTACTGTCTCGTTAAAAATATTACGCCCCAGAGTGGGGTTTCCTGAGTAAGAAAAAGAGTATAGTAACAATATATGTATATACTAATTATTACAACATGCGTACATAATATCTACTTGTTAATGTCTAGGTCGTTCATGCGTTCGAGGTCAGCATACGTCTGTACGATTTCGGGATCCTCCGGTTGATGTTGTTGCCGCTCTTTGGCTAATTCTCAGTCTTTTGGCGCATGTAATTGTCTCCATTATCATGGGCGTAAGGGATGATCTTCTCTCTTCGATTATTCTCCCTAACGTTGCTTCTGAAGAGACAGTGGACACTGTCACCAGGAGAACACCCGTGCGAAATGTGACAGCACAGGAAAGATCCTCTTGTTGTTCTTCCACCACTCGAGCAAGTCTATCTTGCCTTCACCAGTAAGATCAGGATCAATATTTGCAAAATCATGTTCCAAATAGTGGTTCAACTCCGAGACAGAATTCCACTTAGAGAGCGCCTGGGACTAAGAGGACGAAAAAATAGACTTGCCTTTTAACTTCTTCCACAAGTGTGATGTCAAGCTTGTCTTTCCATGTTGCGTCTGTTGTGAGGCCTTCGATCTTCCGCTGCTGCCAAACTTATCATGATACATACGGAAAACATGAAAAAGTTCCTCTCTGACATATGCGAAAGCTTCTGAATAATGAAGGCCAAGGCATTCACCTATTCCCTCCATACCAATCTGTAAACCTGTCAACTTTTTTGTAGGATCGAAAATAATAGCAAAGCAATACAAGTGTAAAATAGAACCAAAATATTTAATAATTTTTTCTTCCATTGCTACGACGGCATGGCCTAAAAGAGGATTGCCCCTAGATTTAACAATTTTGTCTGCAATTAACCAAATAAATTCTATAACTAAGCAAGAAGTAGGGTAATAAACACTAGATAAAACATTTATTGCTTTATAAAAAGATCTTAAAAACTTTCGGAAACAACTAGCAATCTGTCAATCTAAATTAGTAACTACCAATTCATTATTTTGAGAGTTGGTATTGACAAAAACGGATATGACATGTTCGTAACCTTTTATCTTTTTTAATATAATATATGTTGAGTTCCACCTCACCTTCATGTCAAGACCAAATTTTCTTGGCTCTTTCCCATTAGCTGCACAGTACTCCGTAAACCTGGCTACCACTTGTGGAGAACTTGTGAGGTAACGAATAGTATCACGGATACTGTTCAGATATGGACCAATTACTTTCATACCATCTTGAACAACAAGATTCGAGATGTGGCATACACATCTCTAGTGGAGAACATAACCATCAATATATGTTTGCAGTTTTGGGGTGGGGATGTTCATAGTCGTTGTTTTTACCGATGCGTTATCAAGAGTTGTAGAAGCAATTTTATTATCTATCTTAAAATTATCAAGTATGTGTAGTGTACGCTCGGCAATGGCCTCTCCCGTGTGCGATTCATTTATTACTTTAAATCCTATGAGTCTCTTTCTTAGTTTATAATTATCATCTAAATAATGGGCTACAACACTAAGGTAGGCACTTCTTTGGTGTGATGATGTCCAAATATCTAAGGTTATGTCAAAAGAAAATTGAACTTGTTGAAATAGTTCTTTAAGCTCTAACAGTTCCTTTTGATACATCCATAAAATATCGGATGTAGTAGTTCTCCTACTAACATGTTGATACTGTGGACAAAAGCCGCGTTGGATCATTCTTTCGAACGCGCGACTTTCATCCATCCTAATCGGTTGATCTTCTGAAACAATATATCTAGCAATTTCCTCATAAGCAGAAAACGGGTTGTATACCTAAGTACTTATAGAGCCATCTGCATCGAAGTTTAGCTGTGTTTGCACTCCTCCTCCCCCTCGGCCCTGTCCCTACACCTGTACAAGCACTTAATTTAGCATTGCAATAATTACAAGTTGCGATATCTACTGTTCACCGTCTCGGATTTCCTAGCTCTAGGTCATGTGCTTCCAGCAATTCGCTCTTTGTCCAGACCCGCCAATGTTGTCGTCCATGGACGAATGAGAGAATTATGTTGTCCCCGTTGGCTCTGGACCGCCCTGGTACTCCTCGTAGCCCTCTGTACTGTCCATATGACGGTCATCCATGCCATAGTCTCCCATGCTTGGCGAGAGCCGACGAGCATCAATGGGGGTCGGAGGAGGACTAGGGGAGCGACAGCGAGAGCTTACACTAAGTCGTCCTGCTGCTCTTTTCGAGCTTCGATTCCTCTACACAGCTTGAGAGTTCCTTGGCACTACGACTTCTTGGTAACATAGTGATTAGTGAATAAATGAGCAGTACAAACGCAGGAAATAAACTTGTAAAATAAGAAGTAGGAAGTTATGAGAAGTACAAATGCAGGAAATGAGAAGTACAAATTTAGGAAATAAACTTGTGAAATGAGAAGTAAAAAATAAGAAGTATGAGCTTGTCAAATGACTAAGGGGGTGCAGAAATATTGCAGTAAGAAATGAGAAGTAGGAAGTTATGAAGAAATGGGGAGTCTCGGCTTGCAAATTTATATACATCATCAAAGAGTCGTTACTCTTCCGAACGTTACCTCTTACATGTAAACATTGTTGTGTGCTGTTGTGTCTCATGTACTCTCATAACAAAATTCAACACACTAACTCACCTTTCCCAACTCCCAACACCTAACCCCTAGCCCCTACGCCTGCCACCAGCCACCCTAGTCCCTATACGGTTATACCCACGCGGCCTCGGTCTCTTATTTTCTCCTCGCCGGGCGCTCGGTTTCTCCTCCCTCCCACGCCAGCACCCAAGACCCACTGCCGCCCGCCCCGCCGCCCTCCTTCTCCCCACCTCTCCCGCCTCCTCCTGCCTCCTCCCGGTCCGGGCCCCTCCTCCTCCCCACCTCCCCGCCATCGCCTCATACTCCCCACCTACCGGCCTGTCGGCCCATCCTCCCCGCCGCCACCGCCTCCTCCCCCCTCGGGGCCGCCTCCCCATCGCCGCCTCCTCCCCCTCCTCCCGACCGCCTCCTTCCCTCCTCCTCACCGCGACCTCCTCCCTCCCGCCGCCGCGGTCTCCTCCTCCCCACCTACCACCCACCGGCCCCTCCTCCCCGCCATCTCCTCCTTCCCCGAGCGGCAGCGACGGCGACTCGACTACTCCGAGAGTGAGCCACCGGCGGTGGATGGCCGGGCGACAATTGGGCGATGACGATGGCTCGCTTTGAACCATTGTCCGCCGGTGTCTTGGCGGGATGTCGCCTCGGCTCTGCTACACCGCCTCCTCCTGCGGTGGTGCGGCATCTTCCACTCGTCCGAGCTCGATGACCTCCTTCCCTCTACTCCCTCTCTCGGTCTCGCCTGTGATGTTGATGTGTTATGGTTGTGGGGAATCGGGGATGGTCATCGACGGAGGGGACCGGGGAGCCAGGAGGCGAGGTGAGGCCGAGGCGTCCGGCCGGGCGCCGGCGAGCCCGCCATGCTACTCGTGCTCGCCATGCCGCAGCTGGCTCGAGCACAAGACGATTCGTGTGCGTGCCTTGCCACCCATCCAAATTTTCCAGCCCAACCCGCCCACCGTTCGTGTCGTGCTTGGCACAGCCTGCCACGTGTCTGGCCGGGCCGTGCTTAGGCCGTGTCGGGCCGGCCATGCTTTGGGCTGGCCCAAAAAAGCACAGCCTAACTCCCACCTCTAGCCCGGACGAACCCGTGTAGGCACGGTTGTCCACGGCTCAGTCTCCCAGACACCGCTGTGCTGATAGTGGCAGAGCCAGCTAAGCGTGGGAGCCTAGGCAGAGTAATAAGTAATCAAGATCTAAATACTATTATGCATTAATGGGGCTCAATAGGGCTGCTTGTCGACGAGCCCGGGTAGCCGCCCAAGGTCTCTAGGCGGTGGCTCTGCCCCTGCATGTGGCTCGGGCCTGTGTAGCACGACGGGTAAAGGATGGCATGGCCACACCACCCGCACAACACTCATTGTCTCGATGCCTCAATAGCTCACTCTCTCTTAGTTTCTCCCGCGGTCTCGCTCCCCTCTCTCCTTCTTCCCACTGTCGCCGCCGCTGGTGAATCCCACCGTTCGGTGCTCTCCCCCGACCGTCGTCAGTCACTTTGTGGTCCCCTCTGTCGGATCTACCGTGCCCCAATCCTCATTCCCCTCCATCGATCGCTTCGCGTTCGCCGGCCATCGGTCGCTTCGTGTTCCCCTCCTGACTACCGCCCCTCCCATCGTCTCTACCATCGTATCACTCCGCTAGCCCTCCACCCCCACCTCCTCCATCACTCCGATCAATGCTCGCCTCTACCTCCTTCAGTCGCTCTGTCTGCCTACCTCCTTCGCCACTCCGCCCGTGCCTACTCCATCCCCTCCCTTGGCCCCTCACTCCCTCCACCCCCGGCCCCCCACTTCCTCCACCGTCCACCTCCTAGACTCCTCCGCCGCCATCACCACCCGCTAGATCTGTCGCTAGCCCCCTCCACCTTTCGGTTGGGCTTCCTTATTGTAACATCCTAAAATGTCGCTTTATTTAAAAGCTATTTTTAAATTAATTATTTTAAAGTATTTAGATTTTATTTGAATTTTCTGTGAGTTTCCAAAATCTAAATCCAAATTCAATTGAAACTCTCCAAGTTTATTTCCAAATTCAAATCTCAATTTGAATTTTCATGCAATCATTCTTTGGACCGAGCCTAACTTCTTGGCTAAATTTATTTTGCCTTTTTCTTTTCCCTTTGGCCAAGCCTGTAGGCCCAATTTTTTCCTTTATCTCTTTCTTCTTCATTTTCTTTCTTTCTTTCTTCCTTGTTGCCTGCCTGTGCTACTACTACTATGCTCTGTATCACCATGCACATCACCGAACACCCATGGTCATGTGCCAGCCGATCAAAGCATGTTCCAACCAAAAGAAAAATGTATGCACGGTAAACGTCCGCAATCACTACAAGGAATTAATTCCTCTTTGTTGCATAGCCATTAAATCATCCGTTTTTCAATTTCCAAACACGCAAAATGAAAATCGTCTCCGATCCAAATCTGGCTGAGTTAATCCCTTTCCTCACTTTCTCACCCTATAAAATAGAGCATTGTGACCATGTTCTACCTCCCCATGAAAATCCTTAACTCGCACTGTCGCATGTGCCCCTGTTGTCATCGCACACAACTGCCACCCTTGCCTAGCGCACGACCGCCACTCCACCATCATGATCTCCCTCTCTAGTGACTCTTGCAAAATTGTTCACGCCATCTTATGTTCCCGAGTCTCCTCTATCTCCCTATCAAATTAATTTGATTTTGGTGCAGCCATCAATCAAAATTTGGAGTTCTTCCTCAAAGTCGGTCACACCGCTTCCCGATCTCAATTCGTCTCTCACGGTAAGTTTTGGTTCGATGCCTTGCAATGGAGTGTTCCCCTAGACATTGCCTAACATATGCTCACGCTAGTTCATGGATAGAATAGTCATATCATCGTCGCCATCGTGCCATGTCGCTGGCTGGTAGCCCAACACCATGGTCGCGCCACCACCAAGCTTCTTTGCCTGCAACATCACATCCTCTCACCTTCCCGTGACCTATGCAATGCATTTTTACCATTGGCAATGCTCTTTGCACCGCCGTGGCATAGAACCACCACCGACCTCTCCTGTTTTTTTGTTCCTCTTCTCTACCGTTCTCTCTATTCTTTCTTCTTTTCCCAGCCAAGTGAAATATTCCTTAGAATATTTCTTTTTCAATTTCCTTGTTTTCCTTTTCAACAAAAATTCTAATCGCCCGTTCTCCACCGTCCGAAGTCCGAATCAAGTGATTTAAATTCCTAAATTCATCTAAATTTGTAATCTATCTTTCAGTACCTATTTTATAATTTTATTTAATTTATTTGTTATTTATTTTGTTCTTATTTTGCGCGTTTAGACACGATGCTGTTGAGTTGATCCAAGACCAGCAAGAAGATGCACAAGCTGTCACCAACAAAGGCAGGTCTTCCTTGATCATGTTGATCCTAATATTTCTAAAATTTATTTTTATATTCTTTGAAAACTACTATGCATTGCTATTTTTACCCAATGTTAATTCAAGTATTAGGAATGATAGTTATGCCTACTTGTAATCTTACATTCCTTGATGTTGATATTCACGAACCATTGTCGCCCTAGTATAGTAGATCCTCGGTAATGAATACAGTATTACTGGATTAGCTTAGAACGATAGATTTTCTTAGACATGCTACTTCGGTCGATATCATCCTATGGATGGGAATAATATTATCAAATCTTTATACAATCCTTTTTAATAAATGTTTGACAATAGGTATTACCATTGGTTTACAAAATAAAATAAAATGATGAAAATTTGTTTTACACTAGGGCGGATGGTATGTTCAGCCGGGTGTAGATTGAGCATGAGACCTTATAATGTGATAGTTCTTCTCAAGTCAATTAAGGATCGACGCCTGTGTCTATCCAAACTGAGCACTACTATACAACCATAAGTCTAAATGATTATGACTTTGATGACTAATTTGCAATGGCCTAGCTTTGATTTCATTAGTTGGAAGAATGTGGGTGTCAGATAGCGACAGTTTATTCCCACATGGTGCAAGAGGGGCTTCTGACTGGGTAGCTAGAACTCTTTAGCGATGAAACCTTAGCGAGAGGAGTTGACTTGGGTTGACGTATTGTAAAGACCTTGTGATAATCACTTAGTTGCACACATTTGAAAGTGCTCGACGAATAATATAAGTCGATTATCTCTTGTGAGTAAAATTATACAACCTCTGCAGACTGTAAAACCATTCGAATAGTTGTGCCCAAGGTCAAGGACGGACAAGGTGTATTTTCACATGGTAGATTTATGGTTTTGTTCTTAAATGAGGTTTTGGAAATGTGGGGGTGGTTAGAGCGTTTAGATGTTTATTCTGGCAGCTAGAGCCAATCAAGTAGATAGAGTTTTGGCAAATATAGCCTTAATACTAGTGTTGGTAGATAGAACATTCACTAGAAAAATATTTAGTTTCGATTATTGCAAATAGTTTGTCAAATAATTGCTTTTGGAAAACTATGGTCTGTTTGAAAATTAAAATGTGGCTTTACGCAAAAAAAAACCCCTAATATGTCCTCATTGTTAAGCCTTTCATCTATTTAAGTGTATTTTTCCAAGACTTGTGGAGTACTCTATATACTCACATGCTCCACTCACACAAATCTCAAAGGATTATGAAGACGCAGAAGGAGATTACAACTACTTCGCGTGTGGTTTCGATGAAGAATGTCTAGAGTACTAGGTTACGCCTCCCCAGTCAATTTCATGTGGTGTATTGATGGGTCATCTTCGTTGTTTATTTGTTTTCCTTCCATTGTGTTATGTAAGTTTGAGAGATTTTATAACCTCAGGGTAATAAGTGGCCACAAGGCTAGTACTCTTTAGTATTGTAATAAAGCATTGTTTGGTTATGTATTCATCATTATTCAACCGTGTATATTAGCTTTGATCTGGAACTAGTGCGATAATACACAGAGGATTCGGATCTAGAAAATTTGGTCCTGACACGTACCGCCGGGCCTAGCGGGTCATGACAGGCTGACCCATGCCTGGGTTGTGCCTAGCATGGCCTGGTATTGTGCGTGTCGTGCCGGGCGGCCCGCTGGGCCAAGGTCATGACTCAAGCACGACACACCGCATTGGGCTAGACCTTGTGTCGTATCTAGATCAAGCCAATATTATTGTGCTTTGGGTCAGCATTTGACCATCTTTGGATATGTCTATCAAGTTGTTAAACATCACGCAGCTTCTAGGGCACATGCAATGTTGCTAAAAAGTTGAGGCTAAGAAGTTCCTGGCCTCTAGATTCGATGTTGAGCTTTCCATCATGGCGGCTCAATCTAGCTAGGGGAATTGGTAGAGAGGTTGAGAGGAGCATGTAGGGGTGACCGACGGTGAAGGTGCTTGTCGGATCTAGCAAAATCAGTGGTGGCAACGAGGGTCAATTTGGGGAAGGATAGAGAAAAGAGAGATAGAGGGGAGGACGTGACGGGGAGACAGGGAAGAAGGTATTTTAATTAAATATGTGGTGAGATCCGTCCTTAGGAAAAAAAGTAGGTACTAAATGTTGAAGAGAACAGACAATCTTAGCACTTGGTTGATGTGACAGTGACTTGGAAAATTTAGCTCCCCACATTGTACATGCCATTGTATACTCTACACGCCTCTGTTGCTTGCTTGTTGTAGGTAGCAGTGGGTGGTACGCCACTCCACAGTTCACAAGGCGTGTTACCACAATATCACTTGTCGCTAGGTGTATACTTCGCAAAGTGATGCCAACAAGGGTTGTATATCTCCGTGATAACTACGTAATTTCGAGATCTACAATACTTGTCGGTTTTGGTGGTACTATTTTAAAGAAATCAAGAACTAGCGCTATTCAAGTGTAAACAATAGAGGTTCTGACAACAAAAGAAACCATGCACTTTCTCTGGAATTCATGGGGGCATAACATTCTTGGCTTCATAGATGTGAAGTTTATAGCAGCCGATAATCTTCGAACGTGCGTTCCACTTGTAGCGGAAGTAAAAAATGGTGAGTTTCGTTTTCATTTATGTTGTTGGCACAGTGTCTTTTAAAGAACAATATTTTTTTGGGAGTGATTATTGCCAAGACGACTGAAATTTTTTTGTCTCTCAGTCACTTGAAGTTGTACTCTCAATCAACTAAAATTACAGTTGTTCTTTTTGGAGGGGGGCTGTTTTTTTAGAGGGGCTGCAATTTTAGTTGATTGAGAGTGCAACTTCAAGTGACTGAGAGATAAAAAAATTTCAATCGCCTTGGTAATAGCAAAACCGATATTTTTTAGAGAACAGGTTTGCTATCCATCATCTTGGTGGGAGAACGGCAGCGTGGATGGCATTGTGGAGTTGCTTTTGAGGCCGAGGGGTTTGTGGATGGTGATGTGTCACGCGTGCGAAGGTACAATAACGCCAAGAGGAGCGTAGCGTGATGTTGCCTTTACGATAGCCTCGGCCCACTTTTGATTGAATGATGACAATCAGTTCCAGCCAAAACACAGCGATCCCAACAAGCCAGAGAAACAAGGACCGAGCTAGTCTTGCGTCTCTACGAGGTTTTATGTGCTTTCCATAAATTCTTAGTGTGTGTAGAGAATACGTACTTGTGTGTGCATGGATGGTGTGAGTTTGCGTGTTGAGTTGCGAGCTCCTGCTTGTTGCCTAGGAAACAAGTGGTTTGGCGATTCACTAATCCCAACCAACATTTTCAGATCGCCTCGTTCCTCTGCATCGCTCTCGTCCAGACAACAAGCCGCGACATGCCTCTGATGAACAGCCGAAGTCCAAAGATGCAGTTTTTTTTGTTAGTAGAAAGAAACCATCCGAATTCATTTCTGTTCTCTCCCCAAAGGAGCACGAACACCACAGGTTGACCTACGGTAGGATTTCAGGTTTTACAGTCAGTGTTCAACTGAACGATTTCCAAAACATCTCGAGCCAAACTCTGGTTAACACTCGTCAGCACCTACATCTCATCTGCAGAGCATCAGGGAACGCTTCCTCAACTTCAGTCAAGTTGACCTGCAATCCTCATGGTTCACCAGGCGTTCTGAAGGGCGGCCAGCTTTCTTGGACACCTGAATCCTCTCTGTCTGATCCAACCAGGGATGCAATAAGCAAATCGACCAGTGACTGAAGAAAATGTCAAAATAAAAGGTGTACAAAAATTGCATAAAAGATTATGATAACTGATTTAAATTGAAATCCAGGTAACGCCTAGAGAAAAGCAGCAGTTAAAGCGCCCAAAGAAGTAAAACAGGTTAAGAACTCATTGCCAAAAACATTTTGAGGGCACAGTAGCAAGAGACTGTGGTGGTTATCAGACAGCCAGGCAGGAATATAACATGCTATTCCCATTGATACTACCATGCACAAACAAACTAGCCCGTGACTTTTAACATATCGATGAACATTACTATTAAAGCAGGTATGCAAATTCATTTATTTTAGAGTATAAGTACAACTGACATTGACAAGCATTTTGAATTTGGGATGCAGTTTGAATTTGCTCTATGGAAGAGGTAAACTTGATATGTAGTACAACGATCAGAATGCCACCATGGAAAACGTAAGTTCAATTCCTTGTATGTTTAATTGCTCCTCCATAACAACTTCCATAGGTCATAACAGACTAACGATCATAATGAATGTACAGCATATATTAGGTATATTGATGTGTCTAACATTAAAGTATGAAGTTTTTTATATTGAAAGGAAAGCATATGGTTGAATTATTTCGAAGTCCATACAACAATACAAAGAGTAAAAGACAGCTTACCAGATGCAACCTCTCTCTCATGCGCTTGCACATCCTTCAGTAAGTTGGCAAGATCACCACAACAAAAATCTGGCATTGAGAGGAGGGCCACCATTTCAAGAACCTATAGCAAACAATATTAGACATTGCACTTTTTGGTAATAAAAAGGAGATGTGTCAGGTAGAGCTAACTTGTTTTGAGCAATCATTGAATTCCGCTGTAACACTCACACATGATTGTTGATAAGCCAATTCACCTCCATTAGTCATATATTCAGAAAACCCCCTGGAAATTTTCACAGTGAGTGACCAAAATTCATGATCTTGGTAGGAAGGTATTTTCATGCAGTACTTTTCGCACAAAAGATTTCCAAGACAGTATAAAAGAAATTAACCATGGACGAGTAAACAATTAGATTGAGGGTCGAATTTTAACGCAATGAGAATATATTTGTTTCGAAGTGAGCATTTCCTTGTGAGTCCTAACATTATGGGCTTGTTCTTTTCGGCTGTGACTTATGTCATATGTCTTTTGAATTCTAACTGTTTGCGAGAGAATACAGAGAGAGACAGTCGCGTGCGATTTTGGCCAGTATAGCTGAGGTCGGTACAATGTTTACTACACTTGACTTATAGGTCTCGTCTGAAAAGACACTCCGTTTGAAACCTAGTTACTGTAGCATAAGCAATAAGCCAGAAACCGAAAAGAATGAGGCCTATATATATAAGCCCCGCTCCAAACGATTTCTGCTATTGGCTTCTGGAACATATCAGCTTCTTAAGTTCGCCTTTCTTTGGCTTTTTTGCCTCCCCCCCCTATTGCTTTGCATTTTCCGTGATGATATAACTTTTTTATTTTTAAAAATTTAATTACTCAAAAAAAAGATAGCAGCCACTGCAGTGCATTTTAGGCCATAAGCCAGAAGTTGGAAGGCACTTTGAGTACTATCATAATGTGCTATTATTATTAGCAAATAGGATAGTGATGTCACATCTTCCATAGGTATATATCGAATTTTGTGTTCAAAATTTATATACCACTCAAAGCATTTTAACATAGAACTATAACAATGTAGGCGAGTTCCTTTTGTTGTTACAATTTCAGTTGTTATAGGGTTATAGCCTTGCAAAAGGGCTAGATACTTTTACAACATTTCATGAAGCTGTAAATAACATAACTATTTTTATAGCCAGAGGAAAAGCTACAGTTCCAAAACATCAAAATTAGTTACACGCCAGCTGGCTTCTTATATAACAATCTGGATGTTCTAAAACACTGTGTTGGGTAGTTTATACCCATGATGGTTTATAGAATAATCATCAGCAGTGTTCATTGTTGGATAGAACTCCAATATTGACATTAGGATATCGCTATTGGCACATCAGGACATCCTATTTGAATGTTGTATGCTTGCTTAAGTCAAAACAGAGAGATAATTCCTTTTTTGTAGCATTAGTGTAAGACTAGAACAGAAATGAACCCTTATCTAGTTTCCCAACAGAACAGAACCTACTACAAATAAAAAGAAAGGGGATGGCTATTGTTTAAAAAAAAGCTACAAAAAGTTTCTCTCAACTTATTCCTCCCACTACATTTTCTCCCACTCCCACCTGTAGGATGAGTAGTGGATGATGGAAAAACTGTGTAAAATGCGTAAAGTACAAATATATGTACTGGATTCAATCCACTGTTAAAAATAGCAACTGCTATGAAGCATGAAGTAGAAAAAAAATGAAGGGACTATTTCAAACTCATCCAACGCTTGCCTTTTAAGGTTTCTTAAACTTAGAATACACCCAACATGTGATCTTCCTTCATAGGCCAATTTCTCACTTAAATCCACATGTAATTTGACTCACAATAGTCCTAGGTGTGTTACTTATTTTGTGTTTTGCTTTGAAATAAACCAACAACAAAGTGCTTGAAAACATGACAACTGCCAACTGAGTAACTGACAGGTTTCAACACTGAAACTTCCGAAATCTTCAGAAAAAATTTATGTCGCCATTTCACCGACAGTGTACCAGCGGATTACCGCTAAAAACCAGGACTTATTTATTTTTCAAATGCCCCATAATTCAGCATTCTAATTCATGAGGCTATCAGGATTTTCATCAGCTCCCTCCTGTAACAAACTGGAAACAGGAATTGGGCTACCAATTGGAACCAGTCCAGTGAAAATTGGGAACACTGATATCAACAAACCAAAACACTGAAAGACATTGTCCAAAGAAACAACAATCACAGTTTGAACCATGTTTCCGATCACAAGGATCCCCTGAAATAAGCTTAGCACTTGCATCACGCCAATGCCACAAACAGATGTTGGCAGCACAGATGTTGGCAACACAATGAGGGTTGAGTGGTGGACAACTCAGAAAAAGGTGTGGTTTTGCCCATGTTGGAGATTCGTGTAGTGTTTTTTTGGCCATTACTGAATTCGCCCATGGTTTGTGCCTGTATTTGCCATCGATCTATATACCGAGGTGTGAGTGCTCTCATTCTGTTCTTTTTAACTTATGCTTTCTCTCAAATAAATAAACGGGACGACTTCTTCGTCACCATTTCAAAGCGGCAAAATAACTTATTGGCATTCGGTTTATTCGCTCAAACACTTACAGTACGTCTAAAAGGCATAAACAGAGTCCAAAAAAAACGCCTAGGGAAAATAGCTAATCCAGTTAGGTCAAATCACAAGATCGTATCTGGCCTATGACATTAGGCAATCTAACGCCAACCTACGCAGCGTTCCACCAGAATATGCGCTGCTTAACTTTGGCCATGAGAAATTTATCCTGTTTCTATTCTAGGGTCTGGGGGAACGGCACAAGTGCACGACATCATCGATATACCTTCGGAGCTTGGAGTAGGCCTCGGCCCGGCGCTGCTGCACGGCGAGGAACCTGCGGAGCAGACCGGCCACCGTCGCGGCGCTCTGCCCTCCGCCGGCGGAACAAGCCATGCCCACCTAAACTTACACTACTCCATGATTTCCATCAACAGAACAAACCAGAGCGTGTTACGTTACATGGCTCGCACAGCCATTTTTTACCACATTCGTAGCCATCCGGATGGGAGATTGGAGCATTTACCCCATACATAAACATGAAATTTAATGATTTGCCTCGTTTGTCTTGTTGACATATGACCCTTAGGCCCACACGTCAATGAGATATCATGGGGCAAATCATCAAATACAATAAAAGATGTGGTAAAAGATCAATTACCTCTTTCTTTTTCCTTCTTCAGTTCTTATAAACCATTTGACATCTTGGAATTCATGATTCGTCACATGCTGTACCATGGTAATTATTCTCTGAAACCATCTCGAGCCTGGCGTTTGCAGGTTCCTTTTCTACTCGGGCCTGGCCATTTAGGTCCAGAGGAATCCAATTTCAAGGCTTTTTTTTATTTAGGGACAGTTTGGGTAATGGGTTATAGGAGTGAGAATAAGATTAAGATATAAAGTAGAATAAATCTATCCATCAATTCCTCGATCTAACAGCTAGATTATCTCGATTCGTATCTAAATTGCATTCGACCAACCCATAATACATTACCCAGACGCCCCTTAAGAGCACCTCGATCTAGCCCAGTGAGCGAAAACCGACGATGGAGAATGCAGGAAGCAGATAGAAGTGAAATCAGCATCAAGGAACCAAAGATCGATAATGTAAAACTAAAATGGCGGTAAGTTCTCATGCAGGCAATACAAACCATCAGTTTCCGTAGATAGAAATAAACAAGCAATTATCACAACAAAAAAACAACCAACCAAACTCCACAAACAAACCGTGAAGAGCACTCGGACAATACAATAGATATTAGTGTGAATACTGCTATTTACATGATAAAATGTCCTAATTGTGATAATTCATATGACATGGCCACAACAGGAGTTAACACCCCATCTAACCGAGTAGCATTCTGGCGTGGGCATGCAAAGGATTAAGACAATTTCCATTTGCTTCCATGAGGGATGCCATGCTTAACAGACAAGAGATTACATTTGCTTCCATGAGGGGTGTGATGCTTAACAGACAAGAGATTGTTGACAACGCACCAATTGATTCCTATAAGTCAGCTGTCATGTGCTCATGTGCCCATAATCAGTTGTATTGTTTGATAAAACTTAGAATTGCATCGAAGTTGAGAAAATAAACTATCACTCATCAGGCACTGATTCACAGTGATCTACCACAATGCAGAGCCTAGTCTTGGAGAATTCTTATTTCTACAGAAATAAGAAAAAAAACTCTTAAAAAGAAGAAGGCTGCTGATTAAGAGTTTAGTACTAACAATTAACAAAGCAGTGGCCTCCAAGCAAAACAACAGATGAAAGTTCATAAGGCAGATACTCCCGGAGAAACACCAACACAATTAAATAAAGTGTAAAAATTGTGAATGAATTCTGATAATGTAGTGTGGCCAACATGATATATGAACCCAAAAACATACGAGAGGAAATTCTGAACAACAATTGCAGAAAAATACTAAAAAAAGTCCTCTGCAACTACATTGTGTTTGCTAAATGTTTTCAAGACTAAAACAGATCAAGAATAATATCTCACAAGATTACATACATGGCATCATATTCACTGGCATCAGTGCTTTTATGCAAGTCCGTCAGTACAGCTAAACAAAGACTAAGCAACGAAATAGACAATGCATGTGTTTGGCATTGCAGTGGCCCCTTATTTAAAATCATAACAGAAATATTATACAAGAACTAGCATCTCTATAACCAACTTTATACACAGTAGAGCACAATAATGACAAACTGGGCCAAAGAAAACAAAGGATTACTTTATAAACAAAGTAATAGCCATCTTTTGTTTAGAAACAGATCCACATGACAGGCAAATCAGGATAGGAACTAAGATGGCATTTGTGAAAGCAGAATAAATTAGGTTTGAACAAATATGTCAATAATGACTGACAGAAAGGTTCCCATACATAAAACATACGAAAATAGTAATGTAGTAAAAATCCCATGGTACTTTAAATCCACAGAAGGTCTTTTACAATAGGGTCACAAGCCACCTGATGGCCTTTCGAAAATCTAAATAGTTGTACAAAGCACTGCTTGATTTTGAAAAGATAAGATTGATAAAATCAAAGTTCTTGCGAAAACTTTGACCGCTAGAGTAATTGAGTTGCCAGAAACAGCTTAAAACAGCAAGTTTATAAGTGCGAAGCAGGAACACGTAGAATCATCTGGCCACAGTAAAATAGTTATAAGCATCCTGTCAAATAGCAAGATGAATAAAAATAAGTGAAATGGTTCTCCAAAAAAATAGTATTTGTATATGCAACAAAATGACCTGTCAAATAAAAGCGTAATTTGTAGTTTGGGGCTCGTCGGAGTAGCAGTTGAAACAAGTAACATGAAAAAGGCTATGGAAGAACTAATGTGTTACACTTACAAGCTGAATGCAAGAACACCACATATGCATGTAGTTAAGAGAGAGTGAGTCACATGAAAATGGTAAGGCTTGTCATGAATCTCAAATATTTGCTTGCAAATGATTATGACCGACCAAGGATACAGTATGCCCATAGCTTTTGAGTTTTGCCTAATTCCCAAAGCCAGATATAATAATACAAACAAAACAGAAATCAAGCGCCATTGAACTACAAATGAGCCCAGATAATTAAATAAACCTCTAGGTGCAACGATATATCCATATTTCCTACTACTATCCTTCTTTACTCTAAAATTGACTCCTAATGCAACATTCTCATAATGCCTTTGAAACGGTAGCCTTCAGATAGAATTCAATTAAAATATCAACCCTTGGATTTTAAATAGTTAAGCAATGCTTTGGTTAGACACCTTTTAGTTCAAAGGGTAGAAGTTTGTGAAACCGTATGCATTTTTCATGAAAACACACCTTTCCATGAAAAGACACATTTCTATGACACCCTCTGAAAGGTATAAATAGATATCACTCAATAAACCCACAGCAAAGAGCGGACAATATACTAGTTTTTCTGTAGCTTTATTTCTTGGATCTCAACACCCACCAATCGTAGCTAGCCCTAATGCAGGACACTAATACAATTATTGAAAGGACTTTAACTAAGCCTAACAAACAAAATTTCGAAGTCACAATTGAAGTATTCATTTCTCTAACCTAACAGCAGGCCTACAGTTTCAAACAGCTAAAAGAAAGCATTAAATTCCAGAATTTTTATGAGTTCATATTGCCTTATGTGGACCATAGTGACATGCAAGAAAATTAGATAAAATTGCATACAGGGATATCCTAAATTTCATCATGAACACAAAGAATCTAAAATTTAAAACCACCATAACAAAGAATATCTTAGCCTATGTAAATGCAAAATGAGTTTAAAGCAGCAAAGAAAAATGGAAAAAACATTCCAAGATTAATATATGCGTAAAAGTGAAGCTAATTTCGTTAACGAAAAAAGTAAAACTACAAGACTAATTTATTAACGTAAAACAAACATCAGAACTATTTGTAGCTTCTTACAGTTAGGGCACATCCACCTACCAAATCTTACCTAATGACCCATGTAATTTCTTCCTGGGCCTCCTGGCGGTGCACCGCCATACCCACCACCACCACCATAGCCACCCAAATAATCCCCTGGCATCCCAGGCACACCACTACCACTCAGTGCTCCAGAAGGCCCTGGGTTAGGCACACCTGAACCATTGGCACCAACTCCCAGGATGTTGTTCAGACCCAAGCCAGCCCCCTGGGTGGCAAGGAAAGCTGTTAAGGCCTGCCCCAGTGCAGGATTCATCCCAGGGCCACCAGCTACACCTCCAGGCAGTGAAGCCAAGCTGGATGGTGGAGGTGTCATCACATGACCAACGCCAAGACCAGCACTACCAGGCAAAGAATGGCTACTAGCTCCATAACCAGCAGCCCCTTTCCTCCCACTTGAAGCGCCAGCACCATAAAATCCTCCAACTCCTCCTTTGTTGAGCTTCGGTCCATCGATCGCCTTCTGGCAGTGCAGCATGACTCCCTCAAATTGCTTGTGGGGCTCCTCGAGTGCCTTCTTTGCACTCTTGAGGGTCTTGTAGACAAATAGCGCAAAACCCTTGGGCTTCCCAGTGACCTTGTCGAGCCCAAGGGGGCCCTCCTCAATCTCACCATACTTTGAAAAGAACTGAAGCAGTTTCTGCGGGTCGATATCTGCACCAACATTGCTGACAAAAATCTTCCGCTGCGTGTACTCCGACACTGGTGGCAGTTGCAATGTCGCTGGAGCTGGGGCCGGCGCAGGAATGTTGGCCGCTCCTCCAGGTGGGACAGGGCCGACAGAGGCGAGCTGGCAGGCGGCAGTGCGGTTGCCAATCTTCTTCTGGGGCTCTTGGAGCGCGGCGCGGGCTCCAGAGCGGCGGCGGAAGAGGATGAAGCCGTAGCCCTTGCACTTGCCCGTGGCGCGGTCGGAGACGACCTTGAGGTCCTCGATCTCGCCGTAGGGGCTGAACACCTCGGTGAGGGTGTCCGCGGTGGAGTCCCAGCCGAGGCCGTGGACGAAGATCTTCCGCTGGGCCGGGTCCGCGTCGGCCGCGCAGTGGACGGCCTCGAGCACGTCGCCGTGGCCGACGGCGGCGTCGCGGAGCAGCTCGACGAGCTGCTCCTTGGGGAACGACTCCAGCAGCGCCTGGATCGAGGTGGGGTCGCTCTCGCGCTCGTCGTCGTCGTCGTCCAGCTCCTCCTCCTCCTCGTACTCATCCACCTCCTCCTCGTACTCCTCTACCTCCTCCTCGCCCTCTTCCTGGCACCGCTTCACCTCTGCGCCCTCGGCCGCGGCGGCGCTGTTCTGTGTTAGGGTTCGGGAGGAGGGGGCGGGGACCTCGGCTAGGGTTACAGGCTGAGAGGAGGGGCCAACAGGCCCGGCGGCGGCTTTAGCGGGGGCGGATGACTTAGCGACCGCGGGGGTCCTGGAATCAAGCTTCCGCTTCTTGCCCATGGCGACGGCGAGGTGGGGGGCTTAGCGGCGGAACTGGGCTAGGGTTTCGACGGCTCTGGCGTCTGGAAGGGGAGGGGATGGATAGAGTCGCGACGCCTCGCGGTCGGGTGGTTACTTCAATCACGGCGCCGGGTGGGTTAAGGACCCCCGTGTCGCGGGCCTGAAATTGGTGGGATACGGCCCAAGAGGTAGGCCCTAAGTCCTCCCTCTCAAGTAGAGGTGGCAATAGGTACTCGAAACCCGAGTACCTGATAGATTTTATTCGATAAGAAGGTGGGCATAGAAAGATATCTTCACCTGTGGATATACTAATGGGCAAAAATCTCTATCCATCGGTAGAGCGGGTACGAGTACGGCTGTATATTAACCGTATCCGCATACCCGTGGGTAAAATATACCCGCATACCATATCAATGAAGCATGCATGCATGCATGATGTATATAAATATATAACGTGCAATAATACAGATAATGCAACATCCACATTTAATTTTGGTGCTGGCTGCTGGTGTAGACTTGGTAATATGTCTGTGCTTTTGATTTAGTCAAAAACTTCTATCATATTTTATTTAGTCTATCGGGTATGGGTTACCCGTCGGGTATAAATACCGCAAAAGTGGTACGGATAAGTTTCTATACCCGTAAAGCGGCACGGGCATCGTAGCGGGTAGAGTTATATCTATCGGGTACGGATATGGAATGGCTATACCCGTCGGGTATGTACCCGTTGCCATCTCTACTCTCGGGGCTCTATCCTGGATTTGTGCCATCTGAAATGAAGCACTAATCTTAAAACAATCCCAAGTAAAGCAGTGTTTCCCCACCTCCACCAGTCCATGCCTCCTCTCTTCCCAACCGGGTCACCGCACCTACACCAAGTTCGTCGGCGTTCTCAAGCCTAGAAAGTATGCAAGGAAGTAGCCCGGTGCTACCCACGTTGACTCCTCTATGGCCGGCGACAGCTTTGCAGTAATACGACAGCGGGATCGTGACAACGCCAGCGAACTCCTGCAGGAGCCATGCCACGACAAGTGGCGCAGCGGCGACGGTCGAACTGGCGAACACGTGGTGGCAACAGTCGAATTGGTGGGCGTGCACGGCTCCTTGGGCTGGCAACCTCGTGGAGGCGGCGATGTCAAGCGAGCACGACGGTGGGGCATGGGACCGACGAGCACGAAGGCGACGGTGTGCGGCAAGCGCGCAGTGGTGGTGGCGTGGACCAGCGAGTGTGCGGAGGCGGCAGTGTTCGACGAGCGCAGCGACGTCCGGCAAGTGCGCAGCGGTGGTGCGTGTGGATCTGGGAGCGCAGTCACGACAGCCGATGGGCGAGGAGGCGGCGGCGCTATGCCACGATGGTGGTGTGGACCGATGAGTTCCATGGCTCATTAACCTCAATGGGGAAGAGTTGGCTTGCAGTGGTGGGGAAGAGAAGGGTAAAAGGATGAGTTTGCTTCAAGATCAGTGCTTCGACAGGTGATCAAGCATTTGCTGCGATAGATGTTGCAACAAGAAGCAAAAATAACAGGAAGAAGAAAGGCAAACATGTATATTACCTATGCAATAAGGAAGGTCACATAATAAAAATCTTCTGAATTTGAAGCAATGAGAGATGCATGATCAGTGACAGTAGTAAAGGATGATCGGGCGTACTAGTCGTTAATCAATCAGTTGCTTGTCATGAATGGATATTAAATTTGGGTTGTTACTTCCATATATATTCGTGAGGGAGATGTTTGACGAATGATCTCTACGCCCAACGTATGAAACTGTTTACTTAGCGGATGTCAAGGAGTATGCGGTTACTAAGGTAGAAACGATTACATTGGAGATGTATGATAGAGCACATCGTATATTGACAGGAGTTCGATATGTTCTCAGCTTAAACAATAATCTAATATCTGTGAGATCACTTGAACTTAAATGTTGTAAGGTATTACTTCGGGATGGAGTTATGCGAGTTACTAGCAAGGGCACGTACCCATTAAAAGTATCTGAAGCAATGGAGGATACCAATTAAAGAGTAATCTTAAAGGTGAAGGAACCAATAGGAGGTATGATAAAAATCCTGATGAGGAGAAGGAAATCGTGTCATCAGCAGTATGTACTTAGATCTCATATGCGGCTATGGGTGGAATTGGAAAGACGATCGCAAAATCTAACAAACGCAAAGGCAAAGGTGCTAGCTGTTGAAATAAGACAGACGTGGTGGGACCAACTATGCGGCACCGGGGAGTAGATGGAGCTCGAAGGCACTACAAACATATGGCATGGAATGTTGTAGGAACAGGAGGTGTGCACCAAATTACACAATAAAGGAACTCTCAAGTGGAGGGTTCAAACATGCTAGCCCTGATACTGACACGCACATTACGGTGATGTGCTTGAGGCCAAGGTGCAGCCGACTTGGAGCGAGCTCTTGAAATAGTACAATAACTTCAACGAATAAGAATTAGGGTGGAGATTGTTAAGATGACTCATATCTAGTCTTTCAAGATTTATAAAAAGGTATGCTATAAAAGAGTCCTAGATAAAACCTACTAGGATTAGGAGTCCTACTCCTATTTGAATTACTGTTCTTACTATAAATTAGAGAAAGGATAGGAGGTACTATATAAAACATGGGAGGTGACTGGAGAACCAAGCCAAAAAACCAAGCGATCAAGCCTACTCATCCAAAGTAGAGACACACGAGAGGATTATATGCTAGGATATTCTTTAGCATTAGATTATTGTATAAGGCAAAGATCAAAGAGTCCTAAAAGATTCGAGAAGGTTGTAAGTGACAATCCATTGTACTCTTTTGAGATTATGCTTAAGAAATTTGCGGCCAGCTTCTCCAATCTTTTCTCTCATCGTTGTTGTTTTAATGTCGTTATGGTGGTTCTCTCTATGATATTCATCTTCTTCATTTTGATATTGTGCACGCTCATGCCGTATCTCATAAACTCTAAGCCGATCAAAAAACTACTACGCATAAGAAGGGTATCACGATGTAACACGGTTTGATCCTGGGAGGGAACCGACCAAAGAAATAGGTACCACCCATATACATATCAGGGCGTTGAGGTACTCGACGTGCTTGGTGAACTCGCCCTTCATCGTGGAGCACCCCGCTGAGGCCGAAGGAGCTATCGCGTCTGTGCCATTGTCCTGGACCTCTTGGGCGTCGAGCCTGCAGGGCACTAGAGAGAGAGTAGGAGAGAGTGAGAGTGCAGGGAAGAGGAAGGAGAAACCCGTGAGAACCAAATGGGAAGGGAGAGAGACGTGACGTACACGAAGAAGGGTTGGGGCGAAGGGTTTTGTCAGGTTGGAACGCTGCCATGGTGGGGAGGGGGAGTGAGGAGGAGCAGAGGCCGCACAAGTGGACGAGACAGTGGCAGCTGCATAGGACCACTATCCGCCCGCCCACATTTCGACACTTCCACTTCAGGCTTGTGTATGCTCCGAGCGTAGGCCTCGTGTAGAAGTGAAGTAGGCTACGTTTCTTTCGACTGACTTGCATGATTATGTTCCTCAACTTCCTCAAAACTATTTAAAAAAACTTCTGCAAAACATATTGATGTGGGTGTGTGGAATACAAATGAAGTTGACTTGCCGACAAAACCACAGATGTTGGAATACAAATGAAGAAGCTGACTTGCTGACAAAACCACTAATATTGGAATGCAAATGAAGAAGCTGACTCTCAAGGGAAGACTGACGACATGTGAAGCTAGCAATGGAAGCAAACATGGAAGAAGAGGAGAAAGAAGACATGATCTTACTTGACAAGGTGGATGGAAGCTAATACATCAGTAGGATGACAAAAGTAGTGAGATTGTTAAATGGTTGAGATGTTTCTAGAACCGTTGAAGTGCTGTAAACTATCAGTACGTACTGAGCTAACACAGAGAAAACTTAGTTCTAATAATTGAAGCTGAGACATCTTTTTGTGATGCCCAGTACAAAAAAAATTCATCCTAAAATACTTTTTTAAAAAGAAGAATTGTTACTCCAACCGGCAAGCTCGTAGAAGTTCTATCGGACTCGGCTGACGATATCCAAATTTGACGGACTTAGGGTTTGTTTATATAGATTTTTGGGTTTTATTTATAAATAGTAATAGATTGTAAAAAAACTTATAGAGACACTCATATGTGATATTGGTCAATATAAATGAAGTTGTTATAGTGTATACTATAATCTATTAGAAGATTTTATCTTAAAAAGATACTCTGGTTAAAACTGATACTTAAAAAAGATATTTACCATAGAAAAAATAGTTTTTAAAAGTTAATATTAGCCGGTCCTTTAACCCAACGTAACCTAAACAATCGACCCAACCGATCCGTCGGCCACGCCTCGTGCAGTCGAGTTTAACCCTACCTCTCGCTTCGCGGGCTCGGCCCATCCTTCCCGATCTAACACCTCGCCCACCTTGCTCGCTGAAACCCTAATCCCCACCGCCATGGCCACCGCCATGGGCGCCCCCATCCTCCTCCTCCCGGCGCCGGACGGCGATGGAGTCGGCGACGGCGACCAGCAGCAGCAGTCGCCTCCCGCGGTCGCCGTCGGCGGTGGCCCCCCGCCGACGGTGGCGACCCACACGCGCACCATCGGCATCATCCACCCGCCGCCCGATATCCGGGTCATCATCGAGAAGACGGCCGCCTTCGTCGCCAAGAACGGGCCCGAATTCGAGCGCCGCATCGTCTCCCACAACCAGGGCAACGCCAAGTTCAACTTCCTCCAGCCCTCGGACCCCTACCACGCCTACTACCAGCACCGCATCTCCGAGCTCGCCGCCCAGCCGCCCGCCACCGAGGCGTCCGCGCCCCCCGAGTCCGACGACTCCGGGGCGCCACCGCCGCCTGACTCCGCGGCGCTCGCCGATGGCGCCGAGGCGAAGCCCGACCACTCTGCGCCCTTCCGCGTGCCGCCGCTGACCAAGGTGCTGGTGCCGCCGACTAAGGAGCTGTACACGGTGCGGCTACCTGAGGGGATAACTGGGGAGGAGCTGGACATCATCAAGCTGACCGCGCAGTTCGTGGCTCGGAACGGGAAGAACTTCCTGACGAGCCTGGCAACGCGCGAGAACAACAACCCGCAGTTCCACTTCATCCGCCCCACGCATAGCATGTTCACGTTCTTCGCGCAGCTCACGGATGCATACTCGAGGGTACTGAAGCCAGACGAGGGCGTGCCTGCACTGCTGAAGGAGCTGCGGGAGGGGTCGAAGGACCTGACTACAGTGCTGGAGCGGTGCCTGAACCGGCTGGAGTGGGACCGGTCGCAGGAGCAGGCGAGGCTGCAGGCAGAGGACGAGATTGAACAAGAGAGGGCACAGATGGCGATGATTGATTGGCATGATTTTGTTGTTGTCGAGACAATTGAGTTTGCGGATGATGAGTACGAGGGGCTTCCTGTGCCGCCAACGCTAGAAGAGTTGAAGCGTCGGAAGAGGATGGAGAACTTGGGAGAGGAGGAAGCCATGGAATTGGCTGAACCAGCTAGGGATGTTGAGATGGAGATGGATGAGGAGGAGATGCAACTTGTTGAGGAAGGAATGCGGGCAGCAAGGCTTGAGGAGAATGAAGGAGGAGCACAAGTTAAGGTGTCTGGTGATGAGGAGCCACCTATGAGAATTGTCAAGAACTATAAGAGGCCTGAGGAGAGGATCTCTGCGGAGAGGGACCCTACTAAGTTCGTTGTCTCACCGATAACTGGTGAGCTCATTCCAATCAGTGAGATGGCGGAGCACATGCGCATCTCGCTCATTGACCCTAAATACAAGGAACAGAAAGAACGGATGTTGGCAAAGATTAAGGAGACAACTCTTGCTCCTGATGATGAGATCTCTCGTAACATTGTAGGTCTTGCCCGTACTAGGCCAGACATTTTTGGAACGACTGAGGAAGAGGTTTCTAATGCTGTCAAAGCAGAAATTGAGAAGAAAAAGGATGAGCAGCCAAAGCAGGTTATTTGGGATGGTCATTCCGGTAGCATTGGTTGGACTGCCACTCAGGCATTGTCTATGGGTGGTGAGGAACAGGTTGATGCTTCGAATGTTGATGGGAGGACTCTTCCTGGTCCAGCTCCACTTGCCCGGCCTGGCATGCCAATTCCCCGGCCTCCTCAACCGCTTCCTTTGGTTAACGTCCCCCGATTCCAACCTAATACAATGCCGTATCCTGTCCCACCCCAAGGTGGTATCAATATGGCTCCACATCATCATATGCAAGGAGTTCCACATATGGTTTCTACCATGCACCCACCTCCACCACCAATACCAGGTCAGCCGCAGATGATTCGGATGCCAGTTCCAATGGGTCCAATGCCAACCAATATCCCTCCTCCGCCTCCAGGTCAGACTCACTTCATGCCTGGTCCACCACGCCATTTCCCTATGCCCCCACCGCCACACATGCAGACCGTTGTCAATCCCATTGGAATCCCTCAGCCTCAACCACCTTTGCCTCCACAGCCACCTGCTGAGGAGCAGCCACCTCTACCTGATGAACCAGAACCTAAGAGGCAAAGAACAGATGATGCTTCTCTTATCCCAGCAGAGCAGTTCCTTGCTCAGCACCCGGTAATGACTCATCTCCACTCTAGTTACCTACTCTTTTCTTTTGAATCTTGTTCCAGTTATATTGCAATTTATGGACTGTGGCATGCTAATTTGTTCTTTTTCCTGCAGGGCCCTGCTCGCATCTCGGTGTCCGTACCCAACCTTGATGAAGGAAACTTGCGAGGCCAGGTTTTGGAGATCCCTGTCCAATCACTCTCAGACACTGTCGGCAGTCTGAAGGAGCAGATTGCTGGAGAGTTGCAGCTCCCTGCTAATAAGCAGAAGCTGAGTGTCAGGACTAGTTTCCTCAAAGACAATCTTACTCTTGCTTACTACAATGTTGGCCCTGGAGTGGTGATCAATCTAACGCTGAGGGAGCGTGGTGGGAGAAAGAAATGAGCATTTTTGTATTTCAATGTGCTGGCAGGTTAATGCTTACAACCAAACTTCAGCAGCTATAATGGAGAATCCTTTTGTTGCTTCCTGCCTTCGTGTTTCTCGTGTTATGTTTTTTATAAGGTCAAGTACTATTATTTGCACTATGTGAACTCCAGATTTGCCTATGTTTTCTTAATATGGTTACATGTTGGAGGTGTTTAGCCTTGATATTATCATTATGTTACTTGATCGAGCTAATGGATACCTTCTTAAATGTTACTTCAGAGTTCAGATGTCTGCTTTAGCTTTTTGGTATTTTGAGATGTTCTTATATCTTGAAAGTGCATAGTGCTTTTATTCCATGTTATGAGATGTTCACTTATGTGAATGTTTGCATGTTATTCTGTGTTGGTGTTGCAGCTGACCCGTGTTTGTGCACCTATGCATATAAAGACTAGCCAGGGCCTCAAGAGGTTTTAACCATTCTAATGCCACCTGTGCTTGTTGTTTTTTTTTTGTGGCCATACTAGTAAGATCTGTGTTTACTCCTATATTGGAAAGGATTTTGCTTACAATGCTTAGCTTAGTTTCTTTCATTATGAAATCAGTATCTTAATTTTTTGAGACGATGACATCGGTAATATTAATGTGGTCCTTTCCTGCCATTTCTGGCTATTCTTAGTAAATCTAATACCCTTTGTACTACAATAAATTCTCCAAAGGAGTGCACTCTACCACCAATTCATACCTCCTTGATGTAGGATATTATACTGGTGTGCTACCTAGATTTCTGTTTTCTTCTGAAGCTTGGGAAACAACCGAACGAATTGAAGATAACCTGAGGATGCTGCTGTGGAGTGCCACGCCCTCCCTCCCTCGCTGAGACGCCTCTTCTCCTGTCGAGATCTGCGGTACAATCTCCTCCACCCATCTTGGTTCCAAAACCACACAGGTCATGAAACTGCACAGATTAACATGGGAAATCGCGTGCACACCGTCCATACCTAACAAGTTTAGCCGCGGAACCGATATCTCACCTTGATGATTCTAGCCGTGGGCGAGCGGAGCTCCGGGGGACGCCTCTCCTCGCAAGGGAGAGACGATCGAGTGTGTTCTTGCGGACGGAGTGGGAGGGGGGTTCGCTTGGTGCCTAAGGTTCTTTTGTATTGGTATATGCTGTTGGATTTTGTTTAGAAAAACCAAAATTTAATATGAATATTTGTTTTTTCGAAACGGTTTCTTCACTTATTTCACTACCGTCTTATTTCCGGGATAAGGTAGGAGTATAAGTGCACCGCTCACCGTTTCTTCTAAAAACTACTTTTTTCAGTCATTACTATTTTTTCAGTCAAAAAAATAAAACTACAACTAAAGATTATCAGTAAAAATTAATATAAACACCTCTTAAATACAAACACCTCTTAAACTAGTGGATAATATGGAGTGCGAGTTGATCGGGCCAGTGTGATCAACCTATAGTGATGGACTCAGACCAACACCCACTTCGCTACCGGCTTCGGGTTGCGCCAAAATGGATCCATCGGGCCGAGTGTTCTAAATGGAGAAACATCGAGTAATCCTATAAATATCCATATGGATATCTGAACTGAAGTAGCCTTGTGGAAACAGAGGCCCGATTCAATTTCAAGGAGAATTAGAATTGGACAATAATTCTAAATGTTTTGTTAGGTTGCCAAAGAAATTGTTGAATGGAAATGTAATCACAAGCAGATTCCAAATCATATTTGTTTGCCAAACAAATTTTGGTTCTCACATTGACGTCCATACCGCACAAGGAAGGCTTCGTCGAGGTTCTCTGGTGGTCGGAGTTGATGCAGCGTTTGAGATGGGAGCTCGTCGGCAATGGCTACTGCGAGAGGTAGTAGTCGGAGAGGAGGAATGAGCTGTTAGTGACAAAGGTGGTCCTTGGGAGCTCGACAATGACAGGGATCTCTCCTGCCCTCCCTCTCCCCGCGAGACGATGTCGCCTGCTGGACTAGAGGGACCGCCACCATCACCCGAGTCAAAGACGAAGGAAGAAGCATCATCATCGAAGAAGAGCAATGAGCGGCAGAGGCCAGAGAGGAGGAAGGAGAAGTAGTCAGCGGTGACTGAGGTCCATAGAGCTCGGTGGTGGCAGTCGAGGGCTTCACTAGTGAAGGACTGGTGAAGAAGGAGATGTATTTGCTGGAGGGCTCGCCGGAGTGGTGGCCGGATTGCTGGAGTTTTGCCGAAGGGAGGGAAGAAGGGAGATTTGGATAGGAGAGGAGGGATGAGGAGCACTCGAGGCTTGAGTCATAAGGCAGTTTCCCCATGATTCAGGCCTTGTTCTTTTTAACCATGACTGATGGCTTTTGGCTGCGTTCTTTGAGACAGTGATGGACAGCAGAGGCATCGACGTGGACGGCACACAGGCCGGTGGACTCGGAAACCGTTTGGAGAAGAGTCTTGAGAAGCCGCTGGAAGAAGCTGTCCCATTTGTTTTAGCTTTCGGAGAAGTCAAAGCAAAAAATTACCCCAAAAACCCAAAAAAAAACATGGCCTCAGAGGGGTTGGGCTTCGTATGGAGGAGCTCCCATTTTAGTTGTCCATGAAATCCAAGGTAAAAGGACTCCCATTCCAATTATAATTCTTTGTGCATCCTAACAAAAGATATTGGCAAGGCCTAATTCCAATTTCGTAAATTTTAGCCCAATTCCAAAAACCAAATGGAGTGTAAGACAAGTTTGAGGCCTTATTGGCTATTCGCCAATCTGAAAGAAAACAAGGAAATGGTGGAAGAAAAATGAGTGTAGCTTACCTCTCGATTTGCAAAAAGAAAAAATAATGACTTGAAGGAGCATGAGCAAAGAGTTTCTTGCTCGTGGGGACACAAAAGAGCAACCTCACAATCACAGCCATTGCAGGATTGAACCATCAAACTATTGTCAGTATTTTAATACCGATCTTACGTATAATTTGTTTAGATTCGGAGAAAGCTCTTGAAGACTCGAACTATGACCATATAGAGTAGAGACACATAAAGTTTTATATAGGTTCGGGCCTTCTCCTGGGAGAACAACAACCTTACGTCCTGTGTGGCTATTGCTCAGAGAATTAATTACAATTGGGGGAGAAAGTAATGCAAAAAGTCTTGTGCTATTGCTGTTCTCTAGTCTTCTTTTCCCTTGGACTGGATCCCTCTCTTCTCTGATGTCAACCTTTACATAGTGGGCAAAGCTGCGGCCATTGTCCCGTGCAAGAGACGTCTTAATGGTTTGGGTGATAACCATCTGACAGAAGTTATTGTCAGAGAGACATGGTGGCTCGTTCGTTGTGCGGTGGTTGTTGTCAGAGAGAGATCATGTGTGGTTATTAAGAATAAGCGCACATTCTAACTGTCTTGTTAGGTGGACCCATGATGTAGTAGGTCGTCGTAGACAAGCTAATCGGAGATAGATTGGTCGTAAGAAGATCCACAACCACGAGGTGGTCGTAGGACAACCTATGACCATGTGGTCGTAGAAAAGCTTACGACAATGAGGTAGTCGTAGAAGATCTTATGATTATAAGGTCGTAGAAAAGCTTACGACTGAGAAGTAGTCGTGGAAGAACCCACGACTATGTGGTCATATAAAAGCTTACGACCACATTGTGAAACTTCTCTCTTATCGATAAAGGGTATATTCAAATAATATAATGATGTAATAAATTGAGGATTATTATATCCTCGTCATCTAGCCTCCTAATTTCACGTGAAAGTAACTTACTTGAGAAAGAGAGGTCATATACGAAAGATGGTCGAAAGCAAAGCCTTTTTAATTCTCTTCGACCAGAATTGATCTTGGTTAATAAGGAAATTTCGCTTAAGTTGTAAAGATAAACGTACTTCAAATAGAGGAATTAATGAATTTCAATCGATTTCCGTCGATCTATCCGTCGGATCAATTCTCGAGATAACCGTTCGGTTCTGGAGATGGATAACTCACACGGTTATAAAAACTTACCTAAGGGTAACTTTAAGTCTCCTTACTTTCCCCTTCTGCTCCAATTTGCTTTGAGCTTTCTGCCGCCGACCAAATTGACTTCTTCCTCCAATTTCTTCCAAATCCAAAGCAACCACTCAGGAAAATGACTAATGCATCTTCCAATTGGCCGGTGTCAGAGATAGATAATGCAAAATTGAGGGCATTGGAGGATACTGAGAAGACTCCTTCGTGGATTGAAGTCGCCGGACAAAATTGGCCATCGGGGGGAGATTGGGTAAATCCTAGTGTTCCAGACATACTCTGTGTGTGGCCTTCATCTTCTAGCTCATCCCTTTCTTACAATCGTGCTCGAACACTTCGGTGACGAATTAGTGAGCTTGGTTCCCAATTTGATTACCATGCTTAGTGTATCCGTGTACTTGTGTGAAGCTTATCTGGGAATTCATGCGGACCTCGAACTCTTTCGGTATTACTACGAAATGAGTCAGCAGACTGGAATTGCCGAGAGCTGATGTCTGAAGCTCCACGATGGCAAGACAGAGTAGTACATCCGGATGTTCACTCGGTCTTCATGGCCGGGCTGGAAGAAGAAGTGGTTTTACTAGGAGACGACTAATGAAGATAGCCTTTCTTTCATGGGGAAGGCTGCTGAGAAGAATATTTCCTGGAATTCTTGCCCCAAGGACCTTAGTTGAATAGCCCCCACATCTTATCCATCAAAGAGCTGAGGAATAGAGAACTCACTAGCCGGCATGTGGTGAAGGACTCCATCACCCGTCGCATCAGCCCCTGAAGCAACGAGCACATCCCATGTGGATGTACTCGAGAGCCAAAGATATGACCATAGACTACGAGGACGGTAAGTAATCATCGTTCTCGGTCTTGTAATTAGGTTCTGAGCACCGTGTACTAACCATTTCATCTGTATGAACAAATCTTGCTTTGGGAGAGATTGATTCTCGAGTCAAAGCCATATGTGAGAAAGCTCCAACACACGATGTGGAAGCTCCTCGCATCTTGGTGGATGTATCCACTGAAGAAAAAGAAGAACATTTAAAGGTAATCGGAAAATCGATATCGTCTTTAGGATTAGGTAGTCGTAGAGAATGACTAAATAGTATTCTTCCTTCTCGCAGAATGTAGGCATCAATAACTGTTAGGACGATTGAGTGGTCGAACTGATGGTCATCGAAGAAATGGCGGAGAAAGCCAATGCTGCTCCGGCCAAGAGGTGTCGACTGACAAAAGTCGCTGACAAGAAAAAGGGGAGCACTAGAGCTGTCGTTCCTCTTGCCATCCTTCCTCCCACTGCTCTGATCAGCCCCATCAAGAAATTCTTTACGGACGGGAGTATCACAGTTGAGATAGGGGCAACCATACTAGAGCAACCGACTCCTAATATCAAGGTACCCTTCAACTACGATACTGTAACTTTCTCAGTTGGCGCTTCTCAAGGCTTTATCAAGCAACTCAAAAAGGAAAATTGGAAGAGTTTCATATCTTTTGTGAAGGAGACTGTTGCAACAGCAGAACCTGTGATCAAAAAGGAGACCATCCCCACGTGGTTGAAACTGGTTTCAACTACCAGGAGGGGCAAGAGGGAAAAAGAGCGGTAACTTTTGCTCAAGACCTTCCACTAGACGTGGTCGAAAATATTCTCATATGATTAGATGTGGTCGAAGAGAAGAAGTTAAGGAAACTAATCACTGGAAATGTTTCTTCTAAATTCAAGATCAAAGCCACGAAAGCAAGGTATGAAAAATAAAAGCATAGCTTTTACCTCTTCTGTCTTCTTAAATGCCAACTTATTTCTCCTGTTGTGATTTTAGCTCGGCTCCTCCATCGTCTGAGGATGCTTCTACCGAGAAGCCCCCTGCGGCTCTGCCTGCAGCCGAAGATGCAGTGGAGATGGTGGTTAAGGAAACAACCACGTAGCAATAGAGACTGCTGCCGAAGCTGTAACGATTACGACGATGGAGGTGGTCGTAACAACAGAAATGCAAGCGGCTAAAGATAGGGTATAAATACCTGGTCGAAAAGTTGGAAGTCCTTACGACTGCTGCATCGAGGAGGAAAACACCGAGGAGGCTCCTCTTTATCTCCAAAAAGGTATAGCCAGAGAAGAAGGAGAAGAACCTAACTTCTTCTCTGCATTTTTAACCCTGCCTTTGTAGTGGGATCTTCTTCCGATCAACCTCCCAGCCAAGTCCCACACCCTAAAGTCTTTCCGACAAAGGGAACATCTTCGACGATGAACATCTTGAGAAGGTGTGGTGGAACAAGATTGACTAGCTTGGTCAACTCAAAGATTCCAGGCGGGTGCTCACCAAGTTTGCTCGTGGGAGCATGAACGTAAGTATCAAATACTTATACATTCATACTTGGTCTTTTCTGGTCTCTCACTCTTCTTCTTTGTTTAGAGAGCTTTAGAAGACATGGCAACTGTGGCTGAGTACCACAGACAACTCACACTCCTACGACAACAAAATGCTGAACTCTCCAAGAAGGCAGAGGAATGGTAAGTCACTAGCTTGTGTAGTCGAACTCTGTTTTAACCACTTGTCCAGCTTTTTATGTCCCTCTTTAACCTTTTACAAGTCTAAGAGCGACGCAAAGTTTTTGGTTGCTGCGTTCGACAATGAGAAGGTCAATACACAGCGGCAAAAGAAAGAAAACGCCGACTTACAGACAAATCTTCTGAAAGCCAACTCTGCAATCAACACATTGCAGGAGAAATTAAACAGTAAGTTCTGGACTTAAGACTATTTATCGGGTTGTTTTCTTGTCTTCATCTAACTCTTTTCTTTTGACAGATAAAGAGGTCGAAACGAGTAAGCTAACACCAAGGTCGAAGAAAAGTCCAAGGTGGTCAGAGAACTTACTTGTATCAACAAAGAGTCCAACCAGAGAATAAAGCTGCTAGAAGAACATCACAAAGTTGAAGTCGATGAGCTTAATGCTCGATTAACAGGTAAGAAAAACTTTACCCTTACCACTTCTGGTTGAAATAATGCAACTTGTAGATGCTTCAACTCGTAGTCAGGAGGAAACAAAGTCGATAAAGATGATCCTTTAAGGCAACGTTGTACTTCTCAACAATCTACTCGGTGGCTTTGGTGCGGAGAAAATGAGTCCTTCCAAGGACACCATAACCGCTCATGCGACTATGATCGGACTACAAGTCGGAGCATTAGAGAAGCATTTATCCACTCTGAAGACCAAACAGGCCGAGTCGATTCAGGAAGTAGTTAAAATCGTTGTAAGCTATGCCTTAGCAAAACACAAAGCATGCGACCTGACCCTAAAACTTCAACCGATCGATCATGACTTTGACTGCTTTGAAGTAGAAACAACCTGTGTGATTGAGGAAATAGAGTCAATCGGTCGAAAGGGCGCGGAGAAAATGCAACTCGATTCTCCTTCTTCAGAGTAGTTTGTAAACAGTAAATTTGAAGAGACTTACCATTGGATAATAAAAAACTTCTTCCTTTTCCTGCAATTCATCTAGTTGAGTAGTTAGTACTCGTAAGACAAAAAAATAAATAAAAAGAATGAATTTACGGCTAAGAAATAAAGTTATAATGATAACTCTATCCTAGCCCCCGACTATTACTTAGTTTATACGAATAAACTAATCAAATAGTACAAAATAACGTATGTAGAGTATAGAGCAGCTTATCTAACTGTCGTTGTCACCTTCGATTGTCATGTTCTGTTAGCAAAAGTTAGAAACAAGTCGATGCTAGGAAGCTCCTTCTAGTGGGCAGGACTATGTGCAGAGAGGAGAGACTTCGATTAGGTGATGTTCCTTTCTTCGACCAGATTAATCAAATTGAAGACATAAACGAGGATAGGACAAATACTCAGAGATCATTTTCATATCTTTGTACAGTTCGATTGTCATGTTTCTGGTGGCAAAAGTGAGGAACAAGTTGTCACTAGAAAGCTCTTTCTAGTGGGAGGATCATGTGCAGAGAGGAAAGACTTCGACTAGTGGTGTTGCCTCATTTCGACCAGGCTAATGAAATCGAAGTCATAAATGATAAGAGGATAAACACTCAGAGTTCCTTCCCGTACATCTGTTTGATGTTTTCGTAGACAATTCAATTGTTTTGTGCTGATAGCAAGAGTCAGGAATGATTCATCACTAGGATGCTCCTTCTAGTAGGTAGAATCACGTGTAGAGAGAAGAGACCTTGACTAGTGGTGTTCCCTTCTCCGACTAATTAAACAAATTGGATGTACTAGAAGTGATTAAACAAACATAAAAGAACCTCTACTAAACATACGACAATAAATATTTGAATGAACCGAAACTTTTATTGAGAGGGTAGAAATGTTACACATAAAATTCGTGCAATTGGTCGATGTTCCAAGAGTTTGAGAGAATCTGGCCGTTTTCTATAGCAAGTCGTACTGAATCTAGTCATGTAACTTCTATCACGGTGTAAGGACCTTTCCACTTGAGGGAAAGCTTGTTCTGATTAGACTGGGAATGGATTTTCCTCAATACTAGGTCACCTACAGTAAGGCTACGAGGTTGGACCTTACAATCGTAATACTTACGGATGGTTTGCTGATAGACTGCTGATCGGATTAAGGCTTGATTCCTCTTCTCTTCGAGTAGGTTGATGTCATCCGCTCGAAGATGCTCTTGGTTGAAGTCGCTGAAGTTCTCGACTCTTGTTGACCAGATCTTTAGTTCCCGGGGAAGCATGGCTTCGGCCCCAAAAACTAGGAAAAATAGAGTATCTCCTATCATTCGACTAGGAGTCGTGCGAATCGCCCATAATACTGAAAGTGATTTCTGTACCCAAGCCCCCGAGCGCTTTACAAGCTGGTCGAAGACTCGGGTCTTAATTCCCTGTATTATTTGGCCATTCGCGCGCTCGATTGCCCCATTGCTTTGGGGATGGGTGAAAGATCAAGCTTCATTTAAATTAGTTTTGGTGGTAAAGACAAATACTATTATGAGATTTTAGTGATAATGATAAATACATCTCTGAGACTAACTTTGTTCATTGATTATGATATTACTTAGTCTCACATGGATAAAAAGGTGAAATTATTGAAGTATGCATTTGAAATCACATTCTCATATACTAATGCATTTCTTGGATCCAAAATATAGTTTAAACTCCACAAATAGTCTAAACTGAGTATGTGTTTATGTCTTCATTATACACACTTGTATGCACACATTTAGGGGAAACTCTTTCTATATTTTGAGGATTCATAAGTATTGATTCATGCTTCCTTAATATGCATATTTAGAATCTTTATTTTGAAATATATTCTTCAGCATATATAGTTTGTGTAGCTTATATATACTCATGTGCAATCGGGTTGTTATTTAACCTCTTCATTATGTGTTAATGGTTGAATGATTAATGACAATTGAATAAGTAAGCTTTGCTTAAAAATCTTATCTTAGAGTATACATTTGTTATGTAAATATTGTATACTTAAAAATCAATCTTTATCTCATTGTTTGTTGAGATTGTCATGAATTACCAAAAAGGAAAGATTGTAGAATCTAGTACCTCAATTATGAGTTAATGGTGAAGTTTGGTAATTGATGGCAATTGTTTTGTGGACTAACATTTCTATGAGTTGGATGAATAGGTTATGTGACACAAATGAGGATGACTTGAGATGATTTCATGTGTTGAAAATCATTAAGTCGAGATGGAGGCTTCTTGTGTTGAAGACCATTAAGAGAAAGATGCATCATGAGTTGATGCATGTCCAAGAGGAGATGATCATGTGTTGATCATAAAGTCAAGTGAAGACCATCATGTGTTGATGGAGTTGAAGAAAATGATGCATCATGAGTTGATGCATATCAAGATGATGACCTAAGACAAAGGTATGACTAGTTAGGGCTAAGAATGTGTTCCTAGTCTTTTACCGGTATTGGTGTTTGGTTGAAAGACCGGATTGCTAGTATAGGTTGTTGTACTATTAAGAGGGGTCATGTCTAGTAGTTTAAGTCTCATCTGTATTGATAGCTCAAGCTCACTTGCTCTAGCTCTCTTAGCATGATACTTGTATTTGCAAATAGTTGAAGCTCATGTGTTGAATCCTTGTAACATGAGACTATACGTAGCAAATGTGTTTTGCAAGTATTTGAAGTCCATGTTCTCTACTCTTTGTTGCATGAGGCTTATATTTGCAAATGTGTTTTTGCAAATGGTTGAAGCTCATATATAATCCTTGTAGCATGTGACTTAGGGTTGCGAATGTGATTTGCAAATGTGAAAAGTTCATGTGCCTATTCTTTGTGTCCTGATTTCAAAAGTATGCAAATGTGTCTTGCAACTTGTTGGAAATCATGTTTGATCTTTGTGTGCATGATACTATAGTTTGCAAATGTGTTTTGCAAAATCTGTTGAGATATCTGCACTTGTCAGGAAAATCAGAACCATCGTTATGTGTAACGGTACTACCGAAGTCGGCACCTATTCTATGTGAGCGGTGCTCTGGGACATCGGCACCGCTATATGTTGCGCGGTACTACCGGATGCGAGTGATTTGAGTAGCTCTGTGTTAGTGGCTCGTACGGCCGTTAGAAGTACCGGCTCTGTGTGGGTGGTACTACCGGTAGGCGAAAGTACCGGCATGTGTTGGATGGTACTACCGGACTTTGGAAGCTCCGAATTTTCCTACGGTACATTTTTTCTAGAGACACCTGTGTGGTGGTCTTCTCCTCTCCGCGAAATCGGTAGTTCCGTATGTGTGGAGAGGTACTTCCGATGATTGGAAGTACCGAAAAATGAACGATGGAACTTTCGATTTTAACTGCAACGGCCAGTTTTCTGACCGTTAGTGAGGCGAGCGGAAGTACCAACTTTTGGCCGATGGTACTTCCGATTTCCCTAATTTTTCATGGATTTGACTCCAACGGCTAGTTTTCTTGTGTGGGGTATAAATACCCACTTGTGGCCGGTTGTAGGTGTTGCTGATTGACTTATTTCTGTTATCTTGAGCCAGTGTGAGGCTCTCCACTCAAGAGTGCATGTGTTGCACTTTGTGAGCAAGGAGAAGGGATTTAAATTGCATATGTTGCATCTAGAGGTGGACTTTGTGTCTAATTGCGCTTGTGCATTTATTGCACATGGTGAGAGTCAAGCAAGGGGCTTCCTTATTACTTTTAGAGTGTGTTGACTCCTAGATGGTGTTAGAGGCGTCGTGTGCGGTGATCTTCTCAAAGAAGGTTGTGAGAAGACCCGCCAAAATGTGAAGGTTAGAGCTCACCTACCCGGGACAGGAAAGAGCTACCACTAGTGGATTTGAGGTGGAAGGCTTAATTCGTGGAGGCGATCCAATTAGTTTGGGCTTACCTCAACGTAGACCAGGGGAGACCGGCAAGTCTACGATCACCACGGTAAAAAGAGACCGTGTCTTTGTGGTTTATTTTTCTTGTGCTCAATTTACTTTTAAGTAATTTATTTTCATAGAATTAAATTGTTTGCTTGTCATCTAAAACTGCATATGTTCACATAGCCTTAAATTGTTGGTGCTCTTAGATGAACTTATTTGATTTAGGCGCTATTTGTGCTAAACCAAATTAGTTTAAGCTTCTGCATTGTTTACTTAGTTTAGACAAATAGAAAAGGTCTTGAATTGATATTAATAATTAGAAGAGATTTTTAAGACCGCCTATTCACCCCCCCTCTAGTTGGCCTCCTCGATGTTACAATGGGCGACGGAGGCATAGCAAAGTTTGGTACCTAATTAATCACAAAATTCATGAAATTTTACACTCGAAAGTTGCGTACCATTTTTAGCAATTATTCAACTTGGGACTCCAAATTGAATAATCATGCTTCTCATCATGAACCTTTTTGTGGCTTCCGTTGTTATCCTAGTCACAGGTTCGGCCTCAATCCATCTTATGAATGTGTCAATAGCCACGAAAAGGAATCGAAGCCCACTGGTGCTTTTGAGAACGGTCCTAGGATATCTAGACCTTAGGTCGCAAAAGGCCATGATAGAGGGATTGTTTTAAGAGACTGAGCCGGTTAATGTATTTACCTTCTATAAAATTGGCTTTGTACACACTTCTTAACTAGTTCTTTGGTGTCATTGAGGGATGTTGGTCGGTAAAAACCTTGTCGAAAGGATTTTTCGACCAGCATTTTGTAAGAAGCATGTGCTCCGAAGATGCCCCCATGTATATCATTAAGGAGTTGTAACCCTTCTTTCAGCGATATGCATCGCATGAGATCCCCTTAGGTACTCCGTTTATAGAGTACCCCATCGACCAAAGTATACATTTTGGTCTTGCGGGATAGATGATCTGCTTCAAGATCATCATCTGGCACCTCTTCCTTCTGAAGATACTCGTAGATGGGCTCCATCCAGGTATCTTCTTACTCGAGGGAAGCTGCCTTAGTAGGAGTTATCTCTGGTACTTCGACAAGAGATGGCTTCTAGAGTTGCTCCAAGAAGACTCCTAGCAGTACTTGTGATCGGGAAGAAGCTATTCGAGTCAAGTGGTCCGCGAGAAAGTTATCCTTCCGAGGGATATACTGTAACCCGAAACTGAAAAAGTGCTTCTCAAGCTTTCTGACTTCTGGTAAGTACTGAGATATGGTCGAATTAGAGCATTGATACTCCTTTTCGACCTAATTCATGACTAGTTAAGAGTCTCCTCTCACGAGTAATTGACGCATCCCGAGCGCTTTCATGGCTCGTATGCTAGCCAACAAACCTTTGTATTTAGCCACATTATTAGTGGCTAGAAAGTATAGTTAAATGACATATTTTAAGGTTTCTCCCGTGGGAGATTCCAGGACCACCGTAGCCTCCAAGCCACTAATCATAAGTGACTCGTCAAAGTACATCGTCCACTGGTCGTGGGAAGTGTACTAGGGATCTTGAACATGTTCAGGATTTGTCCATTCGGCGACAAAGTCTGCAAAGATCTGGGATTTAATGGCCGTTCGGGACACGAAATGGAGGTCAAACACCTAAGTTCAACCGACCATTTGGCCATACGTCCCATTGTTTCTTTGTTCTGGAGGACCTCTCTTAAGGGAAACTCAAATGGCACAATAATTTTGTGCGCTTAAAAATAATGCCTCAGCTTCTTCGAAGATATGAGGAGGACATATAAGAGTTTTTGGACCTGCGAGTAGTGCTCCTTAGGCCCATATAAGACTTTGCTTATGTAGTAGACCGGTCATTGAATGCCTTCACGTTCTGCGACTAGTACTACACTTACTGCCTGTGGCATGGCAGATAGATATACTAAGAGTGTCTCACATGGTTTCGGAGAAACCAGAATAGGAGCATTCGTAAGATATCTCTTGATATCCTCAAAAGAATTGTTAGCCCCTTTCGACCACTCAAAACCCTTGCGTTTCCTTAGAAACTTGTAGAAAGGAAGTTCTTTCTCACCTAGTCATGCGATGAAACAACTTAGAGCCGTTATGCACCTGGTGAATTTTTGAACTTCTTTCTTAGTGGTCGGAGGGCGCATATGCTAGATGGCTTTGATCTTTTCAGGATTTGCCTCGATACCTCTTGCTGAAACAAGGAACCCGAGCAACTTTCCTGAAGAAACTCCGAACACACACTTCTCAGGATTGAGTTTCAAGCAGTGCTTTCTGATGTTGTCGAATGTCTCCTGTAGGTCCAAAATGTGATTAAGTCATTTGATACTTTTTATGACTAGATCATCAATGTTGGCTTCCAAATTTTGGCTCATTTGACGTCTAAAAGTCAATTGCATCAAACACTAAAAAGTTGGACTAGTATTTTTCAAGCCAAATGGTATTTTGACATAGCAAAATACTCCAAACAGCACAATAAATGTGGTCTACTCTTTATCTTCTGAAGACATACTAATTTGGTGATAATCAGAGTATGCATATAGAAAACTTAACATTTCATAACTAGTAGTAGAGTCAACTAATTGATCAATACAAGGAAGTGAAAAACCATCTTTTGGACAAGCTTTATTTAAATCGATATAGTCTATACACATACGCTACTTACCATTAGACTTCTTTACCATAACAGGGTTAGCCAACTACTCTGAGAGATCAACTTCTCTTATAAAGCCTATTTTTAGTTTTACGGGCTTTTTATCAGGCCGTAGAGCTAGCCAGTGCTCGATCACCTTCCTGGGGACCCTAGGTATGTCAGATGGCTGTCATGTGAACACATCTATTTGCCGGAGGAATGTGATGAGGGCGTCTTCCTATGCGGGGTCGAGAGTAATCCCAATGCGATCAGTCTTCGAAGGATTCACTGGGTCTAGAGAAACCTCCTTGAGTTCCTCGTTTGGTTTTGGTCAGCTTTAGGCTTTGAGTGCTAAGTTGAAGGCTGTGCCTTGGTGACTTCTCGAGTCGGTAACTGGTCAACCATCTTGAGAGACTTGCGGTCGTATGTTAGCGCCATTTTCTTATCACAGCGAACTATGATAACTCCCTTGGGACCTGGTATCTTAAGACATTGGTACACATAGTGAGCAACAATAAAAAAACGTGCCAGAGTTGATCGTCCGAGTACGACGTTATACACCATATCAAAGTCGACCACATCAAAGGAGACTTTCTCTGTCCTGAAGTTGCCCAGAGACCCAAATGTAATAGGCAGAGAAACTTGGCCAATGTGTTTGGCTGAAGATCCTGGTACAATTCCATGAAATGAATAGCGCACATGATTTATTTTGGTACGAGGAACTTGCATCTCGTCTAGAGCACTTACAAATAAAATGTTTAAAGAACTGTCACCATCAATGAACACATGATTCACTCGACAGTTGTTGATGGTGGGTTCGACCATGATCGGGAACCAACTTGGTTGAGTTGAAGGGATCGGACAATCACTTTTCTCAAAGGAAATAGTGACTTTCGACCACTTAAGAAGATTATTAACAAAGAGGAGGGTCAATAGAGTTTAGCTCTCGCTCGACAACTTTATACTGTCGCTTTAATTCATATGCCGAGCATCTCATCATCTTCTGATTGATTCTGGCCACTAGTTTGTCCTGGTTCTTGGATTGTAGGGAGTGGTCCCTTGTCGGAGTAGTAAACCTCGAGTTTTCATTGGAAAACTCAGTAATTGTGAAGGTTGTGTCCTTCCCTTTTATGAAAGGGACACCACCTAGTCTTGTTGTCTTTCCGCGTGGGTGCTTTTCCCTTGCCCCAATCGTAGTATTGCTTGGGGATCCATAGCTCCTTATCGACTACATCCAAGACTTCCTTCAAACTTTCGGTGCGAGGCTTCTGATCTTTGGCCTTGCTCTTGTATTTCTTGGCATTCTCATTTCTCTTACTACCTTCTCCTTCCTCTTTGGAACTTCGATTGACCTGATCAATTGTTTTAGTCCATTCGACCGCTTCAGTAGTAGTCATGTAACGGTCAGCCATCTCAAAGAGCGCAGCGGCGGTGATCGGAGGATTCAAGGCGATATCCTCTATAAACCTCCTATTGCGGACCCCTACTTGAATGCCCTGATGATAGAAGTGTCAGAGATCTCCGAAATTGAATTATGAACCTGACTGAAGCGTCTGATGAATTATCATAGGATCTCATTGCTGTTCTACCGTGTCGAGTGCAAGCCGTCCTCTTTACTAGGGCGGTTGTATGTACCCTAGAAGTTGGCCAATAGAAGATCACAGAGGTGTGCCCACGAATGGACCGACTCGAATGGTTGATTGAGCAACCACGACCAAGCAGATCCCTCGAGCACCGTCGAAAGATAATTTACCATGACGTGCTCAGCTCCTCGTACTGCCCGAACTACGGTCGTGTAAATCTGAAGAAACTCAATGGGATTTTGGGACCCATCAAATTTGTCCATATTTATTGGTAGAAACTGTGGTGGCCAGCGCACTGCTCGGAGTTCAGGCGTGAACGCCCAACATCTGGTAACAAGTTCATGATACCTCGTTTGCGGGAAAGGGTGATTAGTGTCACCAGGCGATCATACTCGACGATGCCCAACAGTCGATGGATCTGACCTGTAGTAGGCCTCATCCATACGAGGGTAGTATCCCTCGTACTCTATCTACTGCTACAGATTCCTTGCTCGAAGCGGTGATCGGTCACCTCCCCGATAAACTCGCCAATCTAGAGTCGTTCAAGGAACTCTCCTTCGGCTAGAGTTGTGGTTAGGGGACCGACGTGACCTATCATTATATCGAACTTATACTGGGTATGCCCAGGCAAAGACCTCTGGGTAGCCAGTCGTCTCCTTCGAATGGTCTCGGGATCCTTAATGTCTGAGGCTGGTTGAGGCTCTTGAAGATTCGGACCATGATCATGCAGAGTAGAGATAGAGTAATTTTTATACAGGTTTGAGTCTTCTCCTGGGAGAATAACAACCCGACATCCTGTGTGGCTATTGCTTAGAGAATTAATTACAACCGGGGAGAAAGTGATGTGAAATGTCTTGCGCTACTTTTGTTCTCTAGTCTCCTTTTCCCCTTGGACTAGATCCCTCTTTTCTCTGACGTCAACCTTTATTTAGTGGACGAAATGGCGGCCGTTGTCCCATACAAAAAGACGCCTTAACGCTTCAGGTAATAACTGTCCGATGGAAGTTATTGCCAGAGAGACATGGTGGCATGTTCGTCGTGCGGCAGTTGTTGTCAGAGACAGATCATGTGCGGTTATTAAGAATAAGCACATGTTCTAACTGCCTTGTTAGGCAGACCCACTATGTAGTAGGTCGTCGTAGACAAGCTAGTCGAAGGTAGATTGGTCGCAAGAAGATCCACGACCATGAGGTGGTCATAGGACCATCTACGACTATGTGATCGTAGAAAAGTTTATGACAATATGGTAGCTGTAGAAGAACTTACGATTATAAGGTCGTAGAAAAGCTTACGAACGATGAGTAGTTGTGGAAGAACTCACGACTATGTAGTTGTAGAAAAGCTTACGATCACCCTATGAAATCTCTCCCTTATCGATAAGGGGTATATTCAAAGAATATAATGACCTAATAAATTGAGAATTATTATATACTCATTGACCGTAAAAGATGCTTTTATCGTGGATGTAAGGAAGAGTAAGTTAACAACAAGAAGAACAAGGGAAAGGAGTATGGTGGCTAGATGGATGTACAGCTCCAGACTGGAAAAAAACACAAACCTTGTAAGCCACTCAAGCTCGAAGTCGACGTAGGTCAGCTCAACTCGAGCTCGAATCGCAAGCCAGCGAGTCAAGCCATATTCTCAGCTCGTTGCACTAACGAATAGGGGTGCAAACGGGTCGGGTTAATCCCGACCGAACCGGCACCGAATCCGATTGGTACCGAATCCGGAGAAAAAATATGGGTTAGGATATGGTAACAGCAATATCCGTCCCGAATCCGATACGTCTTCAAGTTTGATTTCAGGTTAGTGCTACTATTTGACGTTTCATTTTCTTTTGCAATGGTAAAATAAAATCTTCCACATCAGCTATTAAGTAGTAACATCAAGTTCTTGACAGTACGTCCTCCTACTCCATTTGTTGTACTGCATGCATTCTTTACAAACAAGTAGGTGTGCAAACGGCTCGGGTTAATCCCAACCGATCCGGCACCGAATCCGAATAAAAAATATGGGTTAGGATATGGTAACAGCAATATCCGTCCGAATCTGATCCGTTTGCACCCCTACTAACGAGCTAAGGCTCGATGGCTCGATCGAGTCGGTCACTCATTGCAGACTTGCAGTCAACGCAAGCAGACCAGGCCCGTGCCTTTTCTCTCGATATGCCGCCCCCAAATCCACTGATCTTCCGCCGCCCATTCTCCCCGCCCGTCAGCCGCCGCCACCCCACAGCTCTGTTGATAACTTGCGGCTCTTTCTCCCTGCCCGGCCGCCGCCAAATCTCCTCATCCACCGCTGCACTACTCTCCTGATCCATATGATGAATGATGATTGCCTGTGAAATTATGCACATCATGTCCTGGGAGTCCTTGTTTGTTGTATTTTGTAGTGTAGTCCTCAAGTTCATATTCCCTGAGACAGCATCATACTAGGTTTGTGACATCATCATACTATTTTTGGATTTTTTTTTTGTACTGTAAGGTTCATATTTCCTGTAAGCTTGGGCCATTGGGTAATTCAAGCATTTGCTAGGATAGCTTGCAAACTTATTTATGTGGCTCTTTGCTATCACCAACCAAATAATTACATTATGTAAAATGTGTTTCTCAATGAGCTACGAGTTCTGATCTGGCAAGAGACTGTTCTAGTAAATGTACTATACACATAGTCTTAAAAGTAACAAGCTGGGAGCCTGGAAATGTGTAGCTTGAGCCAAGCTATGATTCTGGCTTGTTTCTTAAACGAGCCAAGCCACACTTAAGATCAAGCTTGGGTGAGACTGGGCTTGAGCCGGCTCGGTTCAGCTCGTTTTCAGCCCTACTCTACTCTGGACGCATGACCTCTGACAGAAGGGACCCACAACCGCGTCTGACAAAGCAACGAGCCAACTACAACAACATGCCTTTGACATGTGGGCCTCGTAGAAACCTTTCATGAGGAAAGGTGGCGAGAAATGAGGAGCCATTTTTTTCCTTTTGCTATCCTCCCGTTCTTCTTGGTATGCCCACGATTTCTACGCTAGGGATATTCGACTTGTTTTTTCTGCTTTAGTATCAATAAATATGATCTTTCTTGGTTTATGAAAAGAACACCATATATCATACCGAATACCAAATTTATCGTATGTTTTGGTTCTGTATTTTTTGAACACCCCAGATGTGAGATTGCTGGTCTCACCCTGTCCTTAAAACGACGTCTCTGCCAAATCTGTTCCTTCGATTAATGTCATAGCATAAAAATACTGTTACTTCCAATACTTGGCAGTTCGATTTCGGCCTCCTTTTAATGTACCACCGGTCAACTCTTGATACCCTTCATTCAAATGGTATAAAATCCTTGCAAATGTGTTCACACAAATGACAAGCAACTCATGGACGCAACAACCTCAGGAGGCTAATTTATGATTCAAAGGCCAACTTATGATTCAAATACCAAATTAAGCACAAAACAAACCCACATGAAATAAGATCATCTACGGAAGAGCCCGATGTTAAAACTCATACCATACTCTGCTGTTTTTCCGGTGGCAGCGGCCATGGCGGGCTCCTCCGGCGAGTAGCTCATTGGCGGCGGCATCCACGGCTCCTCCTTTCTTTTCTCTGGGGACGACGAGTCCACGAAGGACGAGGAATTGGGGATCGGATGAAAATAGTGTACAAACTGATGAGTGGGTCCCATGGATAAATAAAAAAAATGCCTCCAGCCCAACACCTCTCTCACACAATACAATTGGGCATGTTTCACAATGGCTGCGGTTTATGACTTTTGATTGAAATTTTTGAATTTTGACTGTTTACGGTACAGATTACGGATAGAGATATACTCACTTGCGATTTTGGATGGTACAGATGTTGGGATTTTAACGTGTACATCGTTTAACTTGTAGACCCCGTCTTGAAAAAAATACTCCGTTTGAAAGTTATATTGTAGCAAAAGCCAAAAGCCACCAGGTTCGGAGGAAAAGAACATGCCCGCTACCTGACCACTGAGTCAATTGCATAATTCCGTTGAAAACTTGGTTGTACCTTCTTTTATCGTAACAATTCAAATGAAATCCAAAATTTTGATGGGTCGCCCAAATCTCACCACCTCTTGGGAAATCCAGTTCTCATTGATTTTCCGACGAGAATGTTATCCCTGCCTAAAGACTTAGTGCAGAAAAACAAAGTTTTGACCTACTTGCCTTGACATACAAGTAGCTCAGATGGGAGGTTGCTAGAACACTCATCCTCCTCAATCCTCATAGAGCGAGAATGGCGCTGTTGATCCGCCTAGGTAGGGTCTTAGTGCCAATTTGCTATTTATTGTGTTGTGCTACCAAGGCAGAAGAATAAAGTTGGCACCATGACCTGTTTCTCGGATCTAGTAAATCTTCTTTTGTTATGTATTTAAAAGAGAAAACCAATTAACCAATTGGTCTGTCTTATACAATATATGCTAATTTCTCGTACAAAATTATTCGAATTTTGATTTATTTCACTTAGATGCTATGGATATGCTTTCTCCTCACCCTTATAAAATTTCTCTACCCTCACCTCCTCCCCAAAACGTAACCACTACCAACTCTCCTCCTCCCACGCCACCATGCCTTCCCTTGTACCGTGTGCCTCCCCATTCATAGGTGGCGCGCTAGCTTCGCCAAAGGTGCACCATGAGGCACCGACAAGCTAGAGCCGCACCTAGCTTGCTCGTGGCTCTCGCATGTCAACGTGGAAGCTAGAGGAGGAGTAGAGGCGGGACTTGGGCGTGCTTTTCGGGCCGGCCGAAGCACGGCCGCCCAAAGACGGCCGGCCGACACGTGGCGGGCGCGTCTTGCCCGGCACGAATAGTGGGCCGTCTTTGGGCACTGCAAGTCCCAGACGGTGGTGCGGCGGCCGCGGCCGGCGTGGCGTCTGGCGTGCTGGGCGGCCGGCCGGTGTGAGCACGGTCGGCACGGAGGCACGCCCGGCACGGTGGGCACGCCCGGCCGGGCACGGCCGGTACGGTGGCGACCACGTCTTGACCACCCGTCGGCCGTGCGCCTGCGCCCGCGCGTCTTGCCGACCGACCCCCCACCTCGTCGCCTCCCACCGCCCCGTTCTCGGTTTCTCAACCCCATTCCCACAAGCACAATAACAAGATCACAGAGCGGAGGAGGAAAGGACCGAAGGTGTACCTTTCGGTGGCCGCTGGGAGCCCGGACACGTCCCGGAGAAGAACCGGCTCACGACCCCGGCGACGCCGGTGGCGATGGTCGCCGAGAGCGAGCGGCGCGGGCCGTCAGCGCGGCCCCACCCGCCGGCGGCGGATCGTCCGTGGTGCTGCGGCGGCGATGGCCGGCCGGCCGGTGGGGAGGTGGGAGGCCTCGGTCCCTTGATCACCGGCCGCGGGGGCGGAGGCGGAGAGCGGCGGGCGGGGGCGGAGGGGAGGCGGCGGCGGCGCGGGGAGGTGGGGAGGAGGCGGCGTGGGGAGGCGGAGGGGGGGAGGTGGGGGAGGCGCCACGGGGAGGTGGGGAGGCGGCGTGGCGGGCGGCGGGCGGGGAGGAGGCGGCGGGGGAGGTGGGGAGGAGGCGGGGTGGGGAGGAGGAGGCGGAGGCGGGGAGGCGGTGGCTGGGAGGTGGGGAGGAGGCGGCGGACTGGGGGGGAGGAGGAGGCGGAGGGCGGGGAGGCGGCACCGGGGTTGGGGAGTAGAGGAGGGGCGGGCGGCATGGCGAGGGGCGATGGATCCGAGGAGACGGAGGAGGGAGGACCGAGGCGGTGAGCGAGGAAAAGAAAAAGGCCATGGGCTGTCCCGAGGCCCCGAATTATGGCGATGTGATGCGCCCGGCGCGAGCGGCCGAGCGGCGGCGACGGCGGCGTGCGATTAGTTGGGCGGTAGAAAAAAAGACTAAAAAGCGAAAAAGCTGAAAACGGTCAATTAAACGGTCACTTAACGTCTAAAAAGACTAAACGGACAATTAAACGGTCATGTAATCATTGTAATGCAACGTATGTATGTATGTATGCATGTATGAGATGTATGTATGTATGAGATGTATGTATGTATGAGATGTATGTATGAGATGTATGTATGTATGTATGAGATGTATGTATGTATGAGATGTATATATGTATGTATGTATGTATGCATGCATGTATGAGATGTATGTATGAGATGTATGTATGTATGTATGTATGAGATGTATGTATGTATGAGATGTATATATATATATATATATATGTATATATATATGTATATATGTATATATATATGTATGTATATATGAGATGTATGTATGTATGAGATGTATATATGAGATGTATGTATATATGTATATATATATGAGATGTATGTATATATATATATATATATATATATGAGATGTATGTATGTATGAGATGTATATATGAGATGTATATATGAGATATATATATATATATATATATATATATATGAGATGTATATATATATGTATATATGTATTAATATATATATGAGATATATGTATATATATATGTATATATATATGTATGAGATGTATATATATATGTATATATGAGATGTATGAGATGTATATATGTATGTATGTATATATGTATATATGTATGTATGTATGTATATATATATATATATATAGAGATGTATGTATGTATGAGATGTATATATGAGATGTATGTATGTATGAGATGTATGTATGAGATGTATGTATGTATGTATGTTCGTAAAGAAAGGAGCTAATCCTGGGAATACATGCATGGCACTTTATAGACAAAAAGGTGCGGATGGTCACCAAGCCGTTCTAACACCGCCTTCTTTTCCTTCGACAGATCCGAAAGATGACGACCATCGCCGCCAGTATAGTTACTTGGTAGGGCTTGGGGGCCGCAGCCTGACTGTTGATACGGTGGGCTTTGGGCGTGCTTGGGCACATCCAAAAGCGGCGGGCGGCCGGACGCGGCGCGGCAAGATGATCGGCCGAGCCGGACGCACGAAGCGGCACGAAGCACGATAGGCTTGGGCGTGCGCCGACGGCGGCAAGACGGCCCAACTCCAACTCTAAGGAGGAGTGGCAACAAAAGAATATAATAACACATTTAATGGTAAGAAATTCGGTTGATAACCCCAAAATTTTCATGCGATAGATGTATATCACATTTATTAACCAATACTTAGATAGTAGCAAAATTAAAAGAGATTTTATAAATATTGCACAATCAAATGCACCACATAACATTAGTGCCATTCCACCTTTATTTCCATTTAACTTTCTTTTTTTGTGTGGGTGAGTGCTAATGAGTTTGTCACAAATATCCCACCACTTTTGCAAATATCTCAAAGTGGTGGCCTTTGTTTTTGTCCACATGAACAAGGTATATGTTTTACATGCTAAAGAGCTCTTATTCTAATCCACAAATTCATAAAAAAAACTATTGCACAAATTCATGATTGTTCTGGAGTAGCTTATCCCTAAGATCACTAAATTAGAAGTTAGGGTCATTATATGGCATCAATACCAAGCTCCACAAAATCAGAGGATATGCAATATGTATCTATTTTTTTTAAAGAATTCAATACTTATGTCAATCATAATACCAGAGATGGACAATCTTTCTATTTTCTTTTTGTATAAAATCACTTGTTATGGAGACAAATCTTGGAAAGAGATTTCTTCCCTCAAGCATAATACCATAGCATTTATAGTTTTTTTAAATGGCATTTATAGTGCTTTTAAGATTCTGTATTTGTAGTTATGCTGATTATTTTATGGACGCCACTAATATGTTATCGGTCGCACGTTAGCGCGCGAGTGCAATCACCTCCTTTTCCTTTGTAAGATTTGTTGTGTGTGTGCCTCCCCTTCCTCTCTTTCTTTTTTTGTCTGAGTGCATAGAGAAAACAACAGAACGGTCCGGCCCGTAATCTAGCCAGCATAATAAAAGTTGAGTTTTTTTACTTGTTCGTCATTTATTTTTCAAACAATCATAACTATTAAACATTGATAGACTAAATTATTAGTTGCCATCGTCTAGAGTTGCTAGTAATCGGTATTTATATACTAACAATTATAATTGCCAGCAGATGAGATTTAGTAATTGCTAGCACCTAGAGTTACTAGTTGCGAACATTTAGCCTTAATAGTTACCACAAAGTCATTAGTTGCTAGCGTCTACATAGTGAAATCTATAGTTACTAGCAGCAGACATTTGTTAGTTGTTAGCACCTTAGAGCTTTTAGTTAACAACACCTAGAGTTGCTACTTGTAAATATTTAGCATTACTAGTTGTCACACTTCGACACACTTTGAATTGCTAGGTGCCGACACCATGGAAGTGCAAACCAACAATTTTTCCTAGATATGACTAATTTTAGATTTTGCTAGTCCTGAGGAACTAGGGTTGCTAGTTGTCGACAATTAAAGTTGCTAGCTGCTAGGAGCCCAGCATGTTAAATGTGCAATTCTTGCAACTAGTGGCCAGATGAATGATGAGTCAGCAACCTCATAGTTGCTAGTTGTCATAAACTACATTTGCTAGCTGCAAAACAACATGTCAGTTCAACCAGCTGCAAGATCGAGGAAGCCGACTAGACGAGAGTGAATAGTCGTTTCTAAAAAATCACTTCTTAATTAATTATATTTAAACTATTTGGCTAAAACCAAGAATATAATACGAAAGTTTAAATCAAATTTGTTTTAGCACAAACAAAGCCTAAATCAATTAGGTTCATCTAAGTGCACAACAATCTAAGTCTATATCAAAGGTTTGTAATTCTACGATGACAAGCAATCAATTTAATTCTATGAATGTAAATTGTTTGAAAGTAAATTGAACACAAAAAAAAAATAAATCACAAAGATACGGTATCTTTTTACCGTGGTGCTCGGAGACTTACCGGTCTTCGTTAGTCCACGTTGAGGTTAGTCCAAACGAATTGGACCGGCTTCACGAATTAAACCGAAACACCTCAATCCATTAGTGGTAGCTCTTTTCCTCTCTGGGTAGGTGGGCTCTAACCTTCACAGCTTCGTCAGGTCTTCTCACAACCTTCTTTGAGAAGATTACCGCACAACACCTCCAACATCGTCTAGGAGTCAACAAACTCCAAGAGTAATAAGTCAAACCCCTCGCTTGACTTTCGCCATGTGCAACGTATGCACAAGCTTAAATAGACACTAGATCTAACTCTAGATGCAACACATGCACTCTTGATCACTCTCCTTGCTCACAAGGTACAACATATGCACAATTACGAGGAGCGACTCATACTAGCTTAAGGGGATAGAAATGGGTCGAGCGACCTTTTCTCCTACCAGCCACAAGGGGGTATTTATACTCCACATAGGAAAACTAGCTGTTGGAGCTAAATCCCTGAAAAATCAGGGAAATCGGAAGTACCACCATTATACGGTCGGTACTTCCGCTCCCCTCGCAACGGTCAGAAAAACTAGCTGTTACAGTCAAAAACAGAAGTTATGTCGTTCATTCTTCGGTACTTTCGATGATCCATGCACACATGCGGAAGAACCGCTCCACACATGCGGAACTACCACTCTCGCGGGGAGGAGAAGTCCACCACACAGGTATCTCTCTGGAAAAAATGTACCATAGGAAAATTCGGAACTTCTGGGGTACGATAGTACCGCATAACATATACCGATACTTCTGCCGTCCACACAGAGCCGGTACTTCCGTCGGTTGGACAGACCACTCACACCGAACCAATCGGACCACTCGCATCTGGTAGTACTGAGCAACACATGTCGGTACTTCCGATGTCCGGTAGTACCGCTCACATGGAGCTGGTACTTCCGACCTCTGTTAATACCGCTACATACACAGCGGTAGGTTCGATTTTCCTGACAAGTGTAGATACTTCAACAGATTTTACAAAACACATTTGCAAGCTATAGTATCATGCACACAAGGATCATCTATGACTCCCAACAAGTTGCAAAACATATTTGCACACTTTTAAAATCATGACACAAGGAATAGGTACATGGACTTAACACGTTTGCAAAACACATTCGCAAACAAATGTCACATGTTACAAGGATTATATATTAGTTTCAACCATTTGCAAATATAAGTCTCATACCACAAAGAGTAGGAAACATGGACTTCAAACGCTTGCAAAAACACATTTGCAATGTATAGTCTCATGTTACAAGGATTCAAACACATGAGTTTTAACTATTTGCAAAACACATTCGCAAATATAAGCATTATTCCAAAGATAGCTAGAGCAAGTGAGATTGAGCTATCAACACATGATGAGATTCAAGCTACTAGACACGACCCTTCTTAATAGTACGACAACCTATACTAGCAACCCGGTCTTCCAACCAAACACCAAGACCGGCAAAAGACTATAAATACATCTTTAGCCTTATCTAGTCATACCTTTGCATTGAGCATCCTTTTGAAGTTTGATGACGCATATCATCACTTCAAGTTCGGGTCATCGTCTTAACATACATCAACACATGATGCATCCACTTCTTGAACTCCATCAACTTATGATGGATCTTCGCTTGACTTGATGATCAACACATTATCATCTCCTCTTGGATATGCATCAACTCATGATGCATGTTCTTCTTGATGGCTTTCAACACATGAAGCCATCTTATATCTAAACTTATCTTCAACACATAAAGTCATCCCAAGTCATCCTCATTTGTAGAACTTAACATATTTATCCAACTCATGGAAAAGGTTAGTCCACAACTCAGTTGCCATTAATTATCAAAATTCACCATTAACACATAATGAAGAGACTAGATTCTACAATATTCTCTTTTGGTAATTCATGACAATCTCAATAAATAATGAGATAAAGATTATATTTGCGTGTATACAATATGTACACAACACTTGTATACTCTAAGATAAGCTTTAAGCAAAGCTTACTTATCCGGTTGTCATTAATCATCCAACCATTAACACATAATGAAGAAGTTAGATGACAACCCGATTGCAAATGAATGTATATAAACTACACAACCTATACATACTCAAAGGATGTGATTCAAAGTAAAAATTCTAAATATGTGTATTAAAGGAAACATGGATCAATACTTATAAAACCTCAAAACATAGAGTGAACCCCCCTAAATGTGTGCATATAAGTATGTGTAAGGAAGACATATGCACATATTTATTTTGGACTATCTGCTGAGTTCAATTTATATTTTGGATCTAAGGAATGCACTAATATATAAGAATATAATTTTGAATGCATACCTCTTTGATTTCACCGTTTCATCTAAATGAAACTAATCAATAATATACTTAAATAAATATATTAGTCTCACACATAGATTTGTCATTTAATAATATATTTGGATGTGAGGAATGCAACAAAATTATAAGAAAGATATCAAATACATACCTCAATGATTTCACCTTTTCATCCATTCGAGACTAAGTAATATCATAATCAAAAGCAATGTTAGTCTCACAAGTGTATTTGCTGTTATCACAAAAACTTCATAATAGTATTTGTCATTATCACCAAAATCAACTTAAATGGAGTTTGATCTTTCACTAGCCAATTTCGCTAGTTGCTACGATGATAATTTTCATTAAATTTGTAAGTGTTTTTAATATTTTCTTACGGTTCATAGCTCTTTTGCCCTGTTCCAAACATATTTTGACTTTTAGCTTTAGAAGCTAGCTTTTGAACGGAGTGGTTTCTCAAGGTGGTTTCTATAAGTCATTTGTAGAAGTAACTCATGAGCCGCTTTGAACAGAGTGGCTTCTCAACACGAATATCGCTTACTCCCTCAATCTCTCTCATAGTCAGCCAAAAGCTATGTCACTTTTGAACAGGGTCTTTAATTGCCAACTCTAGCCATTAGTTATAGTTGTTAGATGTTAGCATCTAATATAGCAAGTACCATATAGAGATGCTAGCTAGCAATTGATGTAGTAAGTAGCATATAGAGCTAGCAACTAATGTGAAATTTGATAGTTACTAGCTCCTAATATTGATAATTATTAGCACATAGAGATGCTAGTTGCTGTCACCTACGTAGTGAAAAATATAATTACCAGTAGGGAATATTTTCTACTTTCCAGCAACCTAGAATTACCAGTTACCAGCATATAAAGTTGCTACTTGTCATCATCTAGGTAGTAAAACATATAATTACTATCAACAAAGAATTGCAAGCTGTTAACACCTGAAGTTGCTAGTTGAAAAATAATTTTATTGATATATCTTTAAAACATATTCAATATGGGTCTTGTTTTTTAAACTCGTCGCATAGATCACAATGGTTCAGACGGAACGTAAAATCGGACACTCGGTTTAATAGATATGATCATTTAAAGAAAAAGAATGAACACGTACAAACATCTCGTATCTAATTAGTTTATGAACAAACATAATGCTGATGTCATGGCATGAGACAACACAACACAAGTGCTATAAGGAGTGTGAGGACTGGATCCATAGTGTTATTAGTTGCATATATAGATTAGTCTATAAATAGAACACTTCTTTGTACTTGAAGAGAATTTCGAAACCACAATCTCTCATTGTGTCTCTATTGTGTATAATGGGGTCGGTGTCTTCCTGCAACTACTATGATTATCTAAGAACTTGATACCCCCTCGATGGACAAAATAGTCCAAACCTCAACCAGTAAGCGACCAACCAACCAACCAGTCTCCCAGGATTTCCTGTCCATGGTTGGTGGCCCCACGGGATCAGCCACCATAAGTATTCCACCCTGTCCAAAACGCTTCTAAATTTGGATAAAACTACTGTAAGTCACAATTCAAGTAAATCCGTGCATCCTTAGCTAGGGTATAAAAAAAGCTCGAGCCTCGTGAGCTGTTGAAGCTCAGCTGTTGAGCTCGGCTCAAGCTCCAAATAAGCTAAGCTCGAGCCTCGTGAGCTGTTGAAGCTCAGCTGTTGAGCTCGGCTCAAGCTCCAAATAAGCTGAGCTCGAGCTTGATCCTTAGCTCGTGAGCTTTAACGAGCTAAGCTCGAATAGCTCGTGAGCTTCAACGAGCCGGTGTATACTCCTAAGTCTCTCTTTCATATTTGTTCCTGTTAAGATACACATGCTATTATGTTGTGAGTTGTGATAATTTTTTATTATTATTTGTTGAATATTACTGTATGTTAACTCTTATCAAGCTTATTTGAATCGAGCTCAAACTTAAAATTTTCTTATTATTAGAAATTGATATATATTAAATTATTAATTATTACAGAGTTTACTTGGCCAAACTCAAGCGGTCAAGCCTCCTAGACTAGCTCAAGTTGGGCCCAAGCTCTCGGTTCGTTTAAGGTCCTGGCCCCTCCCCGCATTTCCCCATCCCTAGGGGTGAAAATGGATCAGATAGTTTCCGACCGATTCAGATGAAAACGAATACGGATTGTGTCGGATCGGATTTTCTTCGGATAATTCTCGGATCGAAAACAAATACGATTTTTTTGTCGGAAACGAATACAAATATAGTAGGTCTGATATCCGGCGAATACGAATACAAATACGGATTATCCGGATAATACGAAATCGGATATCCGAAATTTCAGCCCAACATTGCCCAGACCAAGCCAACCTCTCTCATCTCCCATGCCACCAGCCCACTAGCCCAACCAAGCCATAATCCTCCATTGCCATTAGGCATTAGGTTCCCTAGTCATATTAAATTACAAACACCACTAGCAAATATTTGTGTTTATTAAAAATAAATTTAGTATTATCGGTAGATTAAAATTTGTACCGATTAAATTGATGTACTGCCATTTAAATCATTTTGAAGCAAATTTAAATTCTTAATTAATTTATTAGTCACATGTAAATGGTAGAAATCCATTAGGAATTATTTATGACTTTAGCAAAAATTAACTGCCATTTGAAGATTTAAAATATGTACAATGGTATGACTACTGTGGATAAAACTACTTATGCTTGTTTAGATTTCATTAATTTTTTAACAAGATAAATTATTTATGTGTTTTCATTTATTTTGGATGTATAGTTTAAGGGGTTTTCATGTTCCGATAAATATTCATGACTGTATTCATTTTGATTCGTATTTGTTTTGTATATGTATTCGATATTATTTGTATTTATATACGTATTCGAGATATCCGTATTGTATCTGTATCTGAGAAAAAAAATAAAAACCAATATAACAGAGACATTATTCGTATCCGTTTACATCCCTACCCATCCCTCCTCTCTCTCTCTTACCTCACGCGCTCCACGCACGCAGAGACGCGCACACCACCCTGTCGCTCGCTCGCTCTCTCACCCCCCAAAACCCTAGTCACCTCTCCCCCCGCCCAAAACCCTAACCCGCGCCACCACCCTCCCCATCGGCGGCGGCGGCCCCATGGCTGCACCAACCACCGGCAAGGCTAGGCTAGGCTAGGCTAAGCTAAGCCCCCGTCGTCTCATTCAAAAATCGTCTCGCGTCTCTCTCTTGTGCTCTCGGCGGCGGGGCTAGGAACCCTTGACCGCGGCGGTTTCTGAGTTTTTTTTTGCGGGGGGCGTGTCGGCGTCGGCGATGGAGGAGCCGAATGTGGGCGGAGGGGCCTTGGTGGCGGATCCGGCTGGCGGCGGCCCCGCAGCGTCGCCGTGGAGGAAGACCACGCCGCCGCCAGCGGCTGGCGAGGCGGCGGTCATGGGGGCCGAGTCGTGGCCCGCGCTGGAGGAGGCGAGGCAGAAGGTCGCGGTGGAGGCCGCGGCGAATCCTGGGGCGGGCAATGCTGGCGGCGGCGACCCGGCGAAGGGGGCCCAGGCGCAGCAGGCGCCTCCTCCATCTCCATCGCAGGTATAATCTGGCGCTCGTGGAGATACGTTTGCTTTGATTATATCTTTCTATTTTGGTATGATTGTTTTTTTTGCGCAATTTTAGTACGGGCAGTAAAGGTTGCTTATTTAGGTAGGTATATATCGCTTTTGCCTTTTGATGCTAATTGATCGGGTCTGGGTATGTATTTGTTTTGTTGGTGAGTAGTAAAGCTTTGCTGTTTTTAGTACGCATATAAATTGGTTCCAATTTTTTGGAGTGTGATCAACTGTTCATGTTAGGGTGTGTTTTTTGCTGACCGGATTGCACCTTTACTTATGTTGGAAGTAGGTTACACTTCTCATGACAATGTAAGTTTGTTGCTTTTCTTGAGGTAAGATTCTCTGACCTAGCTCCGATGGTGAGGTGATTGATGAATTGTAGGGGTTCAATGATATATTCGATATGTCTCAGTATTTCCTATTGTTACATTTTTGCCTAAGTTGTGCTTCCATTGGATTTTGTGTGATTTTAGCTCCTGCCCCCTTAGCCATAATCTTGTTTGTAAGGGTTCTGGTTTGACTGCAATCATTCATACAGGTGCTTTCTGAACAGTTCCCTAGCTGAACCTCCTGCTTATGTAGCCATCTTATTTGTATTGGACTGCAATTGCACAGGTGTGCTATCTGAATGGTTCCCTAGCTGAACCACTGAAGCAACTTCTTATGGCAGAGTAGCAAGATAATAAACTTTTGTATGATGTGCCTCTCCTGGGAATTATCTGAAGGTCAAATTGGGATTCTTTGCATTTGTGGCAGTGTTGTCAGGATCATGATTTTGATTGTTGGATAATTGGATTGTATGAGCGGGTGATCCTATGAAATTGCTTTGGCCCAAGGACCACTCTATTAGGATTGTAGGTATTGCCGTATTGATGTAGGTCTTGTGACCCTGCTCTGACTCTATCCTTCCTCTCCTAGGGAAATATTGATCTTATTTGTTTTGGGTATCCTCCCTGTAAAACAAATAGTTAAAGAAAAACATGGTGTTTTTGTGGTTCTCAAATGATAAGTTTTTTCTTAAAAAATGTGAAGTTGTTCTCATACACGTTATGGACAACCAACCACTCATGGTCTTGAAATTGCTTTAAGTAAATAATATCTTAATTTTTATGCCTTTGTGCATAGAAGTTATAAGACTTCTATTACTGTTCTATGCAGTCAGTTTCTTGCTAAGATCCTATGTGCATTCTTCCTATACTATTCCTATTCTGATTTAAAACTCTTTTTAGGTGTCTAATCGTACGCACAAGTTTGATGGCCATGGAAATCCCAACAAGAATCACCAAGCACACCATAAAAATGGGCCCAAGCGACGTTCTGCTGCAAATGGCGCACCATCGTACCCTGCCATGATGCCGTATCACCAACATCCAGGGCAACCTATTTTATACCCTGTTCTCCCCAGTCCAATGATACTACATGAATATCCTTGCCAGCCTTTTGCCGTTCCGGTCCCAACTCATAACCCACATGTTGGAAAATCTGGATATGAGAACTCTATGCCTCCTTTTGTTCCAATAGATCAAATTGGTGGCAACGAAGGTAACAGGCCAGTGCCTCCACAATCGAGAGGAGATCCTCATGCTTGGCGGCCTCCTGTTGGTACTCATGGTGCTAGGTCCCATTCTGGTCTTGAAGGCCGTGGCCATTTTAACCACGCTTGGCAAAATCCTCAGATGTTTGGTACGAGAGCACACACAAGTGCACCACAAGGTGTTGGGCCAAGAACTTTTGTCAGACCAATGGCACATCTGTCTCCTACTCTTGGGTACATGAACAGACCACCATACCCTGGTAATGCTATACTCACTTTAATGACATCCCCTTTCATGTTTGGTATATTGAAGCTTTTGATTCTCTAACATTCAAGAATGCTTTGAACCCAGGGCCTATGCCTCCCATGTATTATTACATGCCCGCTGTACCCATGGAGCCGATGAGAGGTCCACCACGTTTTGTCCGAAATCAACCTGCTCCTTATCCTGTTTTATCCCCGGAAGATGCGGAGTTAAGAGCTAATATAGTAACTCAAGTGGAGTACTATTTTAGGTAAACTGTTGTGCTCTTCTGTTGAATTCTATTGTCTGAGTTTTTAACATGTGCTGATGAAGTTCTTATGTAATTTCATTCGGTAGTGGTGTTAAATAATTTGTTTTAATTGTATGTCTGTTGTCCTTCAGGATATATGACCTACAGAAAATCCAGTTATGTTTGACGGTTGCATTGTCATTCTACAATATACATGCAAATGCCACTATAGCGCACTATTTAAAACAATGTTTAAGAAGGCGCTAGGCGGGCGGCGAGGAGGGGCTTAGCGCCTAGGGGAACGAATTAAAACTGAGGATAGCAGGCGAAGATAAGCAATCATATATATATATACACACACACACACACATGTATATATATTTGATGCTTATTTCTTCTCTGTTCAGCCGAACACTTGCTAGCCATCATTTCTCTCTCCCATTTCCCCTGTTGTTTCCTGTTCTGTTCAGCTGAACACTTGCTAGCCATCCATTTCTTTCTTTATTCCTTCTCTCTTTCTTATCTCCTCCCTTTCTCTCTTTCTTGCTCCTGTTCGGCCGAAACAATCCTTGCTTATCCCTTCTTCTCTCTCTCTCTCTCTCTCTCTCCCTCCTCTTGCGGCTTTTCCCCATTTCTTCCTCCTTCCTCTTGCCTTTCCCCATCTCTGGCTTCCCTTGGCTCGTGTACGAGCTCCTCCCCGTGGCAGAGGTAAAGTCGATGCGGAGGATCGGCCACGAACGGTGGACGGGGTGAGCACGGCGACGGCGAATGCGCGCACTGAGGCGGCGATGGCGCGGATGCAGAGAGGTTGCGGCGACGGTGCCGTGGGGAAACCCTAGCACGTTTCCATTTGCTGTAGAGGTATGTGCTCGAGTGCTTGCCTTTTGGGCCGTGACTACCTCGCCTCGCTGCCTAGCACACGGGCCGCCTCGTCGCCTAAGCGGCCGCTCGGCCGCCTCGCCGCCTTTGCAACTGACTAGCACCCTAGGCGAGGCGCTAGGTAGCCGCCCAGCGCGCCTTTTAGAACACTGATTTAAAATTTAAAACAATCTTATATGTCTGTATGGGTGACTGAATATGCTTGTAACATATACTATACAATCTTTTGTTTACTTATTATGTTGTTTTTCAGTGATACTAATCTGAAGCGTGATGATTTCTTGAAATCTTTAATGGATGAGCATGGCTGGGTTCCGATTTCAAAAGTTGCAGACTTCAATAGAGTATGCCTTCTAGGCAGATTTTAATTTGTCAGCTTATATTTGTATTGTTTTGTCCTTGTGCTAGAAAACAACTCTGTTATTACTTGGCTCATTTGCAGCTTAAGAAAATGACCATGGATATACATCTGATTGTCGATGCATTGGCAAGCTCAAGCCTTCTAGAAGTCCAGGTTGTTATGTTTATTTCAACTGTTATTGTTTAAATCCCTCGTTTGGGTTTGACATTTGGTTTATCTGATGCCGCTTCTTGTGTACTACCAGGATGACAAGATAAGAAGGTGTTCTGACTGGTCAAAGTGGGTTTCTTTTTCTGGGACATCTGTTCCAAGTCTATCATCTACCAGTATGGATAACAGTATGGGTGAGAGCAATACTGGTGGCTTTGCAAATAAAGATGCTTATTCTGAAGATAAAAAAAAGCATCCTCATTCTCAATATATTAGAGGCAACATAGATTGTATTAGTATGGAGGCAAAAGTTGCTGATGAACAGCTAGCCCACGATGCACATAGCTGTTCATTGAATAAGGACTTATCTGTCATTAGTATTGATGAAAAGCCTAAGAGCATCTCTGCACGCTCTGTGAATTCACTCAAACATGAAGCTGCTTTTAAAACTGGTGATGTTAAAGTTCAGAAAGTAAACACAAAGATAAAAGTACCTGATTCTCAAAGTGAAGGAGGTTTCTTTAATGATTTGCCAATTGACTCCCCTAGCTTCAGTGGTGATCAAAGCACATTCTTGCTTGATGAGGAATTGGAATTGGAACATGTGGAGCTTTTACGTGATTATCTTTATTCACACAAAAGGTAAATTTTAACTGTTATACGATACATGATTTCATTTCACATGTTATGATTCCTTTTCTTGGTTTTGGTAGCAGCTATGTAAGTGGTAGGATATAGTTCACAATTTTCTAAGAGATTCAAATTGTCTGTAAGATAACTGATTTGAACCGGTATTATGTTAACATGGCTGATTTTACTTTGGGCTTGTTGCTGCTGCCTTGCTGGTGGTGGTTGTTTAATGTATGCTGCCTTTTCTATTTGTCGTAGTTATTATATGAGAGATGTACCCTGGCCTGTTCATGTAAGTGACCAGAATATTTATGATAAACAATAGTATATATTATGCATTTGTGTGAAGTAGTTGATTTGGCATAGTTACGTTTCTTCTGGTTTGTACTTAATATGTCATAACAAAATATATGCTCTGATCTCTGAAAATAGATAGTAAAGCAACTAACATCGAAACTTCATCGAGCTACAGGTAATTGTAGGTTGAATGAAATAAATGTCAGAAGATGTCAATGTTCTAAAAAATGGTAAGTGATATTATGCAGCCTGACCGGTTATTATGTGGTAACCGGTCATTATTACACAACAGTCATGTAATTTTGTTGCATTTATAGATTTTTCCCCCATCAGTTAATGTTCTGTTTCCACCATAGAATTGTATATTTCTACCCTTATTTGAATTTGGAGTAGTAGGTGTCGTGTATTTTCAGAAGATCGATGGCTATTTTGATAATTGTCATGTATCGCTCATAGCAATGTTTCATCTCTTATCTACTATGTAGTGACCAGAAATTGTGTATGCAAGATTGATTTTCGATTGATTTTCTTTTACAATATGTTTGTTCAAGCAGGGTCGATGATGAGGATGATGATTTTTTTGTCGATGACCAAGACGTGAATAGGCTAATAATCGTTACGCAGGTTGGGTTTCAAGATATTTTGTGCTCCTGGCTTTGTTTGGTCATATGCTGCCTGTAGATTCCCAGCTTCTAGCCATCATAATCCATAATGCATTATGACTTAGTGTCTGTTGGTGCTATAATATGAACCATACACCAATAAGTTGAGGACAAAGGTTGAATGACGTTTGGTGTTTTTGATTAACAATTCGCTAGAATGTAGACCCTCTTTACATCATTCTTTTATTTGAAGCACCTTTTTCATACCACTTTTATCTTGCTATACTCACGTATTACAAATTGGAACTGTTTGCACAGAGATCAGTATAATCCAGACTTTTGGCATATTTCAATTATTAAGTGATTTATGCATTTTGCCTGTTTTCGTATTTTTGTATGTATACCGTCCTTGGCATTTGCATTGCTATTAAATGTCATTCGAGGAGGTCATTCATAGTTAATTCTAGAGTAGAAAGTAGTTCTTGAAGAAACATTGACGCAGGACCAAAGAGTGTAAATTACCTATTGAATTGCTACGGTGTAATACACTAATGTTACAGCTTGGATGATATCCGCCTAACAAAAGCTACTAATCTGCTTGTTGAAGCTGCTGATGCTAATGTTCTTAATTTCTTTTACATTTACAATATTTTCTCTTTGACCATTGACATGAACTTATGTTTGCACAATCGGTAGTGTTGTGGTGATACATCAGAAAACATTCTTTAAAGAATGATGGTACTTGATGGTTTAGCTGATTCAATTATATTTGAAAGTGTTGTGGTCTTGTGGACTTCCTGTGTTTTGTGGGTGAGAAATAGCTGTAGATGACAGATTGATGGTTAATTTCTAAGAGGACTTTATGCTTTATAGGAACATGTCCTTTTTATTTTGATGTATTCTCTTATAAGCTTTTGACTTGATTGAGATGCATTTCTAATTTTCTATGCCTTACGGTATATCTCTTATTTGTACAATGATCTAAATTTTCTATTCTAAATAACATTTGTTAATGAGTAACCACCTGTTAGTTTCTTCTCTAGCTTGCAAATCTTGCAGTGAGCTATATTATACGTTGTTTCGTTGTTTACTGGGACCAATGATTGGTCTAGCATATTAAGCAAGTATTATTTAGTAATACTGCACTGAAATCTTGTTTCATTTATCTGCCTCACAGGATATTACGTCAGAAAAGGACGAAAAAAGTCGCTCAAGTATACCTCAAGCATTTTCGACAGAGGAAGCATCAATAATCAGCGATGCCTTGTATTATTATGAGGTGACGTGTTATAGACCGTTAAATTTTTGTCAAACATCAATATTGCATGTGCATTCCAGAGGTTAATAAAAGGTTTTAGTACAAATGCTGTGTTGGCTTGAGAACTGCCATCAACTCCAACACACCTTTTGTAAAATTCCTGCTCAATTTTATACGAGTATATAAGCTCTATTTTAGGCATGCTGTTTTCGGTTATCATCATGTTTTATCATGAATTATCTATACTGATATATAAAATAGGACCTTTGAATTTTGAAATTCATTCCACCTTTCCTGCACCTGTTACTCTGGATGGCTTGTGTCCGTTGAGTTTCTGGCATCAAGCAGTCCATTTCAACAGCCAGACTCACTTTCTTACCATGTTTTATGATAAATGTGGTAATTAGCATTCCTTAATATAAGAAATCTAACAGCCACAGATTGTTGGTGGATCCACTCCCCTATTATCGCTACTTACCTCAAAAATTGCGGGATTCATTTTTTAAATAATAATATTTTGGTGGGAAACATAGCCAATGCCTTTTTTGGGACAGTATAGAGCTTTTAAGAATGTATTTCTCCATCTATTTATTCTCGAGAAGTTAATACATTTTTTGAAGTTTTCTGTTGTAATGTGAGAACTGCCCCAGTTAAACTTATTAAGGAAATGGTATACACACTATAGATATTTGTCAGGTTTTGTGATGTTTCAATTTTGAGTTCTGAATTGCTGTTTCAAATTTTGGAATCGCTAATCAGTTGTAGCATTAGTTCACATGTTTGATTATGCAAATTTGGGAATCATTTGAAACTGAACTGAGTGTTGGAATAAAGGTCTGAAGACAAGCCTTGTTGTGGAGCTACATTGAGTTTGAATCAAGCTGGCTTGAGCTCAGACTTGAGCTGAGCTGTGCTTGCTTCTTTTTTATTCCTGGTCTCAAAGCCCATTCTGTGATGATACATATGATGGTCCTTCTATGTACCTACCCAATTATATTATTTTGGCCTTTTTCATTCTAATACTATAATGTTACTTCTGACTTCAGAGTGTGCATGGTCGGCGCGCTAATAATCAAAGAAGTTCCCAGGCTGATACTGCAGATGTTGATTCTAAACCATCTGGTGGTTCCAAAGGGAACCACGTTGGCATCGGAATCAATGGTACTGAAGAAGCTGGACAACCTATCCCACGTAGGCGGCAAAATAGAGGCAATAGAAAAGCAAACACCTCACGTAAGCAGAGGTTCTTTGCTGGTAATTTTACAAATAATCCCAATAGCCGATCTCACTATGGTGGTATATCAGAAAGCCCCCCAAGCAATTCAATTGGATATTTCTATGGGTCTACTCCAGAAAACCACAGGTTAGATTAATAATTGTGGTTTTCTTTCGGTAAAACCTATCCTTCTCTCTCTATCTCATATTGAGGTTATTTTAATTCACTGTTTGTCATTGCTTAGCTATAAAAGTTCAAAGCTGAGCTCATCTCCTCATGGAATTCCTACTGGGAGCTCACCTGTTGGATCTGTGCCCAAATCTTTCCCACCATTTCAGCATCCAAGGCATCAGCTTTTAGAGAAAAATAAATTCCAGCAACAAAGGTAAGTGGCTAAATGAGTAGCAGTGTACTTTAAAATTTTAATGACCTTCAAAATTTTTTTTAATCAATGCCTATTGATGTTGAAATTTTTTGTTTTGTTTGTGAAGGTACAACAAGTTCAAAAATCGATGCCTCACTGAACGCAAAAAGTTAGGGATCGGTTGCAGTGAGGTGCAGCTTCCTCTGATATATTTCTCTTGCAGTGGCAACTTTATAACTAGACAAATATATAAAGCTGATCAAGTTTACTTTTTATGTTCACTAAATACATTATGTTGGCATCGAATTGCTCGTCTCGTTAATGTTTTGGTCATTGCTGATTATATTTCGCGTTGAACACTTATGTTTGGTTTGATAAATTGTACTCATGCCTTTGTTCTATTCTCAATAGCTACGTTACAGTATTCTTTACATATTGTATGCATCCAATGGCATGCAGGAAATGAATTCGCTCTATCGTTTTTGGTCATACTATCTGAGAGATAATTTTAACGAAGATATGTATAGGCATTTTAAGAACTTTGCACTAGATGATGCAGCAGCAAACTACAGATATGGACTTGAGTGTCTCTTCAGATTTTATAGGTACGGATCTGAAAGTTCTTAAAAAAGCTTCCAATTACATTTTCTATAGAGCAGCATCGATTATAGCCCTTTTTTGCAGTTATGGTTTGGAGAAAAACTTCCAGCGAAATGTATACGAAGATTTTGAGCAGCTGACATTCGAATTTTACCATAAGGGCGATATTTATGGACTTGAAAAATACTGGTAATTGGTGGCTTTATTAGTTTGAATTCCTCTGTTGCTGCCTTTTGTAATGAAACTGCAATGCCACACTCTCTTTGGTGAAATTGTTGGCATGGATTTATTTTTACCTTTAGTGAATGAACAAACAGTTGCTGCAATTCAATGGTGTGTTTGCAATATCTAATAGTAGCGACCTTATTGTTGTTGGGTCATCCCGTGCTAAAGTTGCTGCAAATGCTTTAGATGATAATACATGCAATTGCTACATGAGAGCGAGTGTAAACTTTATATTTCAAACCTGGTATAGCCTTGGGTTCCTCTTTTTTTTTTCAGTTTATTAATATTTTATGGGGTTTTGTAAGGAAGCCTGAAAAGGTAAATTATAATATTAACTTCGACAAATTTGGCTTGCTGAATTGCTGAACTTAGCAGTTATAAGATTGTGTACTTTTGTCGCTGACGGACTCTTTTTCTTATTGAACCAGGGCATTTCATCATTACCGAAATCAGGATAGCAGTCCCATAAGCAAGCATCCAGAGTTGGAGAGGCTCCTAAGGGAGGAGTTCCGAACCATCGAGGACTTCAAGGCGAAGGAGAAGGCACAGAACGCGGCAGAGAAAGGAGTTGGCAGCAGTAGTAGCAACACTGTGGTGGCGGGGATGGCAAGCCATAATAAGGCTGAGGCTAAGTAGGTCCAAGCTCGGCATGAAATTTTGGTGGTCATCCCACAAAAGGAGAAAATAGCAGCGTTTTTGTTCGGTGAAAACCAAGGATTTGGGTAGACACCTCTGTGCAGATTTTGCTCTCCCCTGCCGATACTTGTTGCTGTCCAGGAAATTTTCCTCTTCTTTTTTCTTCATTATCTTCCTGGCACCAGTGTGGGATTTGTACATAGAGATAGAATAATTACTTTTATTAAATGAACAAATTATAGAGCCTGGAGTTTAAAGACATGGTGCTGTCGTCGTTGGTTCTCTCCTGGACCATCCGATGATTGCTTCTCTCCTGGACCGTTGTGGATGGTCCTTGTTCTCTGGTGGAGTGTCTCTTACTTCTCTGGTGGGTCATTTCGCCTTCGTATGGGTTCTTTTTTTGGCTTTGGCTTTGGTTTATCATCTTTAGTTACAGTAACTAGTTTTTAAATGTTGCGTCTTTTTAAGGTAGGGTCTAGATAGATTGTAGTAGATATTGTATTGAGTTTAGCTATACTAATTAAAGTTGTATACGGCTGTTTTGTGATTCGTCCGAGTACCTAAATGATAAATCTTCAGCACTGAAGATTTAAAGCAGTGGTACATCCGGATTTTTCTGAGGGGGCAGTACCGTAGTAGTTAATCCAAAATTATGAGCAACGTTTCTGATGGTCTTCAGCACTCACTCGTATCACCACCACGCGAGGTGCGTGACGAACGATGTCCTAGAATATTTGCAGTTAAAACATTAATTTTTACCAAAAATGTTATTTAGAATGTGTGGTTTGAATATATGAAAATGGTACAAGTGAATTTGTTGTAAGAAATAATTTCATTATACTATACTTTTTTTATAACTTACTGCAAATATATGATAGTAAAATTTAGTGGTCACTGGCATCATATTGACTTTGAAAAGTCAAAAACAATAGTCTTTTATGATCAGAGGGAGTAGTACTGTAGAGTTTTGTTTTTAGCAAACCGTATCTTTCATCTTACCGTTACTGGAGTACTTATGGAACCATTTTACTCTCTTATGATCTCTCATCTTTTCGAAGGCTGAAGTTTTGTTTGGTGTCGTGGTGGCTTTAGAAAACATTTTATTTTGCTGGTTTTGGATACACATCTAAAAGCATCTATTTTAGAGGTAAAGCGAATGTATTTTACTGGAAATTATAAAGATCTATTGATGAGCTAGATTCCATAACACATTGCAACAAAGCACCGCAACGACAACCTAGCTGCAAGCCGCAATAAAGCCTCCTTAACATGGACATTTTGGCGTTAGCGTGCCGCACTGCAAAATTTTGTTAAGTCCATGGAAGAATCTTTACTAATTTCAGTGTCACATTTCTGTTCATATCGAAAACAGTAAAACAAAAGTGTAACTTACTAAAGGCCACCGCACAGTGCCGGGCTGAAAAGTTATGATTTATTGCTGAAATTGTATTGTAACGACTGAAATTTCACTGTAGCTGAAAATTGTTTATTCAGCGTAATTAAGTTTTAAACAAATAAAAATAGAAAAAATATGCTAGTTCATTACGGACAATGCAAACGAATATAGGAAAAAAGAACCAGTAAAAAAAGCTCAAAAATGCCAAAAATTCAGAAAAAGACGAAATTTATGAATAGTAAAAAATAAACCAGAAGCTGAAGTCGAAACGAGCGAAGTCTAACGAAGCCTTAACAGTGCATTAATAAATGGTTACAGACTTAAACAGGTTATAGACCTAGCTTCCATCACATGCCAGCCACACAAGGACTTCCCAGGCTGGACTCACTACGTACTGGAAACACTTTGTTAGAACCTACGCTCAAAAGCCTAGGTTCCTTGATTGCATCCTTCTATGTACGAAACGCTCTTCACTCGAGGATGGGCAAGTAGTGTAGAGAACAAGACTCTTATTCCCCTTTTGAGCAGTTTACCACTGTCGATTGAATTCGATTTGATGGTAACAAAAACATCATTACTATTATAAAAAAACGAGTTGGTGATTATATGTTTATTCTTCTTCAATCGCTCTATTATCTTAACTTCTTTTCATTTTCTACTTTCCATCTGATCAAAACAACTCTCTTTTATAGCATAATTCTCTATATATTCAACGAGTTTCGTTACAACGTACGAGTAGTTACTAGTTGTTCTTAAAATATTGGTAACCGGGAAAAAGCTACGTGATGCTGTAGCGTGTTTCTTCAAACCATCATTACAACTTATACGTAGCATCCATAGTGTATATAACCCAAGAGGTCTTAAGGTGGGTCCCATCTAAACCTTAAGGTCAATGCTGTAATGTATATAACCCACTAGGTCTTAAGATGGTCCCACTTGTCAGATAAAGAAAAAATGTATTTTAATGCTTATGGCCAGGTCTTTAGCTTGAGACCTGGTCTTAAGGTTTTTTTGCTTATGGCCTGCTTAAGGTCACCTCTGTAATGTATAAGGTCGACCTTAAGGTGGCTTAAGACCCCCTGTTTTTGCACACTGTGGATGCCCTCAGATCAAGTCCTCAGAGGTTGGTAGTTTCGCCTGGCAGTTGCTCCGTAAGGCTTATAACTGTAGCTCTAATTTTTTTGAAAAGTACATATATTTCAATAAACTTTACAAAATACATTTATAAATTATAATATCATGTACACAAAAATCAACCATGATTTCTAACAGGTTGCAAAACATATTTACACACTTTCAGAATTATGATACATGCATAGGCATATGGAATCAACATATTTGTAAAACACATTCGTAAACCTAAGTATCATGCTATAATGATTATATATGAGTTTTAACCATTTGTAAAACATATTTACAAATATAAACCTCATACCACAAGAAGTAGGAAATATTGAGTTCAAATATTTGCAAAATATATTCACAATGTATGGTCCCATGTTACAAGGATTTAACGCATGTGCCTCAACTATTTATAAAACACGTTTGCAAATAATAGCATCATACCACGGAGAGCTAGAGCAAGTGAGATTGAGCTATTAATATATGATGAGACTCAATCTACTAGACAAGACCCCGCTTAATAGTACGACAATCTATATTAGCAATATGGTCTTTTAACCAAGCACTACGACCAGCAAAAGACTAGAAATACATCCATAGCGCTAGCTAGTCATACATTTGTCTTAAACATCCTCTTGAATCTTGATGACGCACATCTTTACTTCAAGTCCGGGTCATTGTCTTATTATGCATCAACCCATGATGCATCCTTCACTTGAACTCCATCAACACATGATATGTCTTCACTTGATTTGATGATCAACATATAATCATCTCCTATTTTGCAATCTTGACGTGCATCAATATATGATGCATCCTCTTCTTGATGGCATTCAACTCATAAAGCCATCTTCTGTCTAATATCTTGACTTGATGATCTTCAATACAAGAAGTCATCCTCATTTGTGGAATATAACCTATTCATTTAACTCATGAAAAATGTTATTCCACAAGTCAATTATCATTAATTACCAAAACTTCACCATTAACTCATAATGGAGATATTATATTCTACAACCTTCCCTTTTTGGTAATTCATGACAATCTCAACAAATAATGAGAAAGAAAATGATTTTGCAAGTATATAACATGTACACAATAATTATATACTTTATGGTAAACTTCTTAAGCAATTAACTCATTTGAATGTGAGTGTTTATCTTTGAGACTAATTACTAGCAAAACTTACTCATCCGATTGTTATTAATCATCTAACCATTAACACATAATGGAGGAACTACATTTTTCGATCCTTTCATTTGGTGATTGATGACAGCCTGATTATAATTGATTTAATTTAAATTAATCATGAGTATATATATGAACTACACGAGTTTCATATACTCAAAGAATACGTTTCAAAGTATAGATCCTAACATGTGTTGAAAAGGAAACATGTATTAATACTAATAAAACCATAAAATATAGAGTGAACTCTCCCTAAATGTATGCATACAAGAATATATAATTAAAAATATATGCACATATTCAACTTAGACTTTTGGTGGAGTTCAATATATATCTTGGATCCAAGGAATGCAATAAGATATAAGAATATGATGTCAAATACATACGTCCATTATTTTCACATTTTCATCTAAATAAAACTAAGCGATATCATAATTAACAAACGAGTTAGTCTTATATTTGTATTTATCATTAATCATATCCAAATGAGATTAGACAATATTATAGTTAACAAATAATTTAGTTTCACAATTGTATTTGTCATTATCACTAAAACCAACTTAATGAAACTTGAACTTACAACGGGCCAGTGATGACTTCTAGTGGCACGAGGCCGGTGGCGCAACAAGCCCTCAGGAGTGCTTGTAGCCACCCTTGTGCAAGCCACCATGGAACACGCCACTTTTGGATCCTATCGCTATTGAGCGTGCTGTTGCCTGTGTGAAAGCCTCCATGGAGGGCCACGTAGACGCCTATGACCACTGCGCATCACCCTCCTCTTTATGTCGCTTTCCCCTCTGGCGATGGCTAAGGTGGGCACTAGCACCACCGCTCTTGCCTCTATTGTAAGCATAGCGAGCTCGTCGAAACTCGCCAAAACTTGTTGAATTTTATTGAAACTTTTGGTTGAAACATGTTAAAACTTTTTGAAACTTTTGATTGAAACTTATTGAAACTCTTTGACTAAAACTTGTTGAAACTTGAGTTCCAAAATCTGAACTTGTTAAAACTCTGTCTTGGAATATTTTGAAATTTCTAAAAATGTGTGAAACTCATTGAAACATGAAAACTTTTAAACATTTTCTTGAAACTTGTTGAAACAACCTAACCCTATTCAATGTGGGTTATAAGCCATGGTTTCTTTTTTTTTTTGCATTATAGTGACTGAAAATGCACTGTAACGATTGTTAGCATTTTCTGGGTAATTAAATTTTAAAAATAAAAATGTTATATCATTATGGATAACGTAAAGGAATAAGGGGAAAAAAGAACAAGCAGAAAAAGAAATTAAGAAGTCAGAAGCTGAAACCGTTTGGATTGGGGCCTTATTGCTATACCATGGTATACCCTTGTCCAGGTCCTGTTTTTTTGGACTGCGGTTGATAGTTTTGGCAGCGACTAATGGTCTTTGTCTACGTTTTTTGAGATGATGGCGTACGACGGAGATGCCGACTCGGACGACGCATACGGTTTTGCGCTTAGAAAGCCATTTGAAGAAGCAGCTTCTAGAAACCGTTTGAAAAAGTAGTCCTATTTATTTTAGCTTTTGAAGAAGCTAAAACCAAAAGTCATGAAGAAACCAAATAAGTCATGACCCTAGTCTCTTCCTTAGTTATTATAAGAAGGCATGTATCTGAAGCATCAACCTAACGGGCTATAGGAGCAAATAGGGTGGCTTGGGATAAAACCAGATTGAATACGAATTGAATAGTACGTTTACCACATTTGTATTCGTATTTTGTAAACGAATACAAATATGAATCTAAATATTCTCGAATACGAATCGAATATTGTAACGAATACGAATTCGAATAGAGCCCCACTCGGTTGGGCTGAAAAGCTGTGGCTTATGGCTAAAATTGCACTGTAGCGGCTGAAATTATACTGTAGCTAAAGGTGGCTTATTTGGCGTAATTAAATTTTTAAAAAAATTAAAAATAGAACAAATATACCAGCTCATCACATACAATGCAAACGAATACAGGGAAAAAAGAACCGACAAAAAGCTAAAAAACCAAAAGTTCAGAAAAAAATAAAATTTATAAATACTGAAAAATAAGCCAGAAGCTGAAGACATAACTTATGTAGTATGAAGACATTAATGGTATTTTATCCTTGTACAATCACGCTTAATCATTCTAATTCAATTACTTCATCTAAAGAAACATGAATTTATGTTCAATTAAAAAAACCTTGTCCAACTAATTGGTTGTATTGTAATAACACATGTATATTGCTTTATCGAATACGAATACGGATAGTTCGGATAAAATAACATTTCAGATGATAAAAGTCTATACCATAACCATATCTGTATTGTTTTATGCAAATACGAATTCGAATAGAATGGCAATTAATAATCAAATAAAAAATCTATATTATATTTATATCATATCGAATATAATAATAAACTGATACGAATAATTCATGTCTTTCTTCTAACGCCACATCATATCGAATATAATAGTAAACTAATACGAATAATTCACGTCTTTCTCCCTAACGCCACATCATATCGAATATAATAATATTATAATACAGATAATTCATGTCTTTCTCCCCAACGGTGGCGTTGGTTGGACAGGTTTCCGCAGCATGTCTAGGAGCAATAAATGCACAGTACAACACGAAGCATTGCATACGCAACTTGGCGCCGTGGCCGATTCCCACGGGAAGGGAAAAAAAGAAAACCTTTTGTGGGAACGAGGGACTAGATCCAATGCATCCTAATTTCCTGTGCATCCCCTCCCCGCGATACAAAATGGTCATAAAAAAATAAGACATGAGTGGCCGTATAAGATACACGTAAAATGGTCATAAAAAATCTAAAAAAAATAAGACATGAGTGGCCGTATAAGGTGCACGTATCATACCCGGTCCGTACATCAACTTTTCTATTTAGCGCAAAAAAAGTTGATCCATGGCAACCGGGGCAAATTTTCTTTTGGACTGTAGCTTATAACTTAAAATTTTTAATTCTGATTATTTGTGAGAGATAATATATAAAAAAATAGTTGTATATGATTTTGGCTAGTACAACTAAACTCAGTACATTTTTACTATAATTTTCCTATTGACGCGCTTAAAAAATACACTATTTAAAAGTTAATTACTGTAGCATAAGCTATAAACAAAGTTAACAAATTTATCCAAACTGGGGCAAAATTTCCGCCCTTTCGTTACCCTCCGAAACAAGACTAATTCGGCCAAATTTTGGCCGAATTTAGTCTTATTTAAAGTTTGTTTAGATTTTATCTAAAATTTGATTAAATTTTATCAAAATTAAAATGTTTTTGAAAATTTCATCCGAAATTTCATCCGAAATGAATGAAAGTTTGATATTTTGTCGCTTTTGCCTCCCTCTGATTTTTTTTTGCAAACCAAATGATTCTTTCCTGACAATAAGACATATGCTATAAGTAAAAAAAAAGAACCTAGAGTGAATGTACTGCCATGGTTTTTAATTACGCGTTTGCTCTGATTTTGGATATTATTCGTGGCTTTTAACTTTTAGTTGATTGTGAGAAATTGAGAGAGTAATAAACACTTATATTAAAAGCCATTTAATTCAAAGCGATTTCTATGAACAACTTATAGAAATCATTTTTAAAAACCACTCTACCCAAAATTCGGTTTCTAAAAGCAAAAAAAAAAAGAGAGTGTTGGGATAAGCCTGAAATCTTCGAGTAAGGTACCGTCTGGATGGACTGAAATAAGCTGGTTTACGACTGAAATTGTACTGCAGTTGGTTAAAATTAGACTATAACTAATGATGACGTATCTAAATTTTAAGAAATAAAAAATAAAAAAATAGGTTAGCTCATCACAGACACACAAACGAATATGAAAAAAAACTGACAAAAAAGCTAAAATTCTAAAAAAAATAAAATTTAAAAATAGTAAAAAATAAACTAAAAACTAGAAACTCAAACTAAAATGGGTACAACCTAAGTTGGCCTCGGCTAAAGCTGAACAGGCCATTCGTGAAATGCGATGGTGAGGACAGCCAGAGCCACTGCATGGCAGGCACCACACCACAGCCGGTGTAGATGTGTCGCTGATCTTATCCCTCCGCCGGTCGCTATCGCCAAGGCTGGACAGCGTCCTCGCACCACGTACCCTGCACTGCACTGCAGGTTGTCGCTGCGCCCACGTCCCTAATTTACCTAAGTCGTAAGCACCTCTCGTATCTTGCCCGAGCTCTCGAGCTGACTCAATTAGCTAGCTTCTCATTTCGCTCCGCGCGCGCGCCTGGCCGTCGAGCTCCCACGTAGTCCCTAGCTAATCGCGTACAAGTCCACGGACGCAGGCCGAGACGGGCAAGGAGCCAGCAATGGAGGTCGGCGGCGTGCTCGTGTCCGTCCTCTTCGCCGCCTTCTCCCTCCCCTGCCTCCTCCTACTCCTCGTGCTCGCCGAGGCCGGCCTGCGCCTCGCCGCGCTCGCTCTCCGGGGCGGCGGCGGAGCCCGGTACGCGTGGCCCACGCGCTCCGCCTTCCTCGGCTACCGCGTCGCGCCCGGCGGCGTTGTTGGAGGGCGCATGTCCTCCGCCGCCGCCTCGTCGGCTGGCGGCTTCCAGCAGGACGAGGTGCCGCTGCCGCCCGAGTGCTGCGACCGCCTCGCCGTCGCGCTGTACCGCCGGGGCAAGGGGCCGGGCCCCGACCAGCCGGACGCCGCCGTGGACTGCGTGTTCTGCCTGTCGCGGGTCGACGAGGGCGAGGAGGTGCGCGAGCTCCGCTGCCGCCACGTCTTCCACCGCGCCTGCCTCGACGCCTGGCTCGTCCGCCCGCGTGCCACCTGCCCGCTCTGCCGCGACCGCCTCCTCCCCTCCGAGCCCCCGCGCATCTGCGCCCTCGACGACGACGACGACGACGCCCACGACGACCTCCACGACGACCTCTCCTCCTCCTCGTCAGCCGCCGCCGCCTCCTACCCCCACAGCGGCGCGCTCTGGCACATGTAAGCTAATGAATGATCAATGCCGCTCTTCCTCCGCTTGCCAATTTTGCTATGCGAGAGGCAGAGCTTTTTTTTTCTCCCCTTTTTATCTTTTTTATCTTCTCCATTCACCTAGTTTTCACTTTTCATGTAATTAATTTCTTTTCGTTTTTCGATTAATCTCTCGCTGAAAAGACGATCGATATAGGTGGCGGTTGTTGCTGTCCTTCGTTGCTCCTTGTAAATACTGGTCGATTGGTTCGATGGCTTGATTTCATGGATAACGATGGCTCACCTGCCGCCCTCTTTCTAATCCTTTCCTTTCTTCAATTATGTCTTGTCCTGTGTACGTATCATTTGTTCCTCTCTCCTGGAAGGTTATCCATTTGGCATAAGAAAAGGTTGTACGATTCTACAAAGGCCACAAACAACGTACCACAAAAACTTTCTCGCAGACTGACAATGTACTGCGCTTAGTTCAAAGCTGGAATTTTGACGTGTTTTTAGCGTACTCTGTTAGGACTTAATTTGCACACGATGTAATGAGCCGACGGTGCATTTTAGCTAGTTATAAGTACGGTACAATCAAAATATAACATTACGAGTTAATGCGCACAGTTGGTCGAAACATTTCTTCATCTCTGTAACGAATTGTATGAAATGAGAACCAATAGCTAGAGCACTAGAGAACTTGTCCTCCTTCCTCCTTCCTGGCCGGCCACTAATGAAGTAATGATAGTACATCATGCTCCTAATCAATGGATAATGGAGACGACCAACTCAACGTGCAATGCATGTGGCAACCATGATTAGACGAGTCTTGTTCTTATCATGGCGCAAATTAATTGACAGACGCCAGCAAGCTAGCTATTAGGCTAGCCTTTAAGCGTACCAACAGCTTGCGATCCGGTAGAACGAGAGCTAGCAGCGCTACCAACCCGGGACATAACGTTGTGCATGTTCTTTTTGCTGAAGTTTTTGGCTACGTCTTGTGGCTTTTAGACTACTCGTATAGTCGATTATAGAGTAACAGAAACTCACGTATGATATTTACCGATATAAATGAAATCGATATAGTATATACTATAATTAACTAGTAAACCCTATCTTAAAAATAATTAGATCTTAAAATTACTATAAAAAAATCTGAAAATAGTTTTTAAAATCTAAAGAGAACATGCCTTGTCTCACTACATCCGAAAAATAGTTTTTAAAACCTAAAGAGAACATGCCTTGTCTCCCTGTCTGGTCGACCATAATGTACTATACAAAGCTGCTGAATTAGGGTTTCCTTAGGCCTTGAGCTGTGGAGGGGGCGGGGGTCTTTAGCCCACCGAGGCCTCGATTGGAATGCCTAGAATCTGTCTACCCACGTGGGTCGGCGGGGATTTTAGACTTTTTAAACAAGTCCTAGTACATCGATTAGGAGGGAGGATTGCGTAATTTACCTCGGCTGTGCATCACCCAAAGTCTTCGCCTCCATTGACCAATACATGCTTTCTCTTTAGCTACCCACATGGGTGAGTTGGGATTTTAGGCTTTTTAAACGAGTCCTAGTACATCGATTAGGAGGGAGGATTGCGTCCCAAACTTACCTCGTCTGTGCATCACCCAAAGTCTCCGCCTCCATTGACCAATATATGCTTTCTTTTTTACCTGTAGCTTATGACTTTTAATTCTAACTGTTTAATAAAGAGTATAGAAAGATAGTTACATACAATTTTGATCGATATAGCTAAAATCGATACACTATCTACTATAATCAATTAATAGATTCTGTTTTAAAAGGACACTCTGTTTAAAAGTTAGTTACTATAACATAAATGCCAAAACAGATTGGTCCCGAATTTCATGAGCGCATACTTTTCAATGACCACTGTGGAGAAAGACGTGATGCAGATCGATGGATGAGAAAAAGGCTGTACTCTATTGGGCTTCTAGCTTAATCTGTTTATACCGTATGTGATTTATTTTTGTACTGTGACTGCTGTTAGGTTTTTTAATGTAATTAAATTTAAAAAATAAAAAAAGATTACATCATCACAAATAATGTAAAGAAATAAAGGAAAAAGAATATATAAAAAGCTTAAAAACTAAAAGAACAGGAAAAAACGAAATTAGAAAGTTGGAAGCTAAAAGATTTCGCCTAATGCAGCGAAGTCAAAATATCACTACGATTGGTTTGGGATCCACTGGGTGCAACATAAGATTCGTTAGCGAGCGTTGGCGAGTACATTGTAGTCGTGCGTTCGTCACGGTTGCAATGTTAGGATTTTTTTGTATCAATATTTTATTTTTGATTGAAAATAATAGAAATATATTTACACGAATATTTTTTTACAAAAATAGACTCTAGTCGTCTAACCGTTAGAAGACTGGAACCTATCGCCCAACAGCAGCCGACACGCAGGCAATCCGCTGGCCGTTGGACGAATTGATTGCAGTCGTCAAACGGTCGGACGACTGCTTATAGTCGCCCATCTGATAGGCGACTGGAGTTACAGTCGCTTGGTTGTGTAGCGACTGCAAACAAGAGGCAGTGTGGGTTAATCCATTTCTGATTTTCGTAGATTATGAATGGTAGATAATCTGTCGGATACGCAATAAGAGTTTACAATTGTTGTATGTTGTTGTAGTGCAAAAAAATTCGTGGAACTTTTTTTTAGGAATGATTGAAATAATAACGATCGGTAAGTACGAGGGTAAGTGATATTGTGATGTTACTGGGAATTCTTATACGGAGGAGAACTGGTTTGTTAATATTGTTGGATGACTTGCTATGCGAATAATTGAATACGAAAAGACGAGAAAATAAACTTGTCAGAATTAAAATAGACTTTATAGTACAGTTAGGAGTAACATGCCGCGTAGGGTTTGATTACATGCATAACATAGAGCATCATGTACGACCAGCCAACCCACCTGCTCGTACGACCAGCCAACCCACCTGCTCGTACGACCTACTGCGTGGACCTGAGCAATTTTTCCTTCCTTGTGAGCTCGGTATTGAACTACTCGGTAGCCTCTTTAGCCTTGGTCGTCATTTCTCTCTATTTCTCACGCTCCTTCTCGCGAGCCTTGCGCTCCCTAAGCATGCACGTCTCGAGATGAACTTTTTGTCTCCCGATGTATATGCTCGGTTTGCTTGTGCTTACGGCGCTCCTTCTGCCGGATCTCGCAGGACCTTTTGACGTTCCACTCCTCGAAGTCGAGGGCCCACTGGTCCTCTGGGTGGATCTCAAGATTGATTCATTTGCGGTAGTCACATAGGGGTTTTGAGGACTATGGATACACATGAGAGATTGTTAGTGCATACTTTAAAGGAGAAAACTAGGGAGAACACAGTGCACCTGATCCTTACAGGCTACCGATAGGTGGCAATGTCTCGACAGCGGTCGGGATAGTCACTGGAGTAATTTGCGCAACCCCTGTAGCGCATACCTAGTCTGAGGCAGTGCTTAAACTTGAAGAATTTGCACGGGTCCCGACACCAACAAAGGGGGCGTCTCCCCTTCTGGTGGGAGTTGCGACGAACGCTCGGTAGGAACGTTCGAGATGCGGTTGTTGCTACGGGTGGCATCATTGCGGGGAGCTGACATCGTAGCACACTCTGCTTGTTCTATCCGGGCCACAGCAGCCCTTACTTTACTTACACAATGAATTCAAGTTAGCATATATGCGGAACAAAAACCATCGCATGTAAAGCAACAGTAAATAGAACTTGTAAATAAACAAAGGAAATAATACTAGACTACCAGCATAATACTAACTACATTACTGAAAAGGAGAAAGTAACATAACAATTGTATGAACGGTACATGCAATGTACGATCAATTAGTACCACAGTACGCACATCAAAAGTGCCAACTAACAAAGCACATATTACAACGGATATTTATTTGTAGTCTCCAACATCTAGTTGTGGAAACCATGCCGATCTGCCTAGTGATCAACATATGCCTTGCATCGTCTAGCTCTATGCCCCTCCTAACCACATCGCCCACAGCGTGCACCAGGTGCTCCGGCTTGCGCCTCGTCCATATCAATTATAATACACCGACGCTATCGTCGACCCATCTCACCCTTTAGAATGTCAACATCCGGAATCCAGATCCTCCCTACAATATCCAAGGTGGCGAAGTTCCCACAACCCTGAACCCCCTGAGCTGGCCGCACCACACAGGCATTACCCTCCCCTTGAAGAAATACTCCGACACGAAGTTCGAAGGATCCATGCCCACAGTCTCGCATGCAGCGAGGACATGAGAGCATGGCTTGTTGCATGAGTAGCTTCGGCTTGTTGCATGAGCAGCTTCGGCTTGTTGCATGAGCAGCGAGGAAAACCATTTGAAGAAGGCACTTGAAAAAATCATTCCATTTATTTTTGTCTTTCAAAGAAACCGAAGCTAAATGATAAAAAAAGCCAAAAACAACGTACCCATACACTTGTTCTTTTTTGTTTTTAAAAGTTGCCTTTGATTTTTGTACTGTAACTAGTTTTTAGATGAAGTGTTTTTTAAAGTAGGATTTATAAGTTAATTATAATACACACTATAATAATTTTATTTATACCGGTTAAAATCGTACATAAATTCTTATTACTTTATATCTTTTTTTATAAACAATAAAAAGTTATAAGGCACGTCTAAAGAACATAATCCAAAGTTTTAAAGAATACTGGTATAAAGGGCCTGTTTGGGACTGCTCTACTCCTATTTTTGCAGCTCCGCTCCTAAACTACTCGACCAAACAGTTCGACTCGAAACTCCGCTCCAAAAAATGTGGAGTTGAGGCCAACTCCACGTTTTCTGGAGCTCCTCGGGGGTACTCCAGAAACCAGCGTTTTGTATCTTCTCGTGGAGTTGAAAGGTAATTACCCACCACTGCCATTACACAAACATACCGATTCGATTGTTTTCTCCTCCCCACCCACCCACGACTCCTCTCCTCACGCGCCTGCAGCCCTCCTCTTCTCCGCCCCGCCCTCTTCATCGCCCGCCGCCTCCTCTACTCGCCCCCGCCCGCCTGCCCCCTCCTCCCTCCTGCCTCCTCTCCTCCTCCTCCTCCTCCCTCCTCTCCTCCGCCCCTTGTCCTGCTCCTCTCCTCCTCCTCCTCGCCTCCTCTCCTCTCCTCCCTCCCGCCTCCTCTCCTCCTCCTCCCCCTCCTGCCGCCTCTCCTCCGCCTCCTGGCCCGCCTCCTCCGCCCCCACCTGCTGCTCCTCTCCTCCTCCCTCCGCCTTGGCTCCTCCTCCTCCTTCCCGCCTGCCCCCTCCTCCTCCTGTGCCGCCCTCTCCTCCTCCTCTCCTCCTCTCCTCCTCCTCCCCTCCCCTTGGCTTCCTCCTCCCTCCTGCCGCTCCTCTCCTCCCCCTCCCGCCCGCCCTCCTCCTCCCCACCCAGTGCTCTCCTCTCCTCCTCCTCCTCCGCTCCTCTCCTCCTCCCCACCCGCCTGCCGCTCCTCTCCTCCGCCCTTCCCCAACCCTAGCCTCGCCGCCATCGATTCGGTCATGACGGCGAGCTCTGCGACGAGTGATGGACCTTTCTCGGGGCATACATCAAAACATACACCAAACATCATTCAGGGGCATATTGGACCTTTCTCGGAAACCTCACATTCACAGGCTGGAGCTAGCTGCGTGCCAACAGACCACCGCTCCGGGAACTCCACAGTGGAGCTGCTCCATGGTTGAGTTGGTGGAGCGGTGGAAAAAGCTGGAGCGAGCAGTCCCAAACAGGCCCAAAGTCGTGCATGGCTTGAGTTCGCCGTGCGTTGATGTAGCAAAAGAAAGATGAACCGGCTGGGAATAGCTAGCCCTAACTGCCCTTATCCATTCATTCTGTCAGTGTTGATCACATGGTGCGATGTTTGTGGCCCGTACGTCAATGGAGTCTGTCTCTATCATTGGATCTGTTTTTTTTGTTAAAATTTATGGTTTTTATTACAGCTTATGATTTTTAGACTGTTCATGTAAAAGATTTCAGAGTAACAAAAATTCATATATAGTTTTTGCTAATATAAATAAAGTTGGTATAATATATACTATAATTAATTTAGTAAAATCTATTTTAAAAAAACACTCGTTTAAAATCTAATTACTGTAGAAAAATCAAAAGTAAAAACTAAAAAGCTAAAAAAAGAACGGGCCATTATCAACGACTAGTCGTGTGATCGTTTCCGTATTAATAGGTGTCGTCGTCTCAGTGTCGATTCAAGTACAACCAGCCAAAAATGGTTTTGTTTCGTGTGCGTGGTTTTGCCGGTCTTTCAGGTAGCAAAGAGTCAGTATTATCGCGGGGAGAAGTATTCTCTTTGTTCAGCCAAGATTCTCAGGCCCCATCATTTTCGCTTTTTTAAGGCTTTTGATTTTCGATGGTTGATTTTTCTTGCTAAAAGTGGTTAGCTTTTTCTAAATCATTTAATTATTATTATTATAATAAATAATTCTGTTATAATCTCTACAGATAATATAAAAAGAGCAAAAAACTAAAATTATGAACCCAACGCTTTTTTTTATCAATAGAGTACTTACTCTATCTGACATCTTTGTATAAGAAAAGATTTCTAGCATCGGTAATTAGAAAGGGGATATAGTACTTACTCTATCTGACATCTCTGTATAAAAAAAGATTTCTAGCATCGGAAATTAAAAAAAGGACATGTTAGAAAAATGATCATCTGACGTATCATGTGATTCCGTTCAAGTCCGTCGGCAACGCCTGATTTTCGGTTCAGTTTCTCTTAAAAGTAATGGAGTAGATAATTTCTATCCATATGAGTGATCTAAGGCTTGTAAAGTGAATATAAAAAAGATTAAATAGGTATTTCATACTATTTGTATTTGACTCTGACTCCGAGAAAAAATACAGAATAAAATACGAGACAAGTGACATCCGTATGTAAGTGATATGATGAAGTTTGTTGTGGCTTTGCTTAGAAATAAGATAATAGATAGGTGAATTATCGTATCTAAATAGACGGATAATATTACACCCCCTACTGTCCAATATCTTGTAGAGGTGTAAAAGAAGCGGATAATTTTCGTCTGACCAGCCGTTCAAAAGCTTGTAGAATAAATACAAAATAGAGAAATAAATATTTGGTATTATCCATATCCGACTTCGACGCTAAAAAAAACATAAAATAAGAGATAAAATAAATGATATTTGTTCATATCCATTCCGATTTTTTGTCCATAACCATCTTCAATCACTTCACGTGTTTTGTATCACCCATGAGTCCATGACCGATCGATATCGACTTCTTCCCAAAGCACCTCCAAATTATTCGATCTATACTCTCACATGACTCCACCGTTCCACCGACATGGACGATTTGTCTAAATACGGCTCAATGCAGATATCGTCGCTACCACCTACAGGCCTTGTTCTAAAATAATGTGGTTTTTAGTTAAAATAGTATTATAGAGGTTAGCAGATTCTAAAATATTTAATTAAAGAATAAATAAAAAATATCGTTATATCTTTATGGATAATGTAAAAAAAGAAGGTAAAAAGATAAAAAAAACCGTATCAAGAAACCAAACAGTTTTTTACTTTTGAAAGCCAGAAGCTATAGTCCATCGATGTTTGGAACGGGCCAGAGATTGAAGTTTCTATTCTCATATTGCAAGAGTCCTTCCTACTTACATGCTACATTATTTCGGATTTAATATCTCATCAGGGATGTATGATCAAGTCAGAAATACGTTTAAAATGGGATAACAGGAAGCAGAGTTTCAACCGTCAGATCGCCTCTCAGGAGCACCCTGAGCTTTTCCCATTCCTTCATTTCTACTCCCTCTCCTCCTCCAAATTCCTTGATGAGCTCACAGCCCAACCAAATATATTTGGGGGTGGTGAGTTTATTTCAATGTGAAAAGGCATGTGCAGTGCTTCAATAACTCTTGACATTAGTAAATCTCTACTACTTAAAAATTGGTAAATGTATATAATTTTTCAAAGGCAGAGCTTGATTCAGATAGCCGGGAGTATCAAGTGCAAAGACATTTCGAAGGCATCAAATGGGCAGGCTCCCTTAGGAACGCCGGGGCGCTCATATAATTTTTATAGGAAACCCGCGATCCCGTAAAAATGAGTAGAAATCTGGGTTTCAAACAGCTCCATGGCTAATTTAACCGAGAAGCAAGCACACATGGATGGCACAAGAACCGGCCACGGCATCAGCCAAACACAAAGGCAGCACCGCAACGCCGCGCGGACGCGTTTCCGTCCCGTCCTACGCCCGCTGCCACTGCCGTCTGCTGCTCCCGAACCCTCATCAGTGCTTGCCGCGCTAACCTCGGCCGGCCGCCCGCGCGCAGACACCAGCAGTCGTGTCTGTCATCAGCTGACCGCACGGGCCGCCAACACGCAGGAGAAGGGTCTACTACCGTCCACCCCGTGAGCCAAAGGCTGATCTAGAGTTTATGGAGTAATCCCTTGTACCCCTAGAGTTCTATCATGAGTTGTGCATGAGGCTGTTAGAAGTACCGCTCTAAAATTTTGGCCTTTTTTGTTTTTTTCTTTCTTTCCCTTATTTCTTTGTATTATTCGTGATAATATAGCAGTTTTTTTAATTATTTGTATTTTTCTAATATTTTCAACAAAAGTTAGTTTTCTCTAGTGTAATTTTAGTTAAAAAACTAAAAAAATACAAACTAGTTAGAACACCACCGGAGTCATGTGACCCGACTACTACACTGTGGATCCGCCACTGCCGTGTGCTCTAGCCGCTGGTGCTGATTCCTTTGCCGTACGCCCGTACCGACCGGTGAGCCCGACCTTGTCGGGCGGATAATGGATTCATGACCGAGTGGTGCGAACACGCTTGCAGCTGGTTACATCGCTGGGCAGCGCCAGTGCGAGAGGCAAGGTGTCTAGTCGGACGGGCGCTGTATTTGTTTTGCGCGTAGACGTTTTTTCAACCCAACGTTGCTACGGCCAACACCCCGCGCCCGGCCGCATTTCTGCGTGCTACGCTGGTACGCTCTACTACCCGCCGCTGCTTGCCACGCGCGGGCTATTTTTCCAATTCCCAACAACCGCGGCGCCGGCCTGCACCGAGACGCGGGATTTCTTTTGCGACCCATTTCCAGCGGCGGAATGCGTGCCGCACCCGCGAGCCCGCCCACCGGCCGAACCGGACCAGCCTGCCAGGCCAGGCCGCCATCCGCGGAAGGGAAAGAAGGCCTGCAGGCTACGACCCACCGATTCCTTTTCTCCTTGCCTGCCTTTTTTCCCCTTTCTTTTCAGCGGTATTTAGATTTGACTTCTCTCAATGATTATTATTCATTAGACTAATAAATCATATCTAAAAATCATAAATCATAATAAAAAAACATATCCTTAATTTCGCATGGATTAGCAGGCCATCTCCTAGGTTTGATGGTCAAGATCGACCGGAGCTCTCCTTCCACCGCCTGCGTTCGCACCGTTGTGCCATTGTCATTGTGTGCATTCAACCACGCCACGACACTGGCTCTGCCGTGCCGGCACCCTGCCTGACTCGCCGTCGCATCAACGCACGTCGCCTGGCGACTAGCCAAGAGAGCTGGCCCGTCGCTTGCGCTGCCAAGCCTTACCTGTTGTCTTGGCACACATACGCAGTCCCCTCTGTGCTCCTGTGTCCTTGCTTGAACTGACAATTTCCATTAAAGGCCGCTGAGACCTTCCCTGCCATTGCCACAAGCCGCCCACGTCGCCCAATCCCTCCAGCCACTATAAATGTCTCGCCGAGCTCCCAATCGCTTCACCGCACCTTACTTGCTCCCCCCCCAAGCAATTGAACTCTCGTCGGCTGAAGCTCGCCGGGCCCATCCTTCTTCCCCAACTCCAGCCACAGCTGCCCACGCTGCTACGGTAAATCGTGGATCGATTCCTTTAGTAGTGAGCATCCCTAGCACCATTTGATTCATTCCCTACTCACCAATTAGGTCGACAACCACCATACTTCGCCGTTGCTATGGTCCGATCCTCCGCCGTTTTGAGCTCTCGTCGTCGTGCTACCTCGGTCATCCCCAAGCCCCGCTGACCCCTCAGGTATCTCCCCCTTAGCTCATGGATGCTTTCAGCGCTTGGAATTAGGTTGTCTTGCTGCCATTCGCTGTGGTGCCGTGCTTCGGTCACCGTCGCCTCTCAGGCTTGTTGCCGACCAACGCACGTGCCAAATTGGGCCATGAAATTTGGCATATAGGTGCATGTGGTGGTGAGGGCTCTATTTTTAGCATGCTCTCCACCCATCATGCCTTTCTTCGTGGCGGTGGGCACCATTCCCTTCGGTGGGAGGGAGAAGGCATTGTAGTGGGAGGATTAACAATGATTAGCGTAAGTCAAAGACCAGTCATTAGCTATTCACTGACCAGTGGGCCCTCCTAGTTTAAATTAGAACTTGGTATCTATGACATGTGGGCCCTACCGTTTAAAAATTCGTTTGAAACTAGTTAAGTGAGCCGTGTGCCACTGACAAGTGGGCTCAAATTACTGTGGCTACAATGCATAAGTCCCACCTATCAGCCTCTTATGATTCCTTTTAGAAGTTTTGAAAAGTTAATTCAAAACGTAATCAAAAACCATATGGACCCTACTTGTCATACACAATGGCCTTTTCAATAGAGAAATAAATAGAAAAAAAATTAAAATACCGGGTCCCACCTGTCAGTGAGAAAAATTCGTTTTCTTTATTATTTTCTAAAATTAATTCAAACTCAATCTTCAAATGGTTTGTTCTCATTCATCTTAAGTCCAAATTTAGTGAAATTTATTTCTAAATTTGTCAAAAATGAAGATTTTTTCAATGAAACTGAAATTATTAATTTTGAAGTTTATTTAAGTTTTCATTTGAATCTATTCCTATTTACTGGTATTTATTTGAATTTTCATGTGCCTGAATTTAATAGACTACGAAGTGCAAGAAGAGCAGCAGGCCGAGCAAGACTAAGATCCTCAATACCAGATAGACTATAACCAAGTCGAGTCATCACTTTGATCGTTTTCCTCTTATATTTTAATTACAAGTATTTCATTTTAAATTATTAAATTGTATGCTTTAATTTTTTATGCAAGTTATATTCACATTAGCTCATAGTTAATTCCTTATGTATCATTGCTTAATTATTCTCATTCCTTGCTTTTGAACCCAGTGCCCTGTCAACCTAAGGATTGTTGGTTATCTTACTAATAATAAGTCCGTATTTAATACACCATGCGGAGTCCCACGTAGAAACTCGGGGGCATTAATTTGTCCTAGCACCATTTCAAATATGAAAACTTAGTTTGAGCAGTCACCAGTGGTAAGTGACTGTTATGTTGTGACATGATTATTTTATACTTCCAAAAATCCTAAAATGCTTAAATATCTGGGCTGGTGGTAAGAAGAGTTGGTGTTGTTAAAAGTACGAGAAAGCGTGGAATGTGGTAGAACCCCTAGGTATTCTAAGGACTGAATCTTGTATGACCTCCGAGTATAAAACAACACAACCCCAAGTTTATAATGGGTACGATCTGGCTAATTAATTTGCATCGACCTAGTGTGGGTTGCGCCATTGGTGTAAACATGTGCAAAGGGAAGAGCCTTTAGCGTGATGGTGCGAGAGGGGCTTCCGGATGGGTGGTTGTATCCTATAGCGGTGAAAACCTTAGCGGGTGTGGCCTCACTGGGAAGGTGTATTGTAAAGACCTTGTGACGACTTCCTTGATCTACATGTTTAAGGAAACATGTGGAATATAACAAGTGGTTGTCTCTTGTGGGTAAAGTGTGCGACCTCTGCAGAATAAAAACTGTTCGAATAGTTGTGCCTACGGTCATAGGTGGGCATTGGGAACCTACGAGAGTTAGTGTCTATTTCTAAAATTGGTTTGTGCTGTCCTGAGTGGTCGGACCCAATGGTAATAATGTGCGGATATAACACTGAGAGACTAGCATTGGATGCAGGAAGCCATGTAACGGTTGATGGAACTTGCATTATTATTAATATTGTAATCTTTCATAAATTTTTTTAAAAAATTGATTTTGGTTAAAATTGTTAAGTCACAGGAATTTCTATTATTCGTAATTGTTAACTAAAGCATTTAGCAAAAGAACCCTAGCCAACCTTGTTCAGCCCTGTATCTATAATAATACATTCTGTGTGTTGACTCGCTGAGCATGGTTGTTTTGTGCTCATATTCGCTTACTCAATTAACTCAGAAGTGATGGAATAAGATCCCTACGCTCATCACGAAGCTCTAGGTCCTTATGGCGAAGAAGATGGAGAAAACTAGGGCAAACGTTAGTGTTATAGTTTTACCCCCAGTCGCCTACATGTGAACGGTTATGGCCCCACCTTTTGTTTATCAACCCGTTGCTGCTTATGTATTGTATGTATTTGGCCTAAGCATCCCTTTATGCAAAAACTGCCTAATGTAGTATATGTAAACTCTTATATGTATAATATGGAATGGTATGGTCTATGCGATATATGAAATGATTCAGCAATGTATCTGTGAGCACTATTTATTGATCCAGAGAATAATACAGTGGAATCACAGAGGAATTTGGATTGACAAAATCCGGGTACAACATTAGCCGTGATAGGTTTTGCTGTACCAACTCACCTGAATGACGACGGTGACGCCCACGCAAAAATTGGACACTGAGCTGAGTTGGTTTTAAATAAATCTTTTTTGGTTTTTCTAACGAACAACACCGTCACCGAAGCACAGGTGATACACATACATGGAGATTCTTTACATCTCCTTTTCGCTACCATGATTGTTGACAATCATGTTGACGTTGCAATATTTGAATTTTTTTGTGAGGAAGATAAAGAAGAAGCACATTCATCGACTAAGACTTGATGATAACAAGTTGGTCGTCGGATATCTTTAATATAAAAGCCAGATACTCGTGTACTTTATCCATACATTGTTAATATAAACCAAACGATTTTTTTTAAAAAAAGAACTGAACCTTGGGGTGCTTGGACAGAGCGAACAAAAACCACTTTTAGCTGTATTTGACGCGTTATTTACAAAATATCACCCTCTTAGCCTCAATTGCAAAAATGACATTACCTGTTGCCCGGTGACCTGGCGACAGGTTCCTCGGAGCGACACGTGGCACCTGCCGCTTGGTGACTTGGCGACAGGTTCCTCGGGGCGACATGTGACACCTGCCGCTTGGTGACCTGGCGACAGGTTCGTGGGCCGACACGTGGCGCACCTGTCGCTCGATCACCGGGCGGCAGGTTCTTCAGGCCGATACGTGGCGGGGCTAATACGCACGGTGAGCCACCACGTGTCGGTCCGAGGCACCTACCGTCTGGTCACCAGATGGCAGGTGCGCCACATGTTGGCTCGAGACACTTGCCGCCCTATGATCGGACGGCAAGTACCACGTGTCATCCTGAGGAACCTGCCGTCCGATCGGACGGTAGGTAGTGCTATTTTTACAATTAAGAATAAGAAAATGCTATTTTTATAAATAAGGTTGTTAAATATGGCTCCAGTTCCATCAATAACTCGACAGACACACAAAAGTCGACCGATGGAGTACGCGCCGCACCGCACCGCACATCACGCACCAGCTGCCGAGACTCCAAAATGTCAAGTTGACAAAGCAAAGGGTTGGCGTGGCCCCTGCCTGCCTGCCTCCATTTTCCTGGGTGCCCAGTACGCTGTTTTGGACAAACCCAGCGGCCATCCGGACTGCCTGACCCCGCGGCTAGCTTACTCCACTGGCTAGCGTAAGCGCATGCATCCGCAGCCGAAATGAAATCCGAAATGATTGAATTGTATCCGGCCACCCACCAAACAAGCCGGCAGCCGTTCTTGGCGGCTGGCCGTCGAAAACCACACGCCGCCCACCGTTACCGGCGCGCGTATACGATATAAACCCCCCTTCCCTACACCGAATCCGTAGCGCCATAATTCCAAGCTGCTTTAGTTTTCCTATAGCCAGTACACAAAGTACACCACCACCGGCTCTGTTCTTTCTTGTTTCTTTCTTGGGTTGGTTTGCTCCGGTCGTTCGTTTCTCGGGAAATCGATCGTTGATGGCTTCGATCGTGCTGCTGCTGTCGGAGCTGCTCGGCGGCGCGGAGAGCACCAGCGTGCTGGCCGCCAACTGCTACATGAGCGGCCACAGCCTGCGGGACTTCCGCCCCGCCGCCTCGGCTCCGGCCGCCAAGGGCGAACGGGCGCCGGCGGGAGCGAAGCAGGGAGCCGCCGCGGATGCGAGGCGTGAGGAGGAGAAGAAGGGGGAGTCGTTCGAGGATCTCGCCGTGTCCAGGATAGCGGTTGACGTGATGTGGCCCTAAGCGACTGAATCACCCCTCACCAGTAGTGTGCTTCATTCAGACCTTGATTCCTTTGTGTTTGCTGCCATCGAGAGATGTAATGTTCTTTCGACTGAACATGTGAATATATCTGAAGTGATTGTTGAATGTTCTTAATTATGTTTTTTTTCTCGGTTTGTACTAAACAAAATGTTCTTCACTGATTTAGGCATCATTTTTAGGTACGATTAGGTTTGTCTTTGCACTATTTTCACCCCCTAACGACTAGGTTTCTAGGTGCATCAAACTCGACACATTACATGCCTGATGCCACTACAAGGAGACGGCGCATGATCTCACTGACGACCTTGTAATCAACCATGTTGATCACATCTCAGGTGAAAAATTCATAAAAATGCATACTTTTGAACTCACTGTCTGATCAGCGAGCCATCAGCCTCTTGCAACGGCAATTTCGCCTCATAATCAAACGGACAATGATAAATTGATCACCCCCATGCTGATTACTATATAGCTCAAAGTCACTGGATCGCAAATCCTACTTCTGCAGGAGTAGGACCACTGAGAAGGTCTATGGATATTTGTGATGAACAGTTCGCGAGCATTAGAGAGTTAAAATTTAGTTTTGAGAAAGTTTGCTGAAATTTCATTTGCTGTCAATATGCAGCCAGTCTAATCGATTTGTAGGGGCGGTTTGACCACTGGGCATAGGTGGTCAGGCTGATCCAGACACGGCGGGCAAACTAACATTGTATGCTTTTGAAAAATAGACACCAAACACTTATATATGCATGTTTGAGTATGTGTTTGCACGTATTTGCATTGCAATTGGAAAATTAGAGCTGAAAGTAGATAGAGTTTGAAAGATTCAGAAGGTTTTTGGGCCGAGTGAGCTAGGTGCGGTTTGACTGGCATTGAGGTGATGGTGAGACGGGTTATGGCGGTCAAACTGGCTTTTGGTTGGTGATTTGATTGGTGTCATGTTTCCAGCATAGGTTAAATTTGGTTTTGAGGTCTTGAAAGGCTTGAGGATCCTTAAGTCAATGTATACATGTTACATGATGTATGTTTGGACTAACGTATAAGTTGTAAAAAATATGTGTTGGACACGATTTCTTAGTCTTTACATGTGTAGAAGACTTAGAGCCAACTATGGCCAATAACAAGTAGGATCAGAGCTTGGTTGGGAGAACCAAGGTGGGCAAGGACGTGAAAGGTAAGGTTTGCACAACGGGTTGCATCAAGTGGCTTGGTCGATGCATGTGTGGAGACGGTCCGATAGAGCTGAAATGAGAGAGGCAATCGACGCAAGATGTAAGGTAACTCATTGATGAACCTACGCATGTTAAGCATAGAGATTACTTGCAAATAAAGAATGTGACCGAGTCAAAAACGGGAAAAGTGAAGAGTCTAAACCACGGTGCTTGGGAATGTGGTTTATGTCATAAAAAAGCCGAAGAAATCAAGTGGATCATGCCTTAATGGATCCGAGTTTATTGCTTTGAAAAATGTGCACTAGGTGTAAGTGAAAAACCCGTTATGTTGTGGGGTTTTCGGGTTTTCCCATGAGCTTAGTAGATTACATCTAATGGGGTTCATACTAGGGTTTGCTAAGTGAAAGAGGGAGGTGTTTGCCTCTCTATATAAGGAAAGGATGTAGAGGCTTGAGGTCTCATATCTTGCCTCCCTTGGTTTGCTTGAGAGTATTTTGTTGTAGGTGCGAGGAAAGCCTTTTATGTGTGCTGCCCCTTGGGCTCTTGTCCTTATGAGGGAGAGGTTGTAAATATTCCTCGTCAAGTAGCGATAGATCAACCAAAGTTTGGCAAGAAATTGTGTTCTTGTTTTGTGATGTTTCTTTCTTGATTTGAGGTGTTTTTGCCTTCTCTTCTTAATCTCTTGGGATTGTTAGTTACCAAGGATGTGTAAGTGATGAAGAAACCTCATGGTCAAACCACATCCAACTAGGCACATCTTATAGCACTCCCTTGAAGATGCTCAATTTTGGTGAAGTTTGGAGTGCCTCTTGGCTATTCTTTATCCTTGGAGTTTTGATGTGAGTCTTCCTGTTCTTGAGCTTCCTAGGACGTATGGGAAGTGATTCTATGCCACCTTGACCAAAGTTTACCCACAAGCAAGTCTTGGTGCCAGATTTGGTTCTTGGCAAGGTTTTGGTGCAACTTGGAAATGATTTCTTAGATCCATGATTGTAATAGGTTCCTAAGGTTATTGTGAAGGTGTGTTTCAAGTTTCCTCATTTGAAGTCATGGTTTGAAAGTTGTTTCAAATTTGGTTTTGGTTCATGCTGTTTTTGGTTATGGACAACAAGCAGCGGTCAAATTAGCTCTCACCTAGTAGTTAGATCAGCCAGTGGTTAGACGCCAACTAAGGTGCAGTCAGATCGACTAGGCGCAATCAGACCGGCATAAGGACTGTGGTCAGACTGCCAGAGAAGTTGTTGTGCTGGTTTTGTGTCTAGTGAGCGTTCCATGTTGTTTGGGTGTTAGAATTTGCTCTTCCTAGTTTGTATAGCTACTGGAGTGGAAAATTCTCTTTATACTAAAGGGGAAAAAGTTTTTTTAACAAACATTCACCCCCATCCTATTTGCCATAACCGATCCTACAACTTCTAAGTAAAACTTACATGCCTTTGTAGCATGTGACCAATTACAATGCAGTGCACGATGGTTGTGGAACATGCACTTGCTGCAACACAGTTAATTCAGAAGATCATTTTATTCATTTGCCAGACAATGCTTAGATAATCCAGAAGAGCTCAGCATGAGCTTTTATTCCCATGAACTGACAGTGTTAAATTACAATTCTATTAAATAGATCATTTTATTCATTTTACACAAATAAACCACTTTTTCTGAATTTTATAGAAATAACTCTCAGTCGCTGAACCATTGTGCGATTGGGCTCAATTGCGTGGTGGACCAGTGATTTGCTGAAGTGGCAGCTCTAGTTGCGGTGTCAAATTGTGACTAAGCCTTTTTGCCAACCACGTGGCATAGTCGCTCTCCTGTACCATGACTACATGCTTTGTTGTGCGATGAGTGGGCGACATTAAGCCATGTCTCTAATCATGCTAGCGAAACAAGACTGGGCCTCCATTCGTGCGACGGGGATGCGACTAAGTGGTAGCAAGCCCTTGTCATGGTTCAATGGTGCGATTGAGTCCGCATATAGCCCCGTCGCTTGGCCAATCTACTATTTGGATCATGTCACAAGAAGAGAGGAGAGAAGAGAAGAGAAGAGAAGAAAATAGAGGAAATGAGAGGAGAAGTGAGGAGAAATGAGGAGAATCTGCCTGAGTTTGTTTGTGTAATCGCTTGTTTTGCTGTGAGTTTGTTTCGTTCATGTGATTTATTCATCATTTCGATAAAAACACATTAGGTTAGTAACAACAAAAATAGATTAGTAGTAAAAGTAGTGTTTGTAGTTTTAGATTGACAATTTTAGGGTTTATGACGCATGTAGTGTTCGAATGTAGGTTATTTATGTACATGTTATAGCGTCAAAATGTTAAGTAGATCGATTATTGGAAGACCTAAGCTACTTAGGTTTATATCCACAAGACCTACGAATTCCGATTTTAGGTTATTTATATGTTATTTTTAATTTAATTGTACATTTGTAGTCATGTTTTAGGAGATGTAGGTGAAATAAAGAGCATTTTCATAGGCATGGTAGGTTTTGTTCATGCGATGGGTGTAGTCTAATTTGGTTTTCTTTAGATTTGTTGTAACATTCATAATTACCATGCATTCTAAATATTCTAAGCTGTGTGGCAGATATGTCAGGTAAAGAATTTTTTAGAGTGTTTTACGAGAAACGAGAAGTTCGTGAGGGGCAATGTTGGGTTGATTTGATCAATTTTCTATAGACTGCACTGTATCACCTAAACCTGAATAATCTTAAAATCGGGGAGGTGTTGTGGTTAATATGCAGCTTCTTGCTAGACTCAACACTATATGGCGTTTCAGTGAAATGCTTGTGGAGCTGTTCACTAGAGGTGATTCGTTGGGATTTTATGCCCATGGAGCGAACGAAGTAATGGCAGATCTGGTTGGAAGCCTGCATGCATCATGTCTATGAATGGGTATTGTTGGTGCAGGCCTATATGAAATAGAGTGTGAGTACACTTGGTAGCTCCCGTGAAGTGGGGTCGAGTTGTGCAGGTGAGGTGGAAGTTGAGGATGGTAGGTGAGATACAGTTGTAGCAGAAGACAACCATGTTGATACTAGCGGACAGGCAGACAAAGAGGGGGACTTAGAGCAGGAAGATTAGAGGGCCAAGGCCGAAGAACAAGTATAAGAAGCAGATGGGGATGATGACGACGGTTCGAGGATCAAGCAATCCACACATCCTAGTACCGCCGCCCAGGCTTTCTACATGTGCGAGGGTTACCGCGTAAGTGACGTCTCTCGATATTTCACATTGTATGCTGCATTTTAAATATCAGTAACTTTATTCGTGTGTGGCAGGAGGATTGTTACTACTTCTTCCAATAATTTGACGGTCTAGAGATGTACGATAAGGTATTTATTAGGCAGAAATACATGCTAAACTATGCAGTTGCGCCCGAGGCATTTACCCGTTGGGAACCTCCCTCAACCAGGAGCGGGGAAGGGAAAGGAAAGACACCAATGGTACCTGATGCCCCTGTTGCACTGAAGAAACCTGAAGCATATGTTCCACTAATGAACCCTGATGGCTATGTACCATAAATTATACGTTGTTGTTGTGGTGTGAAAGCTATATACACATTAGTCGGTGCAGGAAACTAGTAGGGCTACGTGTGCGTGTACACCACAGGATACAAAGGTTAGTCTTCTATCATCCTACCTCTTTGAAATACCCTAACTTGTTCATCTACAGCAAGAAGGAAGAAGATCCAAATAGGAAATGTGTCCAACTAAAGAACAAATGGACCTTGTCTTGTATAGGCATGCGGTTGTTGCTAGGGACAAAGCGTTGAAAGCTGAATGGGAGAAGAAGAAAAAAGAAGATTACATGGAGAAGCTATAGAAGGAACGCGAACAAGCTCTAGAAGATGAGAGGAACAATGTACCAAAGAAGGACCTTGTAGGCCTATGGAACGATTGGTTCGATACCAAGAAGAGAGCCCTTAGAGGGGAGTAGGACGTATATGCGCAAGCCTGGCTTGATTTTCACCCATCAAGTATGTTCCTTTTTAAAAGGCGTGTTTGTATCGTAGTTGTAGTTCGAGTCGATGTTTTGTGTATGTTGCTATTTATGACATAGGAATAGCCAGGCAAACATATGCACATAACCAAACAGTACACGTGATATAATTTGCACCTTCGTTATCAAGTGTTATGTCGGGTTTAAAATCTTATTTTCATTCCTCTATTCTAGCTGAGACCGAAGCTTACAAAATATTAGTCTAATTGATCACATAATAAAAAACCTAGCTAATTTGGTGATTCTAATTTTCTCTATTTTCTAAAGCATATGATCATGCTTCTGACATATGTCTCTGGCAGTCCAAAATATATCCGATAAATAACATTACAACTATCCAAAATGCACGTAAAATACTCAAACAAATAAAAAGGGATAATTCCAAAAAAAATAAGGGACTGATGTGCTTGTTGGGTGATTAGGCCAAGTCGCTTGCCGGTAAAGCGACCGGGCTCAGTCACTTTTTTGAGGCGCAACTATGCTTTTTGCTCCACCGGAGGGCCACTAAAGCCCAAGTCACCGGCCGGCTGCATGATGATGGACCTGCCATGCAGGCACATGCCTAGTGATGCAACGGGAGTGCAACAGATCTTAGTCACGTGTTGGTGCCACGACTGGAGCTACCACATCAACAGATCGCTGGGCCACTATGCGACTGGGCTCAATCGCATGATGGCCTAGCGATTATAGGTTATTTGTGCAATAAACTTAAAAGGTGGTTTATTCCTGTAAAACAATTAAAAAAGATTTATTTTTCAAAGAAATTCGTTAAATTACCGGCACATAGCAGCAAACAGAATGGCCTACAGCCTAGTTGGCTGTACAAGTTCAGCAATGGTGGTCGTCCTTAATTATGAGTAGATATAGATGCTAGGCTAGGAGTGTCCCAGCCATCACAGTAACAGCTTCTCCCTGAATTCGCACTCTCCTAGCTGCATCTTCCAACTCCAGGTACAATGTTCCGCTCCTTGGAGATGCCTGATGATATATGGACATATAAAGGAAAACAAATATGATGATTTGGTTGATTTAGCTCGCTCTGTAGCTTTTGTTTTTTCGAAAAAAATGAATCTCCAAAGAGTAATTTACTGTCGAAAAGGTTGCAAGGACATACTTGAAACGCCGTCAGTTTTTGTTTACCCAGCTTTCCACCCCAGTAGGGTGCCAAAACACAATGCGCACTTCCACAAACAGGATCCTGCCAAAATATAGTGATAAAGGGTTATGAGTTATGGATGACGAAGTTTGCGAAGCTACCACAGGCAAGGTTGATGATATATATTTATAAACAGTAAGCATTGCTTCTAATCACATATTATAAATCAAGATAAGTTTCTAATTGAACAAAAAAACTCATGAAAATTTAACCATTTAAATTTAGGGCAAGCAAGGTTGGAAACATGGTGCAAGTACAAACCTGCAGGACCCATGCATGGTACACAGACTGAAAGATTTAACATATATGAAATTTGACCGAAACTTGGTGTTGAGAGGCAATCATGCAACATTGTTTTCTTACAATTAGCTACATATTTTGGCACTAAAATGGTCAATGCCATGGTAAGTTAAACAAGCTTCACTCTATAAATATTCAACTTGGGAGCAAGATTACGACATCACCTCATCTACCCCAAATTTTGGGCAGAAGAAACGTGTGAAGAAGTCATAACCAGACACAGCAGGTGCCGGTCCTGTAACAATAACACCTCTGCCGGCACATTTCTTAATTTCGTCAGTGTTAGGGAGGATATCGGCAACCTCTTTTCCTGAGGAAAGTTCCACCTGAAAGCCATTTCGGATTCTTTTAGTGAGTGATACCTGAACAAGTCCAGCTCCAATTCCTTCCCTAATTATGTTTGAATTAGAAGTTAATTGCGATCCCCCAACAGAAATAAGCAATTTGAAGTCAAGAAAATCAAGCGACAAGGATGAGAGGAACTACAATGAGGTCACCGGCTGTTGCCGATTTGTGAACACTGACGATGTTTGCGCCATTGAGAGTCTCCGGGATGTTGGGCAGCTCGGCAGAGTTGCACTCCACGAGATCAATCATGGGGAAATCCAACTCGATGAACAGCTTCCCCTGCTCCGTTTTCTCCGGCGCAGGAACCCTCTTGGCAGTCAGGATCCCGGACTTGGTCGCAAACTCGACCATGTCATGGTTGGCAAGAACGGATGTGAAGAGGAAGTGGGCGGAGGCCAATGTCGCGTGCCCGCATAGCTTAACCTGAAACAACGACGGTGCGTGCAGATGGAATCAAGAACAAGAAACCGAGCAATCAGCAAATCAAAGGGTTCAGATCGATGCTAGTAGCAAAAGCCGCAAGATTTGTGGTGGCGATGGATGGCGACCTCGGCGACGGGGGTGAACCAGCGGAGGTGGAACCGCAGGGTGGAGGCGTCGCCGGCGGAGGAGTCGCGGACGAGGAAGGCGGTATCGGGGAGGTTGAACTCTGCGGCGACGGACTGCATCCACCGCTCGTCAGCCGCCGCGGCGGATTCCTCCTCGAGCAGGCACACCGCGGCGGGGTTGCCCTTGAACGGCTCGGCCGCGAAGGCGTCCACCTGCGACGACACACCCACGGCGGCGCCAACGTGAACGTCACATCCCCATCCCATGCGAGTCAAGAAGAGAAGGGGGAGGTGGTATACTCACCACGGCGTATTGGATGGCTTTCTTGGCCATTTCCGCGAACCAACGCTGGCCGCCCTGGATGGCGGTCCAATTTTTTGTGTGTCGGAACAGACCAGGAGCCGAGCACATATCCTTTATAGGATTAAATCGTACTGACTGGCAAATGGCAGTAGTAGTCAGCAGTGACGACATGGAACTTGACTATTCCTTCCTCGTGGACTCTGCTCCAGACCTTTGGAGTCACCGACAGGTGGGGCCATGTGACACGTGTACTCCCCTTGTGAGTAGATCAGGGATTAAACATCGACGACCTGACATGGAGTCAAGATACTAAAATGGTGTTCTTGCTTAATCTAAAGGTAAATGGAGACAAATAACTTGGCAGAACACTACATTCAAACGTGGCAAAGTCAACCTTAGTGGACCGGCTCTCCTTGCAAACCCAGACCCATATTCATCATCGCCTACTTCCTATTTTAAATTCCTCGCACGTTCAATTTTTTCCTTAGCAACCACAAAACACCTGCAAACAACTTTATTATACAATAGATTCTATGTAAAATAGAAAAACCCTATATGCCCTTGTTACATATGACTTGTTATTTATACAATTATATATACACACACTACTTAAAAGAATAAATTGGTGATGGTGATTCATTTATCATCCCACTCTCCCTTGGTGGTGGTTCATCTATCTCTTCCCTTCTCAAAATAAAAGTACTCACAAAAGGGGCCATCTCCCCGCCTCCTCTCTCTCTGAAACCCCTCGCTCTGCCCTCCCCTCTCCTCCCGATTTCATTGCTCGCTCATGCCCTCCCCTCCATTCTCAATTCCATTGCAAACTCCCCCTCCCATTAACCTAGCCGCCGACCCGGGGCCCGGCCCACCCTCACCCTACTGTCTCCCCTAACCTCTCTCTCTCTGGATCCAACAGGGGTGCACCGGCTCCGACCGCCCCCTCCGCCTCGGTTTCCTTCCGCACCTCTTTTAGCCCCGTGCCCCTCCCCCCTCTCTAGATCCGGCCAGGGAGCACCTCTTTCGATTGGCAGCCTTCGGCTCGACGCCGCCTCCCCCAACTCCGTCTTCCCCAAACCTGGTCGACGGTGAGCTCGGAGGCCATGCGGACAATAGCTAGCCACTTGCCGGATCTAGTTGGGCCCATCCAAATCCAGCTCTTTCCTTCTGAGACGCCACGACCTCCTCCTCCACCCCACACGCCATCACCCCCTACACCGATGTCAGTGCCTCTTCTCCATTCTCCACCTCCCCTAGATCCGCCATGTCATGGCCCTCCGGCGAGTTTGGCTCCCAGAGATCTGCCTCTGACCACCCAAGCATCGTGATCCCTGCCACCGCCGAGGCGTCATCCTCCTCACCCTCCCCCTTCTCGTCGTCGACCTCTAGTGGCCTCTTGCTCCATCCTTGTCCTGGCCCCCACGACGCTACATTGCCATGGTTCTCCTCCCCCTACCACCCCGCCTCCTCCTGCTATGTAACATCCCAAAATTTTGGATATTCAAAAATAGGAAATTTTCAAAACTTTTCTTGCATTTTGCTAGCATTCAAATTTTCTTCTGAATATTTATTTGAAACTTTATTGAGTTTTGTGGCATACAAACCCAAGATTGGATATCCAGAATTTAATTAGAGCAAAGTAATATCAAAATCAAAATCCAAGGGCAAATAATTAAAATCCAAAATTGAACACAAAACTTAACGAAAATTTAAAATTTGGAATGTCATGTAAACGCAAAATCAGTAATTCCTAATGTCAGCTAAAAATTTAAGTTAGAAATCCAAATTCAAAAATTTTGCATGAGCCTTCTTTTCCCCTTTTCTTCCATTCTTCTTTCCCTTCCAGGTGAGACCCACTCCCTCTTCTCTCTCTTCCCTCCTTTTTCCCCTCTGCCGGTGGGCCAGCCCCCCCCGTGCGCCCCCTTCTCTTCTTCTCTCTCTCTCTCTTTTTCTCTCCCCACTGGGCCCGCCTTCTCCTTCCCTTCTTTCTTCTTTCCCACACGCAGCGCCGCCTGTCCCCCGCCACCTCTCATGACTGTCTCTTCTCCGCTCTGCACTCGCCGCTCGTCGGTCACGTCGCCACCGAGCCCCGCGCCCTGCTCCCGTCGCCTCCACGCCTTGGGCCCCGCTCCGGTCCTTACCCGGCGGCTTCTTCCCCGCCTCCGCCCGGTCCGCCACGGCTGCACGCCCGCCCGCTCGATGTCGGCTCCCTTTCCGCCGCCTATAAAGCCCAAGCGGCCCTTCCTTCACTCCGCCGCTCTCCCTGTCTCCCACCGCGATTAATCGAACCCCGTCGCCGTAGCTCGCGGCGAAGTCCTCCTTCCCCAACTCCGCCATCCGCAATTCCCCTTCGAGCCGCCGAGCCAATTCCTTCAAGCCGAGTTTCCTCGGGCGTGACGGCTACTCTAACCTCGGTGGGCCCTCCACCACCTCTCCTTCGCCGGCACCGAAGTCCTCCCCAAGTCGTAGCCGCCGCACGCCGCCGGCCCGCCTCCGTGCCCCTCGGTCCTCACCGACTTCACCGTAGGCCTCCCCGTCGCACCAAGAACGTATCGTTGCACCCGCCCGCACCTCTCCGACCGCCGCTCGCCGTCGGCACAGCCGCCCCGACTTCCTCTGCTTCTGGGCACTGCCGACTCGGCTCAACTACATCCCTTCCCCCTTGGTTATCAGGTAACACCGCGTGATTGACTGGCTAGCTGCGTGCGCTCTCATTTCCGAGACCCGCGTTCGATCCCTCTGGTCGCAACATTAACAGTAGGTTTAGCAAAGTTTTTGCCGGCCGCTCCAGTGAAATAAAAATCAGAGAAAAATCCGAGAATAATTAATAGGGATGCTAAAAATTTATTAGGGTATAAATAAGCCTAATAAACAGCTGATTATGGAGTAGTTGCTAACTAATGTGCCCTAATCTTTATTTTAAGAGTTTAAATATTAATACAAGGCATAGGGAGCAAATTGGAAAGGATGTAGTATAGGTTCAAACTCTCATGAGTTGATGATTTAGCCAATGAAAATTTGTGAAGAAGGAATCATAAATCCTTGCGTGATAGTAAGATTGTAGAACTAGCCACCACATAGTTAAAACATGAATGTTAACCCTATGCCCTAGCAACGATGGGGTTTCTTTGTCAACTATAATACTCAAATTAAATTGGAGAATAATTTAGAGAATCAAATAAAAATACTAGGAAGTAAGTGAGGTTATTTAATATTTATATTTGGACTAGTTCATGTATGCATGATTAATATGGCTTGAGCAATCATCTAAAAAGCTAATTATTAATTCAAAGCAATAATAAATAAATATGACTTTGGTTAAGTACTCAAAAAGATTACCCTTAATTGTAATATATGCACTAACGAATAACATACCATCATTAAACAAATCTCCTTGGTAGATTTAATTAAGTAACTATATTAATACATAAACCCAAATAACCAGCTCGGCCCAAATAAATAGATTAAGAATTAAAAATGAAGCTAAGCCTAGTGATAACTGGGAATACCTAAAATATCACGCCATAAAATACTTTAGACCCGGACTCTAGGATTAATTCGGTAAGCTAAAATTTGTATACATCGTGTATGTAGTATATACCCTGAATATTAATGTTCGACACAATAATACCTGGCTAGACTTGTACACCAACTCATAGGTCTAACCTAGCTCATGGAACTTCCTAAATGAATATAAAAATAATAAAAGAGATTATTGAATAAAAAGATCGAGTCATCCTATTCCACCACCAACTTTGCCTCCAATCACCCATTAACTCATAACAAAACTAAATTGAGTTTATTCGGATTTATTTGGATCTTTTGAGTTATTTGCTTTTATTTGGATTCAGTCATCTAGCGCGTAATTAGAAATTGGAAACCGTGAAGATTCAGAGGTCGAGCTCGAAGAGAAGATAGAGACCAAAAGCTCAAGATAAAGCATTGTGTGAGCTCAAGACCATGATAAACCGCCAAAGTAGTCAATACTTTGATCATGTTGAACCTACATTTTCTGCAAATTACTTTGGTTTAAATTATCAAATTGCATGCTGTTAATTTTATATACAAATACATGCTTAATTCAAAATTCTAGCTATATGCCCATTGTTTGCCTTGATTAATATTACACCCACTTTTTGAATATTTGAATATATGAACTTTGTCGCCCTAGAGAAATTATGATAGTAACCTTTTGAAAATAAGTCCGTAATTTATACGCCATGCGTAGTGTTGCATAGATATTCGTGGGCGTGAAAACGTCCAAGCATCACTTTTAATCATGAGAAGATTTGGTTGGGCAGTCATGGTGGTAATGACTGGTATATGTTCAATATGGTTATTTTATGCTCCCAAAGACCTCAACTTGCTTGAATATCTGGGCGGATGGTTCGAGGGTGTGTGAGTGGTGCGGTGGAAGCACAATGTGGTTAGTGGAAGAACCGCCCGAGATACCGTTAAGGACCGAATCTTGTCATGATCTCCCACGTAAAAGCAAGGCAACCACAAGTCTCAGAAGTACAACTTGGCTAAGTAGTTGTATCGAAACTCCTGGACTCATCTCACTGGTAGTGGAGTGAAGTGGATAAGCAAGGGCAAGGGGAGGCCTAAAGGGACACCAAGGGGAGGGTGAAGTTTTCCAGCTGTTCTAAGCGTTGCGGGAAGGGAGCCCTACTGCGTTAGTAATCGTGGAGAACATCCCGTGCATAGATGGGACCCACCGCAAGTGGAAGAAGCCCATAAGGTGAGATGACAAAAGGAACTAGATACTTTGAACAGTCACTGTGATGGTCTGCTCAACCACATGACTAAGGAATCGTGTGGGGCAACGAGTTGATTGTCTCTTGTGGTGAAAGTGTACAAACTCTGCAGAGTCAAAACTATTCGAATAGCTGTGCCCACGGTCATGGGCGGACATGGGAACTTAACCAGATATAGTTCTATTTCAAAATGATTTGTGGGCGGGAATGGAAAAAGTGGTGGGCAGTGCAAGGCCCTGATTTGTGTTGTCCTGGGTGTCGTCCCAGTGATAAGTTAAGCGGCTATAACGCTGAAGGATTAAGCATATGGTGCAGATACCATGTAACGGTGGATGGAATCTGAATCGCTACTATATTTGCATTCTCTTACACATTATGTTTTGTTCAAACTGCTAGGTCTTAGAAAATTTCTATGTATTATATTTTAAAAGCAAAATAATGATAATAGTTCACATGAAATAAGAAGTCAGGAAGAATAAATAGAGTCGTAAGAACAAAAAATGGTTGTTCGGGGTAAACGCATAAAGATGTTGGTGGATCCATGTCGATCATAAAAGGAGAACGACAGTGGAGATTCTAGAAGAAATAAATTGGTGGAGCTTAAATGGATTGATAGGCCAGATAGAATATTTAAATAATTTTTGGAGAATTAGGAAGTGCAAGGGAAATTACGGGATTACGATACGGACAAATAGTATGAATTCTTGGAAGAGGCTGGGAATATTGTGATTGATAGGGTTTGATCAAAATACTAGAAGGATGGATTGAATTTTTGGGTATATTAGAGGAATAATAATAATTACCGGAGTATAATCTAGATCAATGATTTTGGGGAATTAGAAGAGTGTAAAGGTAATTGCTGGATTAAATGGGATTAGTAAGACTTGATCTAGATGGAGGAATTGAATTCGAGGAAACTTGGAGATACGACAATTGGAGTATAAACTTGATTAATGATATTCTCGGTGGAGAAATATTGATAAATTAGTTAGAGGCAATTAGTGACAAATAAGGCTGATTATGAAAAAAAGCATATTATGGTTTTAGATGATTAGCAGAAAAGATTGAATGATTAGAAGGTACTGGTGTGAATGATTTCGCTGGATTAAAAAGTAACCAAGTTAGCGAATCAATAGAATTCAAAGGTGAGGAGCTGGTGGATAGCGATTACAAGATTGGATTATTAAGAAATTTGGAATACAAAAAGTATTGGTGGATTCAAAATAAATATATAGAAAGTATATGATCGGTGGGTTAACTAAATGATGTCACTCGCTGTTCGGAGCTTTGGACAGCGATAATAAAACCCTGAATAAGTAATAAGAGTAATGCGACAAGCAAATTTCTGGCAAATAAAACAACCCGAGCCTCTCCATTGATTAGCCATGCATACTATTATCGCATCACATGTATTGGCTCATGAGCACGGTGGTTAGTGTGCTCACACTCGCTCTCATAACAAAATCCAGAATCAGGAATCGGATCACTACGCATTAGCAATACTATGGTCTTGAAGGCAAAGAAGGTGAAGACGTCAAGGGTTAGGTCACGAAGCTCCATTTGGCTGCCTGTGGGCATGTCCTAAAGGTTCACCCGATGTGCTTCATTTTCCGCTGCTGCAATTTATTGATTTCGGCCAAACCGGCCCATGTGTAAGTTTACTATTTTATTTATGCTTCCGCATGGTATGTATTTGATATTCATTTTACGTATCGTGAGCACTATCTCTTGATCCGTGGAATAGTGCATTAAATCACAGAGGATTCCAGATAGTAAAATCTGGGGCCCTACATGCTACCATTGCTCGACACCGCACGGTAGTAGCTTCCTCCTCTTGAACCCGCCCACGTGTCTCTCCTCTTGCCACCGTCGCCCAGTGGCCACCCACCGGCTGATCCACCACAGATCCACGCTCCAAGGTGGCAATGAAGATCTACAATGGCATGAATCCAGTATGATTGTGCATCAGTTTGGGTGAGCTATTCGGTGCTAGCGTACAGTCGTTTTCTCCATAGGTCACCAACGAGGGGGCTCACCTTGCTCGCCACATCCATCACCGCCTGCCAATTTTTTCACACCAATTTGGGCAACCCACACTGCAGCAAGGGTATGGTGGGGCGACTGATCAACAGACCACATGCTTCTTACTCGTATGCACCAAAGAGGGTTGATGCATGGAAATTTGATTAAAGATGTCTCCGATGCCATGCTCAAGGTTCACTACCATTGCCCCTTGCATGTTGGGAATTAGGAATACATTTCATTTGTTGTTAATTCTATATTGGAGTCTTTTTTTCCTGTATTAATCTCTTACTGTAGTGTTGGATTATCTATATGTCATGTGATCGATGAAATGTGTGCAAGGGTGAAAATACTGATGTTGGTTGCCATTGTTGCTGTAAATGAGTTGCATTTCCTGTGAGCTGCATTCACTTGCGAACTCTGTGCATTGTGATATTAGGTAAGGGTTCATGCTGTTATGTACATGTCATCAATCACATTGTTCTTGTTGTGCTGCTTGTGATGAACTAGGTGTCCCAATGCACTTGACTATTTGCTAAGTGGAAGATCAAACACTAGAACATAGATAAGCTGTCCAATTTACAAACTTTTTCCATGGCCTGATTATGTGTGATCATCCTCAGTGTAATGTAGATAAAATTTTATTCAATATTATGTAACTAAATTACTAATGTTGCCATTTGATTTCTTTGTTTGGACTGTAGTTGGTGACATTGACTAATAAGTTGATGTCATAGGATTCTGATGCATGTCATCGTTCATCTAGATAATGGGAGGGTATCACCATGATTTTTTATTGGATATAATGGGAGGGTGTCACCATAATTTTTATGGGATATTTAGTTGGAATATCATGTTTTGTAAGGTTGTTTTTTTCTTGTTTCTTTCTCCTTTGATTTCGGTGGTGCGCTGGAGATTTTGTCATCATGCTCAATGATGTAAATAGCTTGATGCAGCAGTTTGAAAAACTAAAGATTCGTGTTTTGAAGAGGAACCCAATTACCATGTACATAAATTCATTTTCCCCCAACTTTTTCCATTAAGCAATGTGTTACCTTCATTGACTAAAATCGCCGAAGTTAGTTATAGTTTTGTTGATCTATTTCTTTTAATGCTCAATTGTTCATACCGATTTTACTTCACGACAGGAAGATAAATTTAATCTAATAATTGTATGTGTTTTTCCAATAGCAAGATGAGACAAGTTGTAACACACAGAAGACGAATAATATTTGATATCAATTGATTGAGAATACACACTAGATGTTTTGTAGCAACGCTAGGAATTTGAATAGTACTACTATAAAAGTTGAATTGGTGGTGGTTGTTCATTCACCCCTCTCATCTCCCACTTCCACCTCATCTCTAAAAAAATCTCAAGTAGATTCCACTGTGGGTCATTGAACTTGTCTGACTAGTTCCAGTAGATCACCGAACTCTCAAATTACATATCTTGTCTGACTAGTGGTCACTCTAAGTCATTACCATGCCAACCTAAGTATGACTATTGACGTGATATGTTGGCTTGCGCCACCGTGGCATGGGGTGCACATCTAGTCGAAAAATTACTCAACGTTGACTTGAGGTGGCATGCCCTCCCCTTGCAGCCTCCCTACCATCTGCAACCTTATCACGACTGCTGAGTTCACTCGACATCGATTCCTTGCTCTAGCAACAATCTCCATCATATGATGCAAACACCAGCGTGTACCATGGCCCTCAAGGTCACTTTAGTCACCATAGCTCATAGGGGTTTCGAATTATGCCAAAACTCATAGGGGTTCAATGAAAATTATAGTGGCCATGCTCATCATAATGTGTCACTCATGTCACGGTTAGGGGTGAAAATGGAGCGGATATGGAGTGGATAGTGGTCAAACTTTATCTACATCCATATTTTTTTGCTTAAATTCGAACACGAATCAGACAAACATCGGATACGAATATAGGTCGGACAAATGTCGGATACGAATTCAAATCGGATTATACTCAAAATTAGATCGGATTCGAATATTTTTTGGATTCTAATAAATATTCATGACCTTTCCTATTTAAAACATGGCACTGAATTATTTTAAAATTTTAAATTGATAAATAGCTAACTTTAACATGTAGCTACACATTAAATGTTGATGTCAACAAATGAATCATTCATCTCATATATTTGTATAATGCAGCTTCTAAGGATAGCTTCATATTTGTAGGGGTACCAACGGAATGAATACAAATCAAATAATAGTCTTCCCATATTCATATTCATATTTTGAAATGAATACAATACAAATTGAATATACTCAAATACTAATACGAATCGAATACTATAACAAATATGAATACGAATCGCATACCTACTCAATTCAGTTAGATACGAATATCATATGGTATAATGAAGTTTAGCAAATCCTTAATCATTAATCTCTAGTTTATCATGTAATCATTAATCATTGCTGCCATTTTACCACCAATCCTAACTAGTTGTAGATATATTACAAATAAATCGGTTATAAACATATCGAATTTGGCTAAAAAGAGCATGCAAAAAGCTTTATTGGGGATGTGTGTAAATTCAAGCTACATTAAGTTGGTTTTGGTGATAATGACAAATACAATTGTAAAACTAATATGTTTATTGTTTATGATATTGCTTAGTCTCATTTGAATGAAAATGTGAAAAATATAAGAGGAATATATTCAATATCACATTCTTATCTTATTGCATTCCTCGAATCCGAAATATAGAATGAATTTCACCAAATAAGTCAAACTTGAATACGTGCATGTGCTTTCACAGTATATACTTGTATGCACACATTTAGGGGAGCTCACTCTATGTTTTGTGGTTTCATTAGTATTGATCCATGTTTTATTTCCACATATTAAGAATCTTTACTTTCAAACATATCCCTTGAGTATATATAGTTTGCATAGTTCATATATACTTATAATCGGGTTATTATCTAGTTCTTCCATTATATGTTAATGGTTGGATGATTAAGACCGGATAAGTAATTTTTACTTTAAAAACTTATCTTAAAGTATACAAGCGTTTGTACATGATGTATACTCCTAACCGAATTTTTATCTCAATAGTTGTTGAGATTGTCATGAATTATCAAAAAGAAAAGATTGTAGAATTTAGCCTCTCCATTATGAGTTAATGGTGAAGTTTGATAATTAATGACAATTATTTTGGGGACTAACATTTTTATGAGTTGGCTGAATAGGTTATGTTCCACAAATAAGGAAGACTTGAGATGACTTCATATGTTGAAGATCATTAAGTTAAGTGGTGGATGCATCATGAGTTGTGAAGGACCGAAATGGCAACAGAGGGGGGGTGAATGGTGCCTTAAAAATTTCCTCCCCAAGTTCTTCTTCTCCTTTAGCTAGAGAGCTAAGAAGTCGAAAAACAAAGATCAACCGAACAAAGAACAATAAAACAAGAAGTCGTGTCAAGACAACCGTAGTCGTAAATGTGAAATCAGATCGGGTTTTGACCGTGGTCGTATGGGGTGAGAATGACCAAAGATACGCAAGACCACCGCTACACGACGAGGTTGAATGACCGAAACAGAGGATATCGCTGGTGAAAACCGAACCAGAAATCTTATGCCGTAGTCGATCATCCGACAACGTAATGTATACAGAAATACTCGTTGTCGGCACGACCGAGGAGCAAGAAATTAGAGATCTTTTGCACGAGATCCAAAATGAATGCAACTTGAAACTTAGTTCGTACAAGATCTCGGAAGTAAAAATACCAAGAACCTCCAAAGTCTTCACAATGAAGAGGAGAAACCAAAGTCGAAAATCGAAAGAGAGCTCGGTGGCAGAACCACGAGCTCGGTTTTCTCTGATTTTGCTTTTTCTCTGGAATGATCTTAGCAAGCGGTCATAAAACAATTTCCCAGTCCCGAGCAAGTGAAGCACAAGCCAACTCTCGGACAAAACACATATGATCGAAAGAACACGAGAGGGCAAACAGATCAAACAAATCATCTCAAGAACAAAAGCGAGAAAGATACGAGAGATGAATCCAATCTTTTCTATTGCACATGGAGGTTTCTGACCACTCCATCGGAGGTATACGAGCATCCATGCTCTTACCGAGACAACTCACACAAGATAGAGAGGAACACTCGAGCACTCGGGGACAACCTCCCTTCGCTCACGAGACCTAACCTCTATTTATAGTCTCACACGCTAACGGGTCTCAACAGACCACCCGTTCAGAGAGTCCAGTGCTGCGTGCCTCCAGTGCTTTGCCCATTACCCGTGGCAACGGCTCCACCGCTTTGCCCAATAGCACCACCAACTCCAAGTGCTTTTCCAGAGGACACGACTTCCTTTGCGTGCTTTGGCATTTCTCCAAAATGCCCTTCGCCAGCCTCCCAAGCTTCCTCTCATGCCTTGTGTTTTACGGTTACACCACTCGGGCAAGACCACGTCCTCTTCGGCTTCCACGTCGTTCGGACCTCAACATCTCCTATGTCTAGTCCCGACCTCTCTAAGCCTCACCAAGACATGTCTCCCGTACCGCAACCATCACGCACAACAAAACCATCACATAGCACCGATCCATACTGCACGACTCACGAGCTCAAGTCTCTTTTCCACGAAATTAGACTTTACCAAACCTTGTCAAAATGTAGAACAAACCAGGTCTACAAGGTCCACAACAACACAAGGAACCCAACCGACCAAACCTCACCGTAATCGGACATGAAATGCACCCTCACGACCAATTTTAGTGATCCCGCACGACCACGGTCATCCAACCGATAACGTGGTCGAACGCGTTTCGACCACGTTCAATTCTCGCGCTAACGTGGTCGTAGCTCTCCGGCGCTGCGGTCGCACCACCGAGTGCCACAACGTAGTCGTGGCTCCTTTCCCTAACGTGGTCGAGGCCTCGAGTTCCCACAACGTGGTCGTGGCGCCCACCGACCACGGCCAAAGTGGTCGAACGCCCACCGCCCAGCGTGGTCGAGGCTCGATCCCACAACGTGGTCGTAAACCCTAGCGCCGAGTGCCACCACGGTCAAATCTTCCGAGGGCTCCGCAACGTGGTCGAGCTCGAGCGCTGGCAACGTGATCGAACGCTCCCAATTGCCAGCGTGGTCGTAAACCCTTCCGACCACGGCCAAAGAACTCGTACGTTGCTCGGCTGGAACCCGATGCTCGCAACGTGGTCGACGCCACCCGATATGCGCCAGCGTGGTCGTGCGCCTTCCGACCACCGCCGGTTTGCCGAGAACACCTCAACGTGGTCGTGCGCTCCTGAACGAAATTCGACCACGACCAAACGTGGTCGTATGGCATCCTACATGGTCGTACGAGCCAGGGACAAGTCGTACACGACTTCATTTCGACCAGAATTAAGACTTTGCAATAAAAGCCCAAAACAAACTCAATTTTCCTTCAACCAAGAGTCAATTACTCATCATAAAGATGGGATCATCTCCACATGATCTCTCAAGTTGATGCATGTCCAAGATGAGATGATCATGTGCTGATCATCAAGTCAAGTAAAGATCCATCATGTGTTGATGGAGTTGAAGTAAAATATGCATCATGAGTTGATGCATGTCAAGACTATAACTTAAAGCAAACGTATGGCTAGTTAGGGCTAAGGATGTATTCCTAGACTTTGGTGTTTGCTTAGAAAACGGGTTGCTAGTATAGATTACTGCACCATTAAAAGAGGTCATGTCTAGTAACTTGAGTCTCATCATGTGTTGATAGCTCAACCTCATTTGCTCTAGCTATCCTTGGCATGAGATTTGTATTTGCAAATACGTTTTGCAAGTAGTTGTGGCTCATATGTTGAATTCTTGTAACATGAGACTATATATTACAGATATGTTTTGCAAGTGTTTGAAGTCCATGTTTCCATTCTTTGTAGTATGAGGATTATATTTGCAAATATGTTTTGCAAATGGTTGAAACTCATATATATAATCTGTGTCATGATTCTAAAAGTCTGCAAATATATTTTGTAACTTGTTAGAAATCATAGATAATCTTTGTGTGCATGATACCGTAGTTTTCAAATATATTTTGTAAAATCTATTGATGTATATGCACTTCTCAGGGAAATCGGAACTACCGCAGTGTAATCTGCAGTACTACCGATGAACAGAGTTAACGGCATTGTAATCACAGAAGTACCGTGTTTGTTGTTGGTTGAAGACCTGCGTGGTCGAGGACCAGAGTGGTTAGAACCGACTTAGTCGAACCAAAGTGGTCGAAGATCAACGTGGTTGATGACCTGTGTGGTCGAAGACCAGCGTTGTTGAGATCTGTATGATCGAAACCAACGTGGTCAAAACCAACGTGGTCGAGATCTGTGTGATTAAAAACTAGCGTGGTCGATCTAAGACGATCGGATCCGACAAGGTCGAGATCTGTGTGATCAAAACTAGCATGGTTGAAACTAGCGTGGTCGAAATCAGCGTGGTCGAACCAACATAATCGAGATGTGTGATTGAGACTAACGTGGTCGAACCGTCGTGGTCAGAACCAAAGTGGTCGAAATCAATGTGGTTGAACTGATGTGATTAAAATAACATGGTGGAAGATCAACGTAGTGGTCAGAGATCTATGTAATCGAAGACTGACATGGTCGAAAATCGACATGGTCGATGTGGTCGAGACCTAAGTGGTCGAAACCAATGTGGTCGGAGACTTGTGTGGTCGATCCGGACAACGTGGTCGAAGACTAGTGTGGTCGGAGACCAGTGTAGTCGAAGACCTATGTGGTCGATCATGACAACATGGTTGAATACCAACGTGGTCGGAGACCAGCGTAGTCAGAGACCTGTGTGGTCGAACCGGATAATGTGGTTGAAGGCCTAAGTGGTAGAATCATTTGACGTGGTCAGGGACTAGTGTACTCAGTGATTGATACTTTTGACCAGCTCTGTGTGAGCGGTACTTCCAAGTTTTGGAACGACTGGCTTGTGTAGCAGTATATTTTTTCCAGAGAGACACCTGTGTAGAGTCTTCTCGTCTTTGAGGAAATCGGTAGTTCTGGACGAGTGTTGCAGTACTTTTGACGATCGGTAGTACCAAACTTTGCATGTCGGAATTTCCGGATTTGCCTGCAACAGCTAGTTTTCTGACCGTTGCAGAGGGAAGCAAAAGTATCGGTCATAAACCGGTGGTACTTCTAAAAATCCTATTTTTCTATCCCAACGGCTAATTTCGAGGTGTGAGATCCTCCTCTCTATTGTGCATGTGTTGTACCTTGTGAGTAAGGAGAAAGACTCTAGATTGCATGTGTTGTTGTAACATCCTGAAAATTTGAGAACTTGGAATATAAAGTTTTTGCATTATTTTGCCTTATATTTGATTTAAAATTTATTCTTAAAGCGTGATTTAAATCTTGCTTAAGGTTACACTAGGAAACAAAAATTTAAAATATGAATCTGAAAAGATGATCCAGTGCAAGAGGATAAGGTTGGGCCCCAAAAATTCAGAAATTCTATTTAGTATCTGCACTAGAGAATTGGCAGGCAAAAGTAAAATAAATAAATACATGTATATACACACATGTATCCATGGAAGGATATATATATAAATATAATGTAGAGAAATGATAAAATTATATGCAAATAAATCTTCATAAAAATAAGTTTGGAAATATATATATATATATATATGGATATGTATATGTATATATGTACAAATAAATAAAATAAAGAAAAGAAAAAAAAAAAGGGGATCGACCAAATTGACCACCAAACCAAACCCAATCCCCACGGCCATTGTTTCTCTTCCTCCCCGCCTCCTCCTCGCTCGTCCCTCTCCCAGGCCGCGCCCTGCGTCTTGCCTTCGCCTCGCTTGGCGGCCCGGCCGCGCTACCTCCCTTCGGACCAACGGTCCTTTCCACCCGGACCGGGCGGACGCCGCCTCACAATCAGCGCGCGGCGCCCCTTGCCGTCGCCCCTTTTTGCTGCTGCTGCCGCTGGATTCGACACGTGGCTCGAGGGCTGCCCCTCTGCCGCGCGCGGCGCTTGACGCCCTCCCTTGCACGCGGTGGCAGGGCTATCATGGCCAAAATCCCCTCACTTCCGGGATCTCGGCCAAGCGACAAGACCGGGAGCACCCGATGCCGACCCTCCTCACGCGCCCTTAAGACCCCGTGTGCGCCAACGTCTTCTCCACACTCTCCCGACCTTCTACAATGCCCAACCGAGCTCCCACCCCTAGCTCACCGGCGCGTTTTCTTCCCAAGTCCGCCACTGGGCTCCCGGCGAACCCCGCCGCTAGAGTCCAGTTCCTCGCACCCTAGCAATCTCACGCACGTCGTGAAGTCGCCCCCGGTCTTCCCCGAGCCTCCCGAGGCCCGTACCTCGCCGGCGCCGAAGCCCCCTTCCCGGCCGCCACCACCGCACATCGCCGGCCACCCTCCGGTGCCCCACGGTCTCCGCCGCCGCCGTCATCAGCTTCCCCATGCCCCCGGCATCCCATTTCACTCTTCCCCGGCACCTCTCCGGCCACCACTCGTCGTCGGCGCCACCGCCCCTCACCGGCCTCGGCCTCCTCCGCTCGGCCTCCTCCAGCGCCTACCTCAAAGGGTTAACTACCCTTATTGGGTGGCAACGCCTCAGCTCACTTGCTGGCGGCTAATTCTCATCCCCGGCTCCCGTGCGTTCGAGCCCCGGCTCCGCGTCTTGGGTTGAGCCATTCTTTTAACATTTGCGCCGACAAGTGGGCCCCACCCGTCGGCCGTGCCGAGACAAGAGCTCGACAGACGGGTCCCACTGTCAGGCGGGCCACTGACATGTGGGTCCGTGACGTGTGGGACCCACCGCCGCTGACTACTGAGGCGAGCCACGCCATGCGGCCCCACCCGTCGGTGAGCGCAAAGGACCCAGACTCATGCCATGTGGGCCCCGTGGTCGAGACACGAAGAGAAAAATAATAGAATAAAACGAATGAATTAAAAATAGCAGTGGCCCCACCTGTCAGAAATTTAATAATTTAGGAATTATCTGGACTGAGATTTTTAAAATGGCATAACTTCTTCATTTTAACTCCAAATTGAGTGAGACAAATTTCGAAATTCGTCTAAATTCAAGATCTATCCAATGGAACTGAAATCATGATTTTTAGAGTTCATTTGAATTTCTGGTGTTATTTGGATTGATTGGTTGCTTTTCTTTTTATGCAAATCTTCGCGTTCGATTAAAATAGCATACGAGGCCTAGGAGGAAGACGCTGAGACAGCCAACCTAGCAGCTCCAGGTCATCAAGAACCTAATTCCTGTGACCAAGACGAGTTATCACTTTGATCATGTTGAGCCCATGTTTATGCAAATTAATTCATTTTAAACTATCCATGTGCATGCTATAATTTATGTGGTAGATTATGTTCAGTTTTATAGAATGTAGTTATAAACCCATTATTATGCTTGTTAGTATTACCTGTTGAAACTCTTGGGATTTGTGAGCCTTGTCACCCTAGTAAAACTATCATAATGTAGTTTTCAGAATTAGAGTTATAATATATTGTACTGCTTAGTATTGCTAGTTAAACGGGGACGCTTAGCTGTCCCAAAATATCTCACTTGTAAATATGACAATGATTTGGGCAATCATGGTGGGAATGACTGGAGAAAATTTGGAACTGTTATTTTATGCTCCAAAAAGCCTCAAACTTGCTTAGTATCTGGGTGGATGATTTGGGGGCTGGTATGTGGTGCAGTGGAAGCTCAAAAATTATGGAATGTGGTAGAACCACCCAGGTAGCCCTAAGGACCGAATCTTGTCATGTTAGCCTGTAAAAGCAGACAACCACAAGTCTCAGAAATACAACCTGGCTAAGTAAATTTATCGAAACCCCCGGACTCATCTCACCGGTAGTGGATAGGAGTGGATCTGCAAGGGCAAGGGAAGGCCTAAAGGGACACCAAGGGGAGGGTGAAGTTTTCCAGCTGTACTAGCGCTGCGGGGAGTGGAGCCCGGCTACGCTAGTGACTGTGGGAAACATCTCGTGCAACGTATGGGACCCACCGCAAGTGGGATAAGCCCATAGGGTGAGATGACGAAAGAGGCTAGATATCTCGAAAAGTCACTGTGACGGTCTGCTCAACCATATGACTAAGGAATCATGTGGGGTAACGAGTTGGCAGTCTCTTGTGGGGAATGTGTACAAACTCGCAGAGTCAAAACTATTCGAATAGCCGTGCCTGCGGTCATGGGCGCACATGGGGACTTAACTAGATATAGTTCTGTTTCAAAAATGATTTGTGGGTGAAATGGGAAAATGTAGGGCAGTGAAAGACCCTAGTTTGGAATTGTCCTGGGTGTCGTCCCAGTGGTAAGATAGGCAACTATAATACTGGAAGATGATATAAGGTGCAGAGGCCATGTAATGGTGGATGGGCTCTGTACCACTATTAAGACGGTTAAATTTCACTAAACTTGTGTCTTTGAAAAGCTGCTAGGTCATAGGGATTTCTAAGTACTGTATTATAAAGGCAATTTCCGGTAAAATAAAATAAACCTAAGCCTTCCTACGGATTGGCCCAGCATATATTTACTGCATTCTGTGTGATGGCTCGCTGAGCACGGTGGTTAGTGTGCTCACACTCGCATTACCAAAAATGCGAACAGGACGCAGGATCATTATGATTACGAAGACGCCCCGGCCACAGAAGGGAGGAAGGACGATGGGAATTAGGTCGCCGTTCGTATTTTTCGAACCTAGACAAGCTAGACCTAAGGCATTGTGTGCACATATATTATCTGAATCTAGGTAATATATCGCGCACACATTACCCCGATCGCTTGCACGAGGTTATGGTCCTACTTTTGCTTTCTCTTCCGCTGCTTGCATGTAATGATGACATTCGGCCTAAGTGCCCCTTTTGTAAACTATCGCGCGACGCGGTGTAATTTGAACAATGGTGCAGTAATATTCTTGTTTAGCGATGTATGTGTTGATACAAGAATGACACGTGTGCTCTAGCTCTTGATCCGTGGAATAGAGCAGTAAATCACAGGAGATTCTGGATTGAAAAATCCGGGTCTGACAGTTGCATATAGAGATGGATTGTGTATCCACTTAAGCGGTGTGCATCGTTGCACGTGGTGAGAGTCAAGCGAGGGGCTTGACTTATTATTCTTGGAGTTTGCCGACTCCTAGGCGGTGTTAAAGGCATCGTGCGCGGTGATCTTCTTAAAAAAAGGTTGTGAGAAGATCCGGCAAAGTTGTGAAGGTTGGAACTCACCTACCCGGAGCGGAAAAGAGCTACCACTAGTGGATTAAGGTGTTTCGGCTTAATTCGTGCAGCTGGTCCAATTCGTTTGGGCTAACCTCAACGTGGATTAGGGAAGATCGGTAAGTCTCCGATCATCACGGTAAAAAGCAACCGTGTCAATTGTGATTCATTTTCTTGTGCTCAGTTTACATTCAATCAATTTACATTCATAGAATTAAATTGATTGCTTGTCATTCTAGAATTACCAACCTTGACATAGCATTATCTTGTTGTGCACTTAGGTGAACTCAGTTGTTTTAGGCGTTATTTGTGCTACATCTTTTGAGTTAAGCTTCCGTATTATTTGCTTAGTTTAGCTAAATAAAAATTAATATTTAATTAGAGAAGTATTTTTAGACCGTCTATTCATTCTCCTCTAGTTAATCTCCTTGATCTAACAATATGCTAAAATAAAAAATATCAAATTAAAATCCACCAGAAGGACATGCTCACCGAGATAATTAAAATGCACGTATAATATGCATCCACCTGCGACGACCACACCGCGGTGCCGACGTCAACGTCACATTATCACATCGCACCCCATTGGAATCGTAACCATATTACGAGAGGGTTCTGCGCTTCCGCCCATCGCCGCCCACGCGCGCGGTGGCGTGGCGGCGTGCGAAACGTGTCTGGTCGGCGATGGCGGTATCCGTGCTTTTCGAAATTGCGTCAGTCCACGGTTCTCACGAAAAGGTCCTGGATTTTTTTGCCCCTCCGCTTTGCGGGATGGCCCCTGCGTTTTGAATTGCACACGGTCCTGTTTTTTACGTCTGGTCCCCCGCGGTTTTTTTTTACGTCTGGTCCTCGCTTTTGCAAAAACCCTTTACTTTTTACTTAAAATACGCATATGCCCTTGGATTTTTGAAAATAATTTCTCGCGATTCGTTGCTGGCGGCGGCGCGCCGCGCCTCTGAGGCTAGTCTAAAGCTACTACTCCGTGGGGAACGCCGCTGGGCTTACTCGTCGCCCAAGCGCAAGCTTCGACGCGTGGCGCCAAAAACAAGACGATCGGTGAGGTGATTTCCGTGTTTTCCGAATTGCGTCTGGTCCCTGATTCTCGCGAAAAGGTCCCTGGATTTTTTTTTGCCCCTCCCTTTTGCAGGATGGCCTCCCGCGTTTTCGGAAATTACACACGGGTCCCATTTTTTTACGTACAGGTCCCCCCGCGGTTTTTTTTATTTACGTACAGGTCCTCGCTTTTTTACAAAAAAACTTTTCTTTTTGCGAAAATACGTATATACCCTTGGATTTTTTAAAAATAATTTCTCGCGATTACGGTGCCTGACGCGGCGTGGCGCCGCGCCTACGAGGCTAGTCTATACATATGACCCATGGTATTGCACGTATTCTTTTCATGATTAGTTGGTCTTTGAAAGGGAACAAAAATGGAAGCCATCATTTTCGATAGACAGGCCGACGGATTCGACAAAACATTGAGGCGGGTATAGCATACGACCTGACAGATGTTTTCTATTTTTTGTTAAGACTCAACCTATGAGAGTAGCTTTGCATTTTGGTAGTCCATATGGGTATAGCGTACAACTACGTATGTCATATGGGCTCTAGCTTTAGCTCTCTAAGTTGTCTAGGACTAACTTTGCATTTTGGTAGACCAAAGTAATGAGAGTATACCGGATAGGATGCTCGAAGTGGCTCCCTTCACCAAAGTGTTGAGACCAAAACTTGTTAATACAACAGTAAATGTCTCACTTGGGAAATAGACTTAACTGAGAGTTTGTCATTCATCGGGCTGGTGCAAGGGTAGGACTAAGTGATGTAAAGACTATATGATAATCACTTCGTTATACGCCTACGGAAGCGTGTTGTTACCGACAATTTATTTGATTATCCTATGTGGGTAAAGTTGTACAACCTCTCAAAAATGTAAAACTATTTAAATAGTCATACTCACGGTCATAGGCATACTTGGGTGTAGCCACAATGTGTCTAGCTTTTATTTTTGATAAAAACGGTTTTTGTTGGAAATGATGGGATACTCTTATTAAAGTTATACAATTATTATTTCAGTACATGTCAAATGCTCGTTAAATTCCCATTGCAAATTACTACTTATCGATATTGCAAATGTAATCTTGCTTCAGGCTGAAAATAACTTGTAGCATAGAGCATTATCTATTGTTAGCATTGCATTTATATATGTTGCGATGCACTATAAGTCTTACTGAGTACACAATGTACTCAACCTTACTTAAATTATTGTTTAGATAATAAGGAAGAAAATATGCCAGACTATGCTTACTTTGCTCCTGGTACCGAAGAATACAACGATGGGTCAATCTACAGCCTAATTCTTATCGGTTACCTGTGGCGAATGGATGGCATACCACTGGACGCTTTTGGTTTATTTACTTATCTTCCGCTGCGATTTTACTCTTGATACTTATATTTATTTGGCCGATCAGACCTTACGTTGTAAATTTATATATATGGCTTATGTAGTTGGCCTTTTTGTTGTAAATTAATTATATAAAATGTGTCTGAATATGATCTCTATGTTATGGCTGTGTGTACTAACCAATGATCATGGGACTAGTATGATACATACGTAAAAAATTTGGGTATTCAACGTTTGGATTCCCGACAACATTAATTTGCCTGTGTGCAAATCATATAGGTTTCTTTTGCTATAATTTTTTCTTTCGCTGTATTTATTTATTATTTGGCCTATGGGCCATTAATCTAAACGTCGGCATTAAGGCTCATATTTGGATAAATAATAAATATTTTTATGGATAGTGTATCTTTATTACCACTATGTTTATTAATTGTTCCTAGACTATAATATTGTAAAAGTATTTTTCAGATAAATCAATACGTGTAATTTTTATGTATTCAATCTAAACATTTAAAACGATATGATAGTCAAAGCTACGGAAATTTAACATCAAGTAACCGAAAACAAAGTGTTTTTCTGACTAGGGGAGCAATTAGGAAATCTGAAGCAAATCCGAGTCCAAGTGAGAGTCGGATGCACACCGCTATAAATACCCGGTTGCGCGACGGGCAGGGAAAGAGACTCCTTCGCATCCGCGTCCGATTCCGCTTCGGCCTGCGCTTGCATTGCCTCCCCCATAAATCTAAGCCCACGCGCTGCCCTTCCTTCCACCGCAACTCACAATCGAAGTCGAACTCCCCACCCAGATCGTCCGCGACTCGACTCCGTTCGCCTCTCGTCCTCTTCCGATCGATGGCGGACGGTGCCCAGAGCGGCGGCGCCCTGTGGGCGGCGGAGGCGGGGCCCGACTTTCGCCGCCGCGTGGTCGACAAGATGTACGTATGCTCCTCTTTCCATCCGTGCCATAGCCGCTACATGCATAGAGTACTGTATTGTAAATACATACATGTTGTCCGTCCCGGCCGGACGATTACTTCGCTTCGCTGAAATTTGCAGATAAATTATTCAATCAATCTGGCGTAGCGATCCGGAATTCTTCTGTGCGCAACTTGCTAGATGGGTTTAGTGGGGTTGGTTTCTTGAGGGGAGGATTAATTACTCTGTTAAGTTTAATTAGTAATTGCTTGGTCTCCTGCACAATATATATGTCGCAATAGCGAGGGGGTTGGTTTCTTGAGGGGAAGATTAATTACTCTGTTAAGTTTAATTAGTAATTGCTTGGTCTCCTGAAATATATATATGTCCCAATAACTAACTTTCATGCATCGTCTCAATCCTTTAATTTCCTTTCCCCACTTGTTATCCTTCCGATTGCTTCACTCACTTGTTCAAAATTGGAAAAAAAATACTCAATCAGGTGCAGTGATCGCATGTATTATGTCTGCAACATACTTACATATTTGTTGGGGTATTCATTAATTAGTTAATAGTTCATCGGCGAGGTATAGATATGTATATATGCTTTATTGTAGGGACCAGATTCTGGCAAAGATTGTAATCAAGCACAGAATGTATATCTGAACCCCCTTTTTTTTCTCCTGTGGCCATCAGGGTGGGTAAATTGGCTGAAGTTTATGGGGGCAAGCTCTCGCCCAGCCAGGAACTCCACGCCATTGCTGCCCAATTTGAGGCCACGGTGTTCAACAAGGCCAACAGTGTGGAAGACTACATTAGGAGCATATCCAGGAACATGTTCGATCTGGAGCAACAACGGCAGCAAATGTCGCAGGCTGCTTCGGGCCTTCAGCAGCAGATGCAGATGGGATGCCAAATGCAGCCAGCAGATGCAGTTCAAGCTATTCAGGGAGGCAATTCTTCAGTTCGTGCGATGCTGCAGGCGGCATCAACGGTGGCTCTTCCTGTAAGGCCACCTTCTCAGCTGCAAAACATGCAGATCAAGGTTACGCAAGAACGGGCTGACATGAAGGCAACGCTGGACCATATGCTTAGCTCTCAGCCCTCAGCATTCACTTCAATGGTGGCGCCGGCTGTCCAGCTCCAGCCCGGGCAGCGGACGGTACAATCAGTAGAAACTCAGAGTCAGACTCAATGCCGGGCCAGGCAACTGCAGCGCACAAATTATGCAGGATGCAACCCAAGTCCAACAAGCGCGCCACGGCTGCAAGGGCAGCCAGTTGTTCGACCAAATGCTCAGCAGATTCAGTTGCTCAGGCAGAACGCTGGGGGCATCGGTGTGCAGCAGCGGCAGCCGCATTTGATGAGGATGAATCAGCAAGATTTGATGGCCAACCAAATGGACAGGCAAAGGTATCAAATGCATGGAGCACAGCAGGCCAATGTTGTCGGGACGCAGATTGGTCACCCTGGAGGACGGGACAACCAGCAGATGGACAGGCAAAGGTTGGTAATGCATGGAGCACAGCAGGCCAATGTCGCCGCGATGCAGACTGGTCACCCTGGAGGACGGGACAACAAGCCTAATGCCGGGCAAGCTGCTGTGCTACAAGTGGCGGCGATCAGGGAGCAGATCAGACTGGAATCTCGGCCCATGACTCGGCCGCAGCGACAGATCACCGTCGGTCAGCAGAGCAGTTTGCCTTGTCAGAGCCCTCAAACTTCAGCGACGATGGGGAGCGCCGGGGAAGTGGATTGGAGGGAGGAAATGTTTCAGAAGATCACTTCACTGAAGAATGCCTACTTTTCGGAGCTTTCGGAACTCGAACGAACAGTCGTCTTTGAGCAAATAACAAATGAGCAATTCCAGTCGCTACCTAAAGAGCAAGCCGATCAATACACGTTCACAGCGAAGGTCAAGGCTGCGACCAGAAGCGCGCTGAACTTCTTGCAGCTCCAGAAAAGCAACATGCCCGAGGGCTTGAAGGAGCGGTTCGCCAAGTACGAAACCAGCATCCATCATTTGCTGGGTTTCCACAGGAAAAGAAAAGCTCGAATTGCGGAGATGAATACCAGACATCAGTCGCAGAATTGTCGCGAGCCGCCTCGAATCGTCAATCCTACTGGCGACGCGGGCACATCCACTGGAGGCACAGGTATCCGGCAGAAGCAGCAAGAGCTACCTGCAGATGGGAGCATTTCAAGCTGACGCAAGACATTGCCGTTAGAACTCCACCAGCTCGACAGGAAAACCGTAGCGACCAGTTGGTAGGTCAAGCAGAGTGTGAGGTGCGCGGCGGAGCTGAAACACCGGTAGCCAAAAAGAAGCCCATCGACCGCCTACTCGACGCAGTGCAGTCTTCATCACCGGCAGCGCTTCGCAGCTTGGCCAATTCTGTCGGGTTGAAGCGCGGTTTCGTCCATGCGACATCGCTCTGTGGATCACCACCATTGGGCATCACGGATGGCAGTTGCGTGTCAATTGAGTGCGGTGCCGCCCCGGAGTCTGAATCCAGCGGGGAAAGCAGCTGCAAGAGGCAGAAAACCCAGAATGGCAACGGCGCTCTGCTGGACGAGATCGAAGCTGCCAACGGCACGCTGATCGACACCGTGATCGGCATCGCTGGTGACAAAGGACCAGATGGGACAGTGATCGAATTCTGCTACACCGCCGTGTCGCTTGCACCAAGCCTCAAGTCAGTTCTTACGGCATCTGAAACGTCTCTTGACATGGCCGCGAAGTTACTCGTCCCCGCTGACTATCCGCGAAGCTCGCCGGTGCTTCTCGGCGATGAAGGAGATGAGCAACCAAGGAAAAGGCTGAGTGGGATTTCGGGCGCGGTGGATACGGCGTTCCGACGCGCCCTTGACGACCTCCCGGAGCCCAGGTCGATCAAGGAGACGGCCAGGGCGTGGGAGTTGTGCATGCGGAGGGTCGTCGTGGAGTTTTCGCACCAGTGCGGCGGAGGAACGTTCAGCTCGAGGTACGGCCGGTGGGAGAGCTTCATCGTCGGCGCATGAGAAAATGGAGACAGCATACATATGCGGCTTGTTTGTCGTAGAACAGAACAAACAGTATGGTGAATCCATACTGCATAGGTAGAGGTAGATCTTTAAAATTTCCTTTGATATTATTTGCTCTCTGTAACGGCTATTTCTTTCATGGTACTGTTTGTGATGAAGAAACTAAAGAGAAGATTAGGTATGGCACCTACCCTCAACGGCTCAACACGAAACCAAAAAATGGACACAGCTGTTCCTTTTTTTTAAGCCGAATTTGTGGTGTAGAAGAATGGTAGCTGGCTCATCTGCTAGTAAAGAGGAGAAAAGGGGGGAGGCAGCATCTAGCAAGGTGTCCCAAGCATGGCGTACTGGATGGCTTTCTTGGCCATTTTCACGAACCAACCCTGGCGGCTGCTGCTGCAAATTCGTGCGAGTGTGTCGGAACGGAGTGGCAGCCAAGCACGTTTTCTAGGAGCACATCCTGCTGACTGATCGAGTGATGATGGTAGTTGTAGGGCCTGTTTTCTTAATCGAAACTAACGGGTTTTGGTTTTAATATAGTATCTAATTTTTAAACAGGGTATTTTCATAAGATAGAGTCTATAAGTTAATTATAGTACACGTTGAAAGCCTAACATCTATATTAACCAAAATCACAATCAAATATCTATCTCTCTGTAATCTCTATCATAAACAACTAAAATTCAAAAAATTTAACTAAAAATTATAAGCCGCAGTCGAACCGAACGGCCCGTAATCAGCAACGACGACATGGAACTTGGCGGCTTCCTTCAAGTCCACTTCTGCCTCAGACCTTTGGAGTCACCGACAGGTGGGGCCAAGTGACACGTGTAATCCTCTTGTGGGTACATCTGGGATTAAATGAAGCACCTGACATGGCGTTCTTGCGTAACCAGAAGTAACTGGAGACAAAAAAAAACTTGGCAGAACACTGCACCCAAACGTGGCGAAGTCAAGCTCGAAAGTGGACCGGCTTTCCTTGCTAGTTCCCAACCAGGTGCCATCACCTACTTCCGTTTCTCCGCCCTCTCAGATTCATTGCCAAGAGCTACTTGAACACAGCAGTACAGTACCAGGCAATGTTCTATTCAAGCATCCCTTCACTCCAGCACCAAATGGCGTGATCTAGTTCGAACTCAGGCCAATGAAAACTAAAATGTTGCATTCGCGAACCATTGATTGATTTGTAAGACTTATCACTCTGGAAGCAGCAAAACAGGTAACATCTTTACACAAGTACTCAAGAGTTTTCATTTATTCGCAACAGTGAGGCATGCATGCTGCTGCTGCGTGAGCAAACAAAAGACAGCTGAATTTCATTGATTAGATCAGATTTGATCCAAGATCACCTCGGCACCGGAAACCTTGAAGTCAGAAGGGGCTTTCTCTACGTTGAAAGCCTTGATCTTCCCATTGTCAACAAAGGCCGACCACCTAAAAATGATACCAAGATTTTAAACATAAGTCAGAAAATCTCTCCATCAGTTATCAAAACATCAGTCTACATCATCATGAACACTAGAACTGGGTATATTTCATACTTGCTTAATGAGAAATTGTACAAGGTGCATTCTAGAAAGTAGTAGTCAACTAGTCACCACAGCATGAGTTGTCTAATGGGGGTAGCATTTCAGGCCTAGTGAAATGCACACAATATTTTGCTGGGGGTGGACAAGTACTTCGACTGCTATTCGACCTATGAAAGGGTGAGGTTGAACAGTGATATGATGCTAAAGAATGGTCTTGATAGCATTATGAGCCAACCAAAATGCATGCGACATTTCACCGCATGGTGGATAAGTACTTCAACAAATATTCTCACTATGAATAAAAGGGAGCACATGGAGAGGTGGAACGGCCGAATGCTGCTGAAGCGTGTTCTAGCTTGCCTGAACCAAACATGTAATATATACACCTTGGCACCATCGTATTATCCATATATGCAACTTGCTGATTTGCTCATTGTTTGCAATTTAATATATCTATAGCAAATCGTGCTCCAAAAAAGGGTGCGCTGTAGTGTCACTCAGGAAGTGATTCACTTACGGGAGTCTTTAACAGGCATTCACCACAATGCAGCCAAATTTGTCAGAATAACAGCACAATTCGTGGGAAAACGAAGGAAGTCATGATTCTTGAATCATTATTTGTTGGCATGCATGCATGATTTAATCCAATGGGTTTAATTATAGTCATGTCAGTTCAACAGTGGTGACCAAAGAGTGGATTAACAATGCTCAATGCACATGCTGACACAATCTAATCATCAAAATAATCAAAATCTAACATCTAGCTAAATGGGAGATCGCTAATGTTCTTGAGTCTAACAAAAACAAGCAATCATCTGACACAAGGATACAAATCTCGGAACCGGGGGAAAACCTGCCCGGTGGCCGGTAACGGTAACCAGCCGGTAATTGGAAAACCGGCCAAAAAACCAGTCAAACTTCGAAAATCAAAATTCAAATTTTGAGCTGTTTTGAAACCAGTAACCGGAAAAACCGTCTAGTAAACGAAAAACGGGCCAGTAACCGGGAAAAAACCGGTCAAAATTCGAAAATCAAAATTTGAATTAATTTGGTTTTTGGTTACAGTCCCCACCCAGAAAACCAAGAACCGCGGGTTTTGAACTAACCACAAGTTTTTGAACTAACCGCCAGATTCTGACAGTCAATGCAGCTTGACTTAAGACAAGCTACAGAATAATGACAACTGAATTAAAATTCTTTCAGAAATAGCTTAACACCTTTCGAAGTATGCATAAATATAACCCCAGAATTTCAGGAGAATGGAATTGGCACATAATATATCCAATGTTACAAAACAATGGGGCGTATCTGGTAAAACCACACAACCAACTAACCACAAGTTTAGCAGTACGAGAAGCAGCATTGCAAGGCACTTAAACTAAAGCAAAGTAATAAGTAACTGACTAAATTTATATCATGCCTTAAGTTTAATTGTAATACAAAGGTAGCAGTTTTAAGAACAGTAGAAGAGTTGACTGTTAGATGCGTGGAAGGATGAACACATAAAGGTTAGATGTATTGATCTCAGCCCAAAAGGCTATATATAGAGTAGTACATAAGACACATAAGGCTAAACTTTAAAAACTAGGAAATACCTGCTCTGCTACCATGTTATATGTGTGGAAGGATGAACGCATAAAGGTTAGATGTATTGATCTCAGCCCACAGGGCTATATATAGAGTACGTAGGACACACAGGATTAAACCCTAAAAACTAAGAAATACAATAAATACCCTTATATCCTTAACATTGACAAAAGTAGAATCACCTGTGGGAACGACGGCCAAGCAAAGCAGCAGAGAGATCTATTCCCAAATCCAAGCTTTTGTGGAAAGTCCCGTCAAGGTCACCATAGAACTCAATCTGATAAAAGTAATCCAAAATCATGGCAGATGGAAAATATAAATATTCACATGATCTTGAGCAATCTAACATAAATAACATGAAATTGCATGAACAAACATTTATATGCACTAACCATCTAAGATGGTATGCATACACTTTGAACATGCTTCTGACCCTTCTTATCTTAAAGTCCAGATTGAAATCATTCAGCACAAACAACATATAAAAAATTAAGTGAACTAAAAAGACATGTGAGATTAATTTGCACTAGGTAGTTTTATAGACCATGGTGAAAGAAGCTCAATACAAGTTTTAGAATGAGCACATTAATAAACAGTCTCACAAACTAGGATTGGCACACTAAAGCAGGACAACGAGGAAAAAACATCACACACTGATTTCGTGCACGGGCAGCATGGCTATTATAAATCATTTAGAATTACTGAGGTAGTATAGTAACGTCAAGCATTTTTGTTGTACTGGAAAACCAACCAGGTACCACCAAACTTGTAGGAAGATAGTCCTAACTCATGGGCCATTACACAATACTTGGATAAATGCATTAAAATACCTGGACTACATTTCTGATTCTGTGCTAAAACTACAGTTGCATAAAAATTAAAGAGTCATTACTAACTGCATCTTTAGCCTGTAGTTTTTCAGCCCATCCATTCAGAACATATGGATCATTCACAGCTACACAGATAACAGAGTCAATCCCTTTTGCTTTCAACTTATCAACGTTGTTCTTGTAACTAGGAACATGTGCCTGTGAACAGACTCCTGTGTATGCACCCTGAAATATATGGTGAAGATAGTTGTCAACTATATGATCAATAGATTATCCGAAGAGAGATTGGGTCTACAGCACAAGAATTATCAATTGAAGATGAAACAAGCGTGCCAAAAAACAAACAATATCAACGGTGCAAGGTCATAATTTTCCTAGGAACGTCAATAGCAACGCCCTATTGGCAGTGGGCAATGGAGGATTGGAGGTTCTGAAAGCAGGAGGCAACAATTCAAGATCAGTTAGAGGTCCCTGTGGCTATGGGTATGGAACATGGAGTTTGTGTTATACTGTTATCGGAATACCCTCAATTCCTCAATTAGCTGCTGCAGCTTCTGTGAACCAGAGAACATAGATGAAAAAGGAAAATTTTATCCTAGGCCCGAGAGATTAAAGCTCAAATCTAGTAGAGTCAGAGTCAGATATACTCTTCTCCAAAGCCCGAATGTGGGAAGAACCATTTCACTGGTGGGCACTAAAAAAGATGGAACTTCCTAATTGCTACACTCCTACCCCGAAAAACAAAACTACTAAGCGCACATGTTCGCAATGCAACAATATTGTTTTGCATTCATTTCCCAACATCCAACGATTGAATTCACTTACAAAGTTCAACAAGTAGCCAATGCCCTACCTACCTATTCACCACGCCTCATTCCACTAGTGAACAACAGAGCATGCAAGAATTCAATCCATAATGGCCTAATGCAATTCAGGATTAGTAATAATTAGCGCGAAATATCCACACCAAGACAAACAAGGGTCTCAGTTAATATCCGAAATGGTCGAGCATACATGAACAGCACCAAGAATTGGAGAGGAAAGGGCTGAGAGAGCTTACAGGCAGCCCGAAGATGACCACTTTCTTCCCCTGCAAACACAAGGAAACGCGAATGATCAGAGGGCAGGACCCGGCGGTCGTGCTATGTAGTAGCAGAGGAATTGGGCGGAGGTGGAGTTGCGTACATAGAAGATGTCCTTGAGAGGGGTGGTGGAGAACTTGGTGGCGACGCCCTCGTCCCAGGACCGCGCCTTCTGCAGCGACACGCCGGGCGCCGCCGAGACGATGTCGGAGCCCACCGACGCGAAGCCCCTCGCCGCCACGCCCCACAGTATCGCCGCGGGGGAGCCTCTCGCCCTCCTCACCAACGCCGACGCCATATCTCTCTTCTCTCTCCCCCCAACTGCTACGAGACGGGAGAAGGTATCGGGCGTGTTCTTTTTTAGATGAGTTATGGATTTTGATAAATATGAAAGGAGTAGATAAGTATTCGGTACCATCTGAGTTTGACTTTGACTCCAAAAAAAAATATGAAATAAGATACATAATAAGTGATATCCGTCCGTATATATCCGTATGTCAAATGATATGAGGAAGTCTTTGTGACTTCACCTAGAAACAAAATAATATACAGACAGATTGTCATATCTAACAAGTGGGAGTACTGAGTGTTCTTCATTCAACATCTCAGTAATTAGTCTCTCCATGTTCGCTCTGATTGTATCATACTGTCCAATGACCTGTACAAAAAAACGGATAATTTTCGTCCGACCGACTGTCCGAAAGAATATAGAACGGATACGGAATGGAGAGATAGATATCCGATATTATCCGTGTCTGACTCCGACTTCAAGAAAAAAATATGGAATACGATACAGGATAAGCGATATCCATCCGTATCCGCTCCGATTGCATCCCTAATTTTGACTGACTTATGGCTTTTGGATTGTTCGTATGAGAGATTACAGAGTAACAGAAACTCACGTGCAATTTTTACCGATATAAATGAAGTCCGTATAGTTTATATAACAATTAACTAGTAGACTCTTATCTTAAAAAAACACTTCGTTTAAAAACTAGTTACTATAGAAAAATTAAAAGCAGAAGCCAAAACCCGAAAAAGAACAGGAACGGTTGTCCTCTTCGGCTCTTAGTTTTTGAGCTGTTCTGTCTTATTTTATTTTTATATAGTCTGTATTGATATAATATTTTTTAATTTAATTACATTGAAAAAATTACCTATAATTACAATAAAAAAATCTCTATAGTTCAAAACTAAAAACTTAGGTTTTTAAGCGCACGGCTGCGCTAGCTCGTTGGATCAGGTTGCTGCCGCCTGTGCTGAGACGCTCGGGGGTTGTCGGGCTCGAGGAGGTGTTGTAGCGCAGTGAATGCAGCAGCCATCCTAAAATGGAGAAAACAATGGAGCTAGTCCAGTTATCAGAAGTTATTGTCATCCAATTTAAAAAGATTTAGGTCTATTTTTTTCAATTTTTAAAAGCTGCTTTACGGCTTTTCTACAGTAAGTAGTTTTTAAACGGAGTATCTTTTCAAGATATGATCTACTAGTTAATTGTAGTACATATTATACCGACTTCATTTATATCGGCAAAAACCACATTGAGTTTTTGTTACTATGTAATCTCTCGCACGAACTTCCTAAAAGACATAAGCCGTAGCTAAAAGCTATAAGCTTCAGCTAAAAAGAACAGACCCTTAACAAATTATCAGATGGTAGCACGATGAAGATTGACAATCAAGTGGAATATCAACTAAGCTGGATTGTAGCTCTTCCATGGCTCATTGGCTAGGGATGATACTCATATTCGTTATTTAACTACGAAACTGGATAATATATCCCCAGAGACCATTCCACCCCTGTTTTGATTTGACATGATAGCTTTGGTCTATAGTGATCAGGGTTTTAGACGTGACATGGCATCCTAGTTGCAGAAAAGCAAATAAAAAAAGTAAATTATGTATTTAGGCTACTGGCCTGCATGTCATACACATCAAGAATGCTCTCCTTCCACTCGCTCATTCCTCCTGTCTCATTCTCACCCTCTCTCTCCTCCATCATTTCTCTCTACTCTCTGCTCTCCACCCCACACCACATTGCACTGGACGGCCTCCTTCGCCATCCTATTGAGGTCATCCATCAGGTAGCAGAGGTCTTCATGTTGTCGCATGTTGATGTGGTGCCACATCTTGGGCATATTGCATGTAATGTGGTCGCACCGCCCACCAAGAGCTCGATAGGGTCTAGCTTGTCGCTTCTCGCCTCTACGCATTCGTAGACCGGTAGCCACGTTGCCGCTTGCCGTTGTTGGTGTTCGTTACACGCATGCCGGAGAAGAGGAGGAAGATGGGGAAAGAGAGTGAGATTTGCAGCGGTAGAGGACAGAGGTGTGGGAGAGACATGGTGCGACGGTGCCGATCCACACCATTTGCAGTCGGAGAGAGAGAGGGGAAGGGGAAGAGGAGGAAGTCGTGGTGGCTGGGAAAAGAGAGGAGAGGAAGAAGAAGAAAATGAAGAGGATATGTGGGCCTTCTATATGCTAATTGAACTGTCACTTCACTCTAAACACAAGCTTACATGTAGAAAATCAAGCAAACCCACAATTGAAAACAGCCTTAGGGCTGTAAACTGAATGGTATTGACACTAGAGGGATGTCGGTTACGATTTTGCAGTTGAGAGTTGAATTTTAAATAAACGCAATAGTTTAAAGGATCAAATAGAGTTATTTATAATAAAAAATACATCATGATTTTTGTCTTGCTTCCTCAAACCAGCCTCTCTCTGTATAGATATCGTTAAGAATTCTCATAGCAATGTGCAGGATATCTTCTAGTATATACTAGTTTGTCAGCCGTCGCTATGATGCAGGGTCTGTTAAGTGATTTTTTATATAAATATTAATAGTTTTTAAAATATTGCAATATCTTCAATATCTAATTATCATAGTTTGTAAAACAATTCAACTAAAATAATTTAGTTATTGTATTTTTGTAAGTTTAAAAAAATGGTTCTGGTAAACCAAATGTTCCCTTCCTTTAGGGCAGGGTGCCATTTGGACATCTACGTACCAGAAAAAGGCAAGCTATAAATTTTCAGCAGCAGACATTTGTTAAACGAATGCAAGAGGTATCTCTACTCCTTCAAAAATATGAGTTGGTGGTCGTTGATGTATTCTCCCTTCTCTCTTCTCAGCCGTCCGATCTAAACACAGAAATCTTAACCGTTTATATCCCCTCTCTCACGTTAACTGTCACTCCTCTCCCACTTCCACCTTCAGTTATTTTGTTCTCTCATTTTCTCCACCCCTCCCCGACTTCCTCCCTCCCTCCTCGCCGACGGTGCGCCGGCGTTGATGCGTAGCCACCACCCCTCCATGGCTCTCTTCCCCATCTACGTGCCCATTGCCCTATCCCCGTGGCCCCACGCCCGACAAGCCACGTCCCCCCGAAGGGGAACTAGGAGGAAGGGAGGAGACGGCGGCTACCACGGCTGCGGCCATGGGTGGTTACAGCAGTAGGGGTTGCGGCGGCGCTGGCCGGATCCATCGGCTGGATGTGGAGAACTTCAAGTTGTACAAGGGGACGCAGACGATCGGGCCCTTCTTCAACTTCACGGCCATCATCGGTCCCAATGGCGCCGGAAAATCCAACCTCATGGACGTCATCAACTTCGCGCTCGGCGTCGGCTCCGCGCACCTCCGCGACACACAGCTCAAGGACCTCAGATACGCCCTCGATGACCGTGACAAGGAGGCCAAGGGCTGCAGGTCCTCCGTGCACCTTGTCTACCACCTCCCTGGCACCGGGGCCGAGCTCCACTTCACCCGCACCAACACCGACGCTGGTGGCAGTGATTACCGCATCAATGGTCGGCTCATCACCTGGGACGACTACAATGCCAAGCTCAAATCCTTCGGCATCCTCGTCAAGGCCCGCAAATTCCTCGTCTTCCAGGTGGACTCCCTCTCCCCATTTCTCCCTCCTTGATTAGCAAAGATCTTCTTGGATTCGGTCTTCCTCAACCTACCTAGGACGATACCTGGGCAATTGTTCATTCAATCGACAGCCCGGCTATGTTCAAAGCTCATTGTCATTATGACGACAAACAAAAATCATATCCTCCATAAATTACTAGCAACATATAATCAAGTTGTAATTTTGGTTTAGATACTCCGATGGTTGTTCTCTGTAATCTTGTGATATACCTGTTAAGCCTTTTAGTGCTATTCCCTACTCATGTTGATTCAAAATGGATGATGCTCATTTGGTGATGCACCATGATGCTTTTTAAGATTGGAGGATGCAGAATGTTATATTTAAGTGGTCAACAAATTGTGGCAATTGGTCTTGAGTGATGTTCTTTTGGCCAAATCTGCAGAGATTACATCTGTTGTTGCGTTAGACCGCCTAAAGAATTACATTTATGTTAAAGCAATGAAAGAAGCCCATGTCAAGGAGGTAAGCAATGATTGACTCGACATTTTAGTCTTTTTATTAATATGGGATGCTAACTAAACTTGGTTGCAGGCTTGCAAAGGTCTACGGAACATCTTCGCTTCAGCAAAAAATAATTCTGGTTCTTATAAAAGAAATGGAAGATGTCCTCTCTGTTGAGAGCAAGTATGTTGATCTTTCGAGAGACACATGGGTCCAGATGAAGCTCGGTGTATATAAAGGGGATCTTGCTAAGGTATGGTCATTATTGCCATCTTCTTTATGTCAATATATCTTCTTTATATTAATATAGCTTCTTTATGTTGATCTTCAGGTTGTCAATGTTGATAATGTGCATCAAAGGGTTACTGTGAAGCTCATTCCTAGAATAGATTTATAAGCCTTGGCGAATAAATTGTTAAGGTATCTGTTAGTTTTTACTTGGCAAATAAATTGGTTTCTACTTGTCACCTTTCAACCTTTTTTACATGTGTGTATTGATGAGTTGTGTTCATTGATATCATACCCTTTGCCGTTGCATCTTCTATAAACATGGTAACTTTTATTAGATTGATACATGATGATGTCATTTGATGCACCACGTTTGGGTTCTCTTTCTCATGTGATTCACCGATTGTTTCATGCGCTATTTTATAAAAAAATTGAATAAGTGACCTTTCACTTACATAAAAACTTCCTAATTATCAACCTATCTGTTGGATAGAATGTGCTTATTCTTTGCCTTGTGCTTGCTTGTTGGACGGCTTAGCATGATGAGTATTCGGCATTTTCAGGTTGGACTTGAGATTGCGAAGAAGTCGTTTGTTCCACCACCAAGGTTCTTTAGTGTCAATGAGGGGAGGTACTTTTTCATCCTTTTGTCATCAAAGAGTATTTCATATTTATTTATTTTGTTGATGTTTGCTAACTCAAATGGAAATAGGGAGATGAACATTTTGTTTCTCTCGCATAATAATTAGATCTTTTTTAATTTTCTCTTTTGAAAATGTTTTGTTTGGCATTAGTAGTGTTGAGTGACTGTTTTGATTTGGGGAATGTGGTCCTGGGCACTGTGTTGGACTAGATAGCTCAATCAAAGAACATTGTCCAATTGATTGTTGAATTGTCATGCCAATTCCAACTGACTGTAGTGGCGAAGCCTGATATGGAATATGATTGTGGACATAACGTTGTGCAATTTTGTTTCCTTTTGCTTTTGATTTTTTTTGTGGCCATATATATCTTATATGTAATATATATGTGTCAAAGAGTCACCATTTCACTTCTATTTATTCTCGTTGTTGTTTGTAGTTGTGATGGATGCAATTGTGCCATCTATCTAATCTTGACAAACTGAAAAGGGCCGCTTCATCTTGACCATCTTGTTCCTAATACATCAAAGATTTCAAGGGTTTAGTTCCATGTTCCTGTGCCTTTCACTGCTGTGAATCTGAATTGAGATTTTACACCATACCATACTGCTAGATGGGTCACACTTTGCAGTTTAATGATGAATGATATGCTGCTAAAACAGTGAGTATACAACCGAAGTTGATAAAATATCAGTTAATGATGAATGATATGCTGCTAAAACAGTGAGTATACAACCGAAGTTGATAAAATATTCTGTTTATTGGATGCTTAAATACAGCACCTGTTGAAGCAGCAAGGCATAATGGTGCAGTAGATGGTTCAGTTTCAGCAAACATTGCACCAGTTCCCGCTGTTCAGGAGCATAGCTCAAAGCGGTTGCCTATAAGACCAGTATGTGTTTATCAAGTGGCACTATTCCTTTGTCAAGAGTACTAAATTTTAGTTCTACACATAATACATGACTTTCATTTGTATATATAGTGGTTGTCCATATAGGTAGAATACCCGGAGGCGTGTTTGTTAGGACTTGTCAAGCAGGAAAGGGGAAATTGGGATTCACTTATATTTATGTATCACTTTTTTTTAGGATTTCGTTGCAACGTACAGACACAGTACTAGTATGTATATATACAGAGGTAGCAACAAAAGCAATTAGCGCTTTACCTTCGATGTGTATGTATCATGCAAAGATAACATGAAAAGAAAAGGATTGCTTCGGTACACCTCGTTTAGAAAAAAAGCTTGCAGATCTCAAAGCCAAGGGTAATTGCGTGCTGATTAATCCTAGTCGGGGTTTAGAGTTAATGAAGGGCAATTACGTGTATTCATTCGCTAATTAATACTGATCGGGTTTAGAATGGGTAATCTAACCCGAGCCCAACCTTTACCCTAACCAGATCCATTCAAGGCCCTGATGTAATTGGAACCTAACTGTTCGTAGCAACCCATCGTGCTCCCATTTATCTTGACGGCGGCTGCTCACCGGACGGCCGCCTCGTCCATCGTGCTCCACGAAGGACGGCGTAGTCAGAGCGCGGCGACGCCGGCGAGCGACCAGGGCGACGGGTGTCTCCATCGTGGTGTTTGTTCTAGGCCAAAAGTCGGCCTTCTCCACCACAAGAAGGCGGTATTCCCTCAAAGAATCGTCCTTCACAAACTTCGGCCATCCACTGCTCAGAAATACGCAACCATCGACTTTCTCAAACTGAACAACCCCCAGGTCTTCCCTTCTGAATGCTTAAGTATAACAATAGCAGATGATGTTAGGAATAATCTCACATAGATTATGAGAAAGAAGAAAGTACAATTTATAAGTGTGAGAGAATCTTCACCCTTTGGACTAGTCTTTTAAGGGGAGAAAGTCTGATACCACTTATAAGGTTGTTGCTTGCGAGCAGCCCATAGGCTTAAGTGCGCAAGTGCGCAACTCATTTAAGACCTGGGGACCAGGGAGTGAACTTGGTTGGACCTGACGGGGTGCCAGGGTCCAGATACAACAGATGATGCCACTGCAGTGTTACAAGTCCTGTGCTCCACTCCTCTGGAATGTGACCAAGGAACTCTGGATGTATCTCCTGCATATAGAAACAAGGTTAGGGCATACTTTAAGCTATTTCCACTTGACTGCAAATGGCACTTTTGATGTAAAAGACTAGTCATTGTTCAGAGACAACCAAATGCAAAATGCACCATGTGGGTACTTAGGTACATCAAGATGCCAAACATGGCCCTATATTTCGGCTCAATGTCTGCCGCTGCCCACATCAGGCCCATGCTGTGCTGCTGTTGTTTGTCTAGAAATGCAGACATAAGAGCGCTGACTGCGTTCGTTAACGTGCTAACTCGCTCGCGCTGAACCATCTTACATCTAGGACCAATCTTCTACCCAAACTCAAACCTAGATAAACCATGTCAGATTCACGTGGATCTTAAACGCAAAGACCGCGTTATCATTTGTCCTTTTGAAGGATGACGTGGATCGTATCTTCAGTTAAGATGAGGAGAATGTAGATAGGGGCAGAAACGTGGTACTTATTGGTTCGGTTTAAAATTACTTAAGTTGTACTCGTTAATTCGTTAAACATTGAATGAGTCAATTTTAAATGAAATTAAATTTTGCTTTGGCTCAGCTCAGTTCGTTAGCTCGGTTCTAAAAATACTTGGTGGTCTATCAATAAAATGATATTAGTTCAAACTATGTTAATTTCGAGAAAAAACTCGATAAAACGACGAGTTGGCTTGACATCCACCCTAAAGGTTGATGAACAGCCAGTACAACGGAGGAAATCCCTAACAAATCTAGTCTGCTGTGCAACTCAAGATGAACCCGGACAAACGGATCGAGATGATAATCAACACATATATGAACCTCAGCATCCTACGATACTACCAGATTGTACATTGCTGGTGCAAGTTTTCGAAGCTCAAAAACTACAGGAAACAGAAAACAAGAGCATGACAACCACCATTTGATAGTACGATACGACACATTCTGGTACACTATCAACACAAATTGCAAGAAGCCTGTTCCATGCGATGCCGTGGTCTATTCACCACCAACCAACGAATGAAATTGCGCTCCACAATTGTGCACGATGAGGGACTCGAGCGTAAGACAGCCTTCCGAGCAAAAATACGTCGTGCCAGTTCCAGAAATGAAAGAGCCCGATGTAGGAGGTACACCTTCAGGTCTGAAATACAGAAATGTAAAAAGGAATGGTCAGCAGGCCAGGTTCTATCTCCAGTCCATAGAAAAATATGAGGATGAAGATTAGACTGTGTATAGTCCGATTCTCAGGGCGGCACATTGGATTCACCAAACCAAAAAACTCGATTCAAGATCACAATCCTATTTCCACGAATCCGAAAAATTGACATTTTGACGGCAATATAAGGTGTAGACAGATTTCCTCGGTACCGGATGGGAGTGTTTAGGGCAAATTTATCTTTAGGACAAGTGCAAGGGCACAACTTGTAGAATATCATTATTTTACAGGTTTTATTCCATCTTATAATAGCAAATAGCGACATAATTAAGGATTTCCATCAAACAGGAACTGAAACATAATGAACAATCATTAAAAAAAATAATGAACAAAGACAATAAGAGCAAAACCAACCTTTTACATTGAAGAAGAAAATGTTCTCTCTTTGCTACCCATTAAGCTTTATCCACATTGTCGAGTTCATCAGGCTCATTTTGCTTCCAATAATGAAAATAAAGGAACTGAAGAATAATCTGTGAAAGATGGTTAAGGGATTCTTCCAGTGCTACAATTGCTCCATATCTCCAACGCAGAGCAACACAGGCCCCAGATGCACAGAAAACAACATATGTATTGAATTAATTTACATAGGTGTTAAGTATATATGGAAAAGAGATGAAAATGACACATCTATAGCTTCAACAGAAAAGATTACTAGATTATAATATGGCATTATGGTAAATTGGTAATCCTTAATCAAGTACCAGCAATCGGCTGTTCTACAGCAAGGTTCCAGTCATTTTCGGTTAAGTAACATATCACATCCTTCTCAAGTACTAGTCATATTTTTACTCATAAATTAATATATGCTTATTTGAAATGGTTGCTATTTGGCACAAAATCAGTTCAAAATTTTGTTCAGACTTAATATTTGCACACAAAAAAAAACACTACTTTGGAACAAGAATATGATTAGAAAGTAGGAAGCGATGATGCTCAAAGTAGAAAAAGGTGCAAACTGCAAAGGATACAAAAGAATCAAGCAAAACACATCCTCCAGCATCTACAAGCCACGGGAGATTTGGTCTGAGTTTTGACCAGTCCAAGCTATTCACAAGTATACTGCATTGGAAAAGAAGGAATATGAGAACAGTAGAACACAATCAACTAAAGTTGAGTTTCAAGATTACAAACAGAATAGATTATATGTTCATATTTTAGAGATTAAACTTCAAAAGGTAGTGATGACACCTGCTTGACATAGAGCAGGCCAGCCACCAGCACAAATTTTTATTGCAGCCAAAAAAATCTGTGTTTTACAGACTACATAGCTATACTAAGCAAATTAAATGCCTCAAAGAACAGCTTTGACTAAATAATGTATTATTATACAACAGATGCAGCTAAAGTAACTAAGTTAAGAAAACTAATCCAAATAGAAACTCCGCCATGTAGCTGTCAAGACAGTGAATAATGTCAAACAATGGAATTTGAATGATCATGCATGGGTTACCTTCCTACATATGTCGAGTTTCCCACCATAGCAAAGGTAAACATTAGTGGATTGAGCCCCTGAATAGCAAGTCAAATCAGTTAACCAGCATAGGGGAAAAAATTCCCAAACAACCAGAGATAAATAGTGATCGATGCAGTTAATGCAATAATGTGATCTAACAAACAATTGAATAGAAGTTACATAAATTTGACTTCTCAAAGAAATAAAATACTGTTGTTTGGTTAAATAAATAAAATACTGTTGTTTGGTGAAAATTTTGCACAGGATGGCTCTCTCCTATCTGGAAAAATAGGATAGGAGGGGTATCTTCTGCCCAAACAATATGTGATGTGCAACAATGCTATGCAGGGGACTTACCAAACTGATTAAAACTTAAAAGAGAAGGAATAAACATTAAACACCCGATACTGACAAAACCTTTTCCTGCCAGGATTAAGTTGGACTTACCACTTTGCATACTAACCGCAAGTTACATATGACAATTAATAACAAGACCATTAAACAATGGTTATTCACATTTTCACTGGAAAAACCCGAACTTCCATATAACAAAAAGTAGATGAACTAAAATTGGAATGTCGGGCAGCTTAGTGCTAAATGTAACTACTTCATAGTAGGACTAATTTTCTTTTGGTGGTTGCTTTTCCACGTAACAGTATCCAAGTGCATTGCATGCAAACTCTTTACTCTTATGAGCTTTTTATGGCAAGTTTACTACTTCTAGGAAAATTTCCTATCTATCCATTTGCTCAAAATAATGCAAAAAGAAAGGCAAATACAAACATCATCGAAAAATGATCCGAGAAAATTTATGGATGAAGATGGGAGATAAACTTGCCTCAGCATTGCCTCTTTTCATCTGCAGAGTAGTAGAGAAAAGTCAGATATACCATGAAATATTGCACTATTTTTGCTGTAAAGAATTTATCAAGATTAACTCGAATAGATATTATTTAGTATCAGAAAAGCATTTCCAGTAAGCAAAAGTATAGTAAGAATAGGAGTGACTATGGTATGTTTTTTCTGTCATGCATTTTACAAACACCTTTTCCACCTTTCACAACTCATCCCACTAAAAGGCGTTTGTACCAGCCATTGCCAAAATTGAGAATCAGAGAGGTATTTCTGGTAAGCAAAATAATAACAGGAAAATAAATGTTCAATTGTTTGTAAGTTCTTACATTTAAGAAGATCTGGGGAAGTCGTCCACCCATATAGATTATTGCCATTGCCCAACCAAGGAAGCTTCCAATTCCACTTCCATTGCCATGGTTGAGAGATGAATTTGCATGATCATCCTAATGCAAGAAAAGGTCAATCAGATCACAATTGCACCTAAAAAGATTAACATGATTTATTCTGGTTCATGCAAATTGCTTAGTAAACCAGATATTCAGCCAAAATGTCTGAAACTGGAGAGCAAGTACAGCTTACCGCTAAACCTAAAAGCCCTCTTCCGACAGGTATGACAATCCCTTTGGGCACCTCCGTATATGTGGTTCCAACCAAAATATGCAAGACACACATACCCAAGAGAACAGACATCCATGGTACCTGAATTCAATTGATAAATGTTGTTGTAGTTCCAACCTCAGGAGACAAACTATGAAGGGGATTGCAGTTTAACGTACCACTGAGAGATAATTTTTTGTTCTAGTAGCTGGTGCAGATTGAGCTGGAGCAAACTCACCAATTAAAGATTCCCTTTGGTCATTTATTTGTGGAGGAGTCCTTGCTGTCTGACGACTATTGCCCAACCATGTACCTGCAGTCGGCACTGGGCTGCTTGATAGAGATCTTGCTGACCTGTAAAATCAACAAGAAAATTAGATGATTCTGAACTTCTATCTGTTTGCTACAGTGCTTCATCGGGAAGTAAAAGGAAACTGCAACACCCAGAAGTAATGGTCAATTGCAACATAAGAGTGTAGTCCATTGGCCTATCAGTGCCATATGAATAAAGCAAATCAATAATATTTCAACGATCTTTATCCAAACAGAGGAAGGAGTAGACAATAACTTGCTTGAAGGAATAAAATATGAGGAAACATTAACTAGCTCAAGAACATTACACATAGTAGTAGTCTGTGCCGGGACTGCTTGGACCATGACGTTGCCGGACTGCTTTTGTATTCACCTGGACTGGTGAGCTTGGAATGGGAACAGTTGCACCTGACTGAAAGTTGTTTCTGGATGCCTCGTCATCCTTGGGCCCCAAAAGCTTTTCACGCAATGAAGCATCCCCACGCTGATGCTTCTGAGGCTGAAAACCGTAAGATTGTCCCAAAAGAAGGCAGAAAATAGTTTAGAAATATGGTAGGAGTTCCAAGTGTCTAACAATTTCAATTGAATCTAGCCTGTGGTTGGATCGATCTTCACACGCTGTAAGCAGACGTATCAGAAATAATCCAATAAGACAGTGACAGCGTATGAAGAACACTAAACTACTAAGCAGAGAAGAGAGCGATATACTATATCAATTCATGAATCCAGGAGTACTATTCATATACAACGGTTGCTGTGTCACAATTGTTAACAAGTCACTGCATCAAGTATTTATTTTGATAATATTGAGTAAAAATGAATCATGCAAAACTTGATGCAAACATGGTTCAAATCTGCAAGATTTTGAAGTAATCACCTTGCTAGTTGCTCTGGCTTTCTTTGCTTTAAGACGGTGGTAGATGTGGCTGTAGTATATTGTCTGTCCAGTGAGGATCAGAGTTGTGATGGTATATAGCTGCATTGCAAAATTTAAGTTTTCAGATGACAAAAACCGCTGCAAGAATTGAAACAACAGGAGTGAAGAAACTCGTGTTCTTACCAATGCCATGTAAAACTGTGTCAGCAGCTGCATTATAAGCAGAATCAAAATATTAACTTTGGAACATTTGCAAGAAAAGGTGCTTATGTAATCTCATGAGTAAATTTCTTCATATCAATTGAACACAGAGAAGTTGAATACATAAATGCTAGAGCAAGAGCATAGCCAGATTTATCTGCAGTAGATGCCATATCATTATAAAACCTATCTACATTTATTTGGAACTTTCTTTTTTGAACTACATTTAGAACTCTTGTCTAAATGTCAACATCCAACTATTATGCGCCTGCAGCTAATTGTTAGTGCATACAACATAATTATACTGCTCTGGTGCTGGTTCAAGTAATAGTGTTGTTTGACGCAAGAAATCGCTCTCGGATTTCTTGCCTCAGAGTATAAGGTGCGGGCGTGCCAGTGTATTAAAATACACAAAAAATAAATAAACACAATAAAAATAGAAAAATATGTATTTTATTCATTCATTTGAAAATAACAAAATTACAAGTTCCCTTTATATATATATATATATGCTCTATATCCTGTTTTGCATAACATATCTGATATAGGCGATGTGATCTCCTGGTTCCCGGAGCCTCGGAAGGCTCCTAGTTAATTACATCCGCGGGGTGCACCCATGGAATACCTTCGGTTAAGCTGCGCATTGGTCATCGTCTTCAGTCTTCGCTTCACGTTCTCTATGCATGTGATGAATGGTTAATGTAGATGTGGGCGTTGGCACGATCCATAGCCTCGTCAATCTATGGAGCCGTTGCCAACGTAGCCTTTGCATTGGCCACGCCCGCCCGTGTCATTCGACCTCATCGATATCGAACACTACAAGGGAATGAGGTGATCGAAAACATGCATAGTTTACACCAAGCTTGACCGATCTGACGACACAGTGGCAGAATCGGGATAGTAGACAAAATCTAGATAATGGGGTTAGCAAAGCAAGACACCAGAGTCGAGTATCGACGTAGTCGAAAGTGACCGCTGGGAACAACTCATCGGAAGCCGGAAGCCATCGAGAGTAGTCGGTAGTCGAAAGTCAGAAACCATCGGCCTTCGGGAGTGTTCGGTGGTTGAAAGTCAGAACCCATTGGCAATCGAACGTAGTCGGTAGCCGAGAACCATCGAAAGTAGTTCATGACTGAAAACCATCAGAAGCTGTCCATGGTCGAAAGCCATCGGAAGTTGTTCGTGCTCAAAAGCCATCATGGTCGAAAGCCATCGAAAGTTGTCCGTAGTCGAAATCCATCGGAAGTCGTCCGTGGTCGAAAGTAATTGGAAGTCATCCATAGTCAGAAGCGGGCAGCCATTGTGGTCGAAAGCCATCGGACGTCATCCGTGGTCGAAATCCATCATGGTCGAAAGCCATCGGATGTCGTCTAGGTCGAAAGCTATCGTGGTCGAAAGCCATTGGAAATCATCCGTGATCGAAAATCCATCGTCGTCGAAAGCCATTGGAAGTCGTCCGTGGTCGAAAGCCATCGGAGGTCGTCCGTGGTCGAAAGCCATTGGAGGTCATTCATGATCAAAAACCATCATGGTCGAAAGCCATCGAAAGTCGTCCGTGGTCGAAAGCCATCGACGTCGTCCGTGGTTGAAATCTATTATGGTCGAAAGCCATCAAAAGTCATCCGTGGTCGAAATCCATCGTGGTCAAAAGTCATCGGGGGTCGTCTGTGGTCAAAATCCATCGTGGTCGAAAGCCATCGGGGGTCGTCTGTGGTCAAAATCCATCGTGGTCGAAAGCCATCGGAGGTTGTTCGTGGTGGAAAGCCATCGGAAGTCGTACGTGGTCGAAATCCATCGTGGTCGAAAGCCATCTGAGGTCGTCTATGGTCGAAATCCATCGTGGTCGAAAGCCATCAGACGTTGTCCATAGTCGGGAGCGGGCAGCCATCAACGATCGGACATAGTCGGTAGTCAAGAATGAGGAGTCGTAGGCCATCAGCTGTAGTCAGCGGTCGGAGACGTCGGAGTACTACGGGTGGTCGATGGCGCCCAAGCATAGTGAGCAATCGACGACGTTCGAGCACTGATGGCGGTCGATGACGTCTGAGTACACCAACGTTCAGTGACATCTAAGTACTGTGAGCGGTCGATAGCGCCCGAGTGTTGAAGGCGATCACAGACGTTCGGGCCCAGCAGGTGGTCAAAGAAATTCGAGCACTAAGAGCGGTCGATGGCGCCCGAGTGTTGAAAGGGATCGTAGACGTTCGGGCCCAGCGGGTTCGAAGACGTTTGAGCACTGAGAGCAGTCGATGGCGCCCGAGTGTTGAAAGCGGTCGTAGACGTCCAGGCTCAGCGGGAAGTTGTAACCAACCGAGTATCACCGGTGATTGAAGATGTCCGAGTACAACGTCTGGTCGTAGGCATTGTGATGGGTACTGTAGGAGACGGCTGGGGCAACTCCGATGTGGTAAAGGCGCTCAGCAGGAGAATGCCAAGATCACGAGGGCAAGCCGACCTCGGTGAATTGCAATGGCTATTGGCAACGTCGCGTGTCTCAGGCATCGAGAAGGACTTGCAAGTAGCGCCATCTACCTCGCCTTGTGGAGCTATCACCGACTTGTAGGTGCATGCGTGCAATATCGGCAGTCCGATCATGATGGTTGCGGGTTGCACAACAGCAAGCTCCAAAGACATCTGAGTGACGGCGTTACCAGCAACGACTGTAGACGTTGGCGACGTTCCCATCGCTGTCGCCATCCCTTGGCCTACATGCTAGCTAAATAGCAAAGAAAGAGAAAAGGGAAAATCTTTTACCATCTCGAGCGTAGTGCATCATGGCTTCAGCTCACATAGATTATGCCAATGGATGTGTGCATTACTTCCTCCTTTCGTCTATCACCTCTGCGTTCGTCTCTGTGTATTCCTTCCTCTACGTGTGTGAGCGCAAAGGGATGTGTGTCTTCTCCTGTGTGTATATGGGTGTCCTCAAGTCTCCTCTTCCCTCTCTCCTTTTATAGGCACGAGTGAAGGTCACGGGCAACGTACGCAGTTCCCACACGGTGCCAATCGTGTCAATCAGTTGAACTAGACTGTAGATCATATTGGCACTAATCTTGTTGTTGATGGTAGTCGAGTGCATGTGTGCCCGAGTTCATGTAGGAGTCGGAGACCAGTCAACACCCCTGGAGTCAGAGACCCTCCGGACTATAGTAAGCCAGTCATAAGACATAGTGGACCGTTCCGTGAACCAAGCTTAAGTACTCGATCGGTGCTTCGAAGACCTGCATAATTGAGGAGCCATGGTTGAGATGTCCAAGTAACGGTTAAAGAGAACAATGTGGTTAGACCACCGTGGTCGAAGACTAGCGAATGGTCAAAGACCAGAAGTACTGACTCTGTGTGAGCAGTATGACCGGAGTTGTAGTAAAATCAACGTGGTCGACGAGCCGTGGAAGACACAACATGGTCGTCACAACATGGTCAAACTAACGTGGTCGAACCAACGTGGTCGACACAACATGGTCGAAGACCCACGAACTCGGAGAAAATTTTTGGCGCACATGCTTCATGATCGGCCATTGGCATGCAGCCATATGAGGCGCAACGCGTCGACTATGCACAAACCACTCTAAAGACTAGTTTATGAGCCATTTCATTACCCGGTTTTAAAGAAATTAAGTCTTATGTAGCGCGTACACATACCACAATTTTCTTCCCAAACATGCATCTCTATATTTGCTTTGACTTAGTATATTTGTATAAAAACTCGTCAAACAAGTGCAGGCAGGGCAGAAATGAGTAGATTGCTTGTCATGTTTAACAATAAAACCTCGTTTCACTGTGCAAAGAAAATTTCGGCGAGATATTCATTAATTCAGAGAGGAAACTACTAGCGTCCTACGATATTAACATGCCTAACTGTTGCATATGCCTCGCAAAAAAAAAAGAGGTTGCATATGATTCAGAAATTGTGGAATTAATGGATCTTACAGTAGCAGGTTCCAGGAAGCAGCCGACAAGGTTAAACAAATCCCTGCATAATTACAGAAGAATAACATGGAACATCAGATAGAGCATTGCACATGAAATCAATCTGCAAGTGCAATTATGGTGATATAATATAAGAGGAACATGGGGCATCTGAAACAACATACCCAACTATCCAGGTCATTAGAAAGGCAATGGAAAGCCCTTCTGTTGACTTCTGTCTGTAATTCGTTACGATCTGTGGCACCTCGGCGACGCCCCAGCTGATGACACTAACCAGTCCGAGCGTCAGGGCGACGCCATCCTTCGTGCTGCACAGGCAGTACTTAAGGTAGATTTGGGCCCATTCCGCGCAATGCCGAGCTGAGGGGCAGCTTGGAGGAGGCGTTCCATTGAAGATACCCATCTGTGTTCCAGGCCTGAGGCACAAATTGCAGAGAAAATGGACTGTGTAAAAAATCTGTGTTGACAATCTGATCTTCTCTTTTGAATCAGAAAGGAAACATTTTCATATATATCCAGGTTTTAGGGGCATAATTTATCCTCTTTTTTTGTTTCCTCTATGAAATATTAACGTATTGATATCTGCTAAGAGTGTTTTTCTTTTTGTATTTGAAACGCATTAGCAAAAATGAACTGTCATCTGACTTTTAACTCCAAAGATGGAGTTAACTGTTTCATCCCTTCAAAAAAGGAAACAAAGATTCATGCTGAATCAAAAGGAACCATTGGGCAGGGAGAGAGCAACAGAAAAAAAGGAAAAAGAAAGCAAAAGATTTCCAACAGAAAGGGGAAGAATGTAAAAGAGAAGATTCAAGAGAAGGAAAGAAATGGTAGGAAAAGAATGAGGATAGGAGAGAAGATTCGCTCCCCATAAATTGCAGTTTTGCTTTCTGTAAGCATGCAACATTACTACTGTACAAATGTAAATTGATTCTTTTAGAAAAAGAATTTGAATCGAATTTTGAAAATCCTATTGATAAGGACTTGAGATGTTTAGTGGCCTACAGGTCCTAGACTGCTCTCTCCTCCTATGTCCACGTGAACCGCCCACACAAACAGCCAAACAACACGAACAAAATCAAACTTATTTTGTCTTCCTCTCTTTCTCCTTTCGGCTCTCAATTTATCCCCTTCCCTCCCCACCATAGTTGCGGCCAAAAAAACATGGCAACGATCCGCCGATTTCCAACAATTGCGATGAAGAAACGGAACACTTCAAGATCACAAAACCTCACGATACCTCGACGCATCGCCCCAGCGGCGAAGGACGGGCATCAACCAATCGAGACACGTTAAAGAAGAAACACATCCATTGCCTAGCACCATCTTTCTTGGCAAAACTGAAACTAAAATTGCAGAAACCGTAGCAGCCTAACGGCAGCGCATCACCGCCAAGAACAACCTAAGAGAACCGAACGCGAATGCGAGAGAACCTAAAGGTCAAGACGTACCAAGCGAAAGGGTTAAATCGAGACGAGGGCTACTGGGCACGCAGTCAATCAACAAATCCCGACGAGACAACAGAACAGAACAGGAACCAACCGCAGAACTCGGTAAGATCGGACATTCACGAAGCAGCAAGAGAGAGAGAGAGAGAGAGAGAGAGCGTCGGGAAGTGGGGAAACGAAGGGATTTGAGTTCGTACCAGAGTTCTTCGTCTTCCCGAAGAACTGAGAGGTGGAGGAGGAGCAGGAGACGGGGGAAGGGCGGATCGAAACCGAGAGGCAGGGTACTGGAGACGCGATTTTATTGCCTTGCGAATGCGAGCCAGCCTCCCTATTTTGGCGGGTTCCTGGCGCGCCCTGCCTGGGTTCGCAGGTTACGAGGTGTGTGGGGGTCTCACCGTCTCATCCGTAGCCCGGACGCCTAGCATAGCAGTGTTTATACGTGCAAATCAAATATCAATAATTTGTTTTATAAATATTAGTCATATTATTATTACACAGTAAATAATAGATATCGAAGATTCAAAAGACCTAAGAGGGACGCCTAGAGCCTAAACTCAAGGGAAGCGGTTTTAAGGGTATGCACAATGCTTAATCTTAACTCAAGCCTTTTTCTTACACCAAATTATCCTCTTTCTCCCATAGCACCTTAGAGTCATATTTATAGCTATGAAAGAGAATCTTTACATAAATACATCAACTATTAAAAGCAAATATGTCATTTTTTTACATAGCTTCAGTGAGGTGTCTTCTAGTTACACGTATAATTAGGCTTTGCTTCGGTGGACTGATTGAGTTAAAGTAAGACCGTTTCTCCCAACAGTCCCAATAAACTATTTTAAAAAAACATATTTTTTTACTTATTTGCTCGGAAGAAACTATAAACTTCCATAAGACGTCCCTGCGTCCTCCCATCCCGTGCCATGCATAGCGCGAGACAGTCCAGCCAGATAAAGCGGTGAAGTAGTTTGGCTCCGTTTATTCTTCTGTTCGGGAACACGGTAGCGTTTGGCTTCTACCGGGATTCGGAGCTGGCGGGAGCCACTGTTCCCATCAGAGACAGGGTATGAACAGGTATATCCATTCGCATCGTTCAGAGCATATCCATCCGCATCAAGAAGGATGTTAATTTGGCTGTAGCCTGACAGTCACAACGCCGCCAAGCTAGCGTGGTGTTTCACTTTTTCTCTGTGGAGAGGATAGCATAAAGAAACGCGGCCGCTTTGGTGTAAAGGGAAAACATATCGTATGGTTGCGGCAAATCATTGAGGATTAATGAACGTGGCCGTCTTTCCAGTAATGCCATGTTACACAACCAAAAGGGTGCATGTGTGATGGCGTTTTTCCTTTCCAAGCTGATTTTGTTAATTGCCTACGCCAGATAAAGTTGCTCTCTGCCAGTTTACAAAGTTTTCAGGCTGATTGACTGACCAAGGGCATTTCGAACAAGAAGAGAGGAGGGGTTGGCTAGAGCATGCGCTTGACAGAAAAGAAAAGAGGAAATTGGCTACAGGACACTGCAAATTATCATTATTTATTAACAGATATCTAAAAAATATGTTTACACCAGAACACACTGTAAAAAGTGTAATTTAGCTGTAGGACACCGAGGGCACTATTATATTATTTTTGGACCAGAGGAGGAGAGAAAGCACGTATATTGTCAATTTTGTCCAAAAAGAGAGAAAGCAAAACTTTGAACCGGCATTTCTATTCCCCATGGTGCCTCCTGTTGCCTCATGGCGCCGGGTGTGAGGACCTCGGCAGCTCGATAGTATTAGTAAAATGGTCTCCTCGACCATGCGTGCATCCCTCCTCGAGTTGGCGTAATCTAATTTGGTCCCGAGGTTCGCTGGCAGCAAGCCGAGCGGTGGCGGGAAGAGGGGATGGAGCAAACCGGTGACTTGAGGCACTAGAACTTAATTCCTTTTAATAGGAGCACCTACGGGTGGCTATGAACATACTGAGAGGGGCGTAGGAGCTTGGGATGTCTCAGTTGTGCTAGTGACAACGGGGCCGAGCGATGGTGAATTGCACATGGGGAAGCTCACCGAAGGGGACGGATGAGCCTGGCGGTGGTCGACGTGGCCTTGTGGTCTCCCGGTGATGCTCCTACTGCATGCAATCGGCGAACGGGACGATGAGCAGCCGGAATTGCTCCGGGCGGTAGTTTGCTAGAGACTGTGAGACCATGTGCAGGTCACCCCATGGTTGTGATGAGTAATTGACTCTTGATCTAGGAAGATTGAGTTTGGTTTTTGAGGTTTGAGTTGGCTCTGCAAAGTCGTAAGTCTTAAGAATGGTCGTGACCGCTTACGACTCGTTGTCCAATGTCGGGCGTTCACGACCACTCGCCATGCTCGAAGGCCACCGGAAAGTTTACGACCACACCGCCGGTGGTCGGAAGCCAACCGAATCCGTCGACCGCTTTGGAAGCGGTCGGAAGCCAGAAAACATGCGTACGACCATTATGGGCGTGGTCGGAAGTCTTTCGGGTTGTTTACGACCACGCTGCGCCTCTCTCGGTAGATTTGACTGTGGTCGAAACTCTATCGGGATCACTACGACCATGTTACGGCATCCTCGGCAAATTTGATGTGATCGGGTCGTTTCGACCTCATTGAGCGTAGTCGGAAGTCGGTAGGGCGTCGTCGACCTATTTGATCGTGGTCGGGAGCGGTAGGACGACATCTGCCACGTTGGCGCGACGAGAACCGGGAGGTGGCGTGCGACCACGTTGTGGTCTCTACGACTCGTTGGCCGTGGTCGGAGGTCTCTAGGGCCATCTACGACCACGTTGTGAAGTTTCGACCGTTGGTCGTGATCGGTAGTCGGCGCCGGGGTTTACGACCACGTTGGCGCTTGGGAGCGTCGACCACGTTGGGCGCTGGCGTTTCGACCACGTTGTGGCGCGTGGGTCTTCGACCACGTTGGGAGATCGGCGTTCGATCACGTTGGGCGCGCCGTTTCGACTACGTTAGCGGATGTCGACCGTGGTCGATGGAGCTCATTAAACCGGTCGTGTGGGCACATATGGTGTCCGATTATGGTGGGAATCGGTCGGTTGGGTTTACGGTGATGTTGTGGACCTTGTGGACTTGTTGGTTCATCTTCTTGATGTGGTTTGTCAATGTCTATTTTCCGAGGAAAAGGTGTGAGCTACATGAGCGGTGCGAGTTTGGTTTCTCTGTTTGAGCGGTGGTCATAGCGAGCTTTGAGGTCGCCGTGATGACTTCTCAGTGTGGTCGAAGGAAGCGGGGAAGTCTTCGAGGCTTCACCACTTCTTGTCTTGTGCTTTTGAGTGGTCGTAGGAATTTACCACCGGTGTTGTCTTTGTGATACTTGTGCCGATTGATGGTCTCATGTGCATTGGCGGTGCTATGTGATGGTTTGCTTGTCTTGTGGTGCAGGACTTGAGCTATTTCATGGTGAGGCGTGGGAGGATCGGGACTAGGCACGGAGGTGTTGAGGTCCGACGGTCGGAGACGCCAAGATGATCGAGGTGGTGAGGTGGTTGCGGCCGGGTGACGAGGAACCGGGCTGGAGCCGCCAAAGGTGGACACGACGGGCGGGTGAGGTGGATCGGGACTAGGCTCGGGAGGAGTCGGAGGTCCGGCGGTCGATGTCTTGGGTGCGGTCGTGTGCGATTTAAACGGATCGAGACTAGACTACGGAGGAGTCGAGGGACCGATGATCTTGGAGACAAGTCTTGGTGAGGCTTGGAATGGTCGGGACTAGACATGGGAGATGTTGAGGTCCGTAACGATCAGTGAAGCCAAAGAAGACTGGAGCTCAAGGTGGTGATGAGGAACCGAGCGTCGGCAATGTCGGAGATAGGTCCAGTGAGGCTAGGATGGTCGGGACGAGACACAGTGGTGTTGGGGTCCGAGCGACCGGGAAGCCGAAGGAGACCTAGTCTTGCGAGGTGGTTGCAAGCATGGACGGGAAGGCGGTGTGAGGGCATTTTGGAGAAATGCCAAAGCTGCAAGGGAAGTCATCCCTCCGGTAAAGCACACGAGAAAAGAAGTGGATTCTGCTGGCGCTAACGGGCAAAGTGCGGGTCTGTTGGGATAGCAGGCAAAGCATTTGAGTTAGCGGGCAAAGTGAGTGTTAAAACCGGTGTTAGATGGGGTTTTGGGTTATCCCAGATGGACTAATGGATGGATCCATTAGGGTTAGTCTCAGTGTGAGGCTATAAAAGGGAGAGGGAGGCAAGTGTTACGAGAGAGTTGGTCGGCTAGGCCTTGGAGGCGCCTCCTCCCTCCCTTGGGAGTGTATCTGTGTGTGTGTTTGCTCTAGGGCTAGAGCTTGTCCTCCTAGGGGGAGTGGTTGCAGAAACCTCCCGTGTTATGATTTGAGAGGACTCATCTCTCTGTACTTGTTAGAGTTTATCTATGAGATGGGTCCGTGTTTGTGATCCGGGTTGAGAGGTCGTTTTGAGATGTTTTCATTGATTTATTTGCCATCTCTTCATTCTTAGTTCCTTCGTATTTCCTTTGAGAGTTGGCTTATATTTGATTTGCTCGAATCGAGAATATGTCTCAAGGCTAGTTGGCGGTTCATTCCCGAGAGCAAAAGTTGATTTGGAAAAATCCTCGTGTCTTCGATCTGCCGCCAGATGAGTCTCTGTTCTATTTTTAAATCAAGATCAATCTCTTTGGCCGAACAAAGACTTTTGGTTTTCTTGGTATATTTACTTCTAGAGATCATGTTCTTGCTAAGTTTGAAGTTTCATGTGCTCGATCTCTAATTCAAAAGTTCTTGAAAAATCGCTCTGCGGTCGTTCGCCTCACGATGCTCTGCTTTCGCTTTCCGTATTTAGACTTTGCGTCTTCTTTAGTGTCGACCGCCTTAAGGAGACCGGTCGAAAGGAAGTCTGACTTGAGAATACAAGTTTCAGTTTGTTTATCTCAAGTTTCTCAACCGGTCTCAACACTTCCTTTGTGGTCAAATCGCCATTGTCACGCTCCATGGTCGTCGCTCCGACAAAAGTAGTACTTATCGCTTGCTCGTCATTTTCCGATCGAGTATCGACTACGTTCTATTTGCATCCGAGCATCGCTCACCGACCGTCCAATCACGACGTTCGACTTTCTTTGTCGTTGCCGGTTGGTTCGACCACCAAGACGAGATCATCCGCTTTCTTTTCGCTGGTTTCGAGTGCTTGATGGTCGAGATCTCGTAGTCGTGTGTCCCCACGGTCTCATGAGGTGTCTGCGACCGCAGTCGGCTATAGGTGCGAGTCGGTCTTCGACCACGTTGATCGTACGACTATACCATTGGCTTACGACCACGACGGTTCCGACCGGACTCATCTTTCGATCGCTGCCGCTTCACTGTTGGTCATACTTTGTCGGTCGCCGCTGTCATCCTTTGTCGGACGGGTCGACAAGCGCAGTCTCGGTATTTACTGTTGGCTGTTTTCGGTTCTCGGGTGATTCTGTTTTTCGGATGAGTTGTTCGACCATTGCAAATATATTCGGATATAGATCACGGTGTTGTTCGCTTTCTCTCGGATTTCGACCACGCCTTTTGACCCTTTTCCTCTCGGTCTTAAACTAAAGATTTCTCTGTTCTCTCGAGTTTTCCAAAGGAACAACCAATCTTCTTCTTCATAGCTCTTTAGCTACTGGAGAAAGATAGGGTTGAATTTTATTTGAGAATATTATTAAAAAGGCAGCATTCACCCCCCCTCTGTTGCCATTTCGATCCTACAATTGGTATCAGAGCAAGGTTGGCTCTGTATCTGATCTTAACCGATCTGGAGCTTGGCAACTAGTAGGGAATCTTGTAAACTTTCCTTTGAATCTTGTTGGGGTGGTTTTGCCAATGATGTTCTTTGAGACAAGAGGCCTGGTTTCGACTAGAGGGTGATTTTATTTGCAAGAAACCACAAGTGTGAACATTGTGGTACATTCTTTATCCTTTGTTGTTCAAGTGCCGAGAGGAGAAAGTCTTGGAGGACGAAAGTAGTATTCGAGGTGCTTTGGGACGTGGTCGTAAAAAGCTATGACCATGGTCTCAGTGGCCCCACCTACGACTACATTTCGTCGATCTGGTGCTTTCCCTCGGTGCTCGGCTCTCCAGTAGAACAACATGCCTTGGTATATCCTGTTCCACGACCATGGCGCACTCGACTACGACTTCTGAACAGAGAATAAGAGAACAACTCTATCACTTGCATTTTCATCTCTAGCTTTTATTGTCATTTTACGAGTTGATGAAAATTCTTTGAGGAGAGGAGTGCTATGATCGAGCACTACATCTTGAGACCTTGTCAACTCTTTCATTTAGGAGATGGACCTTCCTTTGAGCTAGTTCTATCGTTATTAGCATTTGTGCCCTATGCTTAGATTCTTCCTTTATGACAAGTGCATTTACGGTTGGCTCTTCTCGGTTGGTCCAAGGACTTCTCTTCGAGCAAGAATGGTGCTTTGTCTTTTGATCTTGTCTCGTTGTAGACGCTTGCACCATTGCTCATTTTGTGAGAAGGATGGACATCATCGACATCGTGGACTTGTTTCTTTTGTTGATCTTTGTCTACGTCTCGTCCCGAGGAAGGATTTCGCCGTTTCTCAAATGGTGGACCTCGTTCACCTAAACGAGGTGTGCACATACTGGCGAGGAGAAGTTATGAGTTACTTTGATGCTTTGGTTGGTTCCTTTCTTGGTGCTTTCAAGAAAGGTATTCACCGCTTCAGTTGTGGGACTCGTTTCACTTGTCGAGTTGTCCATTTGCGGCGTGCCTCAGGGATTGATCTTCTTGCTTGAACCATCCATTGCATCTTGTTTTCTTGCATACTTCTTTTGTGAGTGTGTCAAGTCTTGGGTTCCCAAGCACTTGTCATTTGTAGGTATCCGAGGCGGGTTGGAGAACATGTGAATGATTGGGTTCTAGTCTTTCTTTGATCATGTGACTAGAACATTTGTTGGTTCTCCACTTCATGGCCTCCAAGAGGCATGTACCTTCACGTTTATGCCTCCACCTACTTTGTGAGCTACTCTATACCCTCATGCCCTTATACTCATGTTTGACCATATTGGCATGTTGTGCTTGTTCATGTGCTCACTTGTACCATACTGGCATGTTTTTCTCTCAATGCTTTCATGTCATGCCTTTATGTGTATGCTGCTTAAGTACCCATGCACCTTGTTGTATTTGTTAGATGCTTAAGCTTTGACTTGACTTCATGAGCTAAGTAGAATGTGTGCATTGAAGTCAAGTATCATCATGACCTTGTGCTCGTAGTATCTATCATGGTTCACATCTTGCTCCTTATGTTCATTCATCATTATTTATACATGTTAGCATACTTTTCATGATGTTGATTTGCCATGTTGTATGTCTACATGATGTACGATATGTATGGACGAGATGAGCTTGAGTATATCTTGGATAGTTTCTCTGTGTCATGATGGTGTGTTTATTCATGCCTTTGTATCTTTTCTAGTATACATGCTTTTATCCATGCTAGCATATGCTTCGTGATCGTTCTCGCCATCCGCTATGTGTATGGTTGTGATTCATTGTGATGCTTGTATACTTTGATCTTATTGTTTGTTATGGCATGAAATAAATTGTATGACATCTTGGTAGCATTAGTCCGTGCTTATGCTTAGATATCATGAGATTTGTGGTTAGGTCACAAGCTTCTTCTAGTATTGGGTGGCTCTAGGCTTCTTTGTTCTAGATGCTTTTGATGAGGGCTAGATTGAGCTTGTGGCGGTGCGTGTTCTCATACATTTGTAATGCTACCGATTGTGGTCATTTGTCTCGATCGGATCCATGCCTGTATTATTTACCCCAAGATTAGGACACCACTGTTCCCCTATGTTTAATCCGCAGGTTATGAATGAGGGAGAGTGGTACAAATTGTTCTGACCGCTCCCCTGGTCTTTATGACCACGCCAGTAGTTTCTACGACCACAAGATGGACTCTCACCGAACCCATACACGACCATGAGCCGGATTCGACCACGACTACGATCCGGACTCAACTTCGCCACGACTGGGACTCAACTACAATCGATCCTCGACGCGAGTTCGACCACACCGAACACGACTCCGACCATTCTCGACTCGTCTCGACCACGGTCTAGACCCGGATCAATCGCGATCCCGAATCATCTCGACTATGGTGCGGACTCAATTTGGATTCATCTGCGACCATGGTGAACTCGGACTCGACAACGCCCAAGACATGACTTCGATCGCTGATGAGGTATGAACACATGTGACCATGTCCAGACTCATCTACGACCTCGCCCCGGACACATATTCGACCTCGACCACTACAACAACCTCCCGAGCAACCGTAACCGAGGTTTGCTCCCTGTGATCTTTAGTGTTCGCTTCCCCACTCGGCTTTGCATAGTATATGTCCTCTAGTGGTAGGAAGGGTCGGTTTGGTCGAGAGGAGCTAACTCTAGGTGATGTTGTCTCATTCACACCTCTCATCCAAATGGTTCTCTAGGATTATTTACTACCTAGTTTGGGCTTTGGTTCTCTAGGATTCTCTTCTACCTAGGTTGAACTTTTCTTGGCCACTAGAGTCTTTTGCATTGACATAGTGTGCTTTTTGCCCGTGGTATGAGGTTATAGACTAGAGACCATGAGGATAGGATGTATTTGGGAATCACCTCTTTGAGCTAGAACCTTCTCTTCTCGGATTTTGTGCCAAATTTCTTGGTTCTTCTCTTTTGCCTTCTCTAGGGGAGTTGGATCCTTTCTGCCTATTCGGGCTATGTTTCGTGGGAGTTCATCTCATGTGCATTCTTTTGTTCAATAGTGCGTCACATTCACATGAATGCCTGTCTGCCTTGGAGCCACGAATATTATCTTTATGTGACATGATATCATGATTTATATCTTGCCATGTCTTGTGATAGCTTGATTTATCATGCCCTTCTATGTGTTGCTTAGCTCTTGCCATACTAGCTTAATTAAATGTGAACAACTTGAATCAAATCATGTCTTGTTCAATCTTGTGAATAGTCCGCTTTAGTGATCCTCTTTGATTCGTGCCATGTCGAATAGGCTAAGTTGAGCCTTGAATCTGCTTTTGAGATTTAGATTGAGCTAAGTTAGTTCATTAGTGATGCATGAGTTAAGTCTTAACTCTTTGTTCATGAACTAATTCAAGTAAATGCAAAAGATCTCTTTGTGCGAAAAACCGATCTCACCAATTCTTTCTCATGAGACGGCTTGCCATTGCACTCGGTATGAACTCGGGGAGTTTTGGATGACCAAGATCACCTCTTTAAGCTTATTGCTTGGAGTGATCGCATAAGGCTTGAGATCTAGCACATGGCTATGAAAACAAAATTCTTGTGAAGAATGGTTGAAACCAACCATGAATTTCTGATAAAAGCCAATTGTGCTAATTTTGCTCAGCTACAAGTATTCTACAAGTGGTATCCAAAGTACTACAAGTAGTGAATTACTTGTGATATCTAGTGCTTGAACAAAGTGTCTCATTTTGAACTTATAGCACTCTAAAATTGACTCAACTATAGCTTCGTGGTTCCACTTAGAATATTGACATGGCTTGACTCACGTTTGGATACCTTCTTCTAGACTATAATCTTGAGTGACTCGACATGCTAATCAAACCATTTAATTTAAAGATCATAACTTATTTGGCTTGAGCTTGGCAATACATAGTTTGTTATGATCTAGATAGCATTGTCACCTTTTATGGCTTGATATAATTTTCTGTGAAGTCACTTTCGATAATTTCATGGCTCCCTTTGCTTAAAATAAATTAATTATAGTCACCCCATTTCATTCATGCTCTATGTTTCTTCCTTGCATCTTGATGACTTTATTGCCAAAAGGGGGAGAAGGATAGAGAAAAGGCATTAAGGGTGCAAAAGGCATTAAAATGGGAGAATGCATCAAGGGATGGGAGAAGGATAAAAGGCATTAAGGGGGAGAATGCTTGGTCATCTTGCTATGACAATGGTCATGTGAGCATCCGCTTCTTGGACCATGAGCAAGATTGGACTTTCGTGTGATTTGGAGTTTCGTAGAAATTTTGATCTTTCTCTGTCGCTCCATTTCATTCTGTGTCAACATGGTCTTGAGTCACTTCTTCATTCTTCTAGACCATGTGTGGCTTTTGCATCTCCATCCTTTCTTCTGTTCAAAAACTAACTCTTCCTCATGCTTTTTCTGTGTTTGTCAATATACTCATCAAGGGGGAGATTGTGAGACCATGTGCGTGTCACCCCATGGTTGTGATGAGTAATTGACTCTTGATCTAGGAAGATTGAGTTTGGTTTTTGAGGTTTGAGTTGGCTCTGCAAAGTCGTAAGTCTTAAGAATGGTCGTGAGATCGCTTACGACCACGTTGTCCAATGTCGGAAGGCGTGACGACCACCGCCATGCTCGAAGGCCACCGGAAAGTTTACGACCACACTGTCAGTGGTCGGAAGCCAACCGAATCCGTACGACCGTTTTGGAAACGGTCGGAAGCCAGAAAACATGCGTACGACCATTATGGGCGTGGTCGGAAGTCTTTCGGGTTGTTTACGACCACTGCGCCTCTCTCGGTGATTTGACGTGGTCGAACTCTATCGGGATCACTACGACCATGTTACGGCATCCTCGGCAAATTTGATGTGATCGGGTCGTTTCGACCTCATTGGCGTGGTCGGAAGTCACCGCGTCGTCGACCTATTTGATCGTGGTCGGGAGCCACCGGACGACATCTGCCACGTTGGCGCCAGACGAGAACCGGAGGTAGCGTACGACCACGTTGTGGTCTCTACGACTACGTTGGCCGTGGTCGGAGGTCTCTAGGGCCATCTACGACCACGTTGTGAAGTTTCGACCGCGTTGGTCGTGATCGGTAGTCGGCGCCAGGGTTTACGACCACGTTGAGCGCTTGGGAGCGTCGACCACGTTGGGCGCCTGGCGTTTCGACCACGTTGTGGCGCGTGGGTCTTCGACCACGTTGGGAGATCGGGCGTTCGATCACGTTGGGCGCTCGCTGTTTCGACCACGTTAGCGGATGTCGGCCGTGGTCGATGGAGCTCATTAAACCGGTCGTGTGGGCACATATGGTGTCCGATTATGGTGGGAATCGGTCGGTTGGGTTTACGGTGATGTTGTGGACCTTGTGGACTTGTTGGTTCATCTTCTTGGCGGGGTTTGTCAATGTCTATTTTCCGAGGAAAAGGTGTGAGCTCTGTGAGCGGTGCGAGTTTGGTTTCTCTGTTTGAGCGGTGGTCATAGCGAGCTTTGAGGTCGCCGTGATGACTTCTTTGTGTGGTCGAAGGAAGCGGGGAAGTCTTCGAGGCTTCACCACTTCTTGTCTTGTGCTTTTGAGTGGTCGTAGGAATTTACGACCGGTGTTGTCTTTGTGATACTTGTGCCGATTGATGGTGCATGTGCATTGGCGGTGCTATGTGATGGTTTGCTTGTCTTGTGGTCGCAGGACTTGAGCTATTTCATGGTGAGGTGGGAGGATCGGGACTAGGCACGGGAGGTGTTGAGGTCCAGACGGTCGGAGACGCCAAGATGATCGAGGTCAGGTGAGGTGGTTGCGGCCGGGGTGACGAGGAACCGAGCTGGAGCCGCCAAAGGTGGACACGACGGCGCGGTGAGGTGGATCGGGACTAGGCTCGGGAGGAGTCGGAGGTCCGAGACGGTCGATGTCGGGTGCGGTCGTGTGCGACAAACGGATCGAGACTAGACTCGGAGGAGTCGAGGGACCGATGATCTTGGAGACAAGTCTTGGTGAGGCTTGGAATGGTCGGGACTAGACATGGGAGATGTTGAGGTCCAGAACGACTGGGTGAAGCCAAAGAAGACTGGAGCTCAAGGTGGCTGATGAGGAACCTGAGTCGATGCAAATGGGTCGGAGATAGGTCCAGTGAGGCTAGGATGGTCGGGACGAGACACGGTGGTGTTGGGGTCCGAACGGCCGGGAAGCCGAAGGAGACCTAGTCTTGCGAGGTGGTTGCAAGCATGGACGGGAAGGCGGTGTGAGGGCATTTTGGAGAAATGCCAAAGCTGCAAGGGAAGCCGCCCTCCGTAAAGCACACGAGAAAAGAAGTGGATTCATTGGCGCTAACGGGCAAAGTGCGGGTCTGTTGGGATAGCAGGCAAAGCATTTGAGTTAGCGGGCAAAGTGAGTGTTAAAACCCGGTGTTAGATGGGGTTTTCGGGTTATCCCCAGTATGGACTAATGGATGGATCCATTAGGGTTAGTCTCAGGTGTGAGGCTATAAAAGGGAGAGGGAGGCAAGTGTTACGAGAGAGTTGGTCGGCTAGGCCTTGGAGGCACCTCCTCCCTCCCTTGGGAGTGTATCTGTGTGTGTGTTTGCTCTAGGGCTAGAGCTTGTCCTCCCAGGGGGAGTGGTTGCAGAAACCTCCCGTGTTATGATTTGAGAGGACTCATCTCTCTGTACTTGTTAGAGTTTATCTATGAGATGGGTCGTGTTTGTGATCCGGGTTGAGAGGTCGTTCTTGAGATGTTTTCATTGATTTATTTGCCATCTCTTCATTCTTAGTTCATTCGTATTTCCTTTGAGAGTTGGCTTATATTTGATTTGCTCGAATCGAGAATATGTCTCAAGGCTAGTTGGCGATTCATTCCCGAGAGCAAAAGTTGATTTGGAAAAATCCACATGTCTTCGATGCCTCGCCGCCATGAGTCTCTGTTCTATTTTTCGTCAGCATCAATCTCTTTGGCCGGAACAAAGACTTTTGGTTTTCTTGGTATATTTACTTCTAGAGATCATGTTCTTGCTAAGTTTGAAGTTTCATGTGCCCCGATCTCTAATTCAAAGTTCTTGAAAAATCGCTCAAGGCGGTGTTCGCCTCACGATGCTCTGCTTTCGCTTTTGCCAGTATTTAGACTTTGCGTCTTCTTTAGTGTCGACCGCCTTAAGGAGACCGGTCGAAGGAAGTCGACTTGAGAATACAAGTTTCGGTTTGTTTATCTCAAGTTTCTCAATGGTCCGAACACTTCCTTTGTGGTCGAAATCGGTTTATTGTTCACGCTCCATGGTCGCCGCTCAGACAAAAGTAGTACTTACTTGCTTGCTCGTCATTTTCCGATCGAGTATCGACTACGTTCTATTTGCATCCGAAACCGCTCGCCGACCGGTCCAATCACGACGTTCGACTTTCTTTGTCGTTGTCGGTTGGTTCGACCACCAAGACGTGAATCATCCGCTTTCTTTTGCCGGGTTTCCGAGTGCTTGATGGTCGAGATCTCGTGTCGGTGTCCCTACGGTCTCATGAGGTGTCTGCGACCGCGATCGGCTATAGGTGCGAGTCGGTCTTCGACCACGTTGATCGTCGACTATACCATTGGCTTACGACCACGGCGGTTCCGACCGGACTCATCTTTCGATCGCCGCCGCTTCACCGTTGGTCATACTTTGTCGATCGCCGCCGTCATCCTTTGTCGGACGGGTCGACAAGCGCGATCTCGGTATTCTTGTTGGTCGCTTTCGGTTCTCGGGTGATTCTGCTTCGGATGAGTTGTTCGACCATTGCAAATATATTCGGATATAGATCACAGCGGTTGTTCGCTTTCTCACGGATTTCACCACGCTTTTGACCCTTTTCCTCTCGGTCTTAAACTAAAGATTTCTCTGTTCTCTACGAGTTTTCAGTGAACAACCAATCTTCTTCTTCATAGCTCTTTAGCTACTTTGGAGAAAGATAGGGTTGAATTTTATTTGAGAATATTATTAAAAAGGCACCATTCACCCCCCCTCTGTTGCCATTTCGATCCTACAGAGACGGAGGTGAAGTTGGAGCTGGGAGGCTAGGGCTCAACTAGGTGAGGAGGCTAGGAGGCAGAGGAGTGGCTTTATAGAGGTGGAGGAGAGGCATGGCACCATCACGCCATAAGGCGTTGTCTCGGCCGCATCAATGGCGCTGGTGGAGATTCGAGACAGGGCGACTCGGGTCGACGCAGCGTCTCTCTTGGGTGGATATTCGGGCATCGTTGCAGGGGACCCCCATCTGTTGCCATTGTTGGCAAGGTTTTGGTGACCGACGAGATGGGCATCACCACCAATCAACATGGCGGCTGCCTCGGCCGCCTTGCACCACTGCTCGGTCTGCACGTGCCTCGGCCTTCCAGCGCCTCAGCTGCTCGCCCATCTAGGGCTCCCGCATCATGCTCTCCTTTAGGTCCTTCTCTCTCCTAATGCAAAATCGACAATTCGCGTGCTCTCTCTCCCCTCTGGCCCAAAAATGATATAATAGTACCCTCGATGTCCTACAGTAAAATTACATTTTTTACAATGTGTTCAGTAATAACCATGTATTTTGGATATCCGTTGGTAAATGGTGATAATTTGCAGCGTGTTTTAACCAATTTCCCCAAAAGAAAAGGAAGCATAAACAACCATTATTACAGAAAAGTTCATCACAGACGATTTAGAAACGTCACCATAGACGGTTTCCTGAACTGTCCGTGCTTATAGGTCAGCAATACCCTAAGGACATTACAAACGATTTTTTGACTGTATGTGATAACCCTTATCACATACGGTCTCACAGATGGTTCTGACTATGAATTTTATATGACAGTCTATTATCACAAATGGATCTAGTTAAGAACCGTCTGTGATTGCATTCTTGCGATATCATAAATATGCCTCCTTCAGTTCATCAAATTTCTCTAATTGCACTATAAAACAACGTAATTAGAGAATGCAGATGAACCAAAAAATATCTATTTATGATTTGCATCATGTCTTTGGTGGCTCGTTGTTTAGGTTATGGGTGTTGTTGTTTTGTTGCCTTGGTATGCCGTGGTCGTATGCCATGGTCCTAAGCCGTGGTCGTATGCCATGGTCATAAGCCATGGCCGTAGGCGCGCGGTCGTAAGCCGTGGTCGTATGTGCTTAGTCTATTAGCAGCCATGTCTTCATCTTGCAATAAAACATGAATTTCAACAAGAACCGAAACTCTAGCCATCCATCAATCATCACAAGAACTAATTAAGATATCAACAATTAATTTTCACACGCACGAGTGTTTGACGCGAGAAATTGCTCACGGATTACCTACCTAGGGGTATAATGTGCTGGCGTGATAGTGCACTAAAGTACACAAAAATATGTAAACACAACAAAATATAGGGAAACATGTATTTATTCATTCATTTGAGAAGAACAAAATTACAAGTTTTTTTCATATATATGCGCTCTGTAGCCTGCTTTGTGTAGCAGATCTAACATAAATGATGTGGTGTCCTGATTCCCAGGGCCTCAAAAGGCTCCTGGTTAATTACATCCACAGGGTAAACCCACAGAATACCTCCAATTAAACTGCGCATTAGTCATCGTCTTCAGTCTTTGCTTCATGTTCTCCATGCATGTGTTGAATGATTGATGCAAATATGGGTGTTGGCATGATCCATAGCCTCGACGGTCTATGGGACCGTTGATAATATAGCCCTTGCATTGGCCACACCCGCCTTTGCTACTCGATCTTGCCGGTATCAAATGACACATAAAATTAAGGTGGTTAAACGTGCGCATGATTCATGCCGAGCATGACTGTTCTGATGTACAATAGCAGAACTAGTGTAGTGGACATACTTAATTCGGACAATGTGGTTTTAACAGGGTATAATGCCCCGATCCAGTATCAACATGATCAAAAGCGATTGCTGGGGAAGACTCCTCGAAAGCCGAAAAACCATCGGCACTCGAGAGTGGCTGATAGTTGAAAGCCGGGCATCATCGATACCTGGAAGTAGTATTCGAAAGCCGGGAGCCATCGGCAATCGGAAATAGCCGGTAGTCAAAGGCCATTGGGCATCATAGCAGCCGAAAGTCAGAAAACATCCAGCTATTAGAAATAGCCGGTGGCCAAAAGCCTCTGTGGTCAAAATGCAACGAAAGCTGCCCCTGGCCGAAAGCCTATGTGATCGAAGCCTGTCGGACGTTGTCCGTGGTCGAAACCCAGCATTGCCGAAATCCATCAGAAAATTTCCGTGGTCGAAACCCATCGGAAAATATACATGGTCGAAACCCATTGTGGTCGAAACCCATCAGAAGTAGTCCGTGATCGAAAGCCAGCATGGTCGAAACCCATCGGAAGATGTCATTGGTTGAAACCCATTATGGTTGAAACCCATCGGCAACATGTCCGTGGTCGTAACCCACTGTGGTCAAAACCCATTGGAAGTAGTCCGTGGTCAAAAGCCAACGTGGTCGCAACCCATCAGAAAAAAGTCCATGGTTGAAATCCACTATGGTCGAAACACATCGGAAGTAGTCCATGGTTGAAAGCCAGCGTGGTCGAAACCCATCAAAAAAAGTCTGAGGTGAAACCCGCCGTGGTCGAAATCCATCGGAAGAATGCCCTAGCTTACTGTGGTCGAAACCCATTGGAAGTAGTCTGTGATCGAAAGCTAGCGTGGTCGAAACCCATCAGAAGATGTCCATGGTCGAACCCCACTATGGTCGAAACCCATTGGCAACATTTCGTGGTTGAAACCCACTGTGGTCAAAACCCATCTGAAGTAGTCTGTGGTCGAAAGTCAGCGTGGTCAAAATCCATCAGGAAAAAGTCTATGGTCAAAACCCACTATGGTCGAAACCCATCGAAAGTAGTCCATGGTCGAAAGCTAGTGTGGTCGAAACCCATCGAAAAACGTTCGATGTCAAAACCCACTGTGGTCAAAACTCATCGGAAGATGTCTGTGGTCGAAACCTACTGTGGTTGAAACCCATCAGCATCATGTCTGTGGTCGAAATCCATCGTGGTTGAACCCACCATGGTCGACATCGAAGTCGTAGAAACACTATAGCGCCCCAGCTGAAGAAAGTCAGTAGCACCATGCTCGTAATCATACTCGAAGGAGTACGGTACCACACGGACGTAAACCATAGCACACGTGCTTGAAGTCGTGCTCATAAAAGTACGGTAGCACACTGGTCGAAGATTGTGTCTGGGGAGTACAGGAGCACACCGGTCGAGAATGTACTGTAGCACACCGTTCGAAGACCGCTGTAGCACTGCGGTCAGTAGGGTACTCATTGGAGCATTGGAGCTATGACCACAGATCGTGGTCGTAAGTACTCATAAAAGTATTGTAGCACACTAGTCGAGGGAGTACTCGTTGGAGTACTGGAGCTATCGATCATTGATCATGGTCGCAAGACAGGTCGACCATCACTGTACACCGTGGTCGTAAAGTACCTACAACATCATGGTCGAACATCATGGTATCGCCATGGTCGTAGGGCGTACTCGTCGAAGCACTGTAGCACATGAGTTGAATGAGGCACTTATAGATAGGACTGTTCGTTCGGTTTTTTTGGTTTATACGGTTCGGTAAATACGGTTTGATCGGTAAATACGGTTTTAGTATTTCGGGAAATACGGTATTTTTCAGAATACGGTGTGGTATCGGTAAATACCATCTTATTTCGGTACGGTATCGGTTAATACCAATTTTACCAAAGTTTACGCTAATTGCTAAAAGTTAATCTCATCTCTAAACTCGAATTCTCCATTCTACAATCAAAAATTCAAAATACAGAGAATATCAGTGGCACTGTGGCAGACTGGCAGAATAGCATCACAGATCCTACTTCACAAGTCACAACAGACTAGCAATCTACCAATTGATGAAACAGAGAGAAAGCCAGAAAGGACTTACTTCACAAGATCCTATTGACTCCGTAACTCTGGCGTCTTGGGAGAGGGAGAGTACCGACGGACTGGAGTGGAGTTAGAATAGCAGTGGCATCTTGGGAGAGGGAGAGCTCCACGCGGGGGCTTGGCGCCGCCGCGCCGGCGTCTTGGGAGAGGGAGGCGGAGGGTCGGAGGCGCGAGCACCGAGCAATCAAGGTGGCGAGAGGAGGAGCACGGCCACCGAGCAATCAAGGGCGAAGGAGGCGGAGGCGTGGAGCAGCCGAGCACTGAAGGAGGTAGAGGCATGGAGCACTAGCAACGGATCTAGCGAGCCGACCGATGAGGAGCTCGGATCTGGCTAGGGTTCGAGGAGCTCGGATCGAGAGGAAGCGGATCTGGCGAGGCGAGGCTAGGGGGGCGTCGGTCACTCGGTCTGGCTGGCCGTCTGGCGTGTGGTGTCTGCGCAGAGCTAGGGTTAGATGCCGTCTGCCGCGCGTGTGTCGGGCCAGGCCGTTGGTGCGTGACTGTGTGCGTGGTGCTGGTGGGCCGCCGAGACCGGAGAGACGCCACAAGATTTCTGGGCTTTTCGGTTTTTTGGGAAATTTGGTTTTCCATCGGTTTTTTATCGAAAAAACCGAATTATACAAATACCACTTTTCTAGTTACCGAACCGAATACCGAAAACCGGTCAAACCGAGTTGACCGATTCGGTTCGGTTTTTCGATACGGTATAAAACTGCACAGTCCTACTTATAGAGCTTGGTCGTAGGGGAGTACTCGTAAATGTACTGCAGCCTGGTGGTCGAAAGGGGTACTCATAAAATTACAGTAGTTATCAACCATTGCTTGTAGTCGTAGGTCATGAGCCATCGACCATCGCCCATAGTCGATAGTATAAAGCTGTCGACCACTAGTCATAACAGTGGTCGAAGGCAGTTGTCGACCTTGCTTGTAGCCGGTTGCTAGATTCCCAAATACCAAAGATGGTTGATGATGCTCAAGTGTGATGAGCAGTCGGGAACATCCGAGTATCAAATGCAGTCGATGAGGCCCGAGTACGACGAGCGATCGGAGGTGTACAAGTGCCAAAGATGGTTATGCGTGTCCGAGTATGAAGGACGCTTGATGATGCCTGAGCACGATGCGTAGTTGTAGGCAGCCGAGTATTGAAGGCAGACGGAAGTGTCCATGTCTGATAAGCTGTCGGAGGCACTCGCGTGTGGTATACATTTGAAGGCACTCGAGCTTGAGAATTAGTCAGAGATGTCTGAGTGTCCAAGGTGGATGGAGACGCTCAAGCACAGCGAGCAGTCGTGGATGGCCGAGTATCGAAATCGTTCGGGGATGTCCGATTACGACAATCAATCAGAGGCGTAAGAATGCCAAAGGCTGTCGCGAATGTCCGAGTATGAAGGACGATGGACGATGCTCGAGTATGACAAGTGGTTGTAAGTGACCAAGTACTGAAGGCAGTCAGAGGCGCCTGTCTTTGACAAGCGGTTCAAGGCGCTAATGTACGAGAAGCAATCAGAGGTGTCCGAGTTCAAGAAGTCACCGGAGACGCTCGTGTTTGAGCAGCTGTCGAAGATATCTGACTTCATCAAGCGATTGGAGTTCTCCATCTTCGACAATAGATCAGAGAAAGACAGTCGATGACGCTCGAGTACGACGAGCGGTCATGAGCGACTAGTATTGAAGGCGGTTAGAGGCGTTCAACTTCGACAATCGATCAGGGGTGCTCAACTTTGATGACAGGTTAGAGGTCTCCGTCTTCGACAAGCAGTTGGAGGTGTTAAACTTTGAAAACCGATCGATAGGCATCTCGGTACATCGTCTGGTCGTAAATGACTAAGTATCACTAGCGGTCGTAAGCGACCGAGTACAGTGAATGGTTGATGGTGTCTGACAAGAACGACGATGCCTAATTACACAGGCAGTCGATGGCGACCGGGTGCTGTGGACGGTTGATGGCTTAGGTGTTGAAAGCGATCATAGATGACTAGCCCAGTGGGCTGTCGATGGCGCCCTAGTGCTGTGGGCGGTCGATGGCGATCGGGCCAGGCGGGTGGTTGAAGAAGTCTTGAATATCGGAGGCGGTCGAAAACGTCTGGGCATTGAAGGCGGTTGAAAGTGCCCAAGCATCGCAGGCGGCCGAAGCGCCTGGGTCCCGAAGGTGGTGGCAGGCAATCGTAGGTGACCAAGCTCAATTGGCGACTGGGACAACTTTAGTGCATAGAGACATCGCACATGGAAATCGCTTGTCCTGGGCAACGAGAGGGACTTGTGCGTAGTGCCATCCGCCTTACCCTGCTAACCTTAGATTAGCGGTACGAGCGGGACAAACCTGGTTAAGAATTAATCTTTGCCTTCCATCCCAGTGCATAGGTTGCCATAAATCAGCCATACACCCTATAATTGGTCGAGTCATGGTGAGGCACAACGCCGCAACTATTGAAATGTTGTCACATGAGGCACGACGCCACAGTACTCGTGAGCTTATAGCACCGTGATCAAAATACCGAGAGGGAGGTGCTGTGGTCAGAGCAATGGTTGACACAATATGGTTGTAATAACCAGTCGACATGGTCGTAACAGCCAATCGACACAGTGTATTCGATACAACGTGATCAAAGACTGTGCTCGACACGCCATCTGACCGAAGGCGTGGTCATGAAACATGGTCATATCGGCTTGATCGACACAATGTAGTCTTAACGGCCAGTCGACAAAATATGGTCGCAGATCGGAGAACGTGCTCGACACATGTGGTCGCCAAATGTGGTAATGAAACATGGTTATATCGGCCTAATCGACACAACATAGTCGTAACGGCCAGTCGACAAGATGTGGTCATAGATTGGAGAACGTGCTCGACACACGTGGTCACAAAAATGTGGTCGTATCAGCATGATCGTCACAGCAACACGGTTGACACAACGTGGTCGATGACCCACGAACTTGGGATGATCTTGGCACATATGTTTCCTGGTCGGCCTTGGACTCATAGCCATATGAGGTGTAATGCGTCGACCGTGCACCGACAGCTTGGGGACCAGGTCGCGTGTCATTTCATGACCTGGACTTAAGTAATTTGAATCTTGGATAGCATGTGCACGTATCGAAGCTTCTTTCCCAAACATACACCTCGGTACTTGCTTTAACTTAAAAATATTTGTACAAAAACTCATTAAACAATGAGCATCAAGATTTACATGGCCAAAACCCTAGCCATTCAACAATTTCGTAATTTCATATCCAAACATTAAGGAAGAGAGGGATGTGTGGGGGATATATCACCGGCGATGAAGTAGAGGCCAGCGACGGCAACGTCACCGCGTTGTCTTACGACGGTGACATTGCACAAGACACTCTTACAACAAGAGTGCCTTATACAGTGAACCATGGGGTCACAATCGGAGGTGGAGGAGCTCGGGGAGGTAGTCCGCATCGTTGGGGGAGGCAGCACTTCGATCAGTTTTGGGGAGCTAGCTAGGTGGCACTTCGGTTTGGAGTGTTTGGGGAGGTGTGTGAGTAGAATATATAAGTGCATTTGGGTAGTGGAATCGATCTGTAGTTGGGAGGTCACGACGCCGCTTCAGTTTGAAAATTTGAATAAAGGGGTGGCGAAATATCATAGACATTTTTAATACAAATCATCTGTGAAGAGATAATATCATAGACGGTTCTTGATAATAACCGTCTATAATACTTTATAGACATTTTTCACCATGAATCGTCTGTGATATTACCTCTTCACATACGGTTTTTAGCGCTGGCAGCAACACAGACGATCTCTAAACCAAAACCATCAGTGATTGTATTTAATACTGACGATTTTGATCAACCGCCTGTGATGAGGCGTCCAGTATTAGTCTTTTTGTAGCATTTTTTTTGTAGCAGTAGACCATCAAACTGTTGGAAATATACCCTAGAGAAAATCATAGAGATAATTATATTTCATTATGGTCATAGTTTATTAGATAATATATTATCTTGTTCTTGAATAATATCGTCAATATTTATTAGCAAGTATGTGACTTGATTGTGGAACTCTATATTTCTACGATGGTTATTCTTAAGCGATTCCTAGTCAGAAATATATGAGGACATATATGAATAGACTAGCATATGTATTAGCTGATGACTATGTTTCACGGCTCATAGATATGGAGATATTAAATCAAGAATAAGGACACATGTTAGTGAACATGGGGTTGGATCGACCCACCATGAGATACTACAAGAATGTTGCATTCTTACATGTCATCAGTTGATCTCATTTATAATGTGTATACTATATCCTTAGACTTGAGGTTGTCGCACATACTTGAGATGTATAATGGCTGATGTAGGGGTTGCCAAACGCTATTTCGTAACTGGGTAGTATAAAGGCAACTTTCGGGTTTTGTCATGATGCATACATCGAGGCATGGTCAATCAAGATAGAATTTGCCCCTCCATGCAATAGGAGAGATATCTCTAGACCTCTCGAGTGATTAGATTCTAGAAATGCATGGCCATGCTACTCGCGGTTAAAGAGTTAACCATAGTTGGGGAATTCAAGTCACGTGATCGAGGAAGAGTGGTCATGCTAACCAACAAAGATGGTACATACTCTCCTTGAGCTTGACCGATATCGTGAGGCAAAGGGAAATACATATAAGTTTTGTTGAGGTTCGTTCGATATGATCTTTACATATACCTGGGAGTCGGTATATCTTACTAGTGGCCGCTACCGATTAGTGGACGAGTTGGAGTACTCGGGTCATCTCTAAGTGTACGTAAACCTATAGGGTTGTACACTTAAAGGGCTGAGATATAATTTGGATAGTGATCTAAATTCATGTGGGCAATGAGTTCCTAATGGGCCTTAAGTTCGAGGTTCATCATGGATGCCTATAAATAGAAGGGCGGTGGCATAAGGTTTGCACAAGAATTCGAAATTCCCGAAACCCTAGTCGCCACACCTTCCTCATCTAATACCATGCAACCAGCGCTAGCACTCCAGCGTGTGGTGTTCCTACCTTGTATGTGTGGATACCTTAGAGGTGTTGATGTGAAGCTTCAGTACTAGGACAATTTGTAACTTGTGACATCAAAAGGAGTTGGAGGAGGAGACGTGCGACTAGTATGACTACTAATGCATCAATACGCTGCATCGACTCTACTTCCGCTATGAGTCTGCAGTTTAGTGGTAATGCCGTAATCTATTACTAATAGAGGTTCCTCATTTATGCAGTAGAAAATTTAAAATTGTGCTAGCATAGCCTACTCGTGGTGCAACACAAACTGGGTATGTATACATGCGCCATGCTGTGGCGTCCCTTGAAATGGACCTTTATTTGGAGAAACAACAGAAGATAGTGAAGACTCGGTGAATTCTGGAAGACAGCAAGCCTAACCAATTCGTTTTCTTGTATCCGCCGGCGGCACGGCTAGGTCGACACGACGAGCGCACGACCAAGCCGTGCAGCGCAAGGATTTGCTCACGATCCAGGGGCATAGTTGGCTGACAATTTCTCCCACGTATGGTGCGGCGTGCTCGGCGGCTGTTGCTAGCCCATGCAACTTTGGCCATGTTCTTTTCAGCTACGACCGGTGACTTATAGCTATGGCTGATAGTTTTTAGTTCTAATACGGACACTTGTACAAACGGACCGAATGATGATAATCCAATTCGAAAAGTTTGTTCTGATAAGCCGTTTCAAAATAATGATAGAGAAATCATCGTATTTATTTATTCTAGAAAAACCATAAGTTTAAATCATAAGATGTAAAGTACCGGGCTTCCACTTTCCCCTCACGCGCGGCCGCACAAATTGCAGCCCAAAACCAATAAGTGGGCCGAATCAGCGCCGGCCTATTCGTTGCTCAGGCTAGTAGCTTCCGAGTTCCGGCCCAGTTTTGCCCGCACCGAGCCGGATTCGTGTGCGCGAAGAAAGAAAACTGCGGCGCGGCGGAGTCGAGACCTGACCGCAAAGCAAAGCAAAGACGCACAAGCGCAGGGTTGAGGCCGTCTCCCCAACCCAACCAACGCAAACCAAATCCAAAAGAGGCGAAAGGAGAGCAAGGCGAAGCGGAGAGTAAGCCATGGAGCGCCTGCAGCGGATCTTCGGCGCCTCCGGGATGGGGCAGCCGCCGACGGACTCGCCGCTGCTCGACTCCTCCGAGCAGGTCTACATCTCCTCCCTCGCGCTCCTCAAGATGCTCAAGCACGGTCAGTCCCTCCTCGCTAACCCTAGCAGCCCCTACTTCCCCCCCAATCTCCCTCCCTCTTTCCCACTGGCACTGGCCTCCTTTGCGCTTGGGCTCACGATCTTGGACCGCGGCGCTGTTGCACGCAGGGAGGGCCGGCGTGCCGATGGAGGTCATGGGCCTGATGCTCGGCGAGTTCGTCGACGACTACACGGTCAGGGTGGTCGACGTCTTCGCCATGCCGCAGAGCGGAACCGGGGTCAGTGTCGAGGCCGTCGACCACGTCTTCCAGACCAACATGCTCGATATGCTCAAGCAGACCGGCAGGTACGGCCGCCTGCGGATCCGGGAGTGGATCTGATGTTTGAGATGTCTTCCTTCTCTTGGGTTCAGATTTTACGCGACTGGTTAGTTGGATTGCTCGCAATACTCGATTAATCCGAACGGATCGACCTTATCAGCGCACACGAGGTCTCAATACGTATCTGTTCGTTGTGATGTTATTTTTCCTTCAGATTGGTGTGGTTAGTTTGCTTGTGTGGGTGTTAAAACTGACAAGACCAGCCTTATCGGAAAACCTGATAAGGAACTACGAACTTGTTCAGATAGCAGTTTGGCACAATTCTTTTATGCGTAGTTGAAAAATAAAAGTTCCAAGTTTTTCTAGGAAGTGGAGGAACATTATTCTCAATCCTAATGATAACTTAGTCTCAATCCATTCCTCCATGATGCACATTGCTGTGCATTAAGTGGAATAACTGCTTTAATCCCTTTCCCACTAAAAAGAACTGGCCCTTCTCTTAGAGAAACGAAAGGGCAATTTTAGTTTTTATCTGTTGCTATTTGCTATGCACAATCTTTCCAATAGATTACAAGACCTCCATTGGAGGAATAAGTTTGGATCACTGACAGAAAGTTTCAAATTTTTGAAGAATATATTTGTAGAATCAATGCTGGAGATAGCTCAGTATTTTTATTTACACTCTAGGGATTTATTTTCGTTCGTTACCAGCTAACCCTAGCCATGGATAGCATATGATGCATCAATAATGATGGTACCCGCAGATTGTATGGTTTGTATTATGGTGTACCTACCAAATGAATGAGTTGGGCTTGGGGCAACAATAACATAGCGGCAGTAGTTTTTTTTTCCAATTACAGCCCTCCAAATTATGTAGCGCAGATACAAGTTCTCCCTGAGAATATATTAGCTATCACATATTCAAGATTGCTTAATTTCATAAATTCATGATGTGGTTGGCTTGAACCTATTTGGTAGTCTTGAAATGTGCTGCTGCCTTTTGCTCTTGATTAGTTGAATTGAATGGGTTAGGACAATGTATCTTCATGCATTTTTTTTGGTAAAATAGATAGCCCTGCAGTTGATTTGTATGAAATTTCAATATTTCTTGAAGCATGCACGTCATTTTTAATTACCATTTAGATTATTCATATACAGGTTATTATCAAACACTCTTTTATGAACCAAAAAAAATATCCTTATGTAAACATAGCATTAGCAGATATATGTGCTTTTCCTAGATTGTTTGATTGCATATATGCTTTGTTGTTTAGTGAACATCTTAGGCACCATTTGTGCTAATGTATGTCCCAAATGGACAATCATTATCGGAACCAACTTTAGGTTGTTAAACCTACTTATTTGCTATTTTTTAGCGGAATATTTAAGAAGCTGGACTGAAATACATTTGGGAAGGAATTCTCATCAATTTTCTTGATGCCTCTCTAGGTTTCATTATTCCTAAGTTCCAGAAAATCGTTTGAATAAATACAGACACTCTTTTCTCTGATGATCTAGTATTGTTTTTACTCAGTTATTTTGTACGCAAAAAATTCTGTTGACACTTGTTACTTTTACAGGCCAGAAATGGTGGTAGGCTGGTATCACTCCCATCCGGGCTTTGGTTGCTGGCTTTCAGGCGTTGACATCAACACTCAACAGGTGAATGCATATTCCACCTCTCCTTATAAGCATTGTAGAATGAGTCTGTCATCTTTGGTTTGAGAAACAGAGACGATTGTTGTACTTGCTGTAGTCCCACTGAACTGCGTGCCAATTTATCAAGTACTTGTAGTTTTTTTAATAAAGTAATGAAGTAATCCAGTAATTCAGATGGAAAAGGTAAATGGTGGCCTAAGTTTGGTCTCTATTGTCTTATGTTTGCTACGCCCCTGTCTTTCTCGTGTTCTTGCCTTCTTGGGCTGTCTGAAAGTTGTCATTGAACCTAGTGTAGGTTAATCCTGTTGTCTGCATGGTTATTCACTGCTCTTGACATGGACTGACCATGGTTCTTAACTAACTGGAGTTTGTTTTCACTAGCTTGTTCGGACAGATACATATTTGGTGCAATAGCTAGCTCTTTGTAGATCTGGAGTAGGATAGCAAAATAAATCCTAGAATACTATGCGGTGCTGAATTAAGTCTGCAAAGCACCAAAGCCTAATTAGATGCAAAAAAACTATTGCCGCTTTACTTTTATGTAGCATGCATATGAAAAGTAACAAAACATGTTTAACATCTTAAAAATTGAACATGCAGAGTTTTGAAGCTTTAAATCCCAGGGCAGTTGCTGTTGTGATAGACCCCATCCAGAGTGTCAAGGGGAAGGTGGTCATTGATGCATTTCGTCTCATTAATCCTCAGACCATGATGCTTGGCCAGGAGCCACGACAGACAACATCGAATGTTGGGCACCTAAATAAGCCATCTATTCAGGTAAAGTACTAATTAAATTGGAGCTAATGAACTTCTGTTCTGTTAATTTCTTATGGATAATTAAACCATCTCTGTATTGCCAGGCTCTTATTCACGGGCTCAACAGGCACTACTACTCCATTGCAATCAATTACCGCAAAAATGAGCTTGAGGAAAAAATGTTGCTCAACTTGCACAAAAAGAAATGGACTGATGGATTAATTTTGAAGAGGTTCGACACTCATTCGAACACCAATGAGCAGACTGTTCAGGTGTGTAGTATTCAACTTTCTACTTTCACTCAAAAGATCCTTTTAGTCGGTGATGCAAACTTGAGTATTCTCTGCGGTTTGTTAGTTACTTGTGTTCACATGTGCAGGAAATGCTGAACCTAGCCATCAAGTACAACAAGGCAGTGCAAGAGGAGGATGAGCTGCCACCTGAGAAACTAGCGATAGCCAATGTGGGACGGCAAGATGCAAAAAAGCATTTGGAAGAGCATGTCTCAAATTTGATGTCGTCAAACATAGTTCAGACCCTAGGGACCATGCTTGATACGGTTGTCTTTTAGTCCGCTACTACTGGTGTTCCAACCCTATATACAGACCCAATCAGTTTATTGTTTATGTTTGTCTAAGCCTGCCATAGTGCAGTATGCCAGGTACATTTGGGTTCTAAGTTCTAACAGTTTGCCTTGATGACTTCATTTCGCTGTAGCACTATCTTCTGCACGGTGTAGTGTTAATCTGTTGTTACTTTTGCTGCATTTTGGATCTGCGTGAGTTCTGATTATACTCTAGTGATCGTGGTCGCACAAGTAATTGGGATCTCATTTTTCTTGCGTGACTGTCGTAATTGGTGGGGAGCAAATAGGGTGAAAATAGGTATTTAACACTTGAAAACTTCGTTGTGGTCCTTTTATCAGTTGTTGTAAGGATTGTTTGATTTTGTTGCGATGTGTAATCTCAAAATTGTTGCATCAAACTTGATTTTGTTGCAGCCTTTTTGTTAACTGTTGCAATGGGTGTATTACACGTTGCAACAAAATCAAATACACCTTGCAACAATTCATAAAAGGGCCGCAACAAAGTTTTTAGGTTTTCAATACTTTGATGGTTTCCACCCTATATGCCCCCAAATTAGTGTGATGGGAGGTGATTTCATGCATTATGTGCATGGTAAATTGTACAACTATTAATGCAGATTTAAGAAGTGATTCTATCTACACTTACCTCGAGTGGATCAAGATTTGTACAAACTATTGTAGGGAGGGAAAGCATAAGTGTCACACCTCGTGAAGTATTGACCATGTGGCATCATGAGCATGTAGTTGATGGCATGTTCTTGTGCACTAATAAGCCATTCAGCAGTTTCCTCGTGTTTTTAATCAGTGTAGCTCTGGGACATGTTTTCGCGCAATATGATGCACTTCTGTAACAAGACAGTCTTGCCAGATCTTGAAAATAATTTGGTTAATTTTGGAGCACTAGATATGAATTACGAAGCTGATTAGTGAGATAAAAGTTGCACACGGTAATAGTTTTGGATCTGAACTGCATACAACATGACGTTCTTGCGTATCACTCAGCCAGGGAATTCACCACATGCACGAAGAAGAGCACGGCGCCGCTCCTCTCCTCGACGGCAAACAGGAACGGCCGGTCCGCCACGAAATCCACCGGCGGCCGTGCGCTTCGGCACTGATAGATGGCCACCGCGGCCACGGTGCCAAGTTCGTCCACCTCGATGGTGGCCTTATGGTACGCCCCCCTGATGAAGAGCCCATTTCCACCTGTCACCATGCCGGAGAAGTCGCCGCCTCCGAAAGCTCTTGTGGTTCCCAGCTTATGCATGTCTGGCGATGCCTCGAACTCGAACGTGAACTTGAACTTGGGGACCATGAACCGCCCCACCGGAACCTTGGCAGCCAGCGTCTGCTCCCTGATCAACTCCGGCGTCGAGACGGCCTTCTCATAGAGATCAGTGAGCTTGAGGGCGGTACCGTCCGGAAGAAGTAGAAGCACGTAGAAGGGTGTGTCTAGGTATCATCCGGATGTTTTCTTCTTAATAATCATTTAGATTTGAGATCGTTGGATTAGAGATTCAACGGTTCCTTTTTTTGGAGGAGGGGAAGATTTTTTTGGAGAGGTTAGAGGAGAATTCATGACCGTTAGATCTCTAATCCAATAGTCATAAATCTGGATGATAGTTAAGAAAAAAACATCCGGGTGATATTTATCAACACCCCATGTGGAATGCAGCTTGGTGCACGTCGTCGCCGTCGTTCTTGTAGGGCAGGTTGAGGGCCTTGAAACCTGGGAAAACGGGGACGTGCTGCTCGAATAGGCTCGTCGTCATGAACGGCGCGCGCACGGCGGTGCCGTCGGGGAGATGTGAAACACCCTAAAATTCAAAAATTTTGATTTCTTTTGAAGCTTGGTTGAGTGAATCCTCAAAGCCCTTCCCAATTTGGCAACTCCTTAGAATTTGCGCCTTTTTTCTTTTGCCCCTCCACCTCCCTCTGCCATTGGCGCCTTCGGCCAACCCGTCTCCCGCCACCGCCTCCCTGTGCCCTGCTCCACACGGCCACTCGCCCAGACTTGATTTTGCGGCCGCGTCTTCCCCGTCTGTTCACACCTTCTCTGCTGATGCTATCGTCGTGGCCTCACCCTCTAGTGGCTCACCTCCCCTGCTGACCTCACCTCCTCCCTCATGCAGTGTGCTCGTTTGACATGCGCCACTCTTGTCGCAGCTCGCTGCATCCTCCGGCTGGCGCACACCTTCTTGTTGTACTACCTCTGTCACCCACCCACCAACTTTCGCAGAGTCACCGGTGCCCCCATAGTTCGCCCTTACTCCGGCAGAGCTCCCACTCTCTCTCCCTCCCTCCCTCACGCCAGTGACGACCGTAACCGACCTACTATTTCCACCGCCTTCCCTCACCTTTAAAGCCCGATTGCTTTTGCAAGGAGCCTCACACCACTTCTCTCTGTTCGCCAGAACTGCCCAATCGAGCTCCTTCTCACTACAGCTTCCCCTCCACCCTCCCCTGCTCCCGATGAGCCCTAGATGCATTCTCCCTCCTCCCTCCACTAAAACTCAATTGCATTCGCCAATAGCATCCCCTTTGCACCCTAAATACATTGGTAAATCCGCTTGGCCATGAGCATTACCCAGGAGTTTTGGTGCCGCAAACCATCGCCGACCGAAAACACCTCCCGTAGATAGCCCTCTAGCCTCTAGGGAACCCTTCAACCCAAACCGCCACCACTTCTGTGTTCCTTGTGAGCCCTAGATGGTCAAACCACGACCAACCTCGCCGAATAACCCCTGGAAAACCCTAACTCCACTTGGAAACCCACAAGCTTCTCTCCTGCCGTCGGCTGCCACCAGCCACCTCCACTCCTCCTAAGGTTCCAAAATGGAATCGTCATGTCGAGCAGGGCTCGCTCATGCCATCCTTTCTCGCCAGGAAGCCTTATCGACGCCGATTTGTCACGGCGACCGTGCCCCTATTTTTCGCCACTGGAGCCGGACGAAGGTAGAAGAAAACCTTGAGCGGCGACGTGTCTGATTCGTAACCGTCCGCGTGTCACTAATCAACGGTAGAGTCGCGCGCTTCTGACCAGTGGTGTGGCCACGCATTCTTTGGTCGAGTCGGTGACCCACACGGTCGATTTGGTTTTTAAAACCGCCTGAGCCACACTATTTATTCGGGCCAGCCCAACACTATAGAGTACTATAACAAATACTATTCATCCAAGCCCAAAATATCGAAAATACCCCATTTTGACCGTCTCAACACCGCTAACCCATTTTTGACCTCCGTTCCACCAATCTTATCTCCACTAAATCCAAACCACTCCATTTGATTTTTATTGTATTTTATTCTTTTTTATTTTAATTTATTTTCCTAGCTTGATTAGACTCAAACACAAAATTATGTTATTTTTATGTGTTTGCGCTAGCTTCCTGGCTTTTCGAGGAAACTGTGCAAGGCCCGAAATCGGGCAACGAAGTATTCGAGATAGAAGAGTTTGCAGAGCTGCAAGACAAGTTACAAGTTCTTGATCATATTGGACCCCATAAAATTTAAATTATTTAATTACTGTATTTACATTAATGTTATTTGTGAAATGCTATTTAATTAAAATAAATATTTAGAATGACTTGTTAATTAATTATGTCTTACCATTGAAAAATATCCTGTTTAATTTGAGACCATATTCACCTTGATAATCTTAGTAATATTTAATAACTTTATAAATAATTATAGACTAGCTCATTCAAAATTTTGTACTATTAAGTGACTTGGCTTTTAGCCGGTAGAATTATTAAACTGGTTCTAGGATAAGGAGGAATCGTGAAAAGTCATGAGATAGTTAGAGTCCACGACCTTACCCTAGGGTGGATGCTTGAGTAGATGGGTGGTAGTACCATCGAGCACAGAGGGATGTGGTTGGTAGCCTCAAATGAAAAGTAAGAACAAGAACACATCGAGCACATAAGTAGATTTCTTTATATTTTAATCTGAGCAAGCTGAGTAATCAAGTACTGAAAACCTCCTAATCTTGAGAAGTATTTGTTTGTGTTTTCTTGTTTAAAAATGTTTACAAATAAAGTTGCATCCACCCTCGTTAATAAAACCAATATATTCCTATCATTTGACAAATCCTGGCAATTAGTTAAAGTAGGATTTACCCGGGTGACTTGCGAGGTACGATTATACTCATTACTTGCTAAACAACAAACAGAAGAGCAGCGGACATTGCTGAACAAGCTGTTGATGAAGATCTAGAAGGATGCTACTTCTTCGGTGACCAGTGGTTTTAGGTTTTAGGCGCGCTCAAGTACGTCTATGGAAGTTTCTTTTGTACTGTAAGTAAACTTTAGACTTACAGGTCCACTGTGTTTAAAACTAGGCTGTAAAACTTATTTCTATAATAAAATTTAGTTCCTGTGTGTAAGCATGTGTTAAACTGATGCTTATTCATATGCAGTACTCTGCAACTGAAACAGTTGTAAGAATCAACTGCGCTCCTAAAAATGAGGGATAGAAGACACGGCAAAGGTTGCCGACGGGTCGAACGGTAGAGCCCACGTTCCTTTGAAGTAGAGCGTTGGCGGAGACGACCACCGTGGATGAGTCGACGGAGGCGAGAGGGAGGACGTCACGGATGAGCCCGTTCGTCGCGTCCGTCACGAAGGCGTTCACTGCTCGGCCTGCAAGATAACGTCGAAACCAAGATTATTATTATCGATGATTCTTAGTCTTCACAATTTATTTACATCGATTCAAGCTTACACATTCCAAAGTTTTACATGCCTTGACATGCGAAATGAAACGAGCTCTACTTTCAAAATAGTTGAGTTGGTGTATTAACTATGAAATGCCCCAAAATTTCAAACCAAATTTTTTCTAGATTTTTTCTAAATTTTTAAGTGATTTTTGAAAACTTTCCCTTTTTGGAAAGTCTCCCCGGGAAACCGCCTTCCCTTTCTGGCACTCCCGCCTTCCCCTTCCTGTTGGCGCCCTCCCTCTCCACGCCTTCTCCTCGCGCCTTGCCGCCTGCAGCTGCAGGGGGCGCCGCCGGCCCGCGTCCGCCGACCGACTCGCCGTCGTCGGCCGCCTCCAACCGCTTTGACCCGGCCGCCCGCCACCTGTGCCCCGCCCGCCACCCCTCCTTCCCTTCCCACCACAGCTGCGCCCACTCACCCGGCCACCTGCTCCCATCCTATCCCACGCATTCAAGCGCGGTGACGCCACCCCAGAGCGCGGACTCGACTCCCCGCCCACTCCCGCGCATTCCCCATGCCGCCTGCGACGCCGTAGCATCGCCCACACCGCGCCTTTAAACCCCCCGAGCTACTCCAGCTTGCTCCGCACGTCGCTCCCCTGCCCCCTTTAAAGCCAGACCGAGCCCTGCATTGTCTTCTCCTTGCTCCCCAGAAGCTCCTCGAGCAACCGATTGAGCTCCCAGCGCCTGTGCCGCCGCCGATCATCTCCCTCGCCGCCGGTGAACTCCCGAGCCATTCTCCTTCTTCTCATGATTAAAACCCAATTCCACTCGATAACTTGTCCTCCTCTGCTTCCTGAACACGATGGTGGACTTCGTCGGCCGAGAGTGCCCCTCCCTCACCCTGGCGGCGAAGCTCGCCGTCGGCCGAAAGGGGGCCGCCGTGGTCAGCCCTCCTGAGAGCTTCTCAGCTCAACCCGCCACCACCATCGAGTTCCCCTCTATCCAGAGCTGCCGCCATTTTTGCCCGGAGAGCCGCCGTTGGCCTCCGGTGATCGAAACCCGCCGCCACCTTCTCTCCGGCCGTGCGCCGTCGTCAACCCTTCCCATAAACCCCAAAGCCCTGAAATGGATTCCCCTTCTTCCAAGGAGTCGTTGGATGCCCTCTGTTTCTGCCGGGCCGCGGCCGGCTGGTCTCTCAGCTGCCGCCGCCCTCGCCTTTCGGCGAGGACGACGAGCCGGAGGAAGACGGCATCCCCGCCGTCCACGTTTTCGTTGCCGTTTAACCTCGGCCGTCGGATGGCCCCGTTTCCCTGCCGTCCGATCCCACTTAAACCAATCCATCCGATTCGTCCGCTCACTTCGCATCGCCGCCATCCGCTCCCGCCGCGTGTCGGCCATCGGTCGGCGCAGACTTGCCGAAGGCGGGCCGCCAAGACATCTTAGGTCGCCTTTGTGGCTATGGGCTATGGGCTGCACATCGTTCACTCGATTTTTCCTGAATTTATCAATTTTCAAAAATCCAAAAAATCCAAATAAATATCAAAAAATCACAGAAAATCCCAAAAATTCCCAAATTTCACCACTTTGTTCATTTTGATGTCCTGTATCCATTTTTGGCGTCCAATCCACCAAAATATTCCCAGAAAAATTCTAAAAATTCCTCATTTGACTATTTATGCATTTTACTCCTTTTTATAGATGATTTTTCCTCGCTTGATTAGGCTCAAGCCGGACTAATGTTATTTTTGTGTGTTTGTGGTAGTTTTGGAGATTCTGGAAGCTTCGGTGTAGGACCAGGATCCAGGAGTTGCCACGTTCGAGATCGCTGAGATCATCCAGATTCACGGCAAGTCGCAAACATTTGATCATGTTGAATCCCATGTTCATTAAATTATGTCATTATGCTATTTTCATTATTGCTAGTTGTGAAATGCTAGTTTGTGTAAAATAAAATGTTTAGAATGACATGATATTTAGATAACACCTGCCACCGGTAAATACCATGTTAAACTTGCAGTCATTCCTTGTTAACCCTAGAAATAGGGGTGTAAATGGGTTGGGTTAATCCCGACCGATCCGGTACCGAATCCGGTCGGTATCGGATTCGGGAAGGGAATTTAGTATCCGGTCGGATTCGGATTCGGATAATTCATGTCGGATTCGGATTCGGATTCGGATTCGGGAGAGTTGTTATCCGACCGAATAGTATCGGTATTCGGATATCGGATAATTATCCGGTCGGATATCTGGTCGGATATTCGGTCGGATATCTGGGTGGATATTCGGTCGGATATCTGGTCGGATATTCGGTCGGATATCTGGTAAGAGCTAAGAATTCAGCTTTTATTTTGCTAGTATTTGTTTTTTTGTCATGTTGGTTGGTTGAGGTGTGCAGTGTATAGAAAGTTTTCCTGGTATGTTTATTCAGGTATTGCACTCTTCTTTTTGTAAATGTTTTTTTATCTTTTTTCGTTACAAATTTGCTTCTAATTTAGTTTGACATATTAATTGGCGAATTGTAGGAAGAAGAAATAGCTAGTGATGACGAGCCTTTGTGTTCCTATTGTGGATTGTATAAATTTACCACTTATGTATAATTTGTGTTCCTATTGTTCTCACTACTTTCTTCTATTCTTCGTTTTGCTGAACCTTTTTGTTCCTATTGTTCCTATAATTAGCTTACAAAGTTTCTTGATGAGTATTGGTTTCACATTTTATATAAAACCAAGAGGTCGTTGTAACTTTGTAAGCTTTTGGAACTAAAGTATAAGCTTTTGGAACTGTAATCATCCGTATTATCCGCCTATATTATTCGTTTCCGAGCCGAATCCGTTACATATCCGTCCCGACGCATGCAGTATTCGAAACTCCGAATATTCGAATCCGTATCAGATCCGGTCTTACCGTATTCGACTCCGAATCCGGAGAAAAAATGTGGGTTAGGATACGGTTTAAGCAATATCCGTCCGAATCCGATCCGTTTTCACCCCTACCTAGAAATATCTAAATTATAGTATAGAAAATTATAGGTTATACATATCTTGCAAATATTTACACTGCTAAGGTTGTGGCCATGGGCCAGTAGATTTGGAAAACCCAGAGCTAGGGTAGGGTGGTATGGGACACCGTACCCTGGGATGGTTGTGCCGGTGTGCACAAGTTTAGGGTAAGAGTGCTGTGGGAAACCGCGAGACGGTCTTCGCCCACTGTTTTACCCTGAGGTGGAGGTTGCGGACCTCGTGAAAAAATATAAGGACTAGACCCTTGCGCCGAGCAAATGACATAGTGATCGCTCAACCACTGGTGTTGACTTGTCAACCCTGGTTTAGTAGCTGCTCAAGCCCGAGTGGAGCCCTGCATGGGGAGTTGGTATGTGGAGGAAACCCATACACAGCAACGATAGGTCCCCACAACTCGGGTCCGGCGTTCCGTATTGGCCTGTGGATACCCGAGGGTGTGTGGATCTCGAACCTATCGGTGGAATGTAAGCAAAGGATTGAGCAGTGAAACGACCCAGTTCCTTAACTCAGTCATGAGGGTTAAGAATGTTTGTGGGTAAAGTTGAGCAACTTTGCAGAGTCAACGAAATGGTATTCGAATACGCCGTGCTCCCGGTTAATGGGGATGTGTCTATTGGGTGATTCCAGTTGCAAAGCATAAGTAGTTTTCACAAGTGTTTTAATATGATTAGTTGGTTAATTAAGCTTTGAAAACCCCTGTAATCTGAAGAAGTAGTTTTTGGTTTTGGACATCTGAAAACGTTTGCAAATAAAACTGCATCTACCCAAGTTAATAAACCAAATATACTCCCATCCTTTGATAATTCGTGCAAATAATTTAAGATAGGATTCCCTTGTGGCTTGCTGAGCTGGTTAGCTCACGGCTTGTTGAACACTTCAAATGATTAAGACGTTGGTAAGTTTGCCTCATTGAGGAAGCCCCTGAGGAGTCGTTCTTCGACGAGTACCTGTGGTTTTAGGTCTCAGTTGCGCTCGAGCTTTCCTGGAGCTTTTGTGATATTTACTTTCGGCTTGCACGCCCCGTTGCAGTAAAAACTGGGTTGTTAAACCTTATCTTGTAATATAAGTTGGTCTTTTGCTGTAAGTATGTGATAGTATACTCTTGCACGATGTTCCATAACTATTTATACGTAAATAGTTACGGAATGCCGTGTCCATCAGTGCCCCTGGCAACGGGGGCATGACAAACTACAATCAGGGAATCAGGGATTGTATTTGTACATAGGCCATCAAAGAACTGCATTCTTTATCATTTGTCAAAATAACTGCTATATTTATCATTTGTCAAAATATGTGTGATTACTATTCACTAATAGTGTGTAGCATATGGATATGCTCCTTAGCCTACTACAAGGCCACACCAAGAACTCATTTGAGATTTGCTCCCTAATTAATGTGATCTTCATTTCAAAATTTGTTAACTGACCTGGAGACTTGAAAGTTGAGACTGACATATTTACGCAGTTTTGCGTGCGCGTTGCGCTACCAAACCTCTGATAAGCAATAGCCTGATCTCTTTTTCTGTATGCATAATAGCGTATTCTGTAGGCTGATAGTAGTTTTTCAGTACAAATGTTCAAAAGTCGTACATGAATCTTTTCCCATGTGCTAACAGGTACAGAGGTTCCATAAGATCGCGTGATGAGAAAAATAAGAACACACATTTCTCAAAACTAGACACTTTGCAGTAGCATATATCTAAATAAACCTTTAATTAATCATTGTTACTCAACTGGATCACTATACAATACTGAATATTCATTACTTGTAACAAAAAGATATCGATACTTAATTGGCATGCACCTGTGACACGAAGTCCACGGATTCCGAGACGGCGGCGTAGACAGCACCGGCGACCTCCGCGAACACCGGCCTGAGCTCCCGCCGCCGGTCCACCCAGACGCCGCACGCGAAGGACGTCTGCGGGAGGCCACGGAGCATACCGACCAGCTTAGTCGCCGCGGTGCGGCGCGGCGCGGCGAGCGACGCTGACCCCACCAAGAAGCCCAGCAGCTCCCGCCGCGTCTCGCCGTTCGCGCCAGCGGCCACCAACACGAGCGCCGCGTGGTGCGACAGCGGCGAGACGATAAAGTTGCGCCTCTCTCCGGCCGCACTGCACCCGGCGCGCCTCGCTACGCGTAGGACGCAGGTCTCGTCGCCTGCCCCTGCCGTGCCGCCGGAAGAGACGCCAAGGATCTCACCTGGGACCATCACGTTTGGCCGCACGGTCCAGGAGGATGAAAAGCTTGGTGGCGGTGGCGCGAACGTGGGCACCCACGGCGCGGCCTGTGCAGCGGTGGAGATGGCGCGGCGCCCATGGATGCGGCGCGCCGGAGCTGTGCTGGTGAGGAGAAAGGCGGGAGGTTTCGATGTCGTCAATGGGTGGCCGGCCTAGTGTCAGGCTGGGGAAATACACATGGACTGGAAAGGAGTTTTCGGTCTATGCCTAAATATATATGAACCTATAGAGTCACACATTTAATGTGCTGGAACGATAAAGGGTCGGATGATAGTTTTCAAGTAGGATTCGATCTCTACTCGTATCGGATATGGATTCGATTGGAGACTATATAAGAATAGGTGAGGGGGCTGAGGGAGGTATCCTAATACACATCCGTCGAAACCCTACCCGCCACCTCTCGTATCCCCTGCCGTACGCACTGGTGCTAGCACATCGACGCACGGTGCTCCATCTCTGGAAGTGTGGAGTTCGGTAGAGGCGCTGCTGCGATTGTAGCGTTGATCGGGTCGATCACGAGGAGATGGTTGATGGAGAACGTTCAACTACTACCGCAATATCGACGCGCTCTTCGTTGAATCAGCTGTTTCAACCCTACTTCCGCTGCATTGTGCGTCTAGTGGTAACGATCTATGATCTCTTACTCGTATGACTTCCTGATTTACGTAGTAGAAAAGTTTTAATCTACGTTAATGTAGTCTACCCGTATCGAACAGTCGAAACAAGCACTATGACATCATCCGTTCGCCAATAAGTGCTAGCTCGTTGGCGAATGATTGATGACATAGTAGCTCTAGCAAACTAACTAAACGCGCTTAAGAATGATGACATAGTGCTTGCTTCGGCGCGACGTCCTAGCTTACTAAACGCGCTTACTGAACGGTTTACTACTTAATTTACTCGATCGATCGTCCGTTGACCTGAGAGCCTTGCTTATTATGCACGCAACGAGCGCTTCTTCTCACTATAAACATGTCTTGTCGATCGTTCGACTCAAGAGCAAGAGCTAGTCTCATCGGCTCATCGCCTCGTGGGGCACAGCAACTTGTAATCTGCGATCGGCGAGCGCCTACCGGATTCGTCAAGCTGCGCCGGTGAGTTCGATCTTAGTACGAATTAGTTGTTTTTGATGATCCCCGAGACGAGCTGCTCTGGTTTGGTGCGTGAGGATGCTCCGCGTTGGCAGGACCGTACGTGCTGTGTTTGACAGTGATTCACGCGCGGTCGCACGTCAATTTCAGGTGTTTTCGAGGAGCCAAAGCCGCAGGCCGCGCGTACAATGAGTTCGTGGAGTTCGGCTGCCTCGCACGCGGCTCAGCGTCGTGACGGCCACGGCCAGCACCACCACCCGTACCGCGGTGCGGAGGCAGACATCAACCGAGCAGCCTCCAGCGGCGGGCATGAGAAGGACGGCGCCGGCGTGCTGGACTTCCAGTCGCGGGGGCCTCGCCTCCCCTTCGCCGCGCCGCATCCTTGGGCGCACCAAGCCGGGCATATCGAGCAGTCGCACGCGCCCGAGCCACCACCTGATCCTTTCTTCCCGTGGAACATGCCCGAGGGGATCACCGGTGATGAGGTCTCCTTCGGCCGGACGGTGACATGCGGCGGTGGTATGCAGGGCGGCGGCGGCATGCCAAATGTTCTCTCTGCCGGTGCGGCGCCTCCTCATGGCGGCTGTTCTGTGGTGGCGGTGGCGGGCAGCGACAGGGACGGGAAGGCGTCGTGCCTGCCTCTCGCGAGGGAGGTCGGCTGCCGGGAGGCGGTTGGCAATGGACGCAACTTCATCATCTCGCCGCTGTCCTTCCACGCGGCGCTTGCGCTGTTGGCCGCCGGCACCGGGGGCGAGACGCAGCGTGAGCTCCTGGGTTTCTTGGGGTCTGCGTCGCTCGCCGAGATACACCGCGCGGCGGCGACCGAGCTGGTCGGAAGGCTACGCGGCCTACCGCAGACGTCCTTCGCCTGCGGCGTCTGGGTCGACCGGAACTGGGAGCTGAGGCCGGAGTTCATGGGCGCCGCCGCGTCGCGCTACGCCGCCGTCGCGGAATCCGTGAACTTCTTATCGGAGGCTGAGATGGCGAGGCAGCGAGTAAACGCGTTCGTGACGGACGCGACGAACGGGCTTATCTGTGACGTCCTCCCTTCTGGCTCCGTCAATTCATCCACGGTGGTCGTCCTCGCCAACGCTCTCTACTTCAAAGGGACGTGGGCTCTACCGTTCGACCGGACAGCAACCTTCGCCGCGCCGTTCCATCTACCCGACGGCACAATCGTGCGCGCCCCGTTCATGACGACGAGAACGTTCCAGCAGCACATCGCCGTCTTCTCCGGCTTTAGAGCCCTCAAGCTGCACTACAAGAACGACGGCGCCGACGGGCACATAGCTGCATTCTACATGCTGCTACTTCTCCCGGACAGTACCACTCTAAAGCTCACTGATCTCTATGAGAAAGCCGTCTCGACGCCAGATTTCATCAAGGAGCACACGCCGGCGGCCAAGGTTCCAGTGGGGCGGTTCATGGTCCCCAAGTTCAAGTTCACGTTCGAGTTCGAGGCGTCGAAGGACATGCAAAAGCTGGGAGTCTCCAGAGCGTTCGGAGGCGGCGACTTCTCCGGCATGGTGACCGGTGGAAATGGGCTCTCCATCATGGGGGTGTACCATAAGGCCACCATCGAGGTGGACGAGCTGAGCACCGTGGCCGCCGCCGCCACGGCCGTGTGCATCCAACAGTGCGGAAGCGCGCGGCCGCCGGTGGATTTCGTGGCGGACCGGCCGTTCTTGTTTGCCATCGTGGAGGAGAAAACCGGCGCCGTGCTGTTCCTCGGGCATGTGGTGAATCCTCTGGCTGAGTGACTCTTGACTCTCCTCTAGGTAGAAATACCTGAGGGGGCAAGTTTGGAATGTTGGATTCAAGTGTTTGGAATTTCGTAAAATGTTTGCATGTTGGGAAGCTTGGAATAGCGGAAGTCAATTCCAAGCTCGTGTAAGTGAATAAAACAGAACCGATTGCAAGTTTATGCACGTCATAATTTTGACCAATGGCGACGTAAAGTTGGCATCACAGAAACAATAACTCCCTCCGATTCATAAAAACATATCGGCATATCATTTTACTCATCTCCAAAAAGCAACTTTGAGCACTAATTTTTGTTATAAATATTTTTTGTTATAATATATTTATAAAATCTAATGAAATTACAATACTATGAAAGCACTTTTCGAAACGAATCTTCGTATGATTCTTATATATCCAATCTAAATATTAAAAAAGATATCGGTAATTAAAGTTTTAAAAGTTTAACTATATATATCTTAAAACGCCATGTTTTTGTGAGTAACAAGATGCAATTTACGTATCCAGTGTTCTAGCAGATTCGACAGATGTGTGTGTTGGTGTGGGTGGGTGGTGTGTGTGTGTGGGGGGGGTGGGGGGATATTGCAACACAACAACACAGTAGAACAGTGTACCAGAGGAAAGCACTTCTTTGTTTTCTTTTCCATTCTCACCCCTCCCCAGTATATATAAAAAAGAATGTTACATATAACGATCGTGATACAGCTACAGCCTTTTGGGTTGTACAGTAGCTCATAAAATTATCTTTACAACAACACTTACGAAACCAGACCTCATAGCAACTAATACCGAGGGAGCACAATAACAAAAAGATGTCAAACGCTGCTAGGCAAAGGCAGCACCAACCAAAGGTTTGTCAGATAGGATACGTTCACATCGTCTACTACTATCAAGGCTCATCCATTGTCTGTACTGGAGGTGGAGTCACATTAGGAGCTGAAGAGGTGCTGCTGTCTGTTCTCTCACGGATCTCCCTGTACTCTTGGCATATGGCACACAAGTGACAGAATAAGTGTGTCGTCAAGTCACCGCATGGTGCTTCCTGCAAAAGGAAAATATTTGGTATGAACAACATTTGATCAAGGAAAGGAACAGTACTATTAAAAACAATAGAACATGAGAATCAGTGAATCACAACACAGATTGAAAAAAAGGTAATGTCGTTCTCAAAAAAAGTCAATGGCAGGGGAATGCCAAAACTCCACAAGGTCAAAGCCCAACAATGACTAGTTTCTGGAATCAGTTGATCAGACTTTCTATGGTTCAAATTTCAAACATCTTCATAGCAAACACCCATGCAATCCAAGTCATCTATCGAGTCAAATTTAGCCAGCTCTGCACCTGCATACGGGCCATTTATCCAAATAATTATCTCCCAGCTCTTGCTCTCATAGTCAACCTCCAAACCATCCAATTCCAAAGACACCAATCAAAACCTAAATCTCCAATGTCTTTACTGTATATTTGTGGATTGCGCATCTAGCACTCGTGCAAAATCCTAGTCATAGAAGCCTAAATTGGCTCCCTTTGAGATACATTTGGTCCTCACATGTATCGCTAAATCAAATTATACATGAGGCACCAAGGTGGGCAAAGAATGTCCTGTTTCAATCGATACTAAAAGATTTGATTTCATTGATTTGACTGCTTGCAATGCAAACACAATTTTATGTATGCTGCTGCCTAAAAAGCTGCACATTCTGATGAAGGCTATACAAATGGAACGTATGCGTAAAAATGTAAAATGAAGTTTCCTGATCATCTATTAAACAGTTTTATTATCTATTTTAGAGTTTACAGTGCTAGCAGCAGTGGAGGATGTTACATTGTGCGAAGTCCTAGCATGTGTCTGGTGGAATTTAAACTTAAACTAAAATTTAATGCTGGATAATTTATCTAGACATCCCCATAACCAAACCACACAGTATGAAAACAACATGACAAATTACAGCATAAATGCATGATAAGAAAATTGCCTCTGATAAATCTAAAGATTGTTATGCATCAACACAAAGAAAATCATAAACCAATAAAGGATAATAATAATAAATAGCAGGAGTTCAAACTACATACCGGAAGATTGTATTTTGTTCTTAGTGCTTGGCGATATCCGCAAGCATAACAAGCAACAGCAGACCCTGGAACTGCTAATACAAGGCCACCCGTAAACACACAGCAGAGACTTGTAAGGAGGCCCCAAAGCATACAATGTGTAGTGCATGATCCAGCAAGAGTTCCAGACCCCAAGAATTGTGCATTCTTTCCAAAAAGGAAGCAGGGGCAAGTTGCACCAATACAACCTAGAAATATAATCATAACATTTGAGAGCATAAGAAAATTTCCTTATTCTGCAAGTAAAAGGGCTTTTTTCAGCATATACGCTTACATATTTGCTGATAACACTTCCAAATTGGATTAAGTATGCTTCTTAGGCTATCATGAACGTGTTACAAAGTAAAGCGATATTGCAATAGTCCACACAAAATTGAAGTATTAGAAGCAGAATTATGAGGTGGCTAATGGATGTGATGCCAATTTTGCATTGCAGGCTTCCTGTGGCCTAAATATCTGCCTAACAATCTGATAAATGAGACAGACACATAATAAGAAGTACCTTGTTACTACTTACTATGACTTCGAAAGACGGCTAGAAGGCAAAAGAGAAAGAGCAATGACCATGATAAGACTATACAATAACTTGCTCTAATTGGGGAAAAAAACTGATTCAGCTGCATTGCATCGTGCAAATAGTAACTAACTGCATTAGTCATCATGAGAAGTAATTCTGGCTTTTTTTTTTCTTTTTCAATCCTCTTCTCAGTACCCATTAATGAGAAGCCAGCAGGAAGCTATTCATAACTTGGCAATAAATTGTAGCATGAACACAGATTCTCTACTATCTTAATAAATCTCAGCCGTTATCGCTTATCATCTATGTACAAGTTTGGATACGGTGAGATTGCACTAGTCATTTTAACACTGAGAGTACTAAACAAGACAATTGATTTCATTTCTCTTATATTGATACTGTACTACCAAAATAAAAATTTATCTGGACATTACCGCATTACTTCCATATTGTTTTAACCTGAACATCAGTTACTTGATGGTGATTTATATGCTAGATGCATAGTTGTGCATTGAATAGGATTTCCCCCATGGCAAGTAATATACAGAGATATTGCTCTTTTCTCTATAGAACTAAATGTAACCCAAAACACCAGCAGCAACCAGGATTAACAAATAGAGACAAGAAGGGTTACAAATTAAAAGGAAGATTATTCTCATTAGTAATAACTGAGATGAAATTTCTCTCTAAAGCATGCACTCACTCCTAGAGTCCTAGTACACTACATACTTAAAAACATCAAGTAACCGCCACAATATGATAAATCTGATGACAGTAAAACAAAGATATTTAACTAGGCAGCTAGGTACATTTTCACGTTTATTTTTTATATGTATCCTAGCATGCAACCAAATAGCACCTTTTATCTTTCCTTCTGTAAATCAAGGAGTCACAGGTCAGAAAGTAGCATACAGCTCTGTGGATCATCAAAACAAGCACAGATGCCTGAAGACCACTGTGTAGGATCCCGGCTTAATCTATGACGTGCGTCAAGGTTCCCCTCCACAGGAACGCGGTCCTCTTCAGTGTCAAGGCCATATAAAGGAATATACTGAGGCGGAACATAGCTTCCTTTTCTGGCCATCTCTGTAACACAAAAGGCAGTTGGTCTGGTATAAAAAGCATTATAGCTTCACTAAAAGAAGATAACACACACCACACAAGGCAGTGGAAAGACCAAGCTTTGCAATAACATTCCAAAATATAAATTTCTAGCATGTTTGACCATTGAATGATAACATACGAATGGTGGAGACTGGAGAGATCACGTATTACAATATCAACGAAAGAAATCAGCATACTTGGAAAACAAAAAAAGTAAATGCAATGTTTACAGGAAAGTAACTAAAGTATACATATGCCAGAAAACAATAACTAGTGTTGATAAACTAAAAGGAGCGAATTAAACCATTTGCGTCACGCTGCAGTCATCATGTTGGATTATAGCTTAAAAATTCGTCTGCCAGGCTCATAAACACAAGCAAGAAACATAATTATGGATCTAAAACGTTTAACCACAAATCAAGAAACAGTAACAGATCTGAGAAGGCATAACACCGTATTCTTACGGTTACCCCCACCCACCCACAGCCTTTAACCATTTGATCGCACATATTTACGGAACAACAACAAAAATTACAATGGGAAAAGATATAATCATGAAGGAAATGCGACAAATAAACAGGAAATGACGCCAGATTTCTTACCGATAAATCAACGAGAGCCCCTAAAGCTACGGCGCCCCAATTTGCGCCTATCCGCGATCTCGCCTCCCCCGTCCTGGAATGTACGCGCCGCCGAATATCCCGCACCACGCATCCCAGATACCAATGGACCAAGAATGCAAGCACAGACCCAATCCAAGAACAAGATGAGATTTAGGCAGAGCAAAAAAAAAGGGAAACGAAATGTTGCGTCAGATGGAGTGGAGGAGGAATGGCAGACCAAGAGAGGGAAAGAAGAGGAAAGGATTAGGTGGTCTTGCTCTTGCCGTACCTGCGCCCCGGCGGAAATTCCTGGGGTGTGGTGTTGGACGGAGGGGGAAGGTCGCGCGTCTAAGCTTAGCTGGGGGAACGGGCACGCGGGTGGGGTGACGACGAGCAGCTCACCTCTGCTCTGCTCTTTAGAAACCGCGGCTTCGCTTTGAGATGCGCGCGGGGCTTGTGATAGGTTGTCAAGGTCCTCTCTTCTCTAACATAGCCGGTATTTTTTTCCCCTCAAAAAGAAGGAAAACCACAGCTGGTGTTAGCTGCACAGCTGCTCGCATGAATGGTGCTATATGGCCCCCACTCCGTACTTACAAGTTACAAAGTACCGACTGAAGTAGGTCACATCCAAGATCTCTTTAAAACAAACAAACGGTTTCGACTCCTGATTTTTAACAATTAAAATACGTCGATTTTTAATTTTAGATTTTTTAGCTTTTGATAATTTTGTTTTTACTCTTATTTCTTTGCATTATCTCAAAAGATATAGTCGTGTTTTTCAATTTTCTCAGTTTTTATTAATATTTTCTATTTTTTTATTCAGAAAAAGCTAACAACCGCTATGGTGTAATTGCAGCCAAAAGCATATGGCAGAAACCAAAAACTCTGGCTTTTAAGCTGTTTGGAGACTACTAAGGCCCTGTTTGTTTCCACTTAAGATTATTATAATCTAGCTTATACATCATAAGTGGAAACAAACAGACAGATTATAAGCTAGCTTATTATAATCTAATAGCCCAAATTATTATAATCTAATAAGCTCAAAAAAGGAGCTTATTTCAGCTTATTTCAGTTTATAGATCACCTTTTATCTAAATGACCATAAAACTTCAGAAAAATTACCCACCTTTGCCATTCATTAACTCCCCAACCTTCAAACATTATAAGCTCAAGGGCATTGTAGTATTTAAACATTCGAATACAACAATTCATAACTCTGATAATCCAGGTTGCCAAACACCTGACAGCTTATTTCCCACCAGCTTATTATAAGCTAGCTTATATAATCTGTAACTATAAGCTAGATTATAATAATCTTAAGTGGAAACAAATAGGGTCTAAATCATGTTGGACAAAAATTTGCAACTGCCTAAGTTGGAGAAAAAAGACGCAAGGTGGGATGAGGCAGCCGTTCACGCTAACCGATTCCCTGTAATGGAATGTTTGACAAGCCTCGAAGACGCTACCTCCTTCATCTTTCATTTGTCGAAGCTTTTCTAATGAAACTACAAGGCATTGCACGTATATACTGCAGTCATCTTCTTTTTAGCTGTAACTTTTAAGCTGTTTGTATGAAAGATTATAAAATAATACAAACTCACGTACGATTTTTGCCGGTATAAACGAAGTTAGTAAAGTATGTACTACAATTAACTAGTAGATCCTATCTTAAAAAAATACTCCGTTTAAAAGCTAGTTACTGTAGAAAAACCAAAAAACAGTTTTTAGAAGCTGAAAAGAACAGGGTCTGTATTGACTAATTGGCTTAGATTATAGCCATGTTCTTTTCGACCGAAGCTAGCAGCTTTTGGCTTTTGCTATAGTACCTAACTTTTAAACGGAATATTTTCTCAAAATGTGGTCTACAAGTTAATTATAGTACACGTTAAAAACCTAACATCTATATTAATCAAAATCGCAAGCGGGTATATCTCTCCGTAATCTCTGTCGTAAACATCTGGATTTTTTTATAAGAGCAAGAAAAACTCATGTTCTTTTAAAGCGAGCGAAACAATTTAACCCCAATATGAGAACCTGAGATTCCTGGAGAGACTGGCTCACGACCATGCACACTGACGCGGTAAATGCACGTCGGAGCTGAGCTTCCATGGTTCCAAGTGCGACTTAAATAAATGTATCAAATTTGCCTGAAAAAAATTTGTCGTGCTACAACTATAGCTGAATCCTTGTAAATATTTCTAATCTATATCATGTTTATGAGAGTTTTTTCCCCTTTTGGTTAAGCTCACCAGTATTTCCAACACCAGCAATCTACCAGCAGGAGGTTTGGGTTCAGCAGTCTCATCTTTAGATAAAACAAAGAAACAGCAATCACTTGTGCAGTATTTTGATTCTTAATAATATTATTGTTGTAACAGTAACAAAGGGATACCAGAATCTAAAGTTCGTAAAATTGATGAATGCTACCCCACAATACCATTGAAAAGGGTCAAGAGACAATGCTAACAATTGAAGAAGAAACTTGATAAGATCTGACAGAACATTTAGACGAATAATGAACTCAAGAATCAAAATGAACAGTCTAAAAAAGGAAGCTTGTGCAAGGATAAACAAAGTTGTGTTTACAGAGAGTTCATGGTTCCCCTCAACAATAACCCAACCTAACAAGTTTTTTTCTGAAAAGTTTTCAAAAAACACTGTCAACCTAATGCTCTTAAGAGCAAACCAGGTTTCAAACAATAAAAGCTATCACTTATCACATTTCCAATAATAATCTACAGGCCATAACCTGATAGGCTGAATGGCTGATACAGCTATATGCTGTAGTGCTACACTCTATATTCTTTCAATCAGGTTACCAGTTACAGGCCATGACCTGATACAGCTATATGCTATATTGCTTTTTCAATCAGGTTGCTCGTTTCCACAAATAAAATAGCAAGTAGGAGTAAATTATTTGTTGCAAGGTTGAGAACATAATGTTACAATAATAGAGATTCATGCCATCTTGTACAATTATTTGTTGCGGTGGTCGAGGAGGAAGGGCGACTTGCGCAGGGCGGCGGCGGCTGCGGCGGGGCGGGAGGCGCTGGGTCTGGGGTATAGGGTTAGAGGGGAGGCGGTTGGCCGTGGCAGCGGCGAGGGAGGGGGACGCCATGGCCGGCGCGATCTTGTTGGAGGCGGAGGGGGGATAGAGAGAGAGAGAGGCGGTTGAGTCGAGTTTTGGGGATCGAATGGAGTGGAGAGGGAAAAGACGAGGGGTCACGCGCCACGCACGCGTAATCCTGCTGCCACTGACGGGTGGGGACGCGGGCTAGATACCATCACATTCACATGGACATGGCTAGATCACTATGGACCTTTTTATATTAGCTTTTAAGTTTGATTTTTAGATTTGGTTTATAAATAGTAATAACTTATAGAGATAAACACTAGCGTACGATTTTGCTCAATATAAATAAATCATTATGATATGTACAACAATCAACTAGTAGACACTGTCTTAATAAAACACTTCGTTTAAAAGTTAGATACTATAGAAAGACAGTTTTTAAAAATTAATACGAACAGAGCCTATATCAAATCAAACCAATTTCGATGGATTTTTTGTCTCCAGGAAATTTCCATGGATTTGTTAAGAACCAGAGAGGAGACTATGGGCGGCTGTCTTTCATAGGTGGCAAGATTTGCCTTACCAACGTGTGCAAAAATAGCGTCATTAATCGTGAAATTCGTCGGCTGTGATGAGCTAAGATGCCAATGAAAACAGAATATTGCTAAAATTTAAGCTTTAAGCCAAACAGGCATTGCTATTTTTCCAAAGTGTTCAATCGGTGCGTAATAGTACTGAGCCCGAAACCTCTCCCAAGTGAATTTGCATGCGTCCCCAAAAAGATGGGGTCCAAAATAAGCGTCCTTCAAATCAGGGGCGAAGCTAGGTTGGAGTAATATCCTGAACTGAATAGTGCATTATGGATGACATTCACTACATATGAGGTACCTTTTTAAATTTTACAATAGGTTTTTGATTTTAAGTCCAGACAGCCTTAGGCTTGAATCCGCCACTGCTTCAAATGCCACGGATAAATTTTAAACACCTTGATGATGCTATCGATTTTTCGAAATTTCTATCGTATATGACCCCTTCCCTTGGTACATTTTCAAATCAAGAAATGCGGCTCGTTCTGAGATTCAAAACAAGAAGAAACACTGTTCAGATTTCGTGGAATATTATAGCCCATACGGATATCAATGTCCCCGAGTGAACGTTTGGCCTCAGGTTGCAAGTAATTGGGTGGGCCATGCGAGAGATGGGTCGCTGGATGCTACTGTTACCAATGCTTCGCCGGTTCTTAAAACAACTTGGTTTAGCTATTACTATTTAATTTTAGCTAAAAATTATAAACAACAGTTAAAAGTCCTAAGTGAAAAACCAATACGAATATCTCCTTAGACGAGTAAACCCTTATGATAACATCAGCTTTGATTTTTTTTTATATCTCCCTTCTTTTCATTTTAAGAATGATTATGGTATACTGGTTTTTTTATTTTTGCTTATTTAAACCAGAAGTTACTTGAAATACATATGCTTCTAATTTTGACTTTTTTGTTTTTTTGTTTTTTTGTCTTTTCTTTTTTCCCCTTATTTCTATGCATTATCCTCAATAATATAATGGTTTTTTCTTTTTTTTTTAAATTTCTTTCAATTGAATGACTAAATAAACTAACGAACACTATAATACAATTTCAGCCAAAGCCAGAAGATTAAACTCTTTTGAGCCACCCCCATAATTTACATAGATTTTTCTACCACCCACTACTCGTCTCTCGTGAGAGAGTGGTGGAGAGTGAAAAAATTACTGGAGAGGGAAAAAGTTTTTTAACTTTTTGTAACTAAACTTGTATGTACCATAACCGACCCTTTTTTTCAATTGCAATCTTTTTGCATTTCGATCGAGAAACTTTTGTACGCGTATCGAATTCTAGCATTTTTTTTGGCATTTCTGCACGTTTTGAAGCTATAATTGCAAAAATAGTCATATATATACAAGAATGAAAAAACAACACTTCTGCCCCTGACACCTGGGCCATCGAAGCCCGACCACTAGGCGGCGGGGCTGTAGCTCGACCACCGTGGCACCGTGCGTCGTTTGCTCGCCACCGTGCGCCGCCCCCCGCCGCCCATGCCGGACGGCAAGTAATTAAGCCTGCTAATTAACTTGCTTAATTACTTGCCTAAGTTAGTTTTTATATATACTACTTATTTCAATTTTTAAATATAGAAAATAAGCTAAAAATACAAACTTTTTTGTGCAGCCTCCGGGCACAACATACTTCATTTTATAATTTTTTGACAATTTATCCACTCTGAATATTGCTCAAAACTTCATAAAATTATGATAATTTTAGGATTTATTACATACAACAAACAAGCTGCAAAAATTATAAAATTTTATATGCAACCTTCCCACACAATGCACTACATTTTGTAATTTTTTTGACAATTTATCCACTCTGAATTATGATATTTATAGGAGTTGTTACATATAGCGAACGAGCTCGAAAAAATACGAAATTTTATGTGCGACCTCCCAACATAGTCATCCTAATTGTCTATTTTTTCAGGAATTTTATGCATTATAAATTTTGCTCAACTGATGGTGGCAATGATTCGTAAGTACGAAGGTAAGTGATATTGCGATGCAACAAGAAATTTATACACGGAGAAGAACTTTGGATAAATGGCATAACAATAACAAAACGATAGTTGATTCGACAAGGGGGTTATATGACATGCAGGCTAAGAAACTAAGGATGATACATATATGGATGAAGAAGGTTGAACTACTGCGATCAGGGAGCTGGCGAGGGGGGACAGCACGGATATAACGATACATATGCAGACGAGAGAGCGAGCAAGGGGGACGGCCTGGACAAAGTGATAAATGTGCGAAGGAGACAGCGAGAAAGAGGGATTGCAGCAATAGGTTGACATATGTGCGAAGGAGAGAGGTCACGTACTGCAAAAGATGTCTGTTGCATGGTAGCCATGCGACAGGCGATTTCAATCGCTAATTAAATGAGCATCGCATATCGCTAATTACGATTAAATTAACATGAAAAATTCATAGCACATTAAATTCCTAAAATATTTGACAATATGACAATATGAAAAATTCATAACATGAAAAGATTTGTCTGTGATGATACAATTTTTTATTTTTTATTTTTAAATTTAATTACGCTGAAAAACTATTAGAAGTTACCGTGTATTTTTAATTTATAGTAATTATTATTAATTAGACTAATAAGGTGTAACTAAAATCTATAAAGTGCAGTTTAAAAGGACAGACATATGGACTGAACTTCGGCTTCATGATTTCCTGAGACAACGACACCTGCTGACAAACGCGCCCTTGAATCCCCCATCTTACAAGCATCTTGGCTACGATGTATGATTAGTGCCCGGTAAAAGCTAGAGGATTTCGCAACGAAACTTGCAGGGCAAACCCTGGTTGCACATGTCCCTAGTTGCAGATATAGGATTACATCACGTTTTAAACTAAATTTGCTGAAAAAAAACTGTCTCTAGAAGCTGAAATAAATAGAACAGCTTCTTCAAATAATTTCTTGAAATCGCTTCTCCAAATAATTTCTCAAGCTTGCTGGTGCGTGCATCGTTCGCATTAGCGTCTTCGTCGTCTACCACCGTCTTAAAAAATACAGAAAAACACTATCAACCACAGCAAAAAAAGAACAGTGCCTTGATCTTATTGTGCTCATAGGCCCTGCTTATGAGAGCTTCAGTTTCTGGCTTCTTAATTTCATTTTTTCTGGTTTTTAGGCTTTTTTTGCATTCATTTCTTTCCATGGTCCGTGATGATATAACTTTTTTATTTTTTATCTTTTTAAATTTAATTACGCTGAAAAGCTATCAACAGTTACAATATATATTTACAGTATAAAATAAACTATAAAATATGATTTATAAATCCAAATGAGCACCCTATTTCTATATGACACGCTCCGGATCGGGCAATTAATATCAACTTCGCATACATATACGCCGCACCACACCAACTTGAAGAGGAAGAAGAGGGAGACAACGGGAAACATCCAACATATATACCCCACCTGCTCCAGTGCTCCACAAGCTCGGCACAATATGCAGCGAAAACGACCGTACCAATACTATCACCGGCCGCAGATGCAGCAAAGTAGAGCAAGACCCATGTCGCCTTCAGTGAGTCCGTTGCTGCCAAATCGCCAAGACCAAGTGGAACACAGCTTGTCTAGACCAGGAGGTAGTAGCTTAATTTAGGCGGCTTCACAAGTCAAACGATTGTTACCACCATCTCTTTCTGTGTGGATGATGATAAGTTGTGTGGGGGTCGTATTCTCCGCCTTGCTATATATATATATTCAGACTAGGGATAGATATCGGGCTAGGTACTTATCTTATCAAGTTTTTTCTTAAAATTGATATAGTTTAATTTAATATCATTTTATTAATAGTTTAGAACTATTTTTTGAATCGAGCTAATGAGCCAAGCCGAGCCAAAAAGCCAAAAACAAAATTTAATTTTATCCAAAATCAACTCATTCAATGTTTAATCAATTAACAAGTATAATTGAATCAATTTTAAACCGAGCCAATGAGTTTCACTAACGAATTTTTTCCACACATAATTCAGACAACAACAGATGTATATCTTGGTATGACTAGTCAGAGCATCTCCAATGTGCTCCTGCAAGGGGTCCGCCGAAGACACGGTCGGACGCTCCAAATCTGATCTTAGCATTGTCTTCGCCACATGGATCGGGTATTTTGAGGCGAACTAGTGTGACGCCTCGTATCATTATCCTTAGAACATAACATCGGACAATTGATTATTATCCCCTAAGATCAACACCTTAGAGAATAATAGGCCATCCCAGAATTACATAACAAAACAATAACCAGAGGCTTTCTATTATTTCAACAATTAGCCACGCGGAGCTAAGGATTTAAGTACATATAAGTGATACAAAAGGAAATACTCATTATTTATATACACCATCTCTCCAGGATGAGACTCTATAGGTCACCTACTCGTCCCAACTATCGAATAGGGTGTCCATCTCACCCTGGTCCTCGACACAATCACCCTTGTCCCACGTAGCATCCTCTGGACCTGGAAACCCCATGTTCTACTTAGGGTATTCTCTGACTGGACTGAGATGTAACAAAGAAATTTAATAGCAAGAGTGAGTACAAAGTACCTAACAAACGTTAATAGCAAATATGCAATGATATGGCTCATCTCTTCGTAAACAATTCTCATATTCTATCTCTTCTATATCCATAAAATAGTTTATTAAGTTAAGGAGAAATCTTCATATTTTAGTATTCCAAGCACTACTAAACACCCCAATAAAGAGAAAAAATTCACAGTTGTTCTCTATAGCCTCTAACCCAGGAGACAGGTATGAATTCATGATTTTAGTAGCATTGTGCATGGTTGTGTCACTTTACTCATAGATACTCTCAGCTCTTTGCAACGGAGCCATCTGCATTTACTTAGATGTGGTGCTGAGTTAGAGTACAAACTGTTTTTCCTAGTTCTGTTATTATATCTTCACCCAAATATTCATAGTCGGTGCCCTAGGGTAGTTTCTTACCCTCACCAGACACCTCACCTAGCCATGTCGTAGTCGTTGGTTGGAGCGGTCTAACCCTCAGCCAACACTCCACTACGCTAATATATATGCATAGACTTACCATTTTCGGGCCCTATATCAGTTCTGGCTTCGCTTGCTTTGGATCCACCACTTCTGATCTCTATACCAGTTCTGATTTTCTCCACCTAGTTATAGTACTTACCCATGTGCAGATGATAAGAACTTTGTAGGGCAATATTTTCTGCTCATCAAAATGAGAAAATGGTTGACACTAGAAATATGGCTCTCTATCTAACTGAAAGTTGTTTAGTCCTTATATTATAACCATATGTATGAGGTCTCAAACCCTACCCTTTTCTCTTCCTAACCAGGACACCCTCTACCCTCCTATTATACATAGCTTATAGTTCAACTGCTCCTCCAGTTGGTCTGCCTTTATCTAATCTCTTTTCCTGGTTCATTTATCCATCAATTCTTTGAAAATGCATTTTAGTGCAACAGGTGATAATAGATATTGTACATAAATTAGTTTTTCTTAAGTGATATAACTAATCAGAGTGATCAAAAGTAAGCTTGCCTTGGTACTCGTAGAATACCTCAGTCTCAACCATGGCTTGTTCTATTCTGAAGGACCAGTGAAAAGGTCCAAGATAATATTGTGATGAACCATTGCAAGCTTTATGGAGTGGTTATTTGATTTCTCAAATATTGCATTTTGTCTGCATCATTTTCTGAGTTTTCAGGGAAACCGGTTGTGGCGACCCGTGTCATTACCGTGGGATAATAACACTACTCAATGGATTATTACTTGTCATTTCGGTAAAACACCGCATTTAACAAGTAACAAGCCAATCAGAGTAGTTGCAACAGAACAATAATTAGAGACTGAAAGTATAACATCTACTACAAACCATAGGTGACTTAAGATCAGGCCACCTAATTGTTCTGTACTATTACCATAATTCGTGTTCATTATACAACTGAATGCTACATCAGAGGGAGATACATATTTGCTTATAATATAGTACCCGTCTGTCCCGGTACGACAATCTAGAGACTGTCTACTCCTCCCAGCCGTCAGATACGGCCTCCACCTCGTCATCATCTATGATCTCATATCTCGGGGTGCCCTCAATTATCAAGCCCACCCTCTTCAAAACCCAGAAAATCCCCTGCTGCGAAAGGCTCTGAAAGGGGAGATTTAATAGCAAGAGTGAGTACAGTGCACTCAGCAAGTTTATAAATAATGATGCAATTTAATCCATACTTCTGCCCGAGTTATACCTGATCCAACTTCCAAAAGACACAATATAAGTTTTCAAAAAGTTGAAAATGTTTTAACTTATGAAATTTCTATCAATCATTCTGGAACAAGAGAAAAACCAGTGTTTTCCCCGTAGACTCTTATCCAAGAGACTGGCATGAATTCATGATTTTAGTACTGCGCAGACTCGTATCACTTTACCCATAATTATTCTAAATTCTTATGGATACTGGTCATTTGCATTTCCTTTGATGCGACCCCAAATTCATAATACAGAATATTTTCTCGACTCTTATTACTATATCTCCATCCGACTATAAAGTCGTTGGTCGAGCATACGCTAATATAAGCAACTTGGGACTACTGGTTTTTCCTACCAGTCCGAGCCCCTCTCCTAATTTATTACTTACCCGGTATGGATATAGTAGTAATAAAAGGGAGTAACCTGTTCCGCCCGTTCAACACAGGAGTATGGTTGATATTGTTTTACGGTTCATTTCAGAATGAAGATTGTTTCCTAGTCCTTATATAATAACCATATGTAGAGGGTCTCACCTACCTCTAAACTCACAACCAGAGCACCCTCTACCCTCCTTTGTTAATTTCTTTACAGTCCACTGCTCCTCTAGTGGCCCTGTTCTCTTTCGATTCTTATCATGTTATCCATCCTTCTAATCAATTTCTTTTCTTTTAGAAATTACCTTTAATGCAGCATCCAAAAATTTGGAAATAACTATGTCAAAACAAAACATTTCATGAACCACAGTAAGCTTGACCGCCTGCTTTACTTGCCTTACTGAGATGTAGTGATGTTAGTGGTTGTCTGGGCAGTCCCCTCTCCATGTTTGAGGGTTGTAAGGGTTGTGGAGAGCGGCAAGTTTGAGGTAGAAACCCTGAGCCATCTAAGACAGTTTTTAGATCTACAGGTTTTGCCCAAACCCCTTGCAGCAAGACATGTGCTTCTTTCTCATCAGGTCAGAACCCTCAAAAGGTCAAGTAGCATTGCACCTTCTGCAAGAAAGATGGCTACATAGTTAAGTTCTGCTTCCGTAGAGCCAAGGTTGAGAAAAAAAGAGAGAGCATACTTTGAGATCCATTAGAAGAGTTCCTTCACGCATGAGTATCTCTAGAGCTAGGCAGCCTATTTTTTCATCTAGACATAGGCCTAGGTTTGTAGATAATTTCTTTGATTCCTCTGGTGACACTAGGTTTGGGTTAGGACATCATGAGGGTAGATCACGAGTAGCACTTAGTCAGGGGGAGTACCAGCCTTTTGGTAGACCGATTCGGAGAGGGCTATGTGGTTCTTGTGTGCATTCTCATGATTATTTGTCTAACTATTTTGTTTCTGCTTCTACTGCTACTTCTAGACATCATGTGTCTCAGTACTGGATTCTCAATTACTTGCTTACTAACCATTCGGAATCCAAGACTCGGGCACCTTATTCTTCTCATGTCTAGGTATTGGGACGCGGGATGGAGAATATGTGCTTACACATACACGTGGCAAGTATAGTGATTGCTTACAATGAAAGATGAAAACCGGGTCAAGAAAGTGTATTTTGGTAGTTTTGCCAAAATACCAGAATCTGCCTTGGATCAAAACAGCAGCGCATGAGTAGCGCTTGGGAGAACGGTTTAGGTCAAGAAGAAGCTAGTTTGATCAAGATGGATCAATGTTAAGGACTTAGTGGATTTGGGTTTATACACTTTGAAAAGCGTGCATAAGCGAACATGTGTGGGTAAAATCTATATGGGTGGTTTATCGGGTTTCCACCATTGTGCTTAGTGGATAGTATCCACTAAGAGTTAACTATGGCTAACTAGCCTATCTTTTTAAGGGGTTAGGATGTAGACTTGTGGTTAACCATCCAATCTACCTCTCTTGTGATCTTTTGTTTACGGTTAGGGTTTGAGAGTTGACTGCTTGATGTGTTCTTTATCCTCAAAGGTGGATTGGCTATAAATTTTTTTCCTCAAGCAACAATAGAATCAATCTTTGATCATCTTCATGGTTGTTTCTTGTTTTGATTGATTTGCTCTTGATTTGTTGGTTTTGATCGTTTTTCTTCTCTCTTCTTGATCTTGTTGTGCCAAGGATGTATAAGACATAGAGATAATCTCACGAAATCAATCTCCACCTATCTAGATACTTTGGTAGCAACTTCATCAAGAAACTCGGTTTTTGCACGTTTTTATCCTTCAAGTAATTTCTTGATCTAAGAGTGTTTGGCTTGATTTCTTCTATGTTCTAACTTGTTGTGACATGTAAAAACATATCTAAAGCCATCTTGACCGTCATCCACCCACTAGCAAGTTGTATTCACCGTTTTAGTTTTTTTATCAGTTTTGGTGCAATCTGTCTTTAATCTGAAAAGGTCTCAAATTTGGTAATTATTTTCATAATCATTTATTGGAATAGGTTCATGTTATCCTAAATTTTCATGTTATTTGGATCTACGGACCAAAAGTTCTGTGAATTTTTCGTTCGTGAAATAGTGCTGAAATCATTGTTTATCCAGATTTATTGTAGTAGTGGTAGTACCGCAGTTATTGTAGCAATCGATAGTACCGCAAGTACAATGGCGGTAGTACCGTTTTTGCTGATTTTTCTTGGAAGTTTAGTGTCTCGATTTGATTGTTTTTGTGTTGGTTTTCATTCTAATCTTCGTAGCTTTATAACTAGTGAAGTGAAAGATTGGTGAATACTTCAGAAAAATTTTGAGACACCATTCACCCCTCTCTGTTGCCATCTTCGGTCCTTCAAATTCCCCCTTCCTGCCCTGATTCATCATTTGCATTACATAGCGTATTTTACGGTTTATGAAATCTAATGAACATGTGGTTATATCATATTAGTTTCAGTTAAGGTTTTGTATTTGCTGAAACTCATTTAACTTAGTGGTTTAACTCGCCAACAATTAATTCTTATTGTTATAGCCTATTATCCCCTCGACCTTCTGCCTAGTCGTCCCAAACCTCTACGCGGATTTGGCCTCGCCGGATCCGATGATAGCAACAATGGGGATGCCGACGTGGAGAAACATGAGGTGAGGGAATACAAAGGATCCCAACTACAGGGGTTAATGTTAATTTTATCTCCCACTCGTCTGGTCATGTGAGCCGCACATGTCTCCTATGCCATGTTGGCATCGATCAAGACTACACGTCAGTGGTCAAGGCAGTAAATCATCTTTAGAACCTGCACCCATTTAAACAAATTTAGATATATAATTTTGTAGTTTAAAAGTTTAGAAATCTAAGTGAACTAACTCAACAAGTTTAGAGGTCTAGAGTGTATTTTACTCTAAATTTAAATATACTCGTAAGTCCTTTAAGAGTAGAGGTCGTTTCAACTACCCTGATGAACTCTAAGAGACTAGGACGTCAAACACACTCAACCCAATCAGGCTTTTTAAACCTTTCCGTTACCTAACGACTAATGAGGCTATCAAGTCGTGCAAGCTAGGCCATTCTTGGTCACATCCACGAATTATATACTGTCTGAACTGCACGGCGGAGAGCATTGGATACCTAATCCCATCCATCGTGCGACCTGGGCAGCGTGCCTACGGGAACAGGGCAATACGCTTTTAAGATAGGATGTCTGTCTGCCATGCGCAAGCGTAATCCACTAATCATATCCTTGACGACAGTGATGCGCACTTGCGCAACACCGAGACAAGGAGAAATTCTTTGAGCTCGTCACGCACGCACACAACGTCCCAACCATTCATCCAGCTCCACTCGTTCCACCACGCGCAAGCATAAGCCTTTAGCGCCGTTTTTTTTATGTATCTTATGACTTTTGATTGTGTTTATTAGTTGAGCTAAAAGCTCAAGCAAAAAAAAAAAACAGCTCCGCTCATTTAGGCTTAAACTTCTGACTTCCGGTTTATATTTTACTATCCTTAAGTTTTGTTCTTTTCTGATTTTTTAAATTTTTTTGAGCTTTTTTGCAGGGTTTTTTTCGTATTTGTTTTCATTACACGTGCTAGGCTAACCTGTTTTTTTAAATACTAGCTGAATGCTCGTGCGTTGCTACAAATTTTAAAAAAATTTAGAACATATTTGTATACATGTTCTAAAAATTTTTACCACCCACCCGTTAGTTTCAGAACATATAGTATGATAAAATTTTAAAATCCGTAGCAACGGGCATTCAGCTAGTACAAGATTAAGCACCGGATGAAAAATATAGCATATACTCTATAATGCAGTCTAGATGAAATCAACATTGACCACTAAATCATGGAAAGAAAGATATTTTGACGGGAAGGTGGGAAGATTCGACGCAGATCTTTTGGGGCCACATGTTAGCGCTGCTTTTTGTGAGAATGGGTGGGAGAGGCCGAATCAACCACTAACTCCTTCTTTTATAATAGTAAAGAAATTTAATTATGCTAAATAAACCACCATCAACTATAGTATAGTTTCAACCAGCTATAATAAATATTCAGTTATAAACCATAAAAATTCACTACAACCGATTACCACCCAGGGCTACAGGTAATCCTCCCGAACCCCAATTCGGATGCTGCCGCGCGCGCCGCAATGATGCACCCCATAGCGTCCGGGGATCGAGAGGGAAGCGTACGCGCGCCGTGGAAGACAGAATCATGATCCCGTCGACCAAGTAGTAATCGAACGGCAACATGCTTTGCGTTCTGCTCGCTCCTTCTCGCAATGATAGTTAACACCAGTGCCGGGTGCCACCTAGGCTGCTCATCGACCCGTTGCTTTGCTTCGCTTCGCTTCGTGAACGAACGGCCGGGACAAACCTGCCTCTCTCTGAAGGAATCGAAGTTGGCCTTTTAGAACGAGAGAATCGGATGGGTTTGGGTTTTGGCTTAGTCCGATGTGCTCGCCACGTGTGTGATACTGTGATGGACAGATAAGAAATGGAGGAACAAAAGTGCTCGGTCAGTTGGGGGAATGGAGTACGCCAGCCGGGAAGAACAACACGCATCATCACGGTCGAGCGCAAAAGCCTTCTTTTGATCTGGAGGACAATCTTCTTTCTTGGTTCTGGCCATTGGTGCGATATCCTATTCGTCACTATAACCAGATTGACAAATACTGTATTATTCATCATGTTAGTGATGTGGACTAGAGATAATTATGGAAATGATTATATCAATTTTATGTTTATGATTTTTGAATAATATATTATTTTATCCCTCGAATAAATATCTTTTATATTGATCAACAAGTATGTGATTTATTTGTAAAACTCTTTATTCATTGGGCGATTGGCTCCAGTCGCCCCCTCCCTCCATTGGGCGACTGGAGCCTATTTTTACAAAAAAATTCCCACGGGTATATTCCCGTAATTTCGAATAAAAATTGATTATCCATACAAAAAATTCAATTTTGAAGCATCTATGTTCTTTTTGACTTCAGCATATGCCTTTTGTACTATTCGTAAGAGAGAATACAGAGTAACAGAAACTCACGTATGATTTTGGCCGATATAAATAAAATCGTTATAGTGTGTACTACAATCAATTTGTAGAATCTATTTTGAAAAAACGATCTATTTAAAAGCTAGTTATTATATAAAAGCCACAAACAACTTTCAATCCGAAAAGAATAAACCTATTTTAATTGTACTGTAAAATGTGTGCAATTCTCAATGGGTGAAGCTTAGAAGCATGTCGTACACGAGTAGTACTGCAGCAAGGAATTTATAGGGGTGAACTTTCAGTCCTAGCACAATAGACCTCTGAGTTGAAAAAAAAAAACAATAGTGAAATTTCAGCAACCGGCACAAGCTTCTTCTCGTCAATCGTCATAGTGGGCCTGGTGGCTACGCTCTGCATATATGCTGTCGTACAAAATGGTCTGGTTTTAGCCAGGTTCTCTTAATGCAATCAAACGAAGGCCCTTACAGATGAGAGCGAACGTGGTAACTAGTAATCCACCGATCCATCCGTTCTTTTTTTACTTAATTTTCTAAAATTCATACCATTATTTTTTTTTAATTTTAACCACCAATAGATTTAAAACTATCTAGATTGGCTATACGAAAATTATATCATTAGATTTATCGTTAAAAATATTTTTATAATATTATAGTTTTATTAGTATATCTTAGTGTAAAGTTATAAAAAGTAACGATCAAAATCGCATCTTGAAGACCGTAAAAAATCAAAAAAGCATAAGAGAATCTCTTCTAACCATGGTGTATTTAACTAAAGGAGGAAATGGCAAAAAAAAAAACTTGTGGAATGCTAATGTATTAGTATGATTTTTCGGATAGAAGGTCAAAAATTTAGACTATAGGGTAACAGATCCCAGCAGCAACCGCGGACTAACGTAGAGCTAGTCCATTCTTCTCCATGGTAGTGCAATCAGTGGCGGTGGGGGCGCCACGAACGAAACCCTAGCAGTCCACGTTCGCTCCTGACAAACAAACATTCTCTGTTGCCGATTTGTTCGCTTGCTGCGAGGATCCTGCGGGCGGCAGCACAACCACTCCAAGAAAGTCTCCAACGATCCAAACCCCGGCGCACCGTCTGCTACCTTTTCCTTTTTAAAATAATATAAGAGAGAAGAGAGAAGAGAGAGCAGGTCAGCGAGTAAGCCATTTTAGCCTTCTTGCTTTGCTTGCTCTGCTAGGTTTGTTTTTCTGGCCCCTCGCCCTTCCCCTTGAGAAGACAGATTTCGTTCTTTAGGGGACCGGCCAAAAGCAATCGCAGGTTTATGGTTTATGGCAGTTGATTTTTGAGTTCTGATCTATTCGTGAGAGGTAATACGTGGAGAGAAATAGTCGTATGCGATTTTGATCGGTATAATTGAACTCGGTATAGTTTATACTACAATTTATCTATAGACCCCGTCTTCAAAAAAATGTCCGTAGAAATAAAAGCTAAAACCTAAACATAAATAAAAAAACCGAGCCACGTCTCTCTCTAAAACTCTCTCTCTCTCTCTGAATTCTCTCAGAAAATTGCAATCACCAACTTTACCAGCTTTGTTCCATGCCTTTATCTTTCTTTGCCTCCTCTTTTCCTTTATTCCCTGCCTAGTTGCTAGTTGCTACTGCTTTACATTGCTCCAAATCCCCTTGGAATCCACTCATACACGGCATTACACCACCATTGCGGCAAGAACGCGACCGTAGCAACGCCATGAAGGAGTTCTCGTACGAGGAGATCGAGGGGGCGACGGGCAGTTTCGCGGCCAAGAACCTCGTCGGGAAGGGTAGCCACGGTAGCGTGTACAGGGCCAGGCTCAGGGGCGGCGCTGGCTGGAGGCACGCCGTGGCTGTCAAGAGGGCGTCGCACCCGCAGGGGGAAGCCAAGCTCGCCAACGAGATCGCCGTGCTCTCGGCCACGCGCCACTCGGGCGTCGTCAACCTCGTCGGCGTAGCGGCGCCGGCGCCGGAGGGGCCGAGGGTGCTCGTCATGGAGTACATGCCCAACGGCTCGCTGCACGACCTGCTGCACCGGTGCCCGAGGCCGCCACCGTGGCCGCGCCGCGTGGAGATCGCGCTCGACGTGGCGCGCGCCGTGCGCGCGCTGCACGGCGCCGAGCCCCGCGTCATACACCGGGACGTCAAGTCGGCCAACATCCTGCTGGGGCGCGACGGCCGCGCCCGCCTCGCCGACTTCGGCCTCGCGGTCAGAGTCGCCGCAGGCGCGCGTTCTCCCGACGACAAGACGGGGCCAGCGCCGGCGCCGGCGCCGGCGGGCACGATCGGGTACCTTGACCCGTGCTACACGGAGCCCGGCGGCCTCGGCCCGGAGAGCGACGTGTTCAGCTTCGGCGTCGTGCTCCTAGAGCTCGTCAGCGGGCGCAAGGTGATGGACGTGAACGCCTCCCCGTCGTCCATCGTCGCCTGGGCGGTGCCGCTGATCGGCGCCGGGCTACCGCGCGAGGTGTTCGACCGGAGGGTGGCCGCCCCACCCAGCGCGGAGGCACAGAGCGCGGTCGCCCGCGTCCTCGCCGTGGCCGCGCGGTGCGTGTCGGAGAGCGTGGAGCACCGGCCGGCGATGGCGGAGGTGGTGTCCGAGCTGCACGGCGCCCTCGAGAGCACCGGGTGGTGGCGCCATGGGAGGGGCTACTACACCTCCAGGGTGGTCGAGAGGGTGTACAGGCGTGTCTTGTCATGGGGGGTGCACCTGCACGCGAAGAGGAGGGAGAGGACGAGCAAGATCGAGTGCACCGAGCACTCCGGGTCCGAGGGGAGCGGCGGCGCACCCGACGGCGAGGATTCGTGCCCTCTGCCATTGCGTTCGAACGGCATGAACACCATGCCCAGACAAGCTGGCCGATCGAGAATCAAGGAGAATGCTATCCTGTGAACGTTCAATGCCTTGTCGCAATTTCCCGAGGAAATGCTCGGGATTTTTCGATCGTTCGTCCGCCTCGATCCGAATGGTTCAAGGTGTTGTGTTTCCCTCGAAAGGCGTACGGAGGACAGGGGTCACTGGTGTCAATTAGCTACTGCTACTGTGCTACATATATAATAGGATTGTTATTGTCAGAGCAGTTACGAGATTAATCTAACTGTTTATTGCTGGGCTACGTACTAATATCTTTTTGCTCGTGCAATATATGTCGCTGTCGAGAACTCGTGATGATGATCCATTCCATTGTCTCTGTATCTGTCACGTAAGTCTAACGTATCCTAACACTTGCAAAGTAGGAGTATGATATATGGTATCTAGTAGATATCAACTAGAGCAGGTTGGGAGTAGATAGGAAGCTGAGAAATTGGGCACGGGTAGCTCATGGAATTCGGGTTAACCCAGCCTGGCATTAGACCTAGGGTTGAGCAGTAGTAGATAGTTTTTTGTTTTGGCCATGAATTGGGAGGGAGCTTTCTCAAGCCTACTCTCCATCAGTGCCCAAACATGCCCCCCTCCCCGCCCCCGCCCGGTGTCAATTGGCCATGGCCGTCTATGGACAAGGGAAGAAGAAAAGAGATCAAAAGGTAGGCCTTTTCTCGATAGTCAGCACATAACCACCGACCCACGAGGCCTAACTAGCAACTAATTCTCACATCCACCCCACCCAATCAAATGCAATCGAACGGAAAGAGGATCAATCGATCAAGGGAGTGCGCATTTGAAGCAAGCAAGCGGCTGAGCCTGAAAATCCTAGCGGCAGGTTGGTGGCACGCACGTGGAAACCAAGGCAGTGGCATAAGGAGTCACGGCTCGACGAACGGGAGAAGGCCGCACAGGAAGCTCCAGCTTAGGGCACCGGCGGCAACAGCGACGCGATAAGCCGCTTCGAGCTAGGGAGGGGGGACAGAGACGGTGGTCGCAGGAGGAGGCCAAGCTCGTAGGGTGCACCACCGTGGCTGGGAGGTTGAGCCACCGACCACCATGGAGATCGGGGAGGGAGGAGGATCGAGCCATCGAGGAGATCTGGATATGCCGAAGTACCAAGTTCCAACTTGAGTCTTGATTGCCATTGGTATATAACGCCTTTCTAATTGTCTTGATTAATCCTTACTGTTTACTCTTGTTGATGTTGTATTGCATAAACAATTAGACAGCATACTAGACTTATCTAGTATATTTTGTGCAGTGATGAATTTTACAATTTGTTCGTAGATTTGAAATAATGGAGCAACACACTTTGCGTAACTATTTCATGAATAATATATTTCACAACATATTTAGAAGCATCAATGATAATAGAATCATAAGACGTTTCCAAGCTATGAAAACTCGTAGAATGAATTTACCTCGTGATTCAAGCTAGCTCCTTAGTGGCTTAGCGGTATGTTTTATTTATTTTTAATGTTCATAACCATTTACAATTTAGTATTGTATTATTAATTTTACTAATTTTAATATACAAATGATACATTGCTACTCACTGAAAGCATATTTATATGTTTTGGGATGGACTTTCCATTAGCGATGTACCTTTATTGTATTTTTTTTCTTTGTTGTTGTTCTATTTACGTATAAATTTGAATTATACAAGAGTACAAAATTATATTTATATCAATTTAGCGTAGTAATTTGAACCTATCCTCTATTTTCATTATGGTTTCGCCAGATTGCCACTATTTGCTGGAACTACACTGCACGGACGCTGCATGCCCTGTGTAAAAGCTGCAGGTTCTAGTTCTTGGTCAGATGAAGCAGCAAGTGTGTGTGAACAAAAGAAGACGACCCCGCTCGGTTGGGCTGAAAAGATGTGGCTTATGGTTGAAATTGTATTGTAGTGACTGGAATTTCACTGTAGCTGAAGGTGGCTTATTTGGCGTAATTAAATTTAAAAAAATGTAAAAATAGAAAAATATGCTAGCTTATCACGGACAACGCAAACGAATACGGAAAAAAAGAACCGGCAAAAAAGCTTAAAAATCCAAAAATTCAGAAAAAGACAATTTATAAACAGTAAAAATAAGCCAGAAGCCAAAATTAATCTCTTCTGACGCACCGGCAGCCCACAAAAGTTTGCTACTGGGTATCTACTTTTGTTAATGTGCTTTTCTCTTCTTTTTCTTCCACGGAGGGAGAAGGATAAGATGCTCCTCGTCTCTCTCCGCTGATTTTTTTTTTTTTTAGTACTTATGCAGAAGTGCAGAACAAGGAAGCAATGAAATTGAGAAATAGGAATGACGTACTATGACACTGTCCTCGCAGATACTACTGCAACGGTGTGAATATGATGCTATCAAGTGCTGAACGAAGCCTTTCCGTGAAGATCTATCTTGTTTGAATAATCAAGCCCTTCTCTCTTTGGTCTGTCCAAGTTTAAAGGAATGGAGATCTCTGACCCTTGAAAAGTTCCTTTGATTTTGTTGAAAAAAGAATTGGCTGAGAACTGCACAGAAGATTCAGCAGACAGGAAAAAAAAACTCCATTTGACGGACTCCTCGTTGAATAATGCTTGTTTGATAATTTGCCTCTTTTGAACGAAGAAAAATCTGTGATTGTCGTTTTCCAGCGTCTGTTTTCAGAAAACACGGCAGCCAATGTGGTTTCTTGCATCGCCTTTCCTTCTTTCCAATTTAATACGGATGATGGATTTTTAAAGTTCGAAAGCTGCAACAGGGACAGAAGAACTCTACTAATTAATTGATAAAATAAAATAAATTGCACAGATCGACCTTTTCAAAAGAGGGAAGAAAGAAGGGAAGAAAGAAAAGGATGAAGGGCAAAATTGCACTTTCGACCTTTCCAAAACAGAGGCATAGGAAGAACACTATTTTATACCAGATCACTGCTTCTTTGAAAATCAAAATAAATGAAATGACTTCTTCAAACGATATTTGAAGTCTAAAACATATGTGATATTCGTGTCAACGTCTTCACCATGGACGACCGTCTCAAAAAATATAGACAAAAATCATCAGTCACAGACCAAAAGAACAAGCCCTGTATTGACGCCGCAAGGAACAGCGTCCACCTGTAGTGTGTCCCAAATCACCCAAACAAATAAAATCTGGCTTGGCTGATCCAAGTACACGGCCATAATCTAGGCTAGCGTGGCATCTGGGCTAGTATGACGCCGGACTGGTCTTTGCGCGGCCGCAGTGCGCCCGGTGACGCTCACCACGTGGTCCCCGTCCGATTGCTTGGCGGCCCCCACTGCGAGGCTGCCGCCGCAGCCGCTCTACGCTGTCCCCGTCGCTCTCGGAAGGCTGCTGCCGCTCGTGGCCGTCCGCGCGTGGCGTGCAGTGTCTCATTTCTTCTCTTCGCTACGCTGCAACACGGACGAAAAACTTCAACTCAATTCAGCGATTCGAGCTTTAAGAAAATCTAGAACTAATCCGTGCCTCCACATACATACATACATATATGTATGTATGTATATGCATATATATATATATATATATATATATATATATATATATATATATATATATATATATATATATATGTGTGTGTGTGTATATATATATATGTATATGTATACACATACATATATACATACACACATATATACATATACATATACACATACACACATATATATGTATACACATACACATACATACATATATACATATATATACACATATAGTATAAATAATAGGGGTGCCTAGACTCCATAATTAAGACTTTCTATCCATAATTGATTCAGCATGTTAAATCAATGACTTTCATTCCAAATCGATGCCTTTTTGAATTAATGAATATTAACGGCTTTGCCTGATATATTATACATCATTGGACTTGCACGCATCTAAAAGCAATCAAAAGGCAGTGGGCTTGATGCCCAGACACCACGGTGCCCCATTTCAACATCCTACACATACATATACATATACATGTACATACACACACACATATAGAGAGAACATATCTAGTGCTAATGCCTATTTTGGTGCTAACATGCTAACAAATGCCCAAGATCGTTGGATCCCAGCCGAGCGGGCACGATCCAGACGGGTGGAAACCACTGGATAACTTATGCTTATTTGCAGGAAACCCCCCACTGCTCCTTTGTCTTGTTACAACTCACAAGAGTTTCCTCCTCTCTCCTGTGTGTCGCTCCCCGGCGCGCCTCAAGCTCCTCCCTGGGGCCGCCTCCTCGAGCTCCTCCTGGCGCCTACCCCGGCTCCTCCCGTGCCGCCCCTCCAGCCTCCCCTGCGCCCCCCGCCTCGGCTTCCTCGGCGCCTCCTCCGACCTCCTCGACGCCGCTTGCGCCCCCCCCGCCTCCCCGTCGCCCCTAGTCTCCTCGAGATCGCCCCTCCGCCTCCCCAACGCCTTCCCTCTCCTCCGGCGGTGGCGCCTCGACCACGACGGCCGACCACGGAGGTTTTGATCACGGCGACTTGACCACGACTTTGACCAAGCGGCGTGATCGAAACCACCGTGGTCGAAACCGATGTGGTTGAATCTCCGTGGTCGAAGCCGCCGTGGATGAAATCTCCATGGTTGAAGCCGCCGTGGTCGAAGCCGACGTAGTCGAAACTGCCGTGGTCAAAGCCTACGTGGTCGAAATCACCGTGGTAAAAGCCGTCGTGGTCGAAATCACCGTGGTCAAAACCGCTGTAGTCGAAGCAGTGCGTGGTCGGGGAGAGGATGGCGCGGATGGAGGAGGGGCCGACGCCGGGGGAAGCCAGGGAAGGAGCCGGGGGAGACCAGGGCGCGGCGTTGGGGGAGGCCAGGGCACGGCTCCGAGAGAGGCCAGAGGGGTGGAGAGAGGTGGAGGGCGGTGCCGGTGGTGGAGGGAGACGAGGGCGGTGGTGAGGCGGCGCCCGGGGAGGGCGGAGCCAAGGGAGGATGGGGAGTGCGGCGCTGGGGGATGGCTTAGGTATACTGCTCTCAAGAAAGCATTGCCGCACGGGGTTTCCGAAAAATCGCATAAGTGAGCTGAGGGATTCCGCCCACCTTGATCCTGGCCTCTTGAGGATCCAATGGCCCACGTTGGTATTTACATGTTAGCACTGAATACACTATTAGCACTAGATAGCATCAAATACACCATGATTTCAAATGTATCAATTCCATCTAAATTTCAAACTTGTTTGAACTAGTTAAACTTGACATCTAAGAAATTTTAAAATTTTTTGTACACGATACATACCTATTTTAGACTATGGTATATATATATATATATATTATAAATAACAGAGGCATCATTGTGTCTGAGCACTAAGTCTCCCTGCCTTTGGATTGCTTTTAGATACGTGCTAGTGTGATTGAGACTTTTCATCCATGATTGATGTAGCATGCATGATATATTATATACTATTATACTGTGTGGCAAAGTATAGATAAGATTATAACAAAGACCAACAACACAACCTCAGCAGCAAGAGAGGGTATAGATCAAAATCATTATACTGCATGGCAAAGTATCTCTCTTTAGAACGACTACGTATCTAAGATGCTGCCGTTAGGGTTATTCTTTTAGGTTTTGGTTGTTCGGTTGGTCAAGCCAGACCAACGGACGAAGGGCTTATCGTGCGCACCAGACGCGGACGCAGTTCCGCACAGCGTTGAGATGTGAACGCGGTACAAAGGAGCGTCCTTCCTGTATCTCTAATTCTTAGCCTACGTTGCTTACTTTGGTAATCACATGATTATTATTTATTGTTATTATTAGAAATTTCGGGTACAATCATGGGACCTGCATTCAACTTTTAAAACTAAAACAAAAATTCATTAAAAGTCCTAGTGTCTGGATCATTGTAGCGAAATCATTTGGTAATCCTGCACCCCAAGTTACAGCAGGAACAAAAAATCAGATATTGCTGCACCTGCATACCATGTACTACAACAAATTCACCGTCTCAATTTCAAAGGGAAAAAAGCATCATTGTACCAAGGTAACACAAATGTAATACAGCAACAAACAAATCCAAACGAAATTACCAACATCCCTGAGAAGAAATCAAACAAAAAATATGTTCATTCACGGACGGAATAGGGAATATAACCCAATGCTGTCAGTTTTTGAAGCTAAACTAGTTACTACCATCAGGAGGGAACTAGCTTCAGAATGGCATCTCACTTGGCCATCATCACCTTCACAAACTCTTCGTAATTGATCTGACCATCGCCATCAACGTCAGCTTCACGGATCATCTCATCCACCTCCTCGTCTGTCAGCTTCTCACCAAGGTTGGTCATGACATGGCGGAGTTCAGCCGCGGAGATGAAGCCATTCTGGTCCTTATCAAACACGCGGAAAGCCTCCTTGAGCTCCTCCTCAGAATCTGTGTCCTTCATCTTACGTGCCATCAGGCTGAGGAACTCAGGAAAGTCAATCGTTCCGTTACCATCAGCATCCACCTCATTGATCATATCCTGAAGCTCCGCCTCAGTGGGGTTCTGCCCCAATGAGCGCATCACAGTTCCAAGTTCCTTGGTGGTGATGCAGCCTGTTCCAGGAGACGAACATTACTTAGTGCAATTACTTAAATTGACTGTGAAATGATTGGGGAAAATCCGAAACAAATAGACAATTTAAACCATTCTCTACTAGGGAACTTCAATAGTAATACAGTATTAATAGCAAAAGAGATTAATGATACAGTATCAAATAATGCAATCTCCCAAAAATTCCATTTTAGTGTCCAGGATATTTGTATTAAAATTAACAGCCATTTCCAAAGTCTCTTCTTGAAGGTGATGTCTTATCACAAAACATATAGAGAATTACTGAATTTATTACTATAGACAGGTAAATAGCAATTCTTGTCATGCAGTTATTTTGTGTGCCAGCCTCAAAACAGAAAAATACCACTGGACTAGTGGTGCTATGGGTATATCCGTATATGCGTACATACTACATTGTCATAGTTTTCCTTAAGCTGTATTTTCCATTGAAGTGCGCAGAATTACAGTAGTAAATCGGCGTTGAACATTTCTACAATTAAGCAGCAAAATAACACATGCCAAAACAAACTCCAGTGAAATCGCCATGCTGTCCAACAGAAATTCTGTAACACAATAAGAGGAAATGGGTAGCAAGTATGACTTGATAACAAAACAAAAAACCCAGGGCAAGACCTAGATAGCAAGGGAAGTTTAAACATTTGCTGGGAAAATCAAATCTACTGAACCATTACTAGCTGAGTTAGCCAGTCCAACAGGGAACAAAGAAACACAAAAAAAGAGAAGGTAAATGCTGAAGTCCATGCTGAGATCACAAGAAAGCAATTGCACATACCAGTTTCCTCCAGAACTTTCTTAAAGTTTCAAAGAAAAAATAATTCAATCAACTCCAGCTCTGCTCATTAGTTCTGGCATTTCATGGGTGGAGCTCATGCAACTGCCTAACTACTTCTACAGCATCGGAATATGCCAACTTTTCAGGTTTTCAATGAAAGTAAAATAATTTATATTTATTAAATATTTGGAAATCACTTTCAGCTATGCTTATGAAAAAAGGAAGTAATGTTTGGGTCATCACACCCATTCTTTCATTGTCCCTTTCTTTATCCGGATGCATAAAGGCATTTAAGGTAAGAGAAACAAACACACATACAATCTTAAACTAGGAATAACTGTTAGTGGACAATGATGAAATCTCTAGGAATGAAAATATTCACCTAAGGCCTAACTATTCGAGTAAAAATTTGCTAAAAATATATTGAGGTAAACATGCCATTAACTTGATCAGTACCAATGCTCAAAAAGGAAAAGGAAGGCATGAACTCCACAATGGTGAAAACACATTATAACTTGTAAGTACTTCTCAAAACCAATGCCACAGTGTCAAAATTGGAAACATATTTGAGAACCCACTACATGATTTAAGATATATCTTGGTTTCATCGTATAATGGAAAACAAATATGGAAACTAGAAAGTGAAATGTCATTAGTGAGTTTACAAAAAGAATCTAGGGGGGATTCACAATTTCACATATTCATAGCTTTACAATTAAAGTTGCAGCGAACATTTAACTATGCTTACTTCTCTCATTAGGAAGAACATGATATACTAAAACAAGTTAATCAATGTCTACAGTACGAAGAAGAATCATACTGTTTAATGTATACTAGAGAATTATCAGTGCTCCTAAATTTGCAGCAGCAGGGATACCATTTGGAGCCACTTTTGCACCTACATACTATGCTAACAGATGCCACACCAAGCCATTACAAAAATGAAACTAAACAGACCAGAGTCTATGGGGGGATGTTAGCACGCTAAAACCCAAACCAGGGTAGACAATACTGGTAGGAACTAGCTGGTTCCCCATCAGGAGATAGATTTCCCCAGGAGGACTGGAGGCACTGTAGCAACCTGGTAAGGAAGTCTTTCACGGCTATTTAACAGTATATAGATTTTAATATTAAGTATTATACAGGGCTGAAGAAACTCAAATTTTGAGGTAAACATGAAAAAAAATTAGGAACTTGCAGTTCCCTCCAGTTCTTAGCTACCCAACTGGGATGGCATTGTCCAAAAAGACAATAATGTTAACCCTGACATAAACTTAAATCCCTTTCTAGCCTGTCACACAAGAAACCTATCAGTCCTCAACTCCTCGTACCAAATGCCAATAAACACATTCAACAAGCTAATGATACCAATAGTGTTGTGCATTTCTTCTAGGAAAAAAAACTGTTATGCATTTGGTTCTCAAAGGATCAAGGACCACTATTACTGCTTCTGACCAGTTCCTTGCAGATCTCAGCTAGGTAACTATTTTTTCACAACCCTAAATGCAACTTGATTGTGTTTCCATGGAAGCGAAATATAAGATGATAAGAAAACAAGGTAATCAATGTGACGTTGTGTAACCTTTGGCGAGAAATCTAGGAACAAGCAGCAAGCAACTAATTCCAGGCTAATTTTCGTGTTTTTGTGTTCAGCTGTAAGCTATTCCCTTTGCTGCAACCCTGCAACTAATGTGCTTACTGCCTACATGATGGTCCCCTCAACAGCCCACTTACTCATAATCAATAAAAAAATAAAATCAATAACTATTCCATCTATGGCATATACTCTCCACATTATCATCAAATCTTTACTAGTGGCGCCACCAATAGCATAATAGGCGGAATTAGATACAAACTCTGATGTGCCTTCTAAAAATAAGAAGAATACACTTTGGTAACATCTTACATCCATCTATCTTCACAGATAGACACTATCCTGCAACACTCAAGCATGGTGTATCATTACCTTTTACGTCCATACCATCCATTTAAAAAAGGAAAACAGAAGTCTACATAAATTCCAAAACAGTAGTTTTGCCCCTTTACCAACAACCCAACAAGAAGCCAATGCCCGCGCTATATAACGTCATGTGGTGTTGCAACTTGCAAGATCCCAACAACTAGCTCCACCACTGCATGCACTCATCCTATATCCCTAAGACCTGCACTGCACCGCATCTCATCACTGCAGCCCTAGCCACGCCACACCCGGTGAGTAGTGACTAGTGACCCACCATGCTCCAGCAAGCGTCTATGCCCATGCTAGCCGCAGCAGCAGCACCATATCACATGGTAGGAGGGCTCTAGATTTTATATGGGGCATTCCACAGGGTTATCGATTTTTCTGCTGAAAAAACTCTCATGGAAGCATGGAACAACCAATCGGCTATTCTAGAACCATCTGACCATTCTCCAGGTGAGGGGCAGTTTTGCGGTTCCCGTGGTAGGGAGAGTCATCAACAAACACAAGGCGCGGGCGTCCTTCCCCCTTTGAGATCCTCTCTACAACAATTCCTGAATTTCAGCACGGTAACAGCACTGACCAGGATCTATATTACATGTGAAAAAGACGCGAGATCTACATCACGAGAGCCACCGAAACCAACATCCCGAACCAATCCCGCGATCCGCTCGGACCAGCAGACACCGACGGCGATCAGATCTCCCACCAACATCATCCACCCGCGACTCCACTCCACCGCATCACATCAAGCACGGCGCGCGCGTCGAATGGAATCGTGCAGAGCGTAAAGATAACAAGAAGGAGGAAAAAAAAGGGCAGAGGGGGAGAGGGATCAGACCGTCGCCGTCCTTGTCGAAGAGGCTGAAGGCCTCCTTGAACTCGGCGATTTGGTCGTCGGTGAGCTGATCCGCCATGGCTCAAGCAACCCCAACACGCGGACGAAGGCGACGAGGCGAAGGGGATCTGAGAGAGATGGAGAGGCGAAGCGCGAGTGGAGGAAGGGGAGGGGGAGGAGCGCGACGGGGAGGAAAATTTATGGAAACGGACGGTGAAGGGGTAAAAGTAAGACCGGCCAAGGGAATACTGCTACGCGCACCCTGTTCCACGCTCTGCTTGTGGTACTGCTTCCACCTTTGGCATCCCGGCGGTTTTAATGGGAACATTTAATCATATATCACTCTTATAAGTAGCGGTTTTAATGGAAACATTTAATTATATACCACTCTTATGAGTAGAGTGGTAACAGATTTGCCACCCTGGTCCGCTTTCAGTGACTCAGACGGGCCCATATGTAAGTGACAGAGTTAATTGGCCAATCTTAAGAGTGGCAAAAAGTTGAAATCCCCGTTTTAATGGGCCATACCACGCTGGCTCGTGGGCGAAACCTTCGGCCCCGGCACAGCTCAGGAAGGTGTTGAGCTGGGTCACCCTGAGGCATGATTAGTCCATTGGGCTAAACCGGCACAACATGTCCATTCGGCCCATGTAGCCTGTTTGGTTCAAAAAAATAAAAAACTGATTTATGAAGAAAAATGTGTAGAATTCAAAAAGGCATAATAAATTGTAGAAAATATAAGAAATACACATTAAATTGTAGAACTTGTAAAATACACATAATAAATTATAGAAAATATAGAAAAGACACATTAAATTATAGAAATTATAGAAGAAGACATGTTAAGTTGTAGAAACTGTAGATATCATGTCTATGGGCCTAATGGGTCGTGTCGTGCCAAGTTGGACCCTACACTTCTCGTGACATGCCATGCCGGCACGGTGGGCTGAGGTGCCGGCCTAGGCACGGCCTATGACCTCGTTCCGTGCCATGCCATGGGTCGTGCCAATAGTACCGTGCCTTGGGCTGGCCCGTTAGGCACAACCCATTTGGCCATGTCTGCCCTACACTTCCACTTGGTCGGCTGGCTGGCTGGCTCAAGTTTTTGAGTTGTTCATATTGTTGTGGTCTATGGCTTTTCGCTATGATTGATGGTTATTTTACTGAAAATAAATAGTAGTGGTTGAAAGAAACAACTTTTTAAATGAGGAAACCGGTGAGGAAGTATGAGAGAGATGGGCAGGGGCGGAATCAAGAAGGAGTTCCCGGTGCCACAGGACACCGGGTTCAGAAAAAATTATAGCAGGGATTGGCACTTTTCAGCCCATGTGTGAACCCTTTAGGCTAAACTCAGTTCACCCGGTTTTTTCCTTGAAACCCAATGAAGTGAGCACTGGCAGCCCAAATTCTCAATAACTAGCAACAGTCTACGAGAAGCCTCCGCTTCTCTTAGCCTATAAGGCAACTATAGCAGGTCAAGCCAGCCCTTAAGCTAGAGTAAGATGGAGGATCGTAACAGGCCACAACGTCCATTTGATGATCCCAAAACGTGTCACCTGTAGCTCTCGACGCTTGTTCGTTTCGCATGGTGGGGCAATAGATGTGTACCACATCCGTAGCACAACCATACCCAGCTAGGCAGCGACCGGTGGGCGAAAAATGAGATAAATTGGTGCCACCAACCGCCCTCGCCTGCCATCTTGTCATGGCGTCATCTGGCCCCTATTGCCTTACGCCCTCGCCGAACGAAGGAAGTATAGGTCACCCGATCAATATGTACTTTGCTCTAAATTTTTTCAACTATTCCAAATTGTGAGTTAAGATTTCAATGTGATGATTATTGATTGATTTTTGACAAATTGTAGGGTTAAGACTTAGAGTTTCAATTTTTATTTTTGAAATACCAGCCTAGCTCATTGTAAATCGGAGGTAAAATTATAGTATTTGACCGTAATGTCAAGTAAGTAAATTGTTGGACGTATTTTTCTATTATGTTGTTTTTGAACTATTGAATATACAGATATCTAACTAACTTTTCAATTAACTGGTGATAATTTTGTGAATGATATACTTATTTGCTACGTGGAGAAATAAGAATTGATAAAAATTGCTAATGATATTATGGTTCATCGCTTCATGAACTTGAAAGAATGTAAATACTAAAAGATAATGCTTTAACTTACATTTGATTATTCCAATATTTTTTACTTGAAAACTTTAAGTAATTTTGTTCTTTTTTAATAGGTCATTGCGATCGAATGATATATTTTACTAATAACGACTAACTTTTGTCTATGGTTTCGTACTTAGTTTCCTCAGTTTGCAGCAACTAATCAATATTATTATCAGGCCTTTTATTTTGGTAAGTATTTTGATCACTACTTCTTTATTATCATACGCTGTCATCATTTACATTAAAGTATTAATGCTAAAAATTACCGAACATATTACCATTTAGCACAATATTATTTGAAAACTATATATATTGTTATATATACAGTGAAGTGGTAAACTTCGGTCTTTTTCGCTCTAGTTCCACCTCTGGAGATGCGTGCGTGAGATAGGAACAAGAGGAGTGGCGTGCGTGATGTGCTCATGACCTCCTGTCTTATTCCAAAAAGAGAGAAGTGCAGAAGTCACTTCGAAAAGACGGACATTTATATTGACTTCTAGCTTTTTCAAATAGAAAACAATATGAGCAGTCCCTTTAAGATTTTCTCATGTCGTTTGAATAATTCTAGCATGTTTCATGTAATGTTTCAGCTTACACACAGTGTAATTTAGGGTTTGTTATCAGCGCAAGTACGCCCTCAGGAAATCAATGCATAATTCTGTTCTGGGCTAACTTCTCCCTTTGCTATTTCACTGGATGATTCTATATTGGGTAAATGATTTTTATGCATTTTTCTGCTTGACACAAGTAATGGATAGTGTATAATAGCTGGAAATAACGATCTTGGTGTCTCCTTTTCTTTCCCTAAATAATTGTGCACCTTCTTGGGTATAGCATAGCCTTGCATGGGTTCATCCGACGAGAGTGTAGTAGTGTGAACGTATTGATTTCGTTCCATTTGTTCCTTTAGGTGCAGAGTGCCAGTAGAATCTGGTAGGAGGCGTTAAACGAAACATTGCAGGGAGAGCCTAAGTTGGAGGATATTGCAGCATTGAAGCTGCCGTCAGCATATGAACTAAGCTCCAAGAAGATGCGGTGGAAGACACCGCAGGAATTGGCTCCCACTTGATGATGCTAGTGGGATTCTGCTTGCACACCAATGCCTTATGGCCTGTTTGGTCACAACAATGACAGCTCCCTAACCAGGAGCACTTTGAAGCACTATGTTCATCACCGCATTTGAAGTAGATCATGCCCTAGCTAGGAACGAGGCGCAACGCCTACAAAGCTGACGGAGGGCGTGGCGCTGAAAAAGAAATCGGCCTCTACAGAAAGGGCCAAGTCGACAGAGGACGCTGGTCCCCTGGAACCTCTTGGGAATGGGTCGCTGAGAAGACCCGCTCCCACCACCAAAGCTTCTCTTCTGGCCCCGGTAGAACCAGCAGAAGGGGTGGAACCACCAGAAGCCTGTCTCTCCCTAGTGATCACCCTCCCAAATTCCATACTTTTGACCTGATCGACCATAGTGTTGAAGTCACACTGACCTATTGCCCCCAAGACATGGTGGTACTCCTAGTTAAGTCTACTCTGGAACCTCTTAGCCTTCTTTCGATCATTGCCAGCCACAGCTAGCACAAAGCGGACAAGGTTATTAAACCCCGCCTCGTACTCTACAGTAGACATCTTTCCCTAAACGAAGGTCGATAGGGAGTGCTCCATCCTCTCAAAAAAGGACTCTGGGGTAGAACTTTGCCCTGAACTACTAGACGAAATTCTCCCAAGTGATCGGTCCCTGAGTGTGGGTCCAAACTGACAGAACCCCTTTCCACCAAATGCACTAGAGTATCTTAAAACTAGTATTTAATTATACCAAAAGTGATAGAGAGGTCTAACATGTCATTTAGGTTATATATTAAAAATGGGAGTATGTATTTCCAAGGTATGAAAAAGGTTTCACGTGTGTGTACACTATTTCGTGTCTAAGCGTAGAATAACTTATTCTACGCTCCAGATAGTTTCCCTCGCCCCAACCAAACCCGTCCCCCCCAACGAGCTTGGTGACCCGCCTGTCCTCACCCATTTGTGCCAGACCTTCGTCCGACCGAGTTAATCCCAACATACACGGGTCACGAACCCATGATCCCGACGCTAACGTCACATGGCCAATATGCACCATGGCTATATGTGGCAATAAATTCTAACAACACGTCCAATAATTGCGTCAATACAATGTAAGCGTGTTCATCTGGCCGTAAAAATGACACGCATCTGGTCATAAATGTGGTTTCCATTTTACTATCGCCATCACACTGCCAGCATGCACCACCGTAGTTGTGGCAGTAAACTCTTACGACGCATCAAGTAAATTCGTCAGTATAGTGTAAGAAGTTTCATCTAGTCGTAAAATAGAATGTATCTGATCGTAAATGTGGTTTCCATTTTTACTGTCGCCATCACATGACTAGCATGCCCATGGCTAGATGTGGCAGTAAACTCTAATGACACTGATGCGGATCAAATCTTATGTTGAGATTAAATCCAAGGGTGCATCGATCTTTCACGGTGGTAAAACACAAGAAGGTATATATGGAGCACGGATTACAGGATGCAATTCGCACTAGATGGATAATTTTACTCCCGTGCACATCACAGCACACGATAAAAACAGATCAAAGATTAGCGGACAAATACCTACACCACTGTAGAAACCAACACATAAAGATGAAATCCTAGATTGGAATTCACAAGAACACAGTAGAACGAGAATAAACCCTAACACCCAAAGACCAACACGCACACGTGTTTTAATTCATAACTCAAAAAACTTTGGATACATGACGCACCCCTTTGGTTTATATAGGCCGCACACGCATACACCATCCTGGTTTAATTCGAGTAATAAACAAACGTTGGACTCAAGTCCAACTGAAGCTCCATGCACCTAAGGTGTATTTGTACCATCTGAAACACACCATTAAAAATAAAATCACCAAATCCTTTTATATCTTGGATTAGTTTCTAAACTAACCTTCTTATTTAATTTCCTAATCTATTTTTACAGTCGCCGTCACATAGCCAGCATGTGCCATTGCTAGGTGTGACAGTAAACTCTAACGACATGTTTAATAAATTTATCAGTACAGTGTAAGTGGTTTTATCTGGTTATAAAATTGATTTTATGCAGTCATAAATGTTGTTTCTATTTTATTGTCGACTCCAGTGCGTGGTTGGGTTGCACGGTTCATCTTGGCCGTAAGTTGGTATGTACCAGGATGTACATGTGGTTTCTATTTTTATTGCCGCCGTCACATGGCCAACATGTGCAACAACTAGATGTGGCATTAAACTCTAACAACGTGTTCAATAAATTCATTAGTACAATAAAATTGATTTCATCTATCTATAAAATGGAATATATCTAATCGTAAATGTGCTTTCGATTTTTACTGCCACCATCACACAATGGTGGCGTCGGCACGGGAGACAACAGAGGTACAATGGTGGCAAAACCACACGACACGGGCGACGATAATTGATTACTGTCGATTGGTGGGCTCCTGTGCCTGCTGCGGTGGATGGCCCGCGCCATTGCCATCGATTTCGCGTGGCACCACCATGTTGTTTGGTGGAAGACAGGGGGTAGGGGATGGCTTGGTGGGTGGCAAGTAACATAGGGCAGCAGCAGCCTTCTCACCTTGGGATGCAACAGTTGTGAGAGAAATACGACGATGTCGTTGATTCCCAAATGACAGCGGTTGCACTCCGTATCTTCAAAGGCACGATGTTGGCCAGCCATGTAGAGAAGACTACCGCTAAATAGTGACAACTTTCTCCTCGACGAAGGTACCAAAAGGTATAGCCAAAGACAACGAAGCCTGAAGAGGAGTCATTGTTTGTGAAGCTAGTAGCGAGACCAACACCGATGATAGTGATGCCAACACCGCCATTGAAATGGCAAGCATCGCCACTTGCTACTCCTCCACTTTCGGCAATGTCGCAGCCCACAGGGATGGCGACTTGACTGGTGATGATTAGGGGTGAAAATGGATTAGATAGTTTTCAATCGATCTGGATAATTTATGTTCATTTTGTGTGTACAATTTGAAGAGTTTTCATGTTTCAAGAAATATTTGTAACCGTATTTTATTCGATTCTTATTCGCTCTGTATTTGTATTCGATAGTACTCGTATCCGTATCCAAGGTATTCATATTCGTAACCGCATCTAATGAAAAATATAAAAACAAATACAACAGAGCCATTATCCGTCCATATTCGATTTGTTTTCGCTCCTAGTGGTAATGACAAAGGAATCGTAGTGACATGTTGCACCTTCTTGTCCCAACCCATCTTTAAGTCCAACAATAAGGTCTTGATGTTGGCTTAGAGCTCATTAGAGGATAACTTGTCAATGTCGGCATTCATGGCTTTGATTCCATTGGCCTTAATCTTATCAGCAACAGAATTCATGACGAGTGGCTCTAATACCAAATGTTGTGGTATGTATAAGTACGGGTCCAAGTACAGAGAGTAGAGCACTTGCCCTTGAATGACTAGTGTTGTAGGGGTGGCCCCCCACCTAAGCCCAGCTGACCTGTTAAGAGGTTGCAAAGCCCAAAAACAGAGCATGTACAATGGCATAAATGCCCTTGGAAAGGATGTTTGAGTGCAGGGGTATAGCTGTAAAGCACTCCTCATGTAACCATATATATATGTATGATCCAGGCCATGGAAAACCCCCACCTAACCGCTCCGTTTTGTTTCAGCTTCCAGAGAAGTCAAACCCAAAAGCCGTAAAGAAAAGGAACATGATTTTTAGTTGTTCATATTGAATGTGGCTGAAGATTTTTATCTATAAATAAATAGTAATGGCAAAAAATGGCTTTTAGAAGTAGGAGACGAGCGGTGATTAAAGTGATGGAGAGATAAGTGTGTGGGATGGGAGTGAGAGAAGTAGGGTATGTGACACGACCATGACTCCTAATTTATCCCTGGAGCAAGACGAGAGTGAAAACAGTGAGGAATTCACTTCGAAAAACCGGATTTTCATATTACTTTACTAGTATAGTGTCCGTGCATTACGACGAAGTCTTAATAGGGTGATACATATTATCAAATGTTATGGTGCGCCTTGCATCCATCTTACATCCGCATTGCCCCCGGTGTGACGTGGAATTCATACTTGCTGCTTGACCCATGCAACTTGCACTTGATCTCGCACATCAGTTCTATTAGGACTGATAGTAAACTATCTTATTATATTCTGTGCCCCAAAAAAATCCACAAACTATAATGTTACTGGTAGAAATAATAGGTAAGATGGGAGTTTAAAAACTACAAAAGCACAATGCTATATTGAAATATGGATTTTTTGGATAATAACTCATATTTATGATTGGATCTAGTTAACAATAAGCAGAATATATCATACCAAATTCAATTGTATTTAATTATCATTGCAGCAAAGTTATCAAATAAGCGTGAATGTAGGAGCAGAACTTAATGTGTTGAATGCATACAAGATTGAAATAAGGAAATCTAGCCACATTTACAATTTTGAAATGTGTTGAATGCATACATTCCTCTCAATGTGTCTAACTGGAACTTACAATACAAAAGATTTGATGAAATAGATTTAGAAGCACACGTCTTCCATTTTACGCGACGATGCCTGAAAACCTATTCTGGATAAGCCAGTTAATTTTTTGATTAATTTACTCAATTGATTTTACTGGCCTCACAGTTCTATGGGCAATTACTATGGAGCTTAAAATAGAATTTTACCCATAGACATCTTGTGCAAGTACAAATCCATTGCAAGTGATTACAGCAACTAGCTTCTCCCTATGTTCACCATTCCAATGTGCAATGCACCGCTGCAGAACACAGCAACCGTGGCACTGCATCCTAATATCGAGGCTGTTACAGTTCTACCGACTACTCTCAGGATCTCTATGGCCACCTTGTAGTCGCTACGACCACCTCCTGCAGCCGTACAACCACGTTGAAGAGGCTACGACCACCTCCTGCAGCCGTACAATCACGTTGAAGAGGCTACGACTACCTCCTGTGTCGTTACGACTGCTCTGCTGGTTCACCACCATGCTGACAGTCGATACGACCACGTTACGACCTCTCCGATCACGCTTCGCTACTCCGATCACGTAGTCATAAACTTCAGCTGAAGTTACGACCACATTCACCGCCACCGCGCTGCACTTCCTTTGACCATGGTCGATCACCGTAGTCGTATCTCCTTACAACCACGCAGTGATTCTGTCGACCGTTGTTATCGTAACCCTTACAACCACATCTTCAGCACCTGCGGACACCTCCGCTCTCTTCGTCATCATGGTCATAACTCCGTTTACGACCATGTCCTCTGCTCTGTGACCGTGGTCGTAATTCCTTTACAACCACGTCAGCTGCTCCTGCGGACTTCTCCGCTCGATCGCCATGGTCGTAACTCCTTTACGACCACGTCTGCGATCCTTTGCTTGCCGTAGTCGTAACTCCTTTACAACCACGTCCGCGAACCTCTACGATCTCACCGACCGTCTGTGACAACACCGGTCGCCTCCACTGCAATCACACCGACCGCTTCCGACCACACCAGTCGCATCTCTCCTCTACGATCACACTGACCGTCTGCGACCACGTCGGTCGCCCTGACCCTGTGGTCACGTTGACTGCCTGCGACAACGTGAAGTCTCCGCGGAGGAGTCGGTGGCGACATCCACATAGAGCTCGGCGAAGACCATGCGAAGTCTTACGAAGACTAGGCGAAGTTGTCAAAGACCGGGCAAAGTCCTCGGCAGAGACCACACGAAGTCTCCACGGAGGAGTCAGTGGCGACATTTTCGCGGAGCTTGGTGAAGACCATGTGAAGTCTTGTGGAGATCGGATGAAGTCGTTGAAGACCGGACGAAGTCCTCGGCGGAGACCACATGAAGTCTCCGCGGAGGAGTCGAAGGCAACATCCACGCGGAGCTCGACGAAGACCATGCGAAGTCTTATGGAGACCGATCGAAGTCCTCGGTAGAGACCGCGCGAAGTCTCCGCGAAGGAGTCAGAGGCGACATCTGTGTGGAGCTCATCAAAGACCATGCAAAGTCTTACGGAGACCGGGCAAAGTCATCGAAGACTGGGCGAAGTCCCCGCGGAGAAGTCAGAGCCTTCGCTATCGATGGCGTCGAAGCTGACGATGGTGAAGGGGTAGCATTGAACAGGGATGACAGCACATTCACGCAGCGGTTGTTCATGAACAACGGGCGTGAGGGCGTGAAATTCTCTAGATTCAAGAAATGGAGGTTGGAGGTAGGGGACGAGCTGGCCTTCTCAGGGTAAAGAAAACCGAAGAAGCCGAGCTCATCGGCGGTGACACCTCTTCCTCGTTGACGACGCCTATCGTGCCTATTTCTTGGATAAAGTACGACAGGTCATCATCGGTGTAGGTGGGGGGCTCTCGGTGGCCAAGGAGGTTGCTGTGGTGGAGGAGGGGGATCTCGTTGAGGAGCAACTCCATCTCCCTATCAAGCTTCATCTCCAATTCTCAACATTTGCAAGTGAATTGGGCGAACTCTGCTCAAATCTTGATTGGAAAAAATACAAAGAAAGATCAGAAATTTATTGAGGATTGAACTGGATTGGTTCGTGGAGAGGATTGGATTGGGGTGAGGTGAGGTGGTTTCTTGGCAGTGGGTCATTGGGGTATGCAGGAGTCGAAGTTGAGGGGTGGTAGTTTGATTGTGCGAGAGAGGAGAGGGGTGTAAGATGGATGCATGCATGGTACATATTCTATCACGTGGTCGGATTGGATGACTGCCAAGTGCGGAGGGAAGAACGCACCATCATTGACTGATTTTTTTAAAGTAGTAAAGATAAAAATATAGACATGTTTTATCATTTTGTCCGAAAATGGGACGAGATTTCAAAAATTTCGCTCCTTTTGGCACCCTCCGAAACAAGTTTGATTCGGCCAAAATTTGATCGAATTTGGCCCTATTTGAAATTTGTTCAAATTTCATCAAAATTTAGTTAAATTTCATCAAAATTCAAATGGTATTTGAAATTTTCATTGGAAATTTTGAACGAAATTTTGGAAATTTGTTCATCTCGGTGACCTCTGAAAGTTTTCAAACCGAATCATTTAACTCTGGATATAGGTCGGATTCTTTTGAGCTTGCTGTTTATAGTTTGTGGTTTTGTTACAATAACTAGTTTTCAAAATATATGTTTTTAAGATAGGATCTATAGATCAATTATAGTAGATAGCTATACTAATTAAAATTATATATGGTTTTCTGTTTATAAACCGATGGAATTCAAAAATCATAAATAAAAACTTAAGGCACAGCTCAAAACCCATCCATCTTCTCGGAACAAAGCTGGAGCTAGACGCTAAATCCCAAACCGTCCTCCGGATCCCCCACCACAAGCACCGCAGCACTAACCCAAGCCAAAGCAAAAGCGAGGCGGACGCGAGCTCGCTGCCGCCGCCAATGGCGCTCCTCCTCCGGCCGTTGCCTCCCCTCCCCACCTCCGCCTCCTCCTCCGCCGCCTCCTCTCCACCGCCGCCGCCACCCCTCACGCCTGCTCCCGCTCCCCGCCGCCTCCGCCCGCCTCCTCTTCGAACCCAGGTGCCCTCTATGTCCGCCGCCTCCTTCCTTCTACGCCTTTCGGTAAGGCTCTCTCGTTGGAGCGGTTTGGGTGCTGATTTATTTGGTGGTGTCTTTGGGCGTGTTTTTTCTCTCTCTCTAGGGTTGTGGCGGCGGCGGTCCCTCGTCGGAATGGGGTCGCGGTGAGGGCTTTTATGGCCTCCACCGCGGCGTCCGAGGCGATGCAGGAGAAGCGGGTGGCCGGGGAGTACACCGCTGCAAACGTCCAGGTGATTTCTCGTGTGCGGCTTCTGTGGCTAAGGGGTTTGGCTAGAGTTCGGGCGCAAGTAATTGGAGTATTTGTCTCATATTTTGAATGGAACGTCTGTACCTAGTACCGGGGAGAGATGAGGAGGGGGGAGACGAGAGGGAGTGCAAGAATGCGTGTCATTCTGTAGGTATGTAGCAGCAGTTAGTTAGGTCCAGACCTCCAAGTAACCTTGCAATCCTATACATATTTTTAATCCTATACATTTGCAAGTAACCTTGCAAATGTTACAGAAATCAATTTGAGGTAACCGTGCACTCATTTGTTTAGGGGAACGCTCTCCGCCTATAAGTTCCCTGTAACAGAATTAACGGACTGCACAATTTTAGTTAAGGACCCGTTCATATTGGCTTTGGCTTCTGGCTTCTGCTTCTAGAAGCCAAAGCCAATACGAAGTTACGAACGCCCCAGCTTCTATAAGTCGCTTCTATCAGCCACTATTTCGCGCTTTCATATATTGTAACTCACTTTGTATTTTATTATGTCACACTTCTGTAAGTCGCATGACGGTTTGAATGGTGTAGTGCCTTTCGTTGCATCGTCTTTCTTACATAACGTGCTACTATTCATCAACCACTTCTATTAGTCACTACTATTCATCAGCCATAGTCAGAAGCCACCAGCAAATATCAATACGAACAGGCCCTAAGTCGGTTATGCCATTGACCTTTCTTATGGGGTGTTTTTTCTGGGTTGATATTCAACTTAAAAAACAAAGCAGATTGTTAGACTTGACGAGTTTTTTACCCTGAAATGACACACGTAATGTATATGTATTTTTACATGTCATGTAAATGGTTATATCCTCTTTGGTGCATATTGTGGATTCCTTACTTCCATGGTGGTTCATGAAGCAGAGCTGAAGGGGTTAGGATTATTACTGTTTTAGTTTGCTGCAAGTAGGCTCTACCTGCTTTTTGTTAGAGAATTTAGCAAACGCTCTTTACAGGGCAGTCCATTTTCTAAATGACTCTAGAATATATTAGCATTTATTGTGTGCTGTATTGTAACTGTTAAGAAGCTAATAACATGTAATTAGTTTATCAATGTTGTCACTTGTCAGTCAATGGAATTATCCACTGAGTCTAGTGTAAAGTTTAATGATCTAAAAAATTCCTCACAAAAAGAAACCAAAGAAATATATATATATATATATATATATATATATATATATATATATATATATATATATATATATATATAGACTCTTTTCTACTCCGGTGTAATTACACCCTATGTCGTATCTCACAACGTAGGGAGTATCTCGTGTAACGGAGGGTATGTATATGTAGTATACGAGTATTTAAGACCATTTTGGTGGTATGAACAATTTTTTAGAGGTGGTATGTACATTTTTTAATATATTTCTTTTTATGTACGCATATGATGGTATTTACAAAATACGCTAAAAACTATGGACTTCCTTGCAATTTTTTCATGTGATTCGTATTGGAATATCTTATAATTAGTATACGAGTATACCTAAAGTGATAAAGGAGTATCTCAAGTTTGTTTAGGTGGTATTTTAGAGGTGGGTGTAATTACACCCTGGAGTAAAAGATGTATGTGATGCTGAAATGGGGCACCATGATTTCAAATGCATCAATTCCATCTAAATTCGGGTATAGTTTTTGAAAATATCAGTTTTAGGGTATATGCTCATCTATAAGTTTGAAACGTATACGTTTGAAAAAATATACTCAAATTCAAAGTTTTGAACGAATTTAGATCACATACTTTGCTGATTTATATATAATCAGCATATACCTACAATCAAACTATCATATAAAAGGCAACTACAATTCGAAATTTACTTCAAATTTGTTTGAACTAGTTAGTAAGTTAGTTAAACTTGACATCCAAGAAATTTTAAAATTTTTCGCACACGATACATACCTATTTTAGACTATGATGCCCAGGCATCAAGGAGCACTCGTTATTTTTACTATATATATATATATATCTTAACTATTATAAAAGAAGGAGTTGGTGGTTGGTGCGGCCTCTCCCACCCTTCCCACCTCTCTTGACAAAAAAAGATACTTTGTCTGACGTGTGGACCCACCCACCCCTTCCACGCCTGTGCGCCCGCCTCCCCACCCCCACGAACCTGCGCTCCCTTCCTCTCGATTTCTCCCTCGCCTCCTCCCTTCCTCCTCCTTTGCATGTTCTAAAAATTTTACCACCGTTATCGAACATATAGTATGATCAAATTTTAAAATCCGTAGTAACGCACGGGCATTCAGCTAGTATATATATATAAATGGTTCTATATTATTGGGAGTACGTACTCCCACTTTTAATATACCCCTTTAACGGTGTTATTATACCTCTTTATCTGAGCATACTCTAATAATGAATATTAGATACTTCAAAATGAGTTCCATTAAAAATTTCACGAAAATTCATTTTTTATAGCATAGTTTGTGTATGTACTCCTTTTATAAATGGAAAAGTGTATGTAGCAAAAATAAAAGGATTTGATGAAAATTTTTCAACCAAGTCGCATTGGAGTATCTTAGGATTAGTGTTTAAGTATACCAAAAGTGATGAAGTATAAAATAGTCGTTTAAGTGGTATATTGAAGTGATATATATATATATATATATATATATATATATATATATATACACCAAAATGATGAAACCTTTTTCGTACTCCCTGGAGTACACACTCCCACTTCCAATATACCACTTAAACAACGTGTTATATACATATACATATACATATACATATATATACAACTACGCTATTATGCGCCTGCACGCACTGTGCGTACCGGAAAGTTACTGTCGTGCGTGAGTGAAGTTACTGTAAAATACACGTAGAGTTACTGTCAGTTGTGTAGTGTTACAATTGACGGTAACTCTACATGTGTTTGGCAATAACTCATGGTTCTAAAACCAGGTCTACTCGGCCGAGTACTCGGATTAGGTGATTAGGTCCCCTCACCGACTACGAGCAGACTAAAAATAGTAGCTAACCAGTTTAACTGGTATAACTGAGCGAGTACTCGGTATAATCGGCTACCAGGCCGAGTAATCGCTGAGTGGCCAGTCTAGTGTAATGAAGTCCACGCTCAATTCAGACCATAGCCCAGCAGAGTCCCACACGCTAGCTCGTATGTTTACCCAATTACTCCTATCTAGTACTAGTAGATATTGTGTTGGATTTGTCTTTTTCTAATTCTCCTTTGTTAGATCTATCTAGACAATGTTTTTTCTGTTAAGTAGTACATATTTTTGTGACAAGAAGTTAAGTATGACATTTCAGTCTGCACTAAAACATTTTCAATGAAATCATTTGATAATATGTTAATGCTATTTTGCATAAGTTTGACAGCAAGAGTACTTTGCAGTAGAATGCCATTTCTTCATTTGTGATTTGTCTTTTTATTCTTCTAGCAGTAGCGGCCAATGTTGGGAACTGATTTTTTTTAACCACCTATATACATCAAAACAATAGCATCAAATGTGGTTTTGATTTTATATGAATATACATATATACATCCGTTATTAAATAGAGAAATCAGTTACAAGGCTGATTTCCGTATAATCACTACAAGGTGAGGTGACCGAGCGAGTACCGGTTACCAAGTTTTAGAACCATGCAATGACTTCACTCGCACACAGCAGTAACTTTTCGGTGCACATTTTACACCTGCGCGCAAAATAGTAAATATATATAGGAAGCCTTTTCCGTACTCCTGGGAGTACATACTCGCACTTCCAATATACCACTTAACCACGTGTTATATTTTTATCACTTTTGGTATATTCAAATACCAATTCTAAGATACTCCAATGCAATTTTGTTTTAAAAAAGTCATCGAAGCTCTTTATTTTTGCTATATACCCTTTTCCATATGTAAAAGGAGTATGGGTGGGTTCTTTTGGGCTGTATTTTATGGCTTTAGATTTATGACTTTTGAATTCTGGTTGTTCGTGAGAGAGTATGAAGAGAGAGACAATCGCATGTGATTTTGGCCGGTATAGCTGAAGTCAGTACAATATCGATTACAATCGACTTATAGACCCTATCTTGAAAAGACATACCGTTTGAAAACTAATTATTGTAGCAAAAGCCAAAAGCAGGAAGTCCAAAAGAACACAGCCTAGGAGTGTATACATATATGTATAGGAAAATGATTCCATACTTCTGTGAATACGTACTTCTACTTGTTATATACTATTTAAATGATGTTGTTATAGCTCTTTATTCTTTTAAGTATACTCTAATAATGATTATAAGATACTCCAAAGTGAGTTCCATGAAAAAGTTCATCAAAATCTACTTTTTATAGCATAATTTGTATATATATATATATATATATATATATATATATATATATATATATATATATATATATATATAGCAAAAATAAAGGACTCGATGAAAATTTTCAACCAAATAGTATAGGGGTATCTTAGAATTAGTATTTAAATATAATGAAAGTGATTAATAAGTACAATATGTTCGTTTAAGTGGTATATTAGAAGTGGGAGTATGTACTCCTGGGAGTACGAAAAAAACTTCATATAGTGTGTGTGTGCACGCACGCAGCTTTGTTCTAGGTTTTTCCTATGTGACACCTTCACTGTTGTTTTACGGATGAATTGTTCTTTTGAGCTTGATTTTGATTCTATGCTAAATTGCTTGTTTTGTAGGTCTTAGAAGCATTAGATGGTGTTCGCACAAGGCCTGGTATGTACATTGGGAGCACAGGACCACGTGGATTGCACCATCTGGTATATTGAATGCAACATATTATGCTTCTGCTTTTCCGTGTTACTAAGTGTTCCAATTTTGTTTCTTTTCTGATCATTGGTCGGGGTTGTGTATCATAGGTTTATGAAATATTGGATAATGCCGTGGATGAAGCTCAAGCAGGCCATGCTACTAAGATCGATGTTGTCCTTCATGACGACAATTCAGTTACTGTAACAGACAATGGCCGTGGGGTATGCAATTCCTACAATCCTACTAAGGATAACTTCTGTATGCTCAATGCGTTTCACAGATTTTGAGAACCATGTGATTATGACGTTTTATGCTGCTGTATTAGTTACTGTAACAGTGAGTAATCCTACTTGTCAGGAAATCAAATAAAAGTCTTAACAAATGTGAATAAAGCCTTTATGTCGTATTACATGACAGATCACAGATGTATTTTATGCTGTTAGTACATATCTGATGCACCAAGCAACGAATTACCAGTTATTTCCTTTTGCTCCATATCTGTCATCATTTAAATGAACAACATCATCATTTACAAAGTAATCTATCTAGTCACATTTTCACACAGCCACACGTAGATCTTGTGCACAATCAAAACAATAGGATTAATGGTCACAAGGCAGACGTAAGACCTTTAGAAGGGTTTGATTAGTCTGCTTTTCTTTGCCAAGAGTTTGTTGGATGTCAGCTGCTACATGGCCGCTGAATATTAGTCAACACATGGATGAGGTTCTAACCACTGTTTTCGGTTGTTTGCCTATAGTAGCTGCAGTTCTTAGGTGGTTACACTCTACTGGGGCACTTCTCATGCACATATCTTTGCCTGATTGTCTAGTTGGGTGCACTCATTTTTTATAGCACTGCATGTATCTTTGTATTATTAAGAAAAGCTCTACCAGCTAAAACAATCATTTTTCCTGAATAGTACATAGGATTAGATTGGATGATTTCTATGACTCTCGGCTTCTGGATTAAACAGTGCAGCTTCCTAAAAGTCGGTTGAACAGTCATGATCCGGAAAGAGATAACATAATAAGCTAATGTTGCTATGAGGTGGCAGAAAAATTGGGGGTATATATTTATTATTATGCAGTCTGTGTCCATTTTACGTAGTTTTGTTGATACTTGATTGAACAGCTGTGTTACCATTTCCTGAAATTTGTAATTTTGCATTTGTTTGCTTCTAGGAAGTTGTTAAAATTTGCGAAGCACAACTTTTGAGTAGTCAAAATGCAACATCCTACACTGATTACTCTCTATGGGTTATCTTTTTGTCTGTTGTTTTATTGAGTTACCGCTAAAATCTACACATACTGCAGATCCCTACAGATATACACCCCCAGACAAAGAAATCTTGCGTGGAGACTGTCTTAACGGTATTCTTTACTCTTTATTTGTTCTACCCCCTTTAGATCTTTTTATCTGTACAATGTCGTCTGTTGCTTTTCAACTATCTTGGTCCCAAGCCCAGTAAACTTTATATATTTATTTCAATATTTCATTTTATGGGGAAGGAGCACTCTGACATACTGGTTCCTCTGGTTATTTAGGTGTTGAGACTCGAGACAATACCTTAATCCTGATGGTTGTTTCTGTTAACTCTGTGCTGTTACCATATTTGCATGCCCATATTTTGTTGAAACAGTTAAGTACATTTTCATTGCTATGTGCATTTTGTGGCCTTGTAAGATGTAGCCATGCGGATGAGTTTTCTGTCATGTGCACAAGACCACAACTCCACAAGTACACTTGTTAACTTCCCTATCTTCTGACTAACAATGTAGCATTGTTTCTCCATTTGTCAACCCTAAAATGTCTGTTTTGGCTGGCCAACAATTGATATGCCTAATGTTCAACAAATTCTATCGTCCATCTTGTAAAGTTTTTTTTAATCATGCAGTTAATGCATGCTGGTGGCAAATTTGGAGGTTTAAAGAGTGGCTACAGTGTTTCTGGTGGGCTACATGGTGTTGGCTTGTCAGTTGTTAATGCTTTATCAGAGGTTCTTGTTTTCACCTTTATTTACTATGAATCTAATATCTTTTAAGAAAAAAAATTGTCTGTAAAACCATGATCCATTGTGTTTTAAAACTATAAATATGGTAGCTGTACTGTTTTTCTATGAATACTGGCGTTTCCTGAACTAAGTTTAAGAACCTTCCTGAGGTCAGACAAAAAACACTTGATATAATACTATATTGCCCTTTACAAATTTCTTTTAGGACTTTATTGATGGATGGAAAACAAAGTTAACATTTGAATCAAATAAATAATATGCCTCATGATATACTTTGATTTGCTATGATGAGAACTATCAAGTCCCCTCAATCCGAACATACAAAGACGGAATGTGAAAGTAGGTAACTTGCTATATAAGTGATGAAATCATGAATTAGGTATGGTTTGGCAATATCCAAATTTTGTTGCTAGTAGTTTTAGATTAGCTTGTCCGTAAAATGAAAAATTGCAGGACATAGTTGTTAGATATGTAATACATATCTAACATAGCTGCTCGATTACCATGAAACTAAAACTAGAATACGTAGGAGGAACAACGTATCCTTAATTTTAAGGAAAACGGGGCCTTAAACCCATGACCTCATGGTCCTCAACCACCATAATGACACAATATAAAAATAAAAATCTCTTTTGCAGTGATAACATGTTTTGAATATGTTACTTCTGCATGTTTTATGCAATTGATTGTCATTGTCATGATATGACAATGTCAGGTACTAGAAGTTACTGTTTGGCGTGATGGAAAGGAAAACCGGCAAAGCTATTCTCGTGGAAAAGCACTCACAACACTAACTAGTATCACACTGCCTGGTGAATCAAGTTCTCGTCAAGGCACACGCATCAGATTTTGGCCTGACAAAGATAGTATGCTCCTATTCTTACAAAAAGTTTTCTGGTCTAACCGTCTAAGCATTACTAGTGATGTTGCCTCAGTCTGTAATTATTGTTTTTGATGTAGTATTTACCACCACGATTGGCTTTGATTTCAATACAATCTCTAGTCGCATCCGGGAACTTGCCTTTCTAAATCCTGAGGTATGATAATCTTTCACCTAGATAAACTGCATTGTTCTATTCATGACGCTAGTTCTCGAAGATATCACCGGATTATCATTATTTCCTTTTTTTTGTTTATTGCCTAGCTGATTCATGAATCATGATTGCTCTGTCAGATTATTCATTTTTTTGGAATGAGTTTTTTTTAACCTTTGCTTGACCCTTGGCTTTAAACCCAGGCCAAGCACTTGGGACCAAGGTTCCAAAACCTGGAACCGGGGCTAATCCCAACCGGCGGCCGGTAACAGTAACTGTCCGGTTACCGGAAATCCCGAGAAAAACCCGAACAAATTTCATGATTTGAACTTTGAATTTGGGCGGTTTAAAACCGATAACCGTTTCGGTAACCAGTCAAAAACTGGAAAAACCAGCAAAACCGAACCGGAAAAAGGCAGAGAAAATATGGGAGAAAAATAATTGATGTGTATTTACTTCATACAATAGGTAATTCGAGCACAACAAATACCTAAACCAATAAGGAAGTGCATTATGCAGTCATAAATCTAAATTTACATTTGAGTAATCCCGGCTGGTTTTTTTATCCCGGTACCGACCGGTTTTTCCGGTAACCGCCGGTTTTTCGAACCCTGCTTAGGACCCCCATGTCTCCACTGCCAAGAACACACCTTGGTTGTCAGATTATTGGAGTAGCTTACCACGTTAGTTAGACTCTAACTCTATTGTTGTCTTATATGGGAACATATTCGATCCTTTTTTTCTACCAAGATAAAAAAGAAGCATCTGCTGAGATTACCAAGGATGTGATTCAGTTTCCATTTCTATTCACAGTCAAGACAATCATATTATGGGTAGTTGGCCTTCTGCTGAGAAAGCATTCTGCTTCATAAAATCTTTAGTTGCGGAAATGAGGAATTGAGGATGTACCTTGTGAGGACAGCAGCTCCTAATTGTGGGTATTTGTGGAGCCGTTCCCATTAATGTTGATGATAAAATTGTCAAACCACTGAAATTCTTAGTTAAAATTTTGATCAAGAAATTATCAAATTGAATGTCTTTTGCACTTCTTGGTGCTTGATATGTTTGCCTTTCTCTTGCATGTCTTATATGCATTTACGTTGATTATATTTTATGTTGTTAGGTCAATTTTACTTGCATGATTATTTGATTTTCTGTGAAATCCTTATGTCTATTAGTATTTCGAATTCTGCGAGGGTGACCATTGGATGTCTATTTCGAATTCTGTGAGGGTGACCATTGGGCAGTTTTGTTTCAACATCATTTTTTGTGTGCATTTTACTGCCTTCTTTTTTAATGTTGATTTGCATGCACAACCTTCTTTTTTAATGTTGATTTGTGTGCACAATTTGCATGTAATATTTGTTATGCTTAAAGTAGACCCCTGGTTAATTTCACTTTGTTCTGTCAATACCAGCTGACGATAACATTGACAAAGGAAGAAGAGCATGCACAGGTTCAACAAAATGAATACTGTTATGCTGGTGGCCTCGTTGAGTATGTCAAATGGTTGAATACCGACAAGGTTTGCTCTGTAACATTGAAGCTATATGGTTCATGCAGTTCCAATTCGGCTAAGATTTTCAAACATAGAAAATGGCTACTGCCTACAGTTTTCAATTGACCTAGTTAATCTTTTTTTAGTATCTGATGAAATTATTAAGCGCTAGCTTTACTCCTTTCTTTTCTTCTTTTTGATAAGTAACTAACAAAGCAATACATGAACCTGCTCTAGTTAACACTGCTGTTGAGTGTTGGCAATCATTTACTCATGCTACTCCTTGGACCCATCTAAAATTTTATGTTGGCCAACGTCCATCCTGATGCTTATTCAGAAATGAAATGCAAAAAAGTATGCTAGATTTGCTTGGAAAAGTGTCAAGAGTTGAATTAGACCAGATGCTCATAGGCTGAACTGATGTCTGCCTTCTGTTTTTGAAAATTTTACTGTGGTTATACTTGCCTATCAAGTGGCTTTCTTTGTTCCTCTGAAGAGACTAACATCAGCCCACCCCAAAGTAAGGGCAATAACATGCATGTTGGTACTAAGACATCAGATTGGAGTCTAGTTCTGCATATTGTTATCCAGCAAAAACCCTAACACTATTCCTTGGGTATGCTTTCTTTCCTAGAAACCCCTTCATGACCCAATAGCCTTCAGAAAGGAATTGGATGGAATAATGGTGGATGTCTCCCTTCAATGGTACAATGTTTTTCCTTCGCTTGAAATTTTGCCTTTTTTGGATTTTTATTTGGTTGAATGTCAAACACAGTAAACCTAAACTTATCTTTCAGAGCCGATCAAATGTGCTAAAACTTACCTTAAAGTATTATGTTGTCCATTTTCCTGAAACCTTACATATTCATCTTCTAATTTTCCCTTCCATGTGATAGATTAGAGTGCTTATTTATCAACTCAGTAGAGTTCGTCAAACTGTATTAAGCAATTGAAGGTTTAGAAATACAAAGATATGTGAACAATCTTTTTTGGGGTAACACAATCAATATGTAGCTTTATAAATTAAATAATATCCTTTGGAGCCATTATGTGTAGAAGTTCCACACTCTTCAAAGTGTTGAAATTTCTGACATCTCAAGAAGGTGCTAAGGTAATATGTATTCGTGGGATTTCATGCTGTTCTGCAATGGTGCAATCATGGTTGTTACGATATCGCCTAGGCGGAGCTGGGTGGACACCATGGCCATTCGCCACGACTTGTTGGGGGGGAGGTGAGAGAGAGGAGTGACGAGTGAGTGCGGGTCTGCGGGAGAGAGAGGGGAGAGTGCGGAACCTGCGGGTAGACTGGAGAGAGTCGGCAGATGTAGAGTCGCGATGCAGAGTATCTGAGTATGCATGCATGTTGGATACATACATGCACAGCGTGGCGACTCGCCTGGCGTCGCCATGGCGTCCAAGCGCCCCTCGCTTGCCTTGGTCACTGACTCCACCGTAACAACCATGAGTGCAATTAATGGTTGGGCACTACCAGCTTTTGGAAACCTCCAGCAAAAGGAAAGAAAGGATCGTGACCATTTAGAAATAACAGCCGTAATGCCCTAGGGTTTTTCTTTCTTTCCCTCAGTTATATTTGTCCTGGCACATACCAGAAGCTGTTGGGTATTTCATAAACTATGGTCCATGCTTAATATTCAAAGGTTATGTTATATTTCTTTTGCTTCGTTATATTCTTTTTCCATTCGTACAATCACTGAACTCCTCTTCTATTTCCCCACTTTTCGATCTTAGTAAATAGCAACTAGGGAATAATTTTATGCCTTCTTCTGAAACAATAAATTGTTACCATTTGCAGGTGCTCCGATTCCTACTCTGATGCAGTGCTAGGATATGCCAACAGTATCCGTACTATTGATGGTGGTACTCACATTGATGGGCTGAAGGCTTCATTGACAAGAACAATTAATAACCTTGCAAAGAAGTCGAAGGTTATTAAGGTGATAAACTACATACTATTTATTTTGTTACTCCCTAGTAAATTCCACCCTATTTTATATTCACATGTCTAACCTGTTGACTTAAAACCGTTTTGTTGGAATTTGTTTCAAAAGGACTTAGACTGTAGTAGCAAGCTAACAGCTATATATTGAAAAAGTTCTGTACTTCTATTCAATCTGCACTTTGAATGCTTATTCATCTCTTCAAATGAAAATTGAATAATCTGGATTGGTGAAAATTTTCAGGGATTTGTCTAAACAGATAATGTTTTTGTAGGATAAAGATATTAGCTTGAGTGGGGAGCATGTAAGAGAAGGAATGACATGCATTATTTCAGTAAAGGTCCCTAATCCTGAGTTTGAAGGGCAGACAAAGGTAATAGCTTTCCTTTCCTGATACGATTAGACAAATTTGCCAGAAGATTAATGCCATACATCTCTTTTGTCTATTTGCTCCTGATGGTTCATCAAATTTTGTTTCTTTTATCTCTTACAGACGAGGTTGGGAAATCCAGAAGTACGAAGAATAGTTGAACAATCTGTTCAAGAAAATTTAACTGAGTACTTGGAGTTACATCCAGATGTTTTAGATTCAATTCTATCCAAGTCCCTTAATGCTCTCAAGGTACATAGTCTTTGTAATTAAGATCCAGGATGCCATGTGTATTTTGGGAAGTTTCTGATTATCAGAATAGGAAAAACCATTTCTTATCCTATTCATTCCTGTAGCAAGAAGCTCTTCCCAAGAGCTCATTGATTGTGGTTCTGATCCAGTGTATGACATATTTTTCCTGTTGCAGGCTGCATTGGCAGCCAAGCGGGCTAGAGAACTAGTGAGGACAAAGAGTGTCTTGAAATCTTCTTCACTCCCTGGGAAACTAGCTGACTGTGCATCTGCTAATCCCGAAGAATCCGGTGAGTTGCCACTTGTACTAGGAAACTCTTGCGTCATCTTTATTTAATATAATTCAAAGAGCAGATTCGCATCACAAGTGGTTCAAGTTCATTTGAATTTTTTAGTACTATTTTGGTTGGCTCTTCTAATTTGACTGGTTTGCATCTGGTGTTCGCACTCTTCTTTTAACAGGAAGTGTCTGGCAGTTCCAATGTACATTTTTTAAAAATTATTAGATATCCTATCTTATTTCTAGGCCTTGACTTTTGCTGATCACAAATGAATTCAGAAATCTTCATAGTTGAAGGTGATTCCGCGGGGGGTAGTGCAAAGCAAGGCCGGGATAGGAAATTTCAGGTACAACTTTTGCTTGCCAATCTAGTGATGCTGAGTTGACATATATTCCACAGTTCTACCACCAGAAGAATCGCAAGATTCCTAATGAAGTTAGGAGTAATATTTTATTATAGGTATCTAGATATGGCGTCATTTGCCTCCTTTGATAAGGGAAGTTTTATTTGACTAATTCTTGTTTACTAGCTGCTAGTACTGCTGATGCAGATATCAAACATCGCTTATCTACTGGTGTTCTTTATGCCAACCTCCAGATATTCCTTGAATATATGTATTATTTTCATGAAAATAATCTTCCAACACGTCAGTTTATGCTTTTGAACTGTAAAGATGTTAGGCAATTCCTCAATTTGTAAAGCTATAGGCATACGTGGATATTAGAAATTATATTTCATACGAAACCACTTACCCAGAGGAACAACACTGAGTTGTGCATTATGCGTTACTCAACAGGGACCAAACTTTTTCTGCTGTCCTCTATGCAGACCAAACTTGATGGATTTATCATGAACATCCATTCACCTTTTCTTGTTATAACTACTCATTCTCGTTCCACCATTTCTAGTGTGGCCGTGGCTTATTTCTAGCTTTTTGCAAAATACGAGGTAGATGTTGCAGTTGTTGAAAATAGGTGACTACCCATGCTGCGCTTGCTGTCAAAGTCAATTTTTTTCAAGAGATCGTAAGGGGATATGATCGAGGATAGAAATAGTTACAGTAATTCATCATTTTGTTCAGAAGTAGTTATGGTTGAGTGGCGGAGTAAATAAAGTAACCTTAACAAGATCAGTAATTACCTTGTCATGGACAATATGTCATTTTCCTTCGGCTGGTTACCCAAGTGGTTGTTGCCTGCTTGTAAGCTAATCTTTTGTCTTGTTTTCTGTCAACATAACTTGTTACTTGTATGAATTTCTTTTTACCAGAATAGATCAAGGGTGAGAATGACAGACATCCAGATGCCGAAAAGTAGATTTGAACTAGGAAGAACACCATGTACCTTTACGATCCTATCATTCTTTTGTATAGAAAGTTATCCATTTCTAGTTACAACAACAACAACAAAATATTTTGTCTCAAACAAGTTAGGTAGGCTAGGAATGAAATCTCCTTAAGATCGAAGAAACGAGAGCTCTTGTAATAAAATCTACAAGGGACAAACTCTAAATTTGCATCCTGTCATCTGAGCAAAGAGTCTAAAACACTGCCCCTAAACTTTCTTATGTTATGGTTCTGGTACGTAGATCGCTAACTTTCATGTGCTTCTATCTAAAGCTATTTTTTTTGGATACATTCTAATCTCTTAAGTCTCTTTTAACTGTTTCCTCTCACGTTAGTCTTGGTTGACCTCTGTATTTTCTTACGTTTTCGGCGCGTCTTAAAATTTCACTATGTACCGGTGTCTCAGGAGGCATCCATTGGAGATGTCCAAACCATCTTAAAAAATGTTGGATGAGTTTCTCTTCAGTTGGTACTACCCCCATCTTAACACATATATCATCATTATGGATTCGATTCCGACTTGTGTAACCACAGATCTACCGCAACATCCTCATCTCCGCTACACGCATCTTCTGTATATGTTGTTTTTTAGTTGTCCAGTATTCTGCTCCATATAGCATTGCAGGTTTGATTGCTGTTCTATAGAATTTACTCTTTAACTTTTGAGGGACTTTTTATCACACATGACACTCGATGCTTGGCGCCATTTCACTTAGCCTACTCTTATCCTGTGGCTCGTGTCTTCATCAATCTCGCTCTCCCAATGTAGCATCGATCTCAAATATCGAAAAGCGTCATTCCTAGGCACTACTTGTCTGTCCAGATTAACATCTCCATCATCTGCCCTGACACTGCTGAAATCACATCTCATATACTCAGATTTAGTATTACTAAGTCTAAAGCCCTTCGATTCTAAAGTCTTGCTCCACAACTCTAGATTTCTATCGACACCTATTCTACTCTTATCAATTAGCACTACATCATTAGCGAAAAGTATATATCAAGGGATATCTCCTTGTATATCATATGTGACCTTGTCCACCACTAGGGCGAAAATGTATGGGCTCAACGCTAATTCTTGGTGTAGTCTTATCTTAATAGAAAAGTTATTAGTATCACCACCGCATGTTCTGATATTAGTCACAATATTTTCGTACATATTTTTTATTAGAATAACATACTTTGTTGGGGCTTTTTTCTGTTGGAGCGCTCACCATATGACCTTGGCACTTTGTCGTAGGTTTTCTCCAAGGCGATAAACATCATGTGCAGATCCTTCTTTTGCTCCCTATACCTCTCAATTAACTATCGTGTTAAGAAAATCGCCTCCGTGGTCGACCTCTCGGGTCTAAAACCAAATTGCTTTGTCGTCACGTTAGTCACTCTTATTAAACGGTTCTCAACCACTCATTCCCAAAGCTTCATTGTATGGCTCATGAGCTTAATTCCTCTATAATTAGTAGAACTCTATAATTATCCATTTCTAGTTCTCAAGAAAAGAAAAGAAAATGAAAGAAAGCTATCCATTTCTAGGTTCAAGGTCTACATGGATACCAGCACTGGGAGCTGTAATATTTGTGTAGCTTGTGCAGCTGGTAGCAAATTGACATTCTCTTGTTAGTTCATGAAAATCAGTATTCCTGAAAATTTCATCTCCATTCAAAACTACTACTATTATTTGGTTTTTACTATACAAGCCCAGCAGCTGCGAGTTGCATCCATAAATTAAGTTGCCAATGTTCGAAGTAAAACGCTAGTAGTTTTCTGGCATGAATTATCAACATAATGGTTAGAGAACTATACACTTGTTTGTTTCGTAGATACCCTTACTATAAAATGTGAGATGGGAGCTGATAATCTGTTGTTCTATACCAAGTGTGTTTGCAACTTACATACCATATTCCTGTCATTCACTTATATCTAAGCATGCCTTAAAAATGGACAGGCTATTTTGCCTCTAAGAGGAAAAATTCTCAACATTGAAAGGAAGGATGAAGCAGCCATGTACAAAAATGAAGAGATCCAAAATCTTATTCTTGGTCTTGGATTGGGAGTGAAGGTGCGTACTGTTTTGTGCTGAACTCCTATTGTTATTGGCTTTTCTTTTGTCTAATATATTCTTTCAGGGTGAGGATTTTAAGAAGGAAGCTCTTCGGTATCATAAGATAGTTATACTCACAGATGCTGATGTAGATGGTGCACATATCCGGACTCTTCTCCTTACCTTCTTCTTTAGATATCAGGTACTTCTACTTGTTATTATCTTGAAGCATATACAAACTGGAGATATAGCTCATCTGTTAGGGGTCCTGAGTTCAAATGAATTGGTGTCTGATTGCGCTTTTGTTTCCATTTTTGACTCTGTACAACTAGTAATGGGTTGGGCTCAGTAGTATTGAAAAATGGTGTTTGATTTGACAAGCATTGGGAGGGCTGAAATGGGAGAGAAAAATGTGCTGGGGTAGGATGGGGTTGGGGTTGGGGTTGAAATCGTGTTGAGAATTTGGTTGTCGGGAAGTGGTAAAGCACTCAAAAATCCCCAAAGGCCCAAAAAGTGCACATGCAGTCTGTCATTATGGGCTCTGGAATGTGATTGGGGCTGATATTTGGGTGAGAATGAGAACAGGAATGGGTCAAACCCAAGTGTTTGGCCATGGAAATTGGAAAGGCTAGGGTTGTTTCTCAGCATAGAGATCCATTAGTGAGTTGTGGTTTGCATAAGATTAGTTGCTCTGGGTGGGGGTTTATCTTTTTATAATAACTTGCCACTTGCCAGTTAGTATGGGGGTGGGGTTAGGTTTGTGCCCTGGCGCATTTCCAGTTTTATTTACAAGCATGTTATAGTTGAACTTTTGAAGTCTTGAACTACCACATGATATTTGCATACCATAATATGATGCAGATGCTACTTATAACGTGAACAATAAAGGGCTTGTCTTCCTTTCTCATACTACTTTGTTTGCAGAGAGCACTATTCGATGAAGGTTGCATCTATGTTGGTGTGCCTCCTCTTTACAAGGTTTGGTTGTGACCGCAACACTTTTACTTGAAATTTTGAATGAATAGTTGATCTTAAATGTCTAGTTGATATTTATCTTTCGTGTTAGGTTGAGCGTGGGAAACAAGTGCACTACTGCTATGATGATGCTGATCTTAAAGAGCTAGTTAACACATTCCCTGCTAATGCTTCTTATCATATCCAAAGATTTAAAGGTACAACGTTTAAACCCATCCAACTAATGAGCACCAATGAACAATGAAGAAAATTTCTCAGCATATCAAAGTCATTTATCAATACATTTGTCTACGTGTTAATGCCCCTGAGGATATTTTATTAAGGGGTGGGTTCTTTTGAGCTGTGGCTTATGTCTTTTGATGTAAATTTTTGAATTCTGCCTGTTCGCAAGAGAGTACAGAGAGATAGATAATCGCGTGCGATTTTGACCAATATAGATGAAATTAAGACAATGTCTACTACAATCAACTTATAAATCCTGCATTGAAAAGACATTCCATTTGAAATCTAATTACTGTAGAATTGTTGTACATAATGCGGGATGAGCATATTTGCAGTTTTAATTCCAGCTAAATATAAAGCATAAATTCAAAACATTTTCAGCATAATGTAAATGACATAAATTGCATATAATCATGTAATTCCATCATGTCATTCATACACATGTATATATCCATCGTATATAACCACAATACTGCTGAAAATAACATGTCATGCAGTCCTCCAAGCAGGGAAGCAATTAAATCTAGCATATGATAAAGTAATTGCTTTAAAATTGCTCTCAGAACAGAGTTGCTCAAGATTTTTGATCTTGGCCTTTTCATGCTAATATCGAAACTCTTCACTAACAATCTGATAACTAGAAATCAGGATTTGAGATCTAAATATGTTTCTACCGTCAGAACCGTGCGGAGATAGATAAAAACAAACTTCGAATTTCAGTTCTAAATGTTCACATTCAATGGAATAACAAGCAGTATTCTCACAGAGTTCCAGAAGATTAAGCAGTAACCATTAAATAAACAGAGCACATAAATGATCTGACCTGAACAGAACTGGATAAAAGAGACTACTGCATACTCAACAATTTCAATTGCATGTTAACAAATCTGCTCAACGGAAATGCAACTAGCTACGGTACAGTCAATAGAAGTCAAACCATTAGAGCTCAAATCTAATTATGTTATCAAGATCAATTTTCAGTATTCAACTAGTTCATCACTGAGCACAAGATCTGAGCCCACAAGAAACATAGCATTCCCAAGTACTTGAACCGAAATTAAAGAACAAGTACAGCCGCTGATATTTGCAGAAGAACCAAAAATACTCACGGTGCAGACGACACTCAAAGCCATCTAGAAGCAAACCAAGACGGTGATGAACACGAAGAACAGGGCAAGGCACACTCAAGAGTGCTGTCCCAGAAAACCTAGCACTCTGTGCCGATGCAGAAGAAGAGTGTGGTTGACGGAGATACAATGCCTTCTCTAACCTCGGATAGCTGACGCCAGAGTCGAAGGTCAGGGTGATGCTGCACAAGGTCACAAGAATGCACCGGCCGAGTGCACTCAAAAGCAACAGGGAATCGTCACTGCCTTCGTCCTTCCTCGGGTCAACCTTCAACCTTCGGATTTCCCCTCACACCACGAAAGGGTTCACACAGAAAATCGAAGGCAAAGGCTTCAATCGGAGATGGTGCAGATGCCCCAATCCTCCACACAACCCGAAGACCAGAGAGGTAGAAGACCCAAGAGGAGCAAGTCAGGATCGAAAGAGAGATACCGCATGGAGGAAGAAATGGGGCCTTAAGAAGAGGAGATGGGGGTTTGCGGCGTGGTGACGCGAGCGGCCGGCTTCGAGGAACCCGGGCTAGCCCGCGCCTCCGCCGCCGCCTCTCCGGCTTGCCGCCTCCCACGCCGCCGAAATCGCTGCAGGGCGCGCGGATCTAGGAGAGCCGGGCGCCAGACGGGCACGCAGACTGCAGGGAGGAGAGACAGCCTCCCCTTATCTCTTCGCTTGGCTCCCTGACAGGCGGGCCTAGCCTATATTATTTTTTTCAATTGGGAAATTACCAAATTGCCCTCGCAAAAAACCGGTGGGAACTTGGAGAAAAAAACCGTTCGAATTTTTTTAAATTTAAATTTATGACTGCAGAATGCACTTCGTAGGTTGGTTTATGTATTTTTTTGTGTTAGATTACCTATTGTATGAGCTAAATATACTTTAATAGACATCAAACTCCTTATATATCACTTAGGAGAGGGCTTTGCTTGATAATCAAGCTAGCAAGGAGGACTTTTTATGTACAACATCAGGCTCCTTACAAATTTCTAACTAGACATCAAGCTCCGTATTGTATCAGGCTTGTTATTTCATTAAATATTTTCTAATTAATATTTACATTATTCCAATTGCTAATTATCCATAATCGGTTTTCTCTAGCTTTTCCCGATTTAGGTAGCGGTTTTTCTAGTTTTTGTAGTGGGTTTATTGGGTTTTTGCGCGGTAACTGTTCCTGTTACCGGTTTTAAAAATCCCAAATTCAAATTTTAATATTCGAATTTCAATCGGTTTTTCCAGTTATCAACCGGTTACCGTTACTAGCCACCGGACTACAACTTCTCCGGTTCCGAGATTTGTATCCTTGCACATGATATCACTTTGCTAAAATTGAAGTCAAGTTTGCTGACAACAATTATGAACTAACAAAGTTTCCTATGTGGTTATTCTCTAATCTATTCTCTATGGTTTGTGAACTCGACGCGTATCCATTTTTTTTTTCACATTTCCAAATATTTGCAATTTTCTTTTGTATCTCCTCTCGTATATCAACAAAGTCAACACTAATTCCACCATCTATCCCATGCACACATGCGTTTTTATGCAAAACTATTTCCAGAAAACTGCACAAACTCCACATTGTTACTGCTGAAAAGTTTCTCATTCTTGTCCAAGTACACTCCTTGACCTCCCCTTTCTCCAACATGCCATAGGGAGTCTAGGGACTCATCTCTCTCCCCTAGTTCCTCTCCTGCATCTCACTCACAAGATGCACATTTCCCATCTACTATGCTGCATGGCAATTCTCCTGGTTTGTTCCCAGATGTGTGTGCACTTACGTCAAGTGCATGTGAGAAATAGTGCTTGTAAGATAACTATCTCATTTTCATTTCTTTTTTCCTTTTTTTTAAATGGTACTTTGAACTGTTGGCATTCTTAGCAAACAGGGTTTGTCAGGTACCAAACTGGTCGGTACAGCTATGCACTGCCCAGGGGATGCCCACCTTTACTTCTATGAATATACCTATTATTTATGCTTAATTTTCCTGGAAACTTCAGATAATGCATGGATACCAAGTGCACAGTATCGCTACCAATATAGTTTATAAAATCGTATATTTTTATTTTGATGGTAGATGTTTACTTTGCATCCTTTTATCTGGTTGCTAAAATAGGTTTAGGTGAGATGATGCCTGCACAATTATGGGAAACAACGATGGATCCTGAGAGGAGGCTGTTGAAGCAGTTAAGGGTTGAAGATGCCGCTGAGGCCAATGTTGTGTTCTCATCTCTTATGGGCACACGGGTAAGCAACCAAAAAATTTCTCTGTACTCTTCTAATTATGAGTTTCCAGACTATGTTTCACTTTAGCATCAATCTTCTTTTTTCAGGTTGATTATAGGAAGCAGCTGATCCAGAATGCTTCAAGCATGATCAACCTAGAGCACCTTGACATTTGAGCGCGTTAAGTAAGGCTGACCACTGTGTATGATATAGAAGATCACCTCTGCTATTATTACCCCTCCTACAGGAATCAAGCTTAGCAAACTTCAGTCAATTCCTTGCCAACAACGTTTGGTCGTAGTGTAGTAGCAAATTAGGGTAGAACGGAGAAAGGGGCCAAGTGCCCCCCTACTACAGTGTATACCCTGATCTCCTGGTTCTAACAAGTGGTATGTTCGCTTTTGGCCATTTTGTAACCCATTTTGGCATGGGGTGACCCCAATACCGCCCTAATACCGGGAGCAGGGGCTCAGGGCAGCTGCCAGCTTTACCATTTCTGTAGTGGAATTCTTGATTTCGTGATACCTATAGGAGCTATTGTAAAATTGGCAGTTTTAGCAAGAATTCAGATTTAATTCCAGCATATATAAATATAATCAAAGTATATTTCGAGCAGCATATAAATGACGAAATTAACATAACAACATGTAAATCTTTTATGTCATTTAAACAGGATAATATACTTGAAACATAAAGTAAGAACTTAACTAAAACTAGCATAGAGCTTATATTTTAATTATTATAATTGCTCTCAAATGTAGAATTGCTCGAGATTTTCTCTTGGCCTTCTCAATACTTTGTCTTTATTCTTCACAAAATAGAAATGATAATATGAATTTAGAAATTGAGCTCTATGATATGCATCACTGAATATTCACAGAAATTTGACAGCACACAAGTGAACAGACTGTTGTCAGAAAACAGAACTCCCAACTTAATTGAATGATCTCAATAACAGCACTTATGTCAGACTAAAGTTTTGATTAGCATATATAGAATATGGCAACAAAACTAAAGACAGCAATAAAGCATGTAAAGATATTGAACACAAGCTACAGATTGCTGGAATAATTAGAGATCATAGTTCTGAAAAGGTAACAGCACTACTGACTGCTGAGGAACAAGGTGCTTAGGACAAATGACATCTGTAAGCATAATACTAGAGTTCAATCGAAACTAGATTATCAATTCAATCTCAGTTATAGACGAATATCATCGTTGAGCAATAACCAAGCCCACAAGCATTATTAGCATAGTCTTCCAGCGCTAGAATAATTACAAAAAGCTATTGACAACACTGTACACAATGCTGGTAATGCAAACCAACAAAAACAGAGATACTCACAAAACGGATGGCAATTAAAGCCATCGAGAAAACTGGGCAAGGCACATGAATCGTGCTATCCTAGAAAACCAATCGCCCCACTGTGCCGCTTAGAGCGGATGAGGGCGTCAGAGATACAATGCTCAAATTTGCAAATCGGAACACATCAGTTTGCAAAGCTAAGGTACAGAAATACCGCACAAGAACTAATCGAGGATGCACTGGCCAAGTGCACCAAAGAACACCAAGAATCAAAGCAATCAAGATTTCCCCATTCGGTCAGTCCAAAGCCAACCACAATGGACACCGACCGCACAAGAATCCGATTTCCCCAATATGGAGATAGGAGAAGTCGAAGAAAAGTGCATACAAGATGTCCAAGAGTTCACCACCGAGCTCGACAGCCTCAAAACTCTGAATCCACTCCACAAATCGAGCCCACCAAAAGAGAGTGAGAAGAAATGTCAAAAAGGAACATATCTCTAGTCTCTTTTTGGAAGAAGAGGAGGCAACCTTTAAGGAGAACGACTCCATGCGATGTGGTGGCCACGAACGGCAGGCCCCAAAGGACCCAGGCCAGCTGGCGTCTCCGGTGCCGCCTCGTCACTTGCCTCTGGAACAGTCGGAAGCAGATTGCTTCCACACACGCGCGCGCGAGCGAGAGAGAGAGAGAGAGAGAGAGAGCTAGGGTTAACCCTTCGCCTCTTCTCACTAACAGATGGGCCCCACTAATTTCTTTTCCTTTTCCATTTTATTCTTTTCTCTAATTAGAAATTTCCAAAATATCCTCATAGAGTCCAATAGTCCCCACCAATTTATCAATTTAATAAAAGATGTTCAAAAATCTTGTTTAACATACAACTGTGCGACGATAGGTACCTTTCGGGTTTGAACCCAAAGCCTAGCAATAAGTACTACGACTCTGCACAAACAAAGGAGGACTTCGCCTTGATCCAGTGTCTTGGTGTGAGAGTTTTCGCCCAAGTTACATTCTGTACTGGGCGGCTTGCCTTTTCCCTCTCGGGTTTGGATGTTGTGGCCATGTCTCTGTATCTAGCTCATGAGTACTCAAGAAAGTATACTCTTACCTTTCTTTTATTGCGATCTCACGATCGTACTCAAGTAGGTAAATTCTTCAGGGAATCCTATAGGATAATTGTCAGAGCTATATAGGCATCGAATTTATTAAGAGTTATCGCTCAACCTTTCATACAGAAAGGGCACTACAGCTAGTGGGACCCGTTAAATGTGATCGCTAATCTCACACGGTTTATTGTCCTAGAGCCTAGTTCACAGGATCTTCAATCTTGTAGGATATGTTACCACCAATGTGAGCCTTTACACGCGTATGTACCTCATTTCCTTTGACGCTGCAAGGATGGCCTTCCGTGCCAATCTTTTGGTGAAAGGATCTGCCAAGTTCCCTTCAGACTAGATGTATTCTATAGAAATAACACTCGTATCTCTGCCATGCCTTATCGACTTAAGTCACCACTTTATATGTTTTGAGGACTTCATATTGTCCTTTTTACTCTTCGCCTTAACTAGAATGGTTTGGTTATCGCAGTAGGTTAATATAGCTGGAATTGGATTTTCCAGAATAGGTAGGTCAGAAAGGAGTTCTCTAATCCATTCCGCCTCTACAGCAGCTAAATCAAGCGCTACTAACTCAGCCTCTATGGTAGACCGTGTAAGGATAGTCTGTTTAGAAGACTTCCACGAGACAGCCCCACTTGCTAGAGTGCACAGATAGCCACTCATAGCCTTTATATCATCCGAGTCACTAATCTGGTTAGAATCACTGAAACCTTTCAAGACTACCGGATGGCCAGAATAAAATTTGTGGTTTCCTAGTAATGATTATATCATCAACATACAAAAGGAGAAGTGTTTGACTACAAGGCGAAGTATGAATAAAAAGAGCATGATCATGAGCACTGATAGAGAAACTAGCTGCAGTGACAACAGAAGAAAAATGATCAAACTATGCACGAGAAGCTTGCTTGAGGCCATAGAGAGATCGGTGAAGGCGATAAACCATACCCTCAGGAACAGAATACCCAGGTGGCGGCTGCATGTAGATCTCCTCACGCAGCTCACCATTGAGAAATGTATTCTTGACATCCTACTGAGAGATAGACCACTATCGAATAGAGGCTACAACAAGGAGAGTACGAACTGTGGTTATGTGAACGATAGAAGCAAAGGTCTCATCGTAGTCACAACCATGCTCCTGTTGAAAACCACACGCTACAAGACGAGCCTTGTAGCGCTCAAGAGAACCATCTGAGCAGGTCTTAACCTTATAGACCCACTTGTATGTGATAGGAGTAATATGCGCCGGAAGAGGAACAAGATCCCACGTACCAGTACGCTCAAGGGCAGCGATATCCTTTGCCATCATACGCTGCCACTCCTGATGAACAACAACATCATGATAAGAAGTCGATTCAGCAAGAGCAGCGGCGGCAAAGCCAAAGCGCTCAGGAGGCTGAATAGACCGGCGATCATGAAGAGTATATCGAGGAGGAGAGGCCGAAGAGGATGAACCATCAGAAGGAGATGGCATGTAAGAATAATCCTCAACTCGTGGACAACAAGTATAGTAGAGAGGATAAGAAGCAACAAGGTTAGGAGTAACCTCTGGAGAGGATGTCGGTGGTGAAGAAGGTGCCGACTGGGAAGGAAGCACCGGAGAGAGTGGTGGAGTGGTGACTGTGGGGGTGGAAAGAAAAGTAAGGAAAGAAAGTAGCTCGACAAGAGATACTGAAGTGGAGGAAGAAGAAGGACGAAGATAGAAAGGACGAGACTCATCAAAAGTAACATCCTGAGAAATCCGCATCCGTCGGCCAATAAGATCCTAACAACTATATCCCTTGTGCTAAAAAAAACACACAACACGGACTGAGCGGTCAGCTTCGTGTGCTCACGGGGTGCAAGAAGAACATAGCACACACACCCAAAGAGGCGAAGACTGGAATAATCAGGAGTCTTGCCACAGAGATGCTCAATTGGGATCCCACCCTGAAGAGTAGAAGAGGGTTGAATATTGATAAGAAAAGTGGCAGTTGAAACAGCCTTAGCCCAGAAGTGTGGTGGAACAACAGAAGCAAGCATGAGAGCAGGAGCTGTCCCAAGAAGATGGCGATGCTTTTGTTCAGCCACACCATTTCGGGCATGAGCACCGGAACAAGAAAACTAAGATAGAGTGCCCTGCTCAGCAAGAAAACCACAAAGAACTCCCGACAAGTACTCCCTAGCGGAATCAGCGCGAAAGACACGAATAGGAGAGTCAAACTAAGTACGGACCATGGTGGCAAAAGTCTTGTAGATGGATAAAACCTCACTACAAGATGACATAAAGAATATCTATGTATGTTGAGGAAAATCATCAATAAATATTATATAATATTGATGACTCCCTTTCGAAATGAAAGGAGTTTGCCCCCATACATCAGAATGAACAAGATCAAAAGGACGCTGAGACATTGATTCATTGGAAGAATAAGGGACTTAAAGCTGTTTGCCAAGCTTAAACCCTGACAATTTAGAGAAGCAACACCAGACAGGCCCTAAAAGACCACAACAAAGTAATGAAGACATACGCGACCCAGAAAGATGTTCTAAACGATGATGCCACTGAGCAAAAGATGTGGTGGAGGATGCAGCAGATGCGGAGGCAACAAGACTAACAGGGGCAGCGAAAGGAAGATGAAACCAGTCAAGCTCCTAGAGTCATTGTGAGTCATGGCGGCGAGGGCTAATACCAACCAGAGTCCCCGTGCAACGATCTCGAACACAACAAGAATCAAAATATAGAATAACACGACAACCATGATCAATGAGCTGACCAGCAGATTTGAGTTGCATGGTTGGTTTTGGAACATGAAAAACATTAGGAATATGGATGAATTTGAAAGAGTGCCTTGTCCTGCGACAGAAAGAGAGGAACCGTCTGTTGTTTGAACAGTGAGAGGAGCGGTTAAAGGACTAATAGAAGTGAGACTGGTGGAATCAGATGTCATATGAAAGGAAGCACCAGACTCAAGAATCTAAGGTGATATACCTGAGGAAGAAGAAGTAGAAGGTGGTATCTCACTGGAAGACTGAGCAGTAGAACCAGCAAAACCGGATGGTGTAGAAGCAACCATGCGATGTAGTAGTGTGAAAAACTCCTGAGTCTGAGAGGCACCAAGACTCCGTTGAGAGGAGGATCCTCCAGTGCCCCTCGGAGGACGGCCACCAAGACGAAAATCCTTCTTCCTGTAGCAGGACTTCTCCACATGTCCATCCTTGTTGCAATAGGTGCAATAGAGTCCCCTACCAACAACATCTATCACTGGTGGAGGCGCAACTGATGAAGGAGGCGCAACAGGTGTAGAAGCTAGAGGAGCTGTGAAAATCGAACGAAACGACGATTACAACATCGGACCTGCACCACGTAGATGAATCTCCTCAGTACGAACAGCTGCAAGGGCCTCGAAAAGAGACATGAGGGTGGTGAGCCAACAACTAAGCATGAGTCTACTCAAACTCAACCCGAAGACGTGTTAAGAAGTTGTAGATGCAGCGAAACTCCAGGTGAGACTGCTGACGCTGATAGCACTGACAGGTGTGGCAAACAACTAGCCCCCAAGAGTCATTCTGATGCCATACCGCGGACAACTGAGCATAGAACTTGTCCACAGTGGCATCTCCCTGCTGCAGCGACTGCTCCTGACGCACAACAGCAAGATAGAAGGAATCACCAAATGGCTCGTAGCGGTTGCGCACATGCGTCCACATTGCCTATGCGGAAGCTAAGCCAACGACATCACCGGTTAGATGCTGTAGGATCGACTACTGCAATCAGAGGGAGGTGAATGATTGTCGCTGCTTTTTGAAGTCTCCTGACGGTCGATTATGCTTTTGAACGCTCGGTGGCCAATCGCTAGATCAGTGCCCAGCGTACGATCGCTTGATCAACTATTCTGCTCGACCGCTTGCTCGATCGACCGATCTGTTCGACCACTTCGCTCGATCACTTTGCTTATTGTCGTATGATCCAAACCACCAGTAATTACCAACGGACTTCAAGCAAATCAAGAACCGGATTGATTCAAGACTATCTTTATTCCTGAAATTTCGTGGATTTATAAAGTGCCCTCACAAGCACCCCTAAAAGCCTTCTCGGTGAAAGTCCTTGCAAAAACCGCGTATGTTAACCTGTTAACCCATAACCTCTCTCTGCTTTTATAGGTTAACATCACAAATCATTTTTACCTCAAACACGGACTCAAGATCTTCTCTCTACCGAGAGCAAAGGGACCTGAAACCCTTTCGAACATGTGTTTTAACCAAACTCTACCTTTTTTAAGTTATGGACTTCATCCACAACTCCTAACTCAATACGTGACAAAGTTTCCAAGACAACACATCCTGTATCTTCATCACGCACCACCACCTTCCGTGTCGAAGCCTCCTGGACTGCACCACCCGTAGCTTCTCCACGAATCACCACCTTTGATCTCCACGTGCTCCAGCATGAGCCTAACCATTTTGCGTAACATCTTCGACCGTCTAGACCTCAGACTTCCCCATTCTAGTCCCGGTCCTCGTCACCGACGATGACCGTCTCCACGTCTACCTACACATCAAAGACCAAAGAAATTTCTCCTCTGCACAAGTTCTTCACAACTTGACTGTCATCAGCGCACACACACATAACACACCCTCGTCTATCAATAGACAAAAACCAAACCATCCACGAATACCAACCAGGTCATCCGCAACCACAATTTCCATGCTCTCTAGAAATCACCAACTTTAGTCACTCATTACAACCGGTTACAACCGCTACACAAGACCAGTCGCTAGATCATAGAGTACTCAAACACAAGTACTCAGGAAATACCATCGCTCAGAACACTCAAGAATAACAATCATCGCTATCGACCACAGAACCATCGAGTACCGACTACCGAGTACCAATCGCTATGACTAAAACACCAGATCGTTAAGTCTACGGCTACCTTTCTCCAACCATGATCGCGAAAACCACGACTATCAACTACCGAGTATCGATTCTTCCGACTACCGAGTACCACGACCATTTGACCACCAATTAATTCCATGTTCCGATTACTGAATCTTTTGAGTACCGTTCCTCAGAGCACAGTTCACCGATCATCGACCACCATGCACCAGCTAGTCATACTACTGGCCTAACACGAGTACTTGAAATGCTCGAAGACAGCAAGAAATGAAGCACTTGAACCGACAATGAAGTCTACGAGTACCGAGCGTGAAGCCTACGACAATCAATCGTAAAGCCTTCGACTACCGATCGCGAGGTCTACAACAACCGATCAAAAAGTCTAAGACAACGACAGTAGACCACAAAGTCTATGAGTATCGAGTATCGACCAGTAAAGTCTACGACTATCCAGTATCGACCAGATATTGTATTATGACCATCAACCAGTTACTGTAGCAGATGACCTTATGATCATGACCGGTTCACTGTAGCTAAGATTGGTTCACTGTTCGAGGTAAAAATTTACGATTGCCTACCATGGTTGTTCTGCCGTAGTTGAAATACCGTGATCGATTTTCCATGGTCGAAACCGGATATGGTTGAAGTCGGACATGGTCGAAATCTGTCATGGTCGAAGTCTACCGTTTGGACCTGCCGATCGGACCATCCATCACGAGGCCGATCAGACCAGCCATCACAAGGCCGATCGAATTACCGTCCGTGGTCGAAACCAGACGTGTTTGTTTTGCCATCTTGAAAACTCAGGCATACAAGCGCATTGACTAGAACTATCACGAATGCAAATTCCAATAAAATCAAATATCAATTATTTATCATTAATAAAATGCACTTCCATCACATGGTCTAACAGATGCACCTCTATGCTAGCCACCAGAATAGCAGAAGCACAAGCATCCTCATCTATCCATGTCTTGTAGGCAGCACATTGAGTCTGAAAAGTCTCCATTGCATCCTCATAAGTCTCAGATGCCTTTGTACGAGCATCTTTGGAAGTATCCTTCGGGAGCACAGGCTCAGCAGGTGGAGCAGGGTGAGGCGGACAAGGCAAGTCGCTAGTAAGAAACTTCCAAAGGCGTTGACCACGCATGTGAAAATACATGTGCTGAAACCACTTCTGATAATTGAGACCATCGAAGATCACTAGGCAACGAGGAACGAAAATAGTGTCTGAAAAGGATGACGTGTTTTCTTTCTTTCTTCTCTTTTCCCCTTTTTTCTTCTTTTTTTACCTTACCTTTACTCGGTCAATCGGTTTAAGAAATTGACCGAGACTGGACGAGACGTATCCAATAATAGAGTCCCAACCGAGACACGGGCCAGCGGGCAGCGGCTCCGGCAACAACCAGCGGGCGACGGCATCGGCAGCTTCGGCGATGACCAGCGGGTGGCGGTTCCGGTAGTTCCAGTGACAACCAGCTGGTGGCGGCTCCTGCGACGGCAGCTGCAGCCCTAGTGGCTCCGATGACAACGGCTCAGCTGCCCGTGGTGGTGGGGCGGATCCTTGATGGCCGGCCTCACGGGTGCCGACAGAGGCTCCCCGACGACCGTGGTGCGAATCCCCGGTGGTACCTATCCCCATGTTCGGCGTCGCCTGATGAATCGACACAGATCATATCGACACAACGAAAGTCGGCTAGCGTGCGGAAGACGACGGCCTCACGGGTGGACGGCGTCGGGCGGGAGAGCTTGCAGCGACAGAGAGTCAAGCATGGGAGGCGTCGATGGCACGCGCAAGACGGTGTCGGGCAGGAAAGCTTGCGGCGACAGAGAGTCGAGCGCGTGATGCACATGGGAGGCATCACTTGGTGATGACGAAGACAACGACGAGCCATGGAAAAGCAAGCGGCGGTGGCGGCTGAGAGGATCTAGTGGCGGTGGCTTGATGATGACGAGCGCAATGGAGGCAAAACCCTATGTTTGCTCTTGTACCATATTATGAATAGCGCTTGTATTCATCTTGAGGCCAATGGGCCATTATATATACACGTACAGGTATCTCATATATGCAGAAAACCCCTCCCACAACAGGGTAAATATACATCTATATAATACATATATAACAGTACCCTCTCCAGTGCTATTGAATAATCATATCCTAGATTGGATGTATAATGACTCAATCTGCTTACAATATATGAGATGTCAGGTCTGGTTGCACTAGTTAGTTAGATACATTAAGGATCCAATTATTTAAGAATATTGAAGCTGGTCTTTTCCATGTCAGTGTTTTTATGTAGCTTAACATTTGGATCATAGGGTGTGGTTGCTGGCTTATAGTCTATAAATCCAAATCTGGTTAGGACCTTGTCCACATAATGGGATTGTGAAAGAATAATCCCATTCTCACCTATTATCATCTTGATGTTTAAAATAACATTAGTTTCACCCAAATCTTTCATATCTAAATTCTGAGGAAAGACTTTGTTCTATTGATTGAATCCATGTTGGTCCCAAAAAGCAATATGTCATCTACATAAAGACACAGAATGACACATTCGCCACCACTAAACCGATAGTAGACACATTTATTAGTTTCGTTTACACAAAAGCCGACCGAGGTCATTGTACTATCGAATTTCTCGTGCCATTGCTTGGGAGCTTGCTTTAGACCATATAAGGATTTAATCAATCGGCATACTTTCTTTTCCTGCTTTCAACCACAAAACCATCGGGTTGTTGCATATAAATCTTTTCATCCAATTCTCCATTTAGGAAAACGTCTTTACATCCATTTGGTGTACTTGAAGCTTGCAGCTAGTGCTAAAAGCACCTGAATTATGGGTAAACGAACCACGAGAGAGTATGTATCAAAATAGTTTTCTCTTTTCTTTTGCATGAAACCTTTAGCCACTAATAAGACCTTGTACTTTTACCATCAAGTCTATATTTTCTTTTAAAGATATATTTGCAGTCCACTGTCTTGAAACCTGACGGAAGATCCGTAATCTTCCATATTCTGTTAGCTACGATAAAACCTATCTCACTACGAACCGTTTCCTTCCAATAATCCATTTTGTATCCCCTGATCTCCTGGTTCTAACAAGAACGGTAGGTTCGTTTTTGGCCATTTTGGCATGGGGCGACCCCAATACCGGGAGCAGGGGATCAGGGCTGCTGCCAGCTTTACCATTTCTGTAGTGGAATTCTTGATTTCGTGACACCTATAGGAGCTGCCACTACTTTCTAGTGGTGCTCCAGTTCAGAGATTCAGTCGACGAGGAACCGTGTTACTTCGTTTTCTTCACACCTGTTAGATTTTGACCAGCTGCATTTCCGAACTACTACTAGTCGACGGTACTGCTTTACTTGGACCGCTTCATAGAAGAACAGGTAAAGATGAAGCGTTGACGCATGCCCATCTAGAGAGCACTAATCCGGTAGGTTTCGCCATCAGGCAAGCATCTTCCACCCGGCGGTCGAATTTCCTTGGGCCTTTTCGATGCCCGTTCTGCTACGAGCCGACGGTCTTGGCTTGTTTCCTTGCGTTTTCCCTTTCGCTGCTTCATGTGTGTGCTCGATGTCAATCGCCATCTCGTGCCCGTAGAAATTGGGCACCTGTTCTTTTTGTCTGCGGTTTGTGGTTTTTAACTGCGGTTTATAGTTTTTAAGCTATCTGTGCAAAAGATTACAGGGTAACAGAAACTTACGTATATTTTCTACCGATATAAATAAAATCGATATAGTATATACTACAATTAACTAATAGATCATATCTTAAAAAGATATTTCGTTTAAAAATTAGTTACTATAGAAAAATTGAAAAATAGTTTTTAGAAGCCGAAAAAGACATGAACTCAGGCTTATACTTTACTCCAGACTCGAGAGCCCCCAGCAATGACCGAAACCCCAAAAATCACTGGTATATATATCTGCCGGAGCTAATACGGTGTTCTGCCATGATTGCTGCTATTTGAGAAGGTGGAGCGTGAGTATCTGTTTGGTTGCTTGCCACGTTCTACCACAATTTTCAGCAAGTGTGGTAAGCCACAGTTTTTCTTTCTGAACAAATTGTCCGTCAAAAGTTTGACAAAGTTTGGCAATTAATTGTTTCTGTGACATGTGAGATATAAAGCACAATTTTGGCAAAAGCCAAACACTATTCCAGCAAAGTCACTCAAACCTGCTTAAGGTGTGCAGAGTCTCAAGGAAACAGCACAACTTTAAGAGTTGTGCGATTTACTTCTTAGTAGAGCATTTAAATTATAAAAATGCCTCGTGAAAATAAAATAAAACTAAAAATGCCGAGCGAAATAAACAACAGTAATAGTTAAAAAAAACAACAGTAGAGTCGAGCTACTGGACTGGCCGATTGCTGACACACCAACCATGCCTGAAATTTAAACAAACAAACAAAAAAAGAGCTAAACGGAGAGACTTGAGACTACCCTTACCAACGTGGCACGCGCGATATGTTGGTCTGGTTCGTTTGTGCGTTTGTTTATTGCTCACGTACGAATGAACAGTATCCAGTTTTAAATCAGTGTATTTTTAAAAAATAGAATTTATAAAAAGTTATAGTATAAACTGTATCGAGTTCAACTATACTGACTAAAATCATACGTAAATATTTTTCTCTTCGTACCCTTTCATAAATAAATCAAAATTTAAAAGTTACAGCTATAAGCCATAGCCAAAAAAAAACCTATCCGTTATCTTGCATGCTAGATTATGGCCGTGTCAGACTGGGAGAGAGCAGGCGCGCCGGACGTGAGGGATAAATCCTGGAGATTACAGCCGCATTTCGGATAAATCCTGGAGATCCACGTAGACGAGAGGGTCGACAAGGATGGCGCTGAGCTCATCGATCGTGAGTGATGGAGAGTTTTTTTCTTCAATAAACTGTGTATGAACGTGGTTACAGGGGCTCCTAATACTTTCTAAAAATAAAAGTATATACGAGTTCAACTCGTGCTGGATGAATGGTCAGATGTGTTGGAGGTGTTAGCATCAACTACATCTTTGGATGGACCGAACCAAGACTCGATAGATATTTGTCCTACATATATAGCTCTTCATGGGATTCTGTAGAAACGCCAATGTTTCAGTATTCGATCGTGCTAACTGAGTTACAACTTGGTACGAGCTTCAAAATGTTTAGCTACCGCGTGAGTCCAAGACTCCGCTCATTTTGGGGTTTCTATTTATTTTTCACTATTAATAGATTTCGTTTTTTCCTGATTTTTTTTAGCTTTTTTGAGTTTTTTTACCGGTTTTTTCTCGTATTCGTTTGTGTTGTCCGTGATGGACTAACATGTTTTTTATTTTTTAATTTAGTTATGCTAAATAAATCACGATCAGTTAAATGGTGATTTTAGTTACAATCAGTTTATTTCAGTCTAACCGAGCATACTTAAATTGGCTGAGTTTTGTTTAAACAGGTTAGTTCCAAGCTACAAACCTATGCCAAAGTCGCATCAATCGTACGTCCCGTATCCATCGCCACGAACGTACGGGAAGTTCTGCTAGGCTCATTATATATCTGGACATTTTTGGCACTCAAAAGTGTCTTGAGCTACATTCATCTTAAGCCATTACTCCCGGGGGAAACGCCGCGCGGAGCGTAGCCCACGTCGCCCCGCGCGGTCGCTCCGCCCATCGCGTGGCGCCGAATTTCGGTACGGTCTGGTGAGCCGTTTTGCAAAAAAATTCCTCTGTTTTTCCGAAATTACGTACAGGTCCTTGGTTCTCGCAAAAAAATCCTGCCAGTTTTTTTGCCCCCTCCAATTTGCACGCTAGCCCCTCGCAGTTTCGGAAATTGCGGACGGGTCCCTGTTTGTTTACGTATAGGTCTTGCCAGTTTTTTTTGCCCCCTCCAATTTGCAGGCTAGCCCCTCGCGGTTTCGGAAATTGCGGACGGGTCCCTGTTTGTTTACGTATAGGTCCTTATTTTTTACAAAAAAACACTTTACCTTTTTCGAAAATACGCATTTTTCTTTCAATTTTTTTAACTCCTCACGATTTATCGCTTCTTTTATTTTGGTACGTACGGTGGCTGGCGCGGCGTGGCACCGCGCCAATGAGGCTAGTTCCATTAATAGAACTTAGTTAGAGGCCTCCCTCCAAGTGCTCGGATGTTGCCAGAGTTTTACTTGAACGTACACGGCTTAATTTGTACGAGTTGTATCTTCCCAAAATCACGGTAAATCCAGCCATAGGTCAATCGTTAGAGGTCTCACTCCAAGTGATGAGGAAATAGTGTCTTATGGCTGAAATTGTACAGTAGTTGACTAAAATTACATTGTAGCTGAAAGTGACTTATTTAACGTAATTAAATTTAAAAAAATTAAAAATAGAAAAAATATATTAGCTCATCATGGACAATGCAAATGAATACGGAAAAAAAGAAACGACAAAAAAGCTACAAAAAGCCAAAAATTCAGAAAAAGACGAAATTTATAAATAGTGAAAAATAAGCCAGAAGCCAGAAGTTCAAACCAAAATGAGCGAGGCCTTACTCCAAGTACTCTCTGACGAGCAGCCCGTAAATCCAGCGATAGATTAATCGTTGAACCCAGTAATAGTCGATAAATCCAACAGCGATTCTTGGACCAACCAGACCATCTGTGTGGGCTCCCAAAATAGATTTTAGTTTTTTGAGCTTTTTTGGCGGTTCTTTTTTTTCGTATTCGTTTATATTGTCCGTGATGGGCTAACCTATTTTTTCTTTTTAATTTTTTTAAATTTAGTTACACTAAATAAGCCACCATTAGCTACAGTGTAATTTCAGTCAGCTACAGTGTAATTTCAGTCATAAGCCAGCTTATTTCAGCCTAACCGAGCAGCACCTAGGCTTGTAGCCTTTTGACTTATGTTACACTAACTAATTTTCAAACATATATATCTTTCAAAGCATGTTCTAAAAGTCGATCATAGTATACGCTATACCAAATTCATCTATATCAATTAAAATCATATATATAATATCTTTCTCTTTATACTCTCCTACGAAAAACTAAAATTCAAAAATTTAAATAAAAAGATATGATTGACAACCCGAGAGCGTAAAAGCTACAGCACAGGTAGCGCCATCCACGTCAGTCAAAACGAATGCGTGTCTCCGGGTCCACCGACCCCAGCCCCACCCGCTCTCACTCCAGAATCTATTTCAGCCAATCGCGGCTCAGCGCTGCTTCCCTCGCTGCCTTCCATCGAGCCGAGCAGAGCATCCGAGCTTCCCCCATGCCGGCGCTGCCGACCAAGACCACCAAGAAGTACCACACGCGCATGAACAACCCCTTCCCGCGCGCCGTCCCGGCCACTGCCTTCCGCCACGGCGACGCCGCGGCGCCCCTCTCGTTCGCGCCGTCCTCCAAGCTCGCCCACGCCCACGACTTCCCCGTCGGCACCGACTTCCGCCTCCGCTGGGACCCCTCCCTCGGCGGGGCGGTCTCTCTGTCATGCATCTCCTCTGGCTGCCGCCGCGTGATGTGGGAGACCGTGCCCGGCGTCGCGTTCGTCTCCGCAGCCTCCGCCCCCACAAAGGCCGACGAGTGCCGCGGATCCTTCGAGCTCCGAGACGGTCGTGCGCGCCTCGTCCCCGAACGCCAGATCGTGGACAGGATCAGGGCCTTCTACCCCTGCGACGTCGAGGCGGGCGCCGCGTTCCAAGAATCCGACGGGACGCGGTTCCCGGTGCTGGTAATCTCCGGGACCGTGTCCGCCAAGAAGACGGACCCGGCGCCGTCGTGCTGCTGCGGTCTGCGCGCCGGCCGCCGCGCCAGGGCCGGCGCAGGACGGCCTGTCCTCTCGGCGCGGTACTGGGTCCTCCTAGAGGAAAAGAGCGACACGCAGGTCGCGTTTAGCGTCAAGATCGCCGACTACCAATGGAGCTGCGACCACGCCGACCAGGCTAGGCCACCGCCGCCGGCGACGACAACTCCAAGATCCCACCGGACCAGCCTGCGCCTGCGCTTGTCCGCACGCGTGCTGAGGAGCAACAGCAGCAAGAAGAAGAAGCTCTCCTCCGGGTACCCGAGCAGGGAGGAGCTCTCGGCTCTCCTGCCGCCGCCGGAGGGAGCAGCAGCCTCGGAGGAGGTGCGGCGGCCGGAGGAGTTCAACCGCGTGTTCCTCACGTACGCGAGCGACCGCGACGAGCGCTTCTACGGCTTCGGCGAGCAGTTCAGCCGCGTGGAGTTCAAGGGGAGGAGGGTGCCCGTCCTCGTGCAGGAGCAGGGGATCGGGAGGGGAGACCAGCCCATCACTTTTGCCGCCAATCTCCTCAGTTACAGGTAATCTCAATCGTTTCCCCGTAATTTGTTCCTAGCTTACTACCTCTGGCAACAAAAGAAGTGATATCAACGCAGTTCTCAAAGTACAATTTTGTTCCCTTATTTTTATTGTAATATATTTATAAAACTTACTAAATTATAATACTACAAAAATACTTTTCAAGACAAATCTACGTGTATTATTTCAATGTATCCATTATCAATATTTAAAAACATATTGATAGGTAAAGTTTATAACATTTGCATGTGACATAAAAAGATCTTTTGTGATTAGAGGGAGTATTAAGGTTGACCACGTCAAGTTTACCAAAATTGCATTTTGGGCCTCGTCACCTTCACGCTTCCCTAGAATAAAACCGCATAGATCCTTGGTTAGAGATAGTTCCACGAAGATTAGTAACTTCGCTCGCCTTGTATCTGTAGGATATTTGTGCTGTGGTTTGCGCTGCAAAAGATCGTGTAGTTGATCTTCAGACAATCTCTTTCGTTTAGCCTGTCAAACTTGATGTTTTCAGGGTCATTTCTCCCTGTCTTCACACGGTCACGTACTCAGTTGCTTTAAGTTCTGGTGAAGCCACTGATAAGCATGAGATAGCTTTCGTTGCTGTGCAAGTGATACGACCAGGACTAGACTGCGAGTTTGGGCGTAGATTTGAACTTATCTTGCCATCTCCGTGGTGTACCTTACATGCATTCATGAACTTGAGACGTACAAGGATTTAATTGGAAAATGACAGCGAGTGGAACGAAACGAATTATTTGAGGAAGGGAGTGACTATTGCACAGGATAATGTCCCTTACATGCATTCATGAACTTGAAACGTACAAGGATTTAATTGGAAAATGACAGCGAGTGGAATAAAACAAATTATTTGAGGGAGTGACAGGTGACTGATTTTTTCTTTTATCCTTAGTTACTTTTTATACTGTAATTTTAGATGATCGAGAGATAAAAAAATTTCAGTTAACTATGCATGCATAGCAAAACCGTTGGAGGAATTATAGAGCTTGTAGTGTGAACTCACAGCGACATTAACTGCGGCGTCAACTTGCGCCATTTGGTGATCGGTTCGGCTGAAAGCTGAAAGCTTATATTGAAAACACTGTAGAGTCTTTGAAAAAACATCAGAATGAGAAAGGCTTATTTAACATAATTAAATTTAAAAAAATTGAAAAATATAAAAAATATGCTAGCCCATCACAGACAACGCAAACGAATACGAGAAAAAAAGAACCGACAAAAAAGCTCAAAAAAAATCAAAAATTCAGAAAAAGACGAAATTATGAATAGTGCAAAAATAAGCTTAAGCTTTAAGCCATAAGCCATATTGATCACCCCCAGTTTCCTTGCGCGTGCTTGGAATTCCTGTACATCTCCACAGTGAGAGAGAGAGAGAGAGAGAGAGAATCATGTCAACAGTTATCTCTTCTTGACATAGCCGTCCGCATGTGTTGAGGAATTATTAAGCAAAATATCTTAGTGCTGATGTGAGCATTGATCCTTGATTTTAACGAGTCCTAATTGTTTGTTTAATTTTGAGACGCTTTAGCTTAGTGTGTTCTTTCTGGTGGTTTTTGTAGGTCAGGAGGAAACTGGAGCACCACATATGCTCCTTCTCCCTTTTACATGACCTCAAAGATGAGGTCCTTAAACCTTGAAGGATATGATTACTCCATATTTGACCTAACAAAACCCGACAGAGTACAAATTCAGGTAGCCATTTTCACCAGCCTACGCATTTCTATTCAATCTTGAGCTGTACAAACTTAGCTAACCGAAATCAAGAATTGCGCAGACCAACTCAATTTGTGGCGCACAAATGTTCATATATATTTATATATATTGTTCTTTCTCCAAGAACAAAGCAACAGTAGTAACCTTTTAGGGTACGTACAGGTACAGTTGATCTCATTCAGCAAGGCCATGCTTTATTTGCAGATCTACGGAAATTCAGTTCAGGGACGAATTCTACACGGGGATTCGCCGACCGAACTGATAACAAGCTACACGGAGTCGACCGGAAGGCCGCCGGTCCTTCCCAGGTGGATCACGTCCGGCGCGGTCGTCGGCATGCAGGGAGGCACGGACGCCGTCCGCAGCGTGTGGCGCCAGCTGCAAGACTACGATGTCCCGGTCTCTGCATTCTGGCTGCAGGTCTGAAGAAGCGGCTCTCGACAAGCTCCTTCCTAGCTAGCTCTGAATTCTGAAGTCAACCAATTCTGAAGTCTCAACTAGTGCACATTGGATGTATGGTTGCCGCAGGATTGGGTTGGCCAGAGGAAGACAGCGATCGGGTCTCAGCTCTGGTGGAACTGGGAGGTTGATGCTGAGCACTACAGTGGATGGAAGGATCTGATACGCGATCTTCGAAGCCGCGACGTTAGGACGATGACTTACTGCAATCCTTGCCTTGTCCCGGTACGTCGATCGCCGATCATTCTTGAGCTCCAAATTAGTGATCAACATGAGCGTTGCCATTCTGAATTTTCCAGGTTTTTTCCCTTCTGCAGATGGATCAGAAGCCGAACACGAGGAGGCACTTGTTTGAGGAGGCCAAGCAGCTGGGGATCCTGGTTAGGGACCAGTCCGGCGAGCCATACATGATGCCCAACACGGCGTTCGACGTCGCCATGCTGGACTTCACCAACCCGGAGGCGCGCGTCTGGTTCAAGAAGATCCTGCGGGGTATGGCGGACGACGGCGTCAGCGGCTGGATGGCCGACTTCGGCGAGGGGCTGCCGCTGGACGCGCAGCTCCACTCGGGCGAGGACCCCGTCGCCGCGCACAACCGGTACCCGGAGCTGTGGGCGCGTGTCAACCGGGAGTTCACCGACGAGTGGAAGTCCGGCGCCAGGCTCCATCACGCCGCGGCGGCGTCGGGGGAGGAGGAAGACGGCGACGAGGAGGAGGAGGGGCTGGTGTTCTTCGTGCGGTCGGGGTTCAGGGAGAGCTCCCGGTGGGCAATGCTGTTCTGGGAGGGCGACCAGATGGTGAGCTGGCAGGCCAACGACGGCATCAAGAGCAGCGTCGTCGGCCTGCTCAGCGGCGGCCTCTCGGGCTTCCCGCTCAACCACAGCGACGCCGGCGGCTACTGCACCGTCGACCTGCCGCTCCTCCGCTACCGCCGCAGCGAGGAGCTCCTCATGCGCTGGATGGAGGTCAACGCCTTCACCGTCGTCTTCCGAACCCACGAGGTACGTAACGCCGTGTGCAGCTGAAGCATTCTAGTACACGCATTTCAAGCACATGATGATCGAGATGAAAACACGAGCTGATTAATTCAGCCATGATCGATCTGATTTGCAGGGGAACAAGCCCGGATCCAACTGCCAGTTCTACTCCAACAGCAGGACGCTCGCGCATTTCGCGCGCTGCGCAAAGATCTACAAAGCCTGGGAGTTCTACCGGATTCAGCTCGTCCAGGTACAAACATGGTACACCAGCACCAACACATGCGCGGATGATATGCCATTGCGCCATCTTGGCAATGGCCAATCGGCCATGGATGCCATTGCACCGTCTTTACACGATAGTACTCCGTAGCTACTGATCCGGTGCTTGATTTCTTCGCAGGAGGCGGCAGAGAAGGGTCTGCCGGTGGCGCGGCACCTCTTCCTCCACTACCCGGAGGACGAGCGCGTGCAGAGGCTGACGCACCAGCAGTTCCTGGTCGGGACAGAGATGCTGGTGGTGCCGGTCCTGGACAAGAGCAGGAGCTCGGTGACCGCCTACTTCCCGGTGTCGAACGGTGGCTCGTGGAGGCACGTGTGGACCGGTAACGAGTTCGGCCACCGCCGGCGTGGCCGCGGTGCGGGGGAGGGGACGGTGCACGGGTTTGAGGCTGAGGTTGAGGCCCCGGTGGGCTACCCGGCCGTGTTTGTGAGGGTTGGGTCGCCCGTTGGGGAAAGGTTTGTAAGCAATTTGAGAGATCTCAAGGTATTATGAACAGGGGGAAAATGAATTTGGGTTTCAAAGAGAAAGAAGGAAATGTGTTGTCAGAAAAAATGTCTAGCCATTAATTGATTTCTTTTTTTGCACGAAGTCTGTCAAATTTTGGATCCTCTTCTTTTCGGCTTCTAAAAACTATTTTTTTTTGTTTTTCTACCGTAACTAGCTTTCAAATTTTGGGCCCTCTTCTTTTCGGTTTCTAAAAACTAATTTTTTGTTTTTTTTACGGTAACTAACTTTCAAACGGAGTATCTTTTTAAGATGAAATCTACAAATTAATTGTAATACACACTGTAGCAACTTCATTTATATCGGTAAAAATTGCACGCGAATTATTTATATCTCTATACTCTCTTTTACGAGCAACCAAAAGTCATAAACCGCAGCTATAAACTATAAGTCAAATAAAAAAAACATATCCAATACCCTCCCTTTCCATACCTGACACCTCCTCATCGTCGCTTTGCTGCCCACCAATTGAAATCAATGGTTAGGGACTCGAGAAAAAAACTCCTAATTTGATTGAAAACCTCATTGAGCCGTCTCGGTTGCCACCATTGACAATCGGGAGTTAGAATCCCAACACGAATCAAACGGATCGAATTTTGATTGATTTTTCAGAATTTTTAGCTGATCGATTCGCTGTTGCCTTTTTTTTTAATTTTTCATTTTGATTTGGTGTTAAAACCGAAATAGTTTCAAAGTTTCACCATTTCACTTCATCTTTTTTTTTTTGGAAATATAGCTTGCCTCTTGTGTGCTCTTGAAAAAGGGAAACTAATGGTTGGCCTGTTTAGGGTCACTGTGGAATTTATTTTGTCATGCCAATACAAACTACTACCTCAAATCATGCAGGCACCATACAAGCACCAACATGCTTATGCATGCTGTGAAAGTGTGATTCGAGTTCGTCATCATGTTCATATCGAATACTGCGCTAGACGTGGCGCCTAACAGTGCATACAACAAGCTGTGTCAGACTTGGTAATGGTCGGCACATCCGACTCTGATTCGATTTCCTTCTCCATTAGAGACTCTTATTTCCTAGTCTTTATATGTACCCTGTAGTTGCACAGTTTAGATGCGCCGAAGTTCTCCGCACTTGTAATTGTTGAAGATTAAGCAATTTTAGCATTATTTTCAGATTAATTCTACATATAAGCAATAACAGTAAAACATATGACCAACAGGAAATAAATGACACGAAGAAAATGACTCATGAGACTGACAGAGCATTTAAGTCATTTAATCAAAACAATATGCTTAACTGATCAAGACAGTGGGCAACTGAAGTCTGCATAGCACACATGTTACTTAGTGTGAATTTGCTCTCAGCAGAAGAGTTACTCAAGTTCTCAACTTGGCCTTCTCAACTCTAGTCAATATATCAATAATCTAAGTGACAATCCTTTTATATTGTGTTAGTTTGTCAATCTAAACATTACTTCAGAGTAGTGACTGAAGGAATTTCATGTTTTAATCAAAACATATAGCAGAAATGAACTACTACAGTATTAATCTGTTGTCGACAATATTTAGAACAGAGACAAAGTGTACTATGGCTGAATCAACAGACTTCAGGCTAAGACCAGAATAGAACAGCAAAGAATATGCACTAACTCGAAGTATAATCAATAAACCAAACTAGCAGAACATCTCTAAACTCTCACTATGATATCAAATATGACTAGTTTTCTCATCAGCAATCTCAAAAGCTCACAACCTATTATGCAAAGTATTCCCAGTGCTAGTAATTATCACAGATTTCAGATATAATTAAACAAAGATACCACACTAGCACGACAAACATATTCTTAATAGGAATTAAGAATGTAAAGAACAGCTTACTGGGTGGTGGTAATCCAAGCCACCAAGACGACAGTAAGGGCAAGACTCGTCACGAGGATAATGTCCCAGAAACTAATCATTGGTGTATGCCCGGATATTGCCGAAGAGGTTAACGGAGATGCAATGCCTAACTTCACAAATCAGTACTCACCAAATCGTGAAGCTGAGATGCAAGTGTTGCCATGCAAAGCCAACGCAATCTCTAATTGGATGAAGCAACTCGACCACAGCAGATCGATCACGGCCGATCGCCTATGGCAAGTCGACCATGGTTGACCGACCACGGCTGGATGACCACAACGTGACAACCAACAACCAAGGCCGACTACAACACAGAGAATCAGCAGAGCCTCGCCGGCGTAGAAATCACTGAGACCCCAGTGAGTTTGCTGAAGCAAACCGCACAGGAGATAAGGAAAGACAGCCAACACTTACTCTTAGATCTTGGTATGTTCTCTTGTTTGCTCTCTATTGTCGTACCCCAAAAACTTTCCCATGGCTCAATTTAAAGAGAAAATGGGGAAGAGCCGAAATCTGAGGAGAGGGAAAACGGCGCCGCACAAGCCGCCGGACCAAGTCCAGCACAAGAAGATAAGAGCACGAGCTGACCCCTTCTCTCAGTTGATCGATCAACTGATCACATCCCCTCTCCCGTATCTCTTACAGGTGGGTCCCATACTAGGATTTCTTTAATTTGGAAATGAGGAAAATTCCCATATTGCCCAACAGTAATTTCTCCTTATATAGAAATTCTAACTTTGTGCGTTTGTGGTTTTTTCTCGCAAAGTTTTTTCACGTTAAATGTGTGTCTTATGTTTTTTCGATCATCTATTTTTACTATACGTTTTATAATAAATGGTATCAGAGCTACAAATTTGAAACCCAGTACACTACCCTGTAAGGAGAATCTCGACTTTCGGAGGCGATCATCGCGGCACAAAGATGGCACCTGCGCGTCATCAACCAACCATGGCATCAAAGGCGGCCATTGGGACTCATCTAGGGCAGCACCCAAGGTATGGCATCTATGTGGCAAATCATTGCGACTCGCAAGTTATGTTTCTCGTTGCTATTCACAAGTCTCTAATCTATATAAATAAAAATAATCGGTGACATTCAAGACATCTTCTTCGCTTTAAAGCAAAAAAATTTCAAAATAATCCTAAAAAGTCTTAAAAATTCTCACATTAATTGAAAAAAAAGAGAATAATCTTCACAACTTATTTTAGTAGGGCTAGATTATATGATGCAGATTAATTATATATAGATATTAGGATTATATAATAAATATAGTTGTATTTTAATTATAAAAATAGGGTTATATATCAAAATACTTATAATATAATATCTTGCTACGTAACTGTAGATACAAGCTAGTTCCCTTGGTCCCGACGACCGGTCGAATCCGAAGCTGAGCCACCGACTTCGTGAAAAGAAAAGAGGAGCTTTTCCTGTCCGCGTCCAAAGCGAGCTCTTATTCGTGTCAGAAGTAGTCGTCTCCATGTGACCGTATGCTGCTGCACACGGAAGCCTCACGTGAATCAAGAAGCAAACAGCAAGAGGTTACTTATCTCAAAATCGGCAGACCTGCGGCATTAAATTCCAAGGGCAGCTTCTCAGCGACTTCACTGCACGTAAGCCCACTCATTTCGATTTATACTTCTCACTTTTAATCTATTTTTTTATTATTCCTAATTTTTATCTTTTTTTGATTTTTGGCATTTTTGCTGATTTTTTTCTGTATTCATTTGTGTTATCCGTGATGGGCTAACTCGTTTTTTTTCTATTTTTCTATTTTTAAATTTAATTACGTCAAATAAGTCACCATCAGCTATAATGTAATTTCAGCTAGCTATAGTGCAATTTCAACCATAAGCCAGCTTATTTCATCCCAACCAAGCAGCCCCAGTTCATTGGCTTTGCGCTGCTTCAACCATCAGACTGTCATCCAACTGGGAAAAAACATGGTTCGTTTTTGTGGACTATAGTTTTTAACTTAAGACTGAAAATTTTTAATTTTGTTTATTTGTGTGAGAGAGTACAGAGAGTTTTTTTGTGCGATTTTGACCTGTATAGCTAAAGTTGGTACAATGTCTACTACAATTAACTTGTAAATATACCTTGAAAAAACACTCCGTTTGAAAGCTAATTACTATAGCATAAGTCATAAGCTAAAAAGAATGGCCCACAAGAAGAAGCCTTAGGGCATGTTTGGCAACGACTGCGGCTTATGGCTTTTGGCTGAAAATTTTAAATTTTGGCTGTTTACGGTACAGATTACGGAGAGAGAAATACTCACTTGCGATTTTGGATGGTACATATGTTGGGTTTTTAACGTGTACATCGTTTAACTTGTAGACTCCGTCTTGAGAAAATACTTTATTTGAAAGTTGGGTACTGTAGCAAAAGCCAAAAGCCGCTCTTAGTCGATTAGATTGTTTTTTTTATTTAGATTGATTTCGTTTGGAGCACACAGAAACTTACCTAGGGAATTGACACAGCCTACTTCTGCTAGGTACACAAGTAATCTTACTAGGAGATTTCAACATCTTCGACTCGATGATTCGACTTGGCTCGACTCCTTCCACGACTCGACTCCATACTGAGCGTCGACTCACGCTCTACCTCAGCGACTATTCTAGCACCAGATTTGCCAGCACCATTGCTTGCGTCGCTCAACGCCATGCCTTAGCGTCGTAGCGCGGTACCTCTATCGATGATCTTCCTTAGTCGATCGTCATCTTCCATCAAAAAGTTGTGTTGTCAGCTCTGTATGTTTTTTGTTGAAGGTGGAGTTCCTTGCAATTTAGGCCGTTGTGCCTATTATTGGTGATATCTATGCGGGATTAATCACTGGCGATGTCTTTGATGACCCGTTGTTTTCTATGGGTTATTGCAGCAAAATCCTCACACGAGGAGTCTAAGGCGTAGTTGCAGATTTTTCAATACAATGAGTTAATTTGAGCTATGCTTAATCGATGAGACTTTTAAAAGAACAAAAATAAATCAATGTTTGGATATGTAGCAAATTCGACCGTTTTTGTGATGATCGTTATGGAGGTTTTTACGACATTAATCTTCAAAAGATTCAATGACACTCTGATGGTAGTTAGCATAATGCTCTTTAGAGTTTTGCTATTTGAAACCAAGACTGGATCATCTGAGAGTATTTGGCTACAAGGCTCATATGAAGATTTCAACAGCTCACACCCGAAAGCTCGATGACAAGAGCATGCTGGTAGTATATCTGGGTGTCGAAGCAGGATGCAAGGCACATAGACTTCTTGATCCAAGCCAGAATAAAGTTGTTATAAGCCGGGATGTGATATTTGAGGAGAACAAGTGCTGGGATTGGGAGGAAGGATCAGTGACAAACTGTGAAGATTGGGGAACATTTATTGTGGAAGAACCTGTAGGAGATGAGTCTATGAAGGCCGGAGGGGAGTCCTCCACTTCTACACCCACGGGAGCCTTATCTTCCTCACCTAACGAAGCTATGAGCCAGTAGAACTTGGACAAGTTGGAGAAACTGTTGAGACCAGTTCAGAACCAGCTGGTTCGATATTGTCAACACCACCAATAGTAATATCTCAGAAGTACCTGTCACTCTCTGAGATATATGAAGAAACAGAGCCAGTGAGCGTGCCACCGGAGGAGTTGCTACAAATTATAACTGAGGAACCAAGAACCTTCTCGGAAGTAGAAAGGAGAAATATTGGATTGATGCAATGAATCTTGAAATTGATTCAATTGAAAATAATAAGACATGAGAATTAATAGATTTACTGGGGGGCACAAGCCCATTAGTTTAAAGTGGATTTATAAGGTGAAAAGGGACTCTAAAGGGAAGATTGTAAAGTACAAAGCTAGACTCGTTGCAAAAGGATATATACAAAAGTAAGGAATCGATTTCGAAGAAGTTTTTGCTCCAGTAGCAATAATCGAAACTGTGAGACTTCTACTTGTTCTAGCTACCCAAAGCAAGTGGCAAGTGCGCCATATGGATGTCAAGACGACTTTCTTGATTGGAGAACTACAAGAAGTTTACGTTGCACAACCAGAAGGATATGAGGTGAAACACGAAAAGCACAATGTGTATAGGCTTTATAAGGCTCTATGTGGGCTTCGACAAGTGCCACGAGCATGGAATCAGCGGCTGGATAGATGTCTGAAGTAGTTTGGCTTCACAAAATGCCCTCAAGGACATGTCGTATACATGAGAAGAGATAAGACTGATATCTTGATCATTGGGGTTTATGTTGATGACCTCATTATAACAGGGCAAAAAATCGAAGCCATCCAAGATTTTAAACAACAAATGATGAGGGAGTTTGAGATGACCGACATCGGATTGCTCATTTATTACCTTGGTATTGAAGTTGAGCAAGAAGAAGATCGAATCAGCCTCAAACAATCTGGATGTGCAAAGAAAATCCTCAAACAATTCGGCATTGATGATCGCAATTCATGCAAGTGCCCTATCGAACCAAAGCTGCATTTGAGAAGAGACGAAGGAGAGCCAGTGGACACAACCAAGTACCGGCAAGCCATTGGATGTCTGAGATATTTGCTGCATGCGCGACCTGACTTATTCGGTTGGACAAGTTAGTAGATTCATGGACATGCCAACAATGATGCACCAAAAGGCAATCAAGCAGATCCTTCGATATTTGAAAGACACTGTTGATTACGGTTTGGAGTACCTGAGTATAGGTGAAGGAAAATTAGCCAGTTTCAGTGAAAGTAGTCTGGCCGACAATATTGATGATAGGAGAAGTACCACTGGTCTAGTGTTTTATCTCGATAATTGTGCAATTTCGTAGACATCATAGAAGCAAAAAAGTGTTGCTTTGTCATCATGCGAAGCGGAGTTCATGGCGGCAGCAGTATCCGCATGTCATGCAATGTGGCTGAGAGGGTTGATGAGTGAGATCACAGGGCGTCCTTTAGAAAAAGTCACACTGTATGTTGACAATAAGTCATCAATTGAGTTGATCAAAAACTCAGTGTTCCATGGGAGAAGCAAGCATATAAACATGAGGTACCACTTTGTTCGAGAAATGTGTTGAGAGAGGAGAGATTAAGGTTCAGTATATTCCCGGAGAAGAACAACGTGCCGATATTCTCACCAAATCCCTTGCTAAACTGAAGTTTTCAGAGATGAGGATGCTGATTGGTATCAAATATTTTGCAGAACCAAGTCTAGATTAAGGGAGAGTTTGTTGGAATTAATCCAGACTTGGTGTTTGTCCGTATTCTGCACAAGTCGGTGTAGAGTCCGGTTCATTTTTCGAGTCTAGTTAGAAGAGTTAGTTTTAGTTTTTTCAGAGTCAGTTTGGATTCGGTGTTAGTTTTTTTGTTTTCAAGTTGTAAACTTTTGTATAAATAGAGAAGAGAAAACCCAGAAAAGGTGCGCCAATTTGCACCACAAACTTCATTGTCTCGTGATTGCTTATTGCCGTTTTGCCAAGTTCTGTTTTGCCGTAATCTGAATTGTAGGGAAGCAGAGGAAGCAAGGTTCAGAGAAAAGCGTATTCATATTCTACGAGTACGTGCCGTCCGACCGAAGAAGAAGGCTAAACCTGGTCGTAACTTCAACGTGGTGGGAGCTACCACGTGGTCGTAACTTTAACGTGGTCGAAGCTACAAGAACGAGCATTGAATGTGGTCGTAACGTCAACGTGATCGAAGCTACGAGTACGAGCGCAGAATGTGCTCGTAACTTATTGATCGAAGCTACGAGTGCTGAAAGTGGTCGAAACTAAGTTCTCGTGAGGTACGACAAGGGCGTGCGATCCTCAAGTAAATACAACAGTCTCAAGAGGTCACTTTGCCTAGACTTAGGCTTTATTGAGGTTCCTGCATTCATAGTTGCACAGTTTAGATGAGCCGAAGTTTTTCGTGATTATAATCACTCTTTGTATAGTGAATTTCGTATTTGTGCGTCATAATTTTTTCGATAATGGTTTTTACGTTAAATCCGTGTCTCATGTTCTTTGATTCTCTATATTTGCTGCGTGTTTTATAACACATGCAAATACAAATTAAACACCATGGAGTTTATTCATTTGACATCTTTATCTAGCAGACCATTTCTATAATTTTCTTTCCCTTTAGCAATCTAGGCTACCCCAATGATATGTAGTACTAATCTATACACACAGAGAACAGACAATGCTGGGATGACAAGAAGCACATATCGGAGACAAAGAACAAGGTGGTTTTAAGTAAAGAAGAAGAGAAAAAATCAAGTCCTAATGAAGAAGATGGTGAGCTCTGGCCCGGTGGCGCAGCCCTCCGGGTTGTGCATGTAGTATGTCTCGGCGTCCTTGGATCCCACGACGCGGTCGAAGTGCGCGTGCATGTACGTGAGCTCGCCGTCCGCCCGGTCGGCCATTTCGGCCGGCAGCACGCCGACGCCCATGGATGTGGCGTGCGGCACCGCGCATCACCCGCTCGTCCCCTCCGTCGCTTCCCTCCGCCCGCGTGCCCGCGCTCTCGCCGTTCACCTCCGCCGCCCACACCGGCTCGTCCGGCACCGCCGGCGCTCCGGCCGGCGCCTCCCGCGTCTTGGTCTTGGTGGTGCCGCTTGTCGCACTCGGCGTGACGCGCACCATCCCCGCCGCCACGTCTGTATGAACTTGGCCATCGAGTCGCCCATCTCCGGCAGCAGCCCCGTTGGGCTGCCGGGGTTGTCGTGGAAGGCGATGGTGATGCGCGCGTGCCGGTGGCCGTACAGCGTCCCCGTGGTGCGTGTGGAGCCGTGGAAGTGGTTCTTGACGACGCTGGTGCTGTGGAGGCCCGGAGGTGGGGAGCGAGGGCAGCGGCGGGGACGGCCGGAGGATCGGAACGACGGGAACGCGCGCGCATGCATCGGATGAGGTGGGCCGGCGCGACCGGTTGTGCTTTGCTCTTCTTTGCCGCGGCCGGCGGCGGCGGCGGCAGCGAGGAAGGGCGGGGCGCCGGGAGGCGGGTGGTCGGCGTGGGCCGCGGGTTGGGTATGGACGTGGTGCCGAGGAAGGCGGCCTCGGTGGTCGTCGCGGTGGGTCGCCGGGGAGGCTGTGTCATGTGGCGGTCGGGTGGAGCAGGGGGATGGCGCGGTGCCGGCGATGGTGGCATGTGCGAGGAAAAGAGACGTGCGGTTGGGGAGGGACGCCTTGAATAGCACACTAGTGTTGGAGACTTGGAGTTGAGCGCCAACTGATGGCCCTGCACGAAAAGAGGAGGATACAGCCTGCCTGCCTGCCTGCCAGTGTTGGTTCTGATTTTAGTTTCAGGGAACCCAAAAACACAGAACATACGTTTAGGATGAGAGATAACTAAGTCTGGTCTCGTCTGGGATGATCAATCCCGTTGCTCCATTGCTACGCGCCTATGCCACCGCCACCGCTCACCGCCCGGTCCGCTTCTATAGCAGGTGACCCAGTGAACCTAACTCTAACCCTAACGTTGTTGGAACGCTGCTAAAGCCTCGCCGTCGGTCATCGGAGCCACCGGGAGCCTGAATCGCAAGGCAAAATAGGATGTATCGAAATTTGTTTACTCCCAACTTGAGTATTGGTTATTAGTATTTTTTATTGAGAATTTGGAAGACTTTTTGGCACTTTTAGCACGTTTTGAACACGTATTTACAAGAATACCCGTAGTCACGTGATAATTGTAAAAATATCACTTTTACCGTACTGTGACCGGGCGACAGCCCTGGGAGGGCGACATGTGCCCTCGGCCGCACGGCCACCGTGCGGCTCTCTCTATCCCGCCCTGCCACCAGACAGCAGGTAATTAAGTCGGCTAATTAGATGTCTTAATTATTAGTTTATATTCACTGCTTATTTGAATTTTCAAATATAGCAAACGAGCTCAAAAAATTACAAAATTATGTGTACAGCCTCCCGACACAACGTACTTGATTGTGTAATTTTTTGATAATTTTGTCCATTCTGAATGTTTCTCGAAAATTCATACGATTATGCTATTGTAGGAGTTGTTACATATAACAAACGGGATTCAAAAATTACAAAATCTTATGTGGAATCTTCCGACATAGTCGACCTAATTGTCTATTTTATTTTGGAATTTTATGTCCTTCGAATTTGCCATGTTAATCATATTAATTTAATCATAATTAGCGATATACGATGCTCATTTAATTTGTGGTTTAAATCGTAGGCCGCACAGCCACCAGGCGGTGGCCATCTTTTGCAGTGCGTAACCTTCCTCCTTTGCATATATATCGCCCCCTTGCTGCTATCCCCCTTTCCCCCTCCCTCATTCGCACATATGTTGACTCGTCCATGTTGTCCCCCTTTACCCGCTCCCTCGTCCGCACATATGTCACTCTTACCATGCCGTCCCCCTTGTCCGCGATGCTGCGTGTTGACAACGAGTCCATAATTTCCGGTGGCAATGCATCGGGTTCCCTTTTCGCTTGGTCACAAATACGGAACTCTCGAAGTCACTCATCGCTCATCTCAACTGTGTTTTACTTCTCGTTCTCATGCTCATCACTAATAATTAAGAGCACATAGCATAATTAAGATTTTCTGGATCGTAGCAGTGCTGATTGCTTCCACGAAAGACAGGTATTTTTTATAATATTTCTTGTAGGTATGGTACCTATAATTTATTATTATTGCTAATAAATTATGTGATAAGGACGACGGTAATGAATTACTTATAATTAATTTTTGGACGAGTAATCAAATTGCTGCTAATTAATGAATTATTCGTATATAATTACACACGTGTAATCAATAACTTGCTTGCTACCTGCCGTCATTATTTGTTGTAACGCTTACTGTGGACCGGGTTTTGTGGCTTTAGGTAGTCGCAAACATGCAAGACTTGGTAATGTTCTTTAGCGATGGTCTTGTACGGGTAGGACCCGATGGGTTGGACCTACCGAGATGCCAATACATGGTGGTCCGGCGGAGGGGCTTGGCGAAATGGATATTCACGAGCTTTAAAGTTGTATCCGGAGGGATTTCTTCATGGAAGCAATGACGATGAAACTTGCGATCGAGAGAATCACCTGCATGAATGGCGTGTGGGAGCTCATCAAGGTGAATGGAACTATAGAATAGAGCCAGTACATGTAGATTGCCTTCCAACCCAAAGCGGCTATTTATGGGAGGCTGATGGTGTACCTAAGTTTCATGCGTAGGGCATCGGAAAACGTCGATAAGCCCGGCACCTCCACACCCAGGCAACCACAGGTCAAGATTCAAGAGGATTGCATGGAATGTGTTGTATCGAAGGGAAGACTCGTCCCTCATTTCGTGCGGAATGACGAGGCATACATGTGGTGGTCACCTTGCATTGACTGCCACGAGTATCTACCAGAGCCGGCGATCGGGTTGGAGTTTGACGAGGACACCGACCCAAGCTTCGATGATACCAACGATGATGCACACTAGATGGGTGGTCCAACTGGGGAAATTGTGTCATCAGAGGTGCCCTATATGTCCTCCAGACTTGATGATGCTGCGGTACGTTCCCTTGTACTACCACAAGAAGGGTCCTAATGGGGGTTTTAAGTCGACACCCTTTTAGTTGGGCAGTGCTTTCCTAGCAAGGCGGCTGTGCAACAAGCTATAGCACATCATGTTTTGTCCATCAGCTGTGTGTACCGAGTGCATAGGTCCGATGGGAGATGCAAGCTCATCTAGAGGCGTGCAGGTGCAGGGAGTGGGAGGGTTGTGAGGATGAGCATGAGAGAAAGCGTGAACTGGTAGCTAAGGCCAGAGCTGCCAGTGAGGACTATAGCATTGACCTCCAGAGGAAGGGTAAATGGCCACGTTCCACGTAGTAGTTCGACCCTATTCATCCATATGTCCTATGTATTTCTAATTCCCTAAAGGCATGCATGTACCATCCTTAGTTCGCTAGCCTGCGTGCCATGTAACCCCTTTGTCAGAACAACTATTGTATTATTTTTCTTATGCCATTTTTCCAAAGTTCTCCTCCGTGTATGAATTCTCTGTTGCATTGCAATATCACTTACCTTCCTATTTACTAATCATTGCTCGCTCAATCATTCTCATAAAAATACTTCAAAAATTTATCGCAGTACAACAACATATGATGATTACAAAATAATAAGTCTAACAGATTTCGTACCATTCAGAATCTACGAAAATCACGAACAGATCAACTAACATTGTCTAGGCTTTTATTTAAAAAAATAGCAACCTGCAAATATGATTTGAAAAATGTATTGCCTACCAAAATTTCCATTTACTCCCCCACAATTATTTCCACCGGCTTAATAAAATAAAAATATTGTTATTTCAAATCGCCCAACCGTGGGGCGATTAGGGCTAAGTCGCTCAACCAAATTGAGCAGCTTAGCACTAGCCGCCCCACGGTTGGGTGACATGGTCAAGTCGCCCAACCGTTGGGTGACTTGGCTATTTGTCGCCCAACCGTTGGGTGACTAGGCCTCGTATCACCCAAAATTGGGCGACTTGCCAATGTCGCCCCACCGTACGATGACAGATGACCATTTCTATAAAATAAAAAGGGTATAGTACTATAATTCAAAATAAAAAAATTGATTATGTTAAAACAAATTCTATAGGCTGGTACTACCTTTTTCTTGATAGTTGTTTCTGAAAACAATTTTAGATGCATGTATTACTATTTGTTGATCAAGACAGCACAAAAGCACTTCTCAAGCTACTAGCCATGATTTATCTTTATAGTACGGTATCTAGCTTATCAATCTAGTCTTTTCTTCATTATCTGAGACTGGTAAAATTTAAAAGGAACCAAAAGCTAAACTTTTACCGTTATCTTGGAGCCAAGTTGATCCTTGCTAGTCTTTGTATACCATTGTTCCGTTGTCATCTGTGCTTTGGGACTAAACCTTTATCATATGTTAGCACATATGTTAGTCCCAAATATAATATTATCATTAATTACTAAAACTAATTTTTAGGGGTCTAGATGTTTTCAATGGGTACATCCTTGGAAGAATTATCAGGGTAAGATCCCTTCTTCTTAGCTACCCAGTTCTGCTTGTGAAGCATCTCTTTATAGTTCGACATCCCTAACAGTGGCGCATAGGGGTGGAAAACGGTAACGGATAATTCGTTTTATCCGATATTCGTATCCGAGAAAACACGAATATGGTAAGCAAAAATTCGTATTCGAAAATATTCGTATTCGTATTCGAGAATATTCGTATCCGTATTTGAGAGTATTCGTATTCGCATTCGTATTCGAGAATATTCGCATCCGTATCCGTATTCGAGACTATTCGATTCGTATTCGATCCGTTTTTAGAATCCATGAAAATTGCACAAATTTTGTGATTCAAAATTTGAATTTAGGTGGTTTAAACCGAACCGGTCAAAACCGTGAAAATCGGCAAAATCGCTAGGAACCGTTTTATCCGATATTCGTATCCGAGAAAATCCGTATTCGAAAATATCCGTATTCGTATTCGAGAATATTCATATTCGTATTTGAAAATATTCGAATTCGTATTCGTATTCGTTTTAAAAATATGGATTCGTATTCGTATTTGATACTATTCGACCGTATCCGATCCGTTTCCACCCCTAGTGGCGCAGTGATGTCCTCTACCTGTGCTCTCTTGTCCATTTCCTCTTTCCCTATTTTGAGATTAGCTCGAGTGGAGTTTCGATCCAGTTGTAGAGGCTGGCTAGACTTTATAGGCGATCATTGTGCAGTGTTCAAGAGTAAAATTTGCCGAATGGTAGTGCACTAACATACATGAGAGCGAATGTTGTGGGCATAGGGAAGGTCATGTCGTTGTCAATTCACTAAGACAATCTAATACGTGCTTTCATTTCACTTCGAAAAGCTGTCGCATGGTGTCTATTTGCTCAGAAAAGCTAGTATGTGTTGTCAACTTGCTGCGAAAAGTAGCTTCATGTTGTCAACTCTTTGAGAAAAGTTGTTGTGTGCTATGATTTCGCTGAGACATGAGACAGGCTAGCACATCTTGTGAACTCAGTCAATGCGAAAAGCTTGTACGTATTGTCAAATCACTAGGTAAAGTAGGTGCGTGCTGTGAACGCACTGAGAAAAGCTGTTGCGTGCTGTAAAATCACTGAGAGAACTTGGAGTTGCAAAATTGCACTACACACATCGATAAATTACATATCACAGTGGTACATTGGGGACAAAGCATTAACGAGTACATAGTTGGGTTCCACACTTAGAGCGCAAAAGCAGGGTTAGTGGAATAGTTTTTCAACATGCTCGGTGCGAAGTGCTAAAATTGAAAGTAGTACCAGCTCAAGGTTTGTCTGCTGCCCACTTCTCTAGGGGCGAAGCTGGTCCTCTAGAAAAGTCAGCCTGTCTAGGGAGCATTGTATGTCGCACAAGTCGTATTGTGGTGGTGGTCGAGTAGGAACCAGTGCAGTCAATAACTAACTAAGCCCAATCTATTGAGCATTGAACATCTGCTACACTTAGTCTTCTGTGTAATTGTTGGTGTCATGTGGAGGGAAACATGTTACGTTAGGCTAATGAAAGATAAAATTGCAGTGTGAACTTCAGTTTTGAATAGATGAACCTACGCTATGTGCTCGGTAGAGAATGAACCAGCAGCCCACTCTCAGAACTTCCACCTCAAGGCCTACATGTTGTACTGTTCGGTTAGCTAAAAGAAGATGAATCATGAATCATCAATGAATCATGTAATTGTTAGCACCGATGTCATGTGTTGCATAGATGAGGAACCTCTAGGGTACTCGAGTCCATAGTAACCCATTGCAGTGAAGCCTGATGCCGCATAGTCCGTGCATACCGATGGACAGTGTAGCGGTGGTACAATTGTAACTACATAGGGTACATGTATGGGTCTTATGGTCATCCCTCCCGCTCGACCTCCATCCTCGCTGATAGCTCCCAAGCCGTGGTCCACGGTACATGTGTCATCCTCCAGTTGTCGCTCTTCTGTTCCTTCTTCGTTTACCTTAAAAAAAAGCGGTGGTACACCACTATTATTTGATGGGGGGAGGTAAAGAAGAAACAAATTGTATGTGACTTGGAAGTTAAAGCAACAGACTATACAAAATAGGTGACAAATAAATTTACTTACAGGTGAACGTGGCTGGGTAGTGGTCAACCTGATGCTGGTGGCACCTGCTTGTGAAGGCCAAACTATCTCATGACTCATTGGGGGACGTAGGGCTCCACAATATGCAAGTAGATGAGGTGGCAGGTCCCTATACTGCTCACATTGCTTTGACACTTCAAAAGGCATGGTTGAAGCATCTAGACCCGTAAATATTAATTTGTGTTAAGATGATTAAAAGGACTAACATGTGTGTTAAGATGATTAAAAGGTTTAGTCCCAGGTTATGATAACATCATGAAAAAGGCAAGCAAAGATGATTAAGCGTTGACATGGCTCAATGCAAAGGTATAATTTAGCATAAGGACCTCCTTATAGCTTTTGCCAGTCTGGGCGTTTGGTTGAAAAAGACCACTAGAATAAACGCCGAACTATAAAGAGGAGTCATGGCTAGTAGTTTGAAGCTAATCTTGTGCCACATTGATCAAATCTAGTACATGCATGCATTTAAAAATATGTTTTGGGCTCTGTTGGATTTTTATTGAAAATCTGGTATGATCGCAATTGTGTCAGTGGTAGTACCACTCCTTCGGTACAACCAGACTTTTCTTGCTGGTACGTTATTCCTGGAGAGGTACATATTTAGACTGGACCTGAAACGACACTACTGCTGTTGTTGGCTGGTAGTACTACAACGGTATGACTACAATGGATGTCTAGTACAACCGTAGTGCAGTATAGCCGAACTTTTGTTGGCGGTAACTAATTTCTAGAAAGGTACATTTTTGGGAGATTTTCTCTCCTCTTGGAATCGGTACTACCGCAGCTAACTTGCTGTTCTACCGGGCTCTGTGAGTGTGGTGCTACCAATATTTGTTTCTATGTATTCAATGAATCATAAGTAGCCATTGAACAGTAGGTGTGTTAGTATCGGCCGACACATTACGGTAGTACCGCTTCTCCTGATTTTTTGGAATTTCATCCCAACGATCATTCTGTGGGAGGAGGCTATAAATACCTTCGCACCAGTAGCAAGCAAGTAATCTTGGACCCTTATTGAATACCCTTGATGTAACATCCTATTTCTTAGAGTTTTCTTGAAGTTTTTAAAATAAGATTCACCATTTAGATTTTTGTAGAATTAACTAAAGCTTAAATCAAAATTTTGTAAATTAAAAGATTTAATGTGATTAACCTAAACTTCAATTTTTGTTGAAAATATTTTATTTGGATTCCTTGTGCTTCAAGGAATTTTTGAATTTCTTGGATTTTTAAGGTTTATTTGCTATTTTCTAGAGCAAAAATGAATTAAATCCTATTTCTAAAATTAAGAAATTCCCTAAAAATCTCCTAAAGGGTTTGGGCCGAAATCTAAACCTGGCACATTCTCTCTCTCTCTCTGCCCCGGCCAGTTTCCTTCCCGCCCCAGCTCGCTCAGGCCCCCTGTCCACACGTCGGCCTGCTAGCCCACCCCGTTCCTCGGTCAATCAATCTCCCCAGTGTGCCACATGTCGACCATCCGATCGCCCGTGCACTGTTCATCATCTTCCTCCTATCTCGGCTTCCGCGCTTCGTCACCATGTTCGCATTGGCCTCCTTGTCATGTCCGAGATGGGAGCCTCGGTAACCGCATGTAAAGCCGTCCGTTCTCTCACCGAGTTCGCCGTGCATCATCGTCATCTTTACATGCGTCTTCGCCTTCTGCTCTACCTCCACTGTTCTTCGACGCCGGTAAGTCACCATTCCTCGCAGTCCAGCCCACCAGCCAGCCCCACTGTCGTCGCTCTCGCCGACTCGCACCGTGTGACACTTCACACTATGTTGTAGACCCGTAGATAAGCCTCCTCAGTAGCCACACAAGCGTCCACGCTAGCAGCCATCTCAACACTAGATCCGATGTGTTATCGATGTGTTTGCCATGATAGCCACCCAAGCCATGTGTCAGTGCCACATCACCATCCACATCAACTTCCACATCACCCTGCCACCTCAATCGTAGTGCCATGTGTCATGCCACATCATCCCTAAAAGCCAGTCAGCCGCTACGTCAGTAATAACATCAAAATCATATTTTCTTTAGAAAAATAATTAGTTCAAAATTAAATTTTATGCTGACATCATAATCCGAATTTCCTTTAGGAAAATAATTCTAGAAAAGCTAATTTTCTTTTTTCTTTAGATTTAAATCTTCCGAGAGCTCGTTCTTCTCCGTCCTAGCTCCGATTGACCCGATTCTTTTTTCTAAATTCATCTAAAATTGAGCTCTATCATTTGTTTCAAGCTTTTAAGTTTTCTAAAGTTCATTCGAATATTATTTTATTTTATTTGCACTTTGTTTGGTTTCTCTCCCATTATATAACGTCTTTGAAGGAGCTGAAGTAGCATCTGAAGACCAAGAGTTGGTAACAGAGCAAGCCAAGACAAGTCATATTCCTTGATCATTTTGAACCTAGTCTTCAAATCTATTTAGTTATTATTTGGTTTTAAATTATTATGCATTACTATTTTAATACAAACCTTTGTATCTAGTAGCTACTGTCCAATTTGGTTAATTGCTCAATTGGTAATTTGAATGGCATGATTTTATTGTTACCATAGGATGGGTAATTATCTAGTTATGAAATACTAGTTATCACATAGATTATATATTTATTATTCTTAGCCAATCTTGTAGTACATTGGACTCATCATTACATGTTAATTAATTAATTTTAACTTAATGAGATATTCAATCATGGTGGTCAGTCATAGTTATAAAATTTGAGTGCCATGACATGGGTAGTATCATTGGTGTTGGTTATAGAAAACTGGTTTTCAGTTGGGTGAGTGATCGTGCAATAAAAGGGGAAGGTGTGGTTAGCACTATCGTAGAATGTAGATGTCTCGTTTGGGTAATATCTAATAACTTAATTTTGTACGTCATTGATTTGAGCCTTATCATACAACCACATATCCAGTATAGGATGGACCTGGCTAATTAATTTGTGATGATTCAATTTTAGTTTCGTCATTGGTATGCCAGTGGATGTCGGTTAGATATTTCCATGGGGAGTAAGAGGGATCTATTCGACTAAGTGGTTAGGCTACTCGATCGTGAAAGCTTAGCTGGTAAAACTGAGTTGAGATTAAGCATCGTAATAGCCTTGTTATGATTTTCTTGGTTAGCATGGCCAAAGAAACGTGTTGCTCTAGTATCACTATGAGATGATCATATCATGTCGGCAAAGTTATGCAACCTCTATAAAGTGTAAAACTATTCGAATAGCTGTGCCTCTGGTTATAGAATATGCTCAATGATTTTACATGAGGGGTAGATATTTCTTAAAACCTGGTCGGGTTAAGTTTGGGAAGTGAATTGTTAGTTTACTGGCAGTTCATTACGTGAATGGTTACTTCACGGGTGGTTCCTTGGGTGAATGGCCAGTTCACTTATGATTTAATCAATTCCTTTGATTATTTACCTATCAATCGTTTTCTAAGTTCGTTTTCAATCTAATTACTGTATTTACTTTAAATTGCTGTTTTCTGCAAAATAACCACTGAGCCATCATTTGGTAAGCCTTGCATAATTATATTGTATTTTTGTTACAAATAACTTGTTGAGTATTCTATGTACTCATGACTATATCTATATTTGCTCAGTTAAAGAAGAAAAACCATATCTACTGGAGGTACCTGAAGGAGGATACTTCGACGACTTTTCGAATTAGTGTCTTGCTTCCCAATTGATTGCCTGTTGACATATCGAATGACCACATTCTTTTCGTTGTGTTTTCGCTGCTAGTTCTATTAAGCCCTTCCGGCTATTAAATTGTAAACTTGGTCATAAGGTCGTAACTCTGATAAATATTAATATTTGAGTCTTTTTCTTGGTTAATCATGAATATAATTGATATTCCATCTATGTATCCACTGTGTGCGCTAGCGTGATCTCGGACTAGTGCAGTATACACAGAGAGTCTGAATTTGTATATTCGGGTCTTGACACTTGAGTCGTTGTGCCTCTCTCATCAACTATAGCGCTTTATTTTTTATTTTAAGATTGTTAAGAGTATTCAAGTGTATTGATCATCTGGTTGATCTTTGTGGCACTTGAAGACCTTCAAGTAAGCATTATTAGCTTATTACCTTTGGTGGTTGCTGACACCTAGATGACTTTGAGGAGTTGATGCGGTGATATCTTCAAAGGAGATTGTGAAGAGACTCAACATGATTGTAAAGGTCAGAGCTCACCTCCTAGAGCAAGAAGGAGCTAACAATAGTGGATTGAGAAAAGTCTCAAGTTTGCGCAAGGAGCTGGCTTGATTAGTTCAAGATCTCTGAATGTGGATTAAGGGAGACCGCCAAGTCTTCAAGACCACAGGAAAAATTCTCATGTCCTCCGTGTGGCTTACTTCTCTTGCCCTTTACTTTCCGCACTTACATTTACATCAATTATTTGATTGATTTGTTTAGCTAGAATTATATCTTACCTACACATAGGTTTGTGATGCCTTAGCAAGACATAGAATTTTTAGGTTCTGAATTGTGCAAAACAACTTTATTTACTCATACTTGCTCTAAAATTGTGTTTTATTGAAAAGAATTTAAAAACCTCTTATTCACCCTCATCTAGTCGGTTATCCTTGATCCTATAAGTAGTATCAGAGATTGATCTCTCTTTATTAGGGTTTACTACCTAGAGAGCAAGGATGGCTAGCGAGGGTATCTCCCTAGGAAAGGCAACTCTATTTAATGGCTCAAATTATGCATATTGGAAAATTTATATGACTACTTATTTGAAGGCCATGAGCCCGAGTATATAGAGAATTGTTAGTTGAGGTTTTGTCATGCCTCTTGATACTACACATCACACAGATTTTATGGAGCAAAACTCTCACTACAATGCTCAAGCGATGGATGCTCTCTTTGGAGCTTTGAATACAGATGAGTTCAATCGAGCGAGCAACTTAGAAATGGCTCATGAGATTTGGACTACGGTTTCAAAAATTCATAAGGGCACATCCACGGTCAAAAAGGCCAAATTATATATACTCTAGATCAAATATGAGATATTCATGATGTTACCGTCTGTAAACATCAACGAGATGTACTCACGGCTCAATAACATTATGAATGAACTCAAGGGCCTAGGCACTACTCTAATGGATCTTTATATTGTTCGAAAGATGCTTAGAGCCTTACCGAAAAGTATGAGACATTGGTGATATTGTTCCACAACTCATCTGAGTTGCCAAGAATGATGCGAACCGGCCTCTTGGGTAATCTCATCATGAATGAGTTGTACAAAAATGACAAGTAGGAGCTCTTGAAGCAATCCTCATCCAAGAAGAAGATTACCACTTTCAAGGTGAAGCATAATTAAGTGATGAGGTGAAGGATGATGAAGATGACTCTAAAGAGGAGATTGCTCTCCTTGTGAGGAGAATGAAGAGATTCATGAAGAAGTGCTCAAATCAAAGCACTAGCCATGGCAAGGGAGAAAGGGACAATCCACAAACAACAAGTGCTATAACAATATTCATTGTTATAAGTGCAATAAGAATGATCACATTGCCTATCATTACCCTACCAAGAAGGATAACAAGGCCAAATCATCAAAGATGGAGTACAACGGTAAGAAGAACTTTTTAAGAAGCTTAACAAGGATGGCAAATGTGAGGCTCATATTGGAGAGTGGAATTCCGATGAGGAGTACTCCGAATCCAATAGTGATGGGTTTTCCAAGAAGGTGGGACTTATCAGAATCGTCATCAAGGAGGCTCCATTACTCTTCTCCACACCCACTTGCCTAATGGCAAAAGAGGATAAGGTGAATTACAAAACTGATAGAAGGCATTGGGTGTTTGATAGTAGGTGCACTCAACACATGACCAAGACTGAAAGTTGTTCACCACATTTAAAATTAGGAGTAGAGAAAATGGCAAGATCACTTTTGATGGCAATAGCAAGGGAAAAGTAATTGAATTGGGTGAAATTGCTATCTCAAATGACATTTTCACTTTAAATGTATCTCTTGTCGAAATATTAAATTTTAACTTGCTATTGGTTGCCCAATTATGTTATTTTTACCTCACTTGCACTTTATCTAAAGATGGTGTTGTGATTTTAAAAGAAAAAGAAAGTGAGTTAGCTTTTAAAGGTTTTCGTTTTGGAAATCTTTATTTGGTAGATTTATCTTTAAATGAGTCTTGTTTACAAACTTATTTAATTGAAAAATCTCTCTGGGTTGGTTTTGGCATTGATGGCTATCTCATATAGGGTTGATTCAACTCAAAAATCTTTTTAAATATGACTTAGTTATGGGCTTGAAAGATGTGAAATTTGAGAAGAATAAGTTATGTAGTGCTTGCCAAGTTAGGAAACAAGTACTCTCGGCTTTGCCATGTACCATGCCACCTACCGAGCTCTCCCAGAGCTCAGTAGGGCGCTACAGAGCCTGCCTAACTCGGCAGGCTACTGCCAAGGCTAGGGAACTTGGTAGGCTATGGGCCCTGACGGCTCCCACACATGCGCCGTTGCGGGCCGCTGTTGCCTTGCTTGCCGCGTACGCTACGCCCTGTCAAGCTCTGGTGGCGTAGCAGGTGATAGGTGTCGTCGTCGCGTCTACCGAGTTCAAGGACAATGCTATTTTAATAAAGACAGATGTTCAGGACAAATTTAAAAAAGAATATAGCTACAATGCCAAAAGCTTCGAGTTTTAGAACCTTGACTAGCTCATCGTCATTGTCGTGTGACGCTGCAGCAAAATGGCAATGCTAGGATGTGTCCTCTCTTGCCAACGAAGGGGAATTGATTGGGTGTCATGACATCTACAATATTTAATATGATGCAAGGCACGATAAGATGGATACCCTAAGACGAATCTGGCTCCATGTGGCAAATTAATCCTAATTATTTTCGAGAAAAATTTAAACCGGTCAAAATTATGAAAAATTACACAAGCAAATATATTATGTTGGGAAGCTCTATAAAAATATTATTTTTAAAAACTCATTTACTATATTTAAAAGTTCTTATAAAGTGTCCATCTAAATAATTTTTTCCGAAAATTCGCTATAGCATGAAAACACTGTAACAATGTAGCTGGCGTGGCCCAGAGGTAGGGGTGGAAACGAGCCGAGCTGAGCTGGCTCGATCCAAGCTCGGTCTGGCTCGGGTGAACAGTAGGCTCGGCTCGGCTCGTCTTGTTTTCAAAAAGAGCTACGCGAGGGGCTCAGCTTGGCTCGAAATGAGGCTCGAGCTGGCTCGCGAGCCCGAACGAGCCAAAAAGGCTCGCGGATGACATCAATTGACAGCAGAATTTCACAGATTTTGACAGTAGATTTTCACATCAGATTTTGACAGCAATTTCACAGCAATTTTATAGCAGATTCACAGCGAAATTTGATAATGATTCACGAGAGATTCAATCACAGCACATTCATAGCAGCAGATTCACAGCAGATTCAATCACAGACTCACAGCAAATTCACAGCAGCACATTCACAATCTCACGAGACGATCCACGACCTCACGGGCTCACGGAAACATTCACAACAACAAATAAGTATATCACAGACGATCCACGACCTCATAGGCTCACAGCAAATATCACAACAATAGGAGAGCAGCAATAGATTCGATGTGCAGATGCGGTTGAGTAACTCGACTTTGCGAGCAACGGCGAGGAGAGCAATAGCGATCTGCGGCGACAAGAAGAGCAATTTAGTAGTGGAAAGAAAAGAATAAAAATAAAATTGGTGGAAGCATTACGAAACTAGTTGCTCTCTACGACACTTTTAGGAAATAGAATGGTTTGAATATCATCCTCTTCATCTTCTTCCTGAAAGATATATAATATTGAAGTTAACATAAGCAAAAATGAAATAGACAAAATATTGCATTACAAATATTGAAGTTAACGTAAGCAAAAATAGAATAGACAAATATTGCATTACAAATGAACCTACCGCAGGTATAAGAGATCTCATGTCATCATTTGCACCTCGATCCAACTAGAAGCACAAACCAAATGTTGAACCATAGTGGGCGTAAAGAACTCCGATAGTCATCTAATACTCGACCTCCAAAGACTTTGAAAGTTGATTACGAAGATACACTAGTAGTTGGTACAGTTAAGAAATTCTTAGCCATGTTCGAAACAACTGGAAATCTATGTGCATTCAAATTCCACCACGCGAGCAATTTGAAATCCTTGTTATCTAAACTCTCGTTTACTTCATCTAGGTAGATGAGTAACTCTGACTTTGAAGGCTCGGTAGAAGTAGAACGTAAGAATGACTGAAACTGAGACGAAACTGATGATAATGAGCTACTTGTACCCACAGCTGAAGAAGAGGTTGCTTCACCCACATTGCGTATTCATTGTGTTGATAGTCCATCTCAAGCGTGAATACAAATCTTCCAACTCAACCTTGACATCAGCAAGCTCTTTTGCAGCTTTTGAGGGCTCGTACATTTGGTTGAAGCACAAACTAATGAACCTCATCTTAAACCTAGGATCAAGAATAGTAGCAAGGACCATGACATTGTTCTTTTCTTCCCAATACTTATCAAACTTATCCAACATTGCAGTAGCCATTTGCTTCAAATACTCATCCTTATAAGCAATACATACTGACAATATTTTGTATGTCAAACTCCATCGTGTAGACACATCAAGGCTCAATCCAGGGCTAATTTGCAAAGCAAGCGATGAGCAGATTTGTAAGAATTTGTGCATACGAGATGGAGACTTCTTTATATACTTTACTGTTCCTCTGAGCTTGTTAATCAAAGGTTCTAATGGTTGTAGGCCATCATTAACAACCAAATTTACTATATGAGCACAACATCGAACTTGAAAATACTTGGAAATGAACTGAGCTGATCCTCTAGCAGCAAACTTGGCCATTAAACTACGTACAACAGCAGTATTCGATGAAGCATTATCAAGAGTAAGTATGATGATCTTATCCTCTATCTTCCATTCAACAACACAATCAAAAATAGCCTGAGCTATGACAACCCAGTGTGTGGAGGATCCAACTCAATAAAGTTCAACACATGACATTGCATAACCCAATTTTTATCTATATAATGTGCCACCAAACTCATATAGCAAATGTTTTGGTTTGAGGTCCACAAATCACAAGTTAAACTAATATGTGACACACTTCTGAGACTCTTTCTAAGAACTTCTCTCTCTGATTCATAAATCTTGATGCATTCATTTCTTATCGTCTTTCGACCAATGAACTGATATAATGGATTTAAATATCTCATCAAAACATTGAACCAAGTATGCTCAACCATCCTAAACGGATACTCATGGACAATTATCATCTTAGCAATAATTCGACGAGTCTCATCATGATCATATTCCGTAGGAGTAGCTACAAAAGGTAAACCAATCTCACCTCCCATGGCAGGACCGAAGGTAAACCAATCTCATCTTAGCCATCTTGTTCATATATGTGTGCACTTCGGTATATGCCTCATAAGATGTGAAGTTGCACCCCCTTGTCTGTACGACATGAGTTTGTAGCAGAACCTACACTTTGTCTTTGAATCAACCTCTCCTTTCTTTGTCTTCGATGGAACATTCACCACCTTAAAGATCTTCCAATAATCGATCTCGCTTTACGTCTACCGGTGCCTTTGGAGATCCTTTCTTCCTTTTTGCCCTCTTCTGAGACACTGTACACTCTTCTGTTGTCAATGTCACAGCGGCTCCTTCAGCACCATTTGAACTTGAAGAGTCCACATCAATATCATCCATGTCCTCATCAGATCGTCCACCACCATGAACATCACCACCCAAAGCCTCCCAATCCACATCCTCACTCGATGACTGCAATAAAACATTTACAATATTGTACATCACAAGAATCAGGAATACCAAATAATACGAATAGCAAATAATAGGAATAGCCAGATTAGAACCTGTTTCTCTGTTTCTAATCTAGATTAGAACCCTAAGAATAGAACCCTAAGATCCTTTCTCTGTTACTTTGGAGATCCTTTCTCTGTTACTTTGGAGATCCTTTCTCTGTTACTCAACAATCTGATCCTTTCACCACCTTAAAGATTAGAACCTGTTTCTCTGTTTCTAATCTAGATTACAACCCTAAGAATAGAACCCTAATCCTAATCTCTGTTTCTAAAATCAGGAATAGCAAATAATCTATGTTTCTCTTTTTCTCTGTTTATCTGTTTATCTGTTTTAATAGCAAATAATCCTAATCTCTGTTTCTAAAATCAGGAATAGCAAATACTAGGAATAGCCAGATTAGAACCTGTTTCTCTGTTTCTAATCTAGATTACAACCCTACGAATAGAACCCTAATCCTAATCTCTGTTTCTAAAATCAGGAATAGCAAATAATCTCTATTTCTCTTTTTCTCTGTTTATTTGTTTCTCTGTTTTAATAGCAAATAATCCTAATCTCTGTTTCTAAAATCAGGAATAGCAAATACTAGGAATAGCCAGATAATGTAATACTTCAGACAATTGCAACCTTTATCAGCACATATTCACATCCTCACCCTAACCTTAACCCTAATGTAATACTTCAGAAAATTGCAACCAATAGACAATGTAATAATTCAGACAATTGCAACCAATAGACTAACGACAAATCCCAGTTAGGGTGACATCACATATTCACATCCTCACCCTAACCCTAGCCCTAATCCTCAATATTACTAATTCAGTAATAGGGCGACATCACAGTTACTCACCGAGGCTACTGGTTCGGCGAGGTCAGGAGGCGGTGCAGACCGTGCAGGCTCGCCCCTATTGCCGACAGGGAGGCCCCGACGTCGACCGCCTTCTTCCCTCGAGCACGCGACTCCCTGCTCCGTTCACGGCCCATGCGCGTCGGTTGGAGCCTTGGAGGTGGCCGCCTGATGGATCGAGAAGGAAGAGTGTCGGGGTCGGGGACTCGGGAGGACGGGATTGCCGGCACACCGCCAGCGCGTGGGAAGGAAGAGGATCGCCGATTCGGGGATGGAGGCGGCCGGCGCGTCGGAACGAAGGGATCGGCCGATCGAGGAAGGATGCCACGAGCGCGTGGGGAAGGACGACGTCGGCGATCGGCGACTGGGGACGTCGCTGGCGCCCGACGCTTAGGGTTAGGGTTAGGGACGGTGCCCGCGACTCGAATCGCACCGCGTCTGCACGTCGGCACCGATCTATACATCGCCTCGTTGGGCCGATCGCCACCGGGCCGGGCCGGGCGTCTTACTCGGGCCGTCTCGCACCGAGCTCGAGCGAGCCAACGAGCGGCTCGCGAGTGCTCGAGCTCGGCTCGTTTTCTCACGAGCTACACGGTGCGCTCGGCTTGCAAGCGTCGCGAGCCCGAGCCGAGCCGGCTCGAGCTCGTTCTGAACCGATCCGACTCATGAACCTCAAGCCGATTTCCGGCCCTAACCAGAGGTGCACCAGGCCATCTCGCACGCTTCCAACCACACGAGGTTGCTGGCGTGGTTTCCGAGCGCATGAGAAGGCCAAAACTGAAATTGCTACGCGGAGAGAGAGCTATAAGTGGGATTAAGGCCTCGCTCGTTTCGGCTTCAGCTTCTGGCTTCTGACTTATTTTTCACTATTCATAATTTCGTCTTTTTCTGAATTTTTGACTTTTTTGAGCTTTTTTGCCGGTTCTTTTTTTTGCCGTATTCATTTGCGTTGTTTGTGATGGGCTAACATATTTTTTATATTTTTTTACTTTTTTTTTAAATTTAATTATGTTAAATAAGCCTCTTTAATTTTATATTTCAACTAGCTACAGTGTTTTTCAGCCATAAACCACTAAAAATAAGCTAAAATGATCAACACCTAATTGGCCGCATCAAATTCTAAGATAAGAGTCCAGATTTCAAGGGGCAACAAGACTCGAAGTCGGAGAGGTCCCCACGTGACCACGTCACTCCTACAGCGTGTGTCAACAATTCTCCATCGTCAACGTGTTCCACTGGCGCCCACTGTGATCTATCTCCTCTTGGGTTCCGCTCCGTCTCCCTGCCTGCCTGCCCGCCCAAGGAAAACTAGTTCTACCACTACTGCTGCTACTCATATACAAATCATACGACTCTCTGCGTCGTCTCCGGAGAGCAACCGAAACAGCCCAACCTCTAAACAAAAAACCCGAGGAGAATAGGTGCGGCGGCTGCGGAGAGGGGCGCCCAAGCCCTCCTCGCCTCATCGAGCGAACGGCCTGTCCGCCCCAATCCGGCGGTTGGTTTCCCATCGGAAGAAGGGACGATGCAGGGCGGCGTCTCCGGATTCCGTAAGCCTCCCGCGCCCCCCTCGAATTCGCCCCCCGAATTCGCCGAATTTTCGTGCCTTTCCGTTTCGATTTTGTGGGTTTCTGCGTGCCTGATCGAGACGGCGCCGCCGTTTGGGTTGGTTGGTTGCAGAGAACGCGCCGGTGACGCGGGCCGTCGTCCTCGCCAGCGGCCTCCTCTCCTTCGTCTTCAGAGCGCAGCGCCGCGCCCGCGCCCTCGGCCTCTCCTACCAGGTCAGTAGTCTCAGCCGGCCGCCAAATCTCGACTAGCTCGCGATAGCGCGATTTGGTGCCGTCGGGGAGTGAATGAATCGATGTGATGATTTGAGTAGATGGGTCGGCGGGGTCTAGTCGTCGGAATTGTAAGTGTTGAGGTGCCTGTGGTGCTTAGTTTAATCTGCGGCGTTGGGGAATCGTCGGTACAGTGCTGGTATGTTGTTCGGATTGATGTTAGGGTTTCAGATTCTGGTTTGTTCTGGAACTGTGAGGAGGAGTGGCTGGTGCTTACTGGTGGTGGGTGGCTGTGGGAGGACATGGATTATGCTGTTTGGGGCGACAACTATGGAGGATATGCGGCTGTGGAACTTGGAAGTAGAGCAGAAGCATTATGTATAGCTCAAATTGGGACTCAGCAGTCCTGATGGAGTCAAATCTGTAGACAAACCGTTTCTGCTAAACAAAAAGGCTGTGGGAGCTAGGAAAGATTGTTTGTACTAATTCATGAGTTCCTCTCTTTTCCTTTCCCAATATCCGTTTCTTAGTAGCGCTGATCGTCCAGGGAAAAAATGGGATCCTGTTGTAATTCAAAAGATGGGATAAATGATTGTTGTAGAAACAGATGAAAGGGGTCACTCATCTGTTTACACTTTACAGTAATGCAAAGTGCTTTAGTATTGTACTGCTTCAAACCACATAGCCCGTAATGCTATAGACATCCCAGTTCACATGTAACACGCGTTAAGAGTTTCATGGAAGTGCACTAATTGAGCAATGTAAGGAAGTTTGTTGACCCAGTTGTATCAATTGACTACCATGAGAAAGGTGGAACTTTTGTTTTTCTGGACATGTCTTCTAAATTTGGATAGAAGTGCTTCAAGTTCAAATTTTACTTAGCATATGAGCTTATATGGTAACTAATCTTATTTATAATGGTTATGACATGAGTTTGTGTTGACAGGTTGTCCAATATGACATTTGGGGTGCACAATGCCACTTTTGTATGTTTCACCATATGCTGCACGTTACAGTTTAGTGATATTAAATGTTGCAAGTCTTTTCTGTAAACCAGGGCTGAAATGTTATCTCTTGATAGTAAGCACCGAAGTGGCAACATGTATTTGTTTTGTGTGCACCCAAGCCCATAGCTGTCAGCGCTGTTAAATTACGTTCAGGTTATTTTTCCTTGAGCAATAGCTGCTTAAATGCAAAATATGTGGTCGGCTGCATATGTTCAATTACTTGGATATTCATTAACTGCTCTGTTTGATCTTTTATTCGTACAAAGTTTGAACAATTATCTCTATTATTATTGCAGGACATTGTCAAAAACTTCCGCCTATGGAGGATATTTGCATCTGTATTTGTCTTTCAGTCAACACCGGAGTTAATGTTTGGTCTGTTCCTCCTGTATTACTTCCGTGTATTTGAGAGACAGATAGGCTCTAACAAATACTCGGTAGGTACTTCACTTTTTGCAATTCTCTTAAGTGTTAAATGAAGATGGATAAACAACTTCAATAATATGGTGAAAGCATGAGTAGTCCCTTAAACTTGCATGGCTGAACTTGAGAACTTAAAATCTAGGTCCGTGAACTTTTAAAGTGGTTCAATACTACTTTGTATAAGGTACATCAAATTTGCATTGCACCTAGTGGACCTAAGTGAAACATTTTTGCAAGTGTAAGGACTTAATGTTAGTTCTCAAGTTCATGAGCCTAAGTGAAGACCCATGCAAATTTAGGGCCATACATTGCAATCTGTGCGAGAAGTGACTTCAGTTTTTCAATAAATTCCATTGAAATAAGACGAAATAGTTGTTTAGACTTACAAATAAGAGAATTACGATATGATTGCTTATGTTTTCATCTACTGTGCAGGTTTTTAGTTTATTCACTATTACAGTGTCATTACTTCTCGAGATCCTATCTTTGGTTCTTCTGAAAGGTATGCTAATGGGACAAATTGCCGACTAGCATCATCTGGTGACCCTTCAGACAAGTAGTTTTTTTTTAAGAGAACATAGTTCATGGTTTTGAGCTCTGCTTACTTCCCTAACATAGCTTCCAATCTCCTGCTTTCTGCAATTGTTATAATTAGGATATTCTGGGAATGGCTGGTTGTAGTCGCTTAGAAAAGGAAATATCAAAACACCGACCTATTGTAATATAATTTAGCTGAGATCCCAGCGTACATGATAAGCTAATTTTTTATAAGATGCCAGTAGATAGATTAGCAATGCAAAGCATCATTTGGTACTGATTGCAACCAAGTACATGTATCTTGGCGAGACGATATTTCCCATAAAGTGTGTGGTTTTTTGTTACATATGAGATTTAGGCTTTGTTTGGCTGCGCTGTGCTGCAGTATGCCATGAATTCAAGTTATAGTGAACCTTTATCTAGAGATATTGGTTGTATGTCATCACACAGTGAGACTCTATTCATTTGTTCTGAATCATTGTTTCTGACTTTCTGCTATAGGGCAGAATTCTTATTCTTCACCATTTTAGAGTGGCAACATTTCACCTATGTAGCACGGACACGTGGCAAAACAGCCGTATCCGTGTCCGACACCGTGTCGGACACGGATACGACACGGACACGTCTTCGACACGTGTCGGAGAGGTATCGGCCGATTTTAGAATTAATTTTAATTAGTAAAATTCTCGATACGTGTCGGACACACTAAATATATGAGTCGGACACGGCCTGGACACAGCCGGCCCAGAACACGACCAGCCCAGGCCGGCCCATAACGCAAGCACGGCGTGCCCTACCTTAACGCACGCACGAGCGGCCGAGCGCGTTATTCCCATCGGCCTCGCGCTGCTCCGCTTGTCGCGTCGGTTTTCCGCGTCGTCGCCCGCTCCTCGCAACTTCGCCGCCGCCCGCCCGCCGGCTCCGCACTCGCCGCCGCCGTCGGCTTCCTCCCCAAGCGCCACGGCTTCTTCCCATGAGCGCGGATTCGTCCCCGCGTCGCGGTTTCCTCGCCAAGCGCCGCGGCTTCTTCCTCAGCGTCGCCCGTCGGCTTCCTCCCAAGCGCCACGGCTTCTTCCCGCCACCGGCTTCTTCCCAAGCGCCGCCGTTGGCTTCCTCCCAAGCGCCGCTTTCTTCCCCACACACCGGATTCGTCCCCGCGCGCCGGATTTGTCGCCAAGCGTCACGGCTTCTTCCCAAGCATGTGGAAACATAGAAAATAATATATATACATATATATATATATAATTTATTTATTATTAAAATATATATAGCCGTGTCGCCGTATCGGTCTTTTTGGGAAAACGGCGAATTTCCGTGTCGGTGTCGTGTCGTATCGTGTCGACGTATCCGTGTCCGTGCTACATAGCATTTCACATTGTTTTAAACATTAAGCTCGACAGTAATGTTAGTTTAATCCTGCTATCTGCTATTTGTCACATTGTTTTTCTTGACGTTTTAAATAATTATCTGATATGCCAATTGGTTGTGTAATTACGAGCATTGCTTTTTTGTTGAGGTTTTGAAAATTTATCTTATATGTCAATTATTGGCATAATTATGAACCTACGTGCTTGTTGAGTTTACTATTTTTCTTTTTTGAGCTTCTTTTGATATTCCCTTTTTTTCTTTTCTTTGCAGATACAAACTACATCAGTGTTCTTGCATCTGGACCTTATGGCCTTATTTTTGCCTCATTTATTCCATTCTTTCTTGACATTCCTGTCACATCACAATTTCGTATTTTTGGCCTTAATTTCAGCGACAAATCATTCATATACCTAGCTGGCCTGCAGGTTAGTTGCTCATCAGAACCGAACCCTTTCTCTGTCATTTATATTTATATATTACATTATCACGTCTTTCTTATTTCTCTTGGCAGCTTCTTCTATCTTTCTGGAAGCGTTCCCTTATTCCTGGTATTTGTGGTCTGATTGCCGGTTCTCTCTATCGTCTCAATGTGCTCGGCATTCGCGGGATGAAGGTTGTAAGAGCACTACTTTTCATTTCATACTTGAATATTGTCTTGTTACATCCTTTATTTGTGTGATGGACTTCTATTGGCATTTGTTTTGCATGTTGTCATTTTTATCTGATTGGTTTTGCTGTTAAATAATCTGGCTTGCCTGGGATTGGTTTTGCTGTTAAATAACCTGGTTTGCCTGGTACATATCATATTTGCACTGTAGACTATAGTACTCCTAACTCACGAGTCATGGCATCCACAAGTTTTTTCATCTCAAGAAACTAGTACCACTTGGCTGTCTGTGCAATAATAGATATGGAATCAACCGAACCAAGCTGGTGTTGGTCATTGCCTGCTCCACTGCATATTGTTCTTTCTTCTGTTTTTCTTTTATTTATTAGAGGTTTACCAATTTACTTGTGATTGCTTATCTGTATTTCTTTGTTACAACCGTTATTTTGAGGTGTGAGGACTACGTCTCCATGAAATGGATCACATCAAACATGCAACCGATTGCTATATTTTGGCTTGTAGTTAATAACTAAATACGCCCTGCATATCTTCTGGTAGCATGAAAACGATGTGTCCTCTGAATAAAAGCAGAAAGCAGCTTGTCACTGTTTTGATTGAACGTAATTTAGATAAATGACTGCAGTGTTTGGCCATTTACGTTTGTAACTGCAGGAGCTTTTCACATGGAGGCTGTGTGGAGTAGTATGATCAGGTGTAGCATGTTAGAGTAGGCATATTCCTTTTGTATTTACTTATATATGTAGGGTGGTCTTTACATATAGGGTCTCTTCTTTTCAGCTTTTAAAAAATGCTTTTCGGCTTCTACTGTAATTAGCTTCTAAATGGAGTGTCTTTTCAAAGCAGAGTCTACAAGTTGATTTTAGTATATACTGTAGCGACCTCATTTATATTGGTTAAAACCACACGCAAGTTTATGTTACTCCGTACTCTATCTCACGAACAGTCCAGAAGTCATAAGCCGCAGCGAAAAACCAAAATCTAAAGCTAAAAAGAATAGTCCCATAGTCCCTTGTACTCTATATATTTTGCCTATTGGGCCTCATGAATATACACGCAACATTCATAACATGGTATCAAAGTTAGCGCACTAACCTAGCTACTTTCGTTGCCATCCTACCACCATTGCCGCTGTCGGACCACTGTCGCAGCCTGAGGACGCTGCTGCCCCGATCAGATCGATGTCTTCGCCACTGTCCCCGGCCGCTGTGGCTGCTGCCTCTGCTGCTGCCGCCGCTGTTGTCACCGGTTGCCATCACCGCCGATCGTCGTCATTGGCCCTCGGCCGTTGCAAGGCCGTTGCCGCCCAGCTGAGGTTGCCGTCTTCTGGATCTTGCCGGCCTTGCGCTTGCCGAGGTCTTCCGCACGCTGATCCGCCCTCACCTTTGTCGATTTGGATTTGGCCGCCTTCGTCCAAGGCTCCTGTTGCCGCCAGCCGCTATCGCCGCTGTTGTTGCCACCACATCGTCGCCGACCGCCACCGCCGTTGATCGCCCCTCGCCGAGACCGACGCCAAATAGAAACCATATCGGTTTCTTATAGAAGCAGCTTCGATTTCCAAAGAAAAAACTTCTGCAAAATTTGGACATGAAGATGTCCACATAAGGTGCCTTCTCTTCCTCGAACATAGATCGCCACTTTCCTGGCCGGCTTCCTCCGGACCGCGCATGGCAAGGCTTCTGCATGCTGTAGTCGTGCGCGTAGCGGCGGTCTTAGTGATTTGTGGCGCGATGGGTCTACACCACGGTGTGGCTTGCGAGGTTATTCGTGTCGGTGTGCTTGTGGAGAGGACCTAGCCTTGCTGTCTTGGGGGCACTTATTGTGGAGAAGGCTGCTACCTCTCCTCACCGCCATCGTGCCATCCTATTTTTATATGCAGTGTTGCTTACCACTGCTTAAGACATCTCTTTTTCATATCATGACTACTATTGATCTATTCCTTGACGGTGGTGCTCTTTTAGCCTCAGATACCAAGCTTAGTGGTTAGAACTATCGTGAGTGGGCATCGTCTATTCGTATGCTTCTCAGATCAATCGGGCTTGCTTCACACCTCATCGAGGAACCCCTTGATCTTCATGCGGTAGATCTGTCAGCTGCTCAAGCCTGGAGGATTGCTGATGATTGTGTGATGGGCATCTTGTGCATGAGTGCAGAGATATCCATTCGGATGAGCTTCATTGATCTCTCATCAGCTCGGAAAATGTGGTAGTATCTATAGCTCGGTCATGTTCCTATTAATGCTAGTTTTGAATGTACTGATTCTAAACTTGGCAAACAGCTACAACTCCCATATCCCTCTAGTGATTCTAGATCTAGTCATCCTTTTGATTTGGCCCACTGCTATGTCTGGGGACTTGCTCCTTTTGTATTTAAAGGTGGTCACAAGCACTATGTAATTTTTATTGATAATCATTCTTGTTACACTTGGATCTACCTCATGAAGCATCACTCTCAATTGTTGTCTGTATATCAGTCTTTTGCTAGGATGATTCACACTCAGTTTTCTTCTGCCATTTGTACTTTTTGTTCTGATTCTAGGGGAGAGTATTTGTCCACTGCCTAGTTCTTATCGTGAGGCTGTTCCTCATTCTGAGTGGCAGCTCGCTATGGCAGAGAAACTTGATGCTCTTCACTGTACGACGACTTGGGATATTGTACCGACACCTGTGCATGCTTATCACGTGCAAATGGGTGGACAAGATTAAAACTCAGTCTAATGGCACTATCGAGCGCTACAAGACTCGTCTTGTGGCTCGTGGCTTCTAGTAGGAGTACGGTTGTGACTACGATGAGACTTTTGACCCCTGTTGCCCATATGACCATTGTTTGTACTCTTGTTGCGATAGCTTCTGTTCGCCGATAGTCTATCTCTCAGCTGAATGTTAAAAATGTCTTTCCGGTGTTTTGCATGAGAAGTTCTACATGCAGGTACCACCTGGGTTTTCTGTTCCAGATGGATACGTCTGTCGTCTTTGTCGTGCTCTTTGTGGTCTCAAATAGGCTCCTCATGTCTGGTTTGTGCGTTTTACCTTAGTGATTACCGCTGTCGGTAGTACTATCAGTTCTTTTCAAGTTATGGGGGTTGAGATATGGGCTTTTAGTTATTTATTGTTTTGTCTCAAATTTATTACTATCATCTGTGTTTCTTGCTATTATTTTCGTTGTGAACCCCCTGTAGATGCAATAACTTCCCTGTTTGGTCTCCTGCTTATTAAGTTCCTGCCCCCCTTATACAGCTGCCGCAGATTATTGCATCATTTTTCGCAAGATTTTTTTCACCTTCTTCAGGGAGTTCATCTCGGCCCTCCAGGAGTCTTGTTGGAAACATGTCTTCTCATGCAGGCCGTGCTGTTCAGGTTAGTTTCTGAAAAGCTCATTCTGAAATTTGATTTCTGAATGCATTGATCCTTGGATTAAGATATCTTTTGTCATTCTAGAGAACCTGCCGGTGATTGTTTGGTGGTTCCTATTTTTTGACATAGCTGTCTGTTTACATGAAGTACACCGCCCACTTAAAGCATGTTTTAACCGATAACTGTCGGTGATAGATTAATAATTTTTGTGGTGTTGCTCTGTCATATGTAGTGAAGTTCCATAGCCACTGAAGCTAATTTGGATTGGTCACATACTCAAATGATATG